>CM051842.1:130704267-131941666 GCA_028451465.1 Erethizon dorsatum
TCCCAACCACCAGGAGTATTTTGTGAGCCTTCTTTATGCCAGTGGCCTACAACAAACATCAATATGGTACCTTCCATGCTTATCTTTACAAAAGAGTCTAGAAGAATTCCAGAGGAAGCCATGTTCTTATAGCTGCTGATATCTTTGAGCTCTGCATGACTTCAACGGGGGGGACTCCCTAAATCCTGAATGCCTCCAAGTTATCTTTGCGAAACCGGATTTAAGTTGTAAACAAATTAAAGACTGAAAACTTTCCTTTGGTACATTCTTTCAAGAACTTTATTGCTGTCTGTGAGCTACTTGGTTCTTTCAGAGGGAGCAATTCTCTGTACACTGGACTGAGCAGGGCTGTCCTGCACCTTGGCAAAGTGGGAGTGTGTGTGTGAGAGACTAGGCTGTCTCAATAGCCCAATGTTATGCTTTCAGCAAGCTTTTGAGAACAAAGTCTCTGTTTTTTTGCTCTCCCTGCCAGTGATCACGACTAGTTTCTTTCAGTGAGACGTTCCATGCCTTTGCACTGCATGCCAAAGCAGGGTATCCACTGAGCACTCCAAGCTCCTGAAATGAGGCCATTTGTGAGACGACTCTCTCATTCTGCACACACACACACACACACACACATGCACACACACACTTTCTGATAATCCTTTCCTGCATCCTAAAAAGACATTGAATAAAGAGTCCAAGAACAAAAGTTCTCTTATTATACCAATGTAAGCTTTTTTTTTTTTTTTTTTTTTTTTAATGCAAGTCATTAGTTTTGGAAACTTGCTGCATTGAAACGTGCAAAACACTGCCACCAAAATTTGACTTTAGGGAATCAGCTACTTCAAGTTTAAAGGTTAAAGTTAAACTCAGACAGGATAAAAGCATGAATTATGTAGAGAAGTTTCATACATGAGATATAAGATTGGATTATAAAAAAGAATTCCCAAAATGGAAGTCTTGGCTGTATCGCAATACCCAGAGATATTATGAAGCACACAGATTGTCCTGGAGTGTCATGCTGTATGCAGGGCAAGAAAACTTTAATTTAAATAATTGTCCTAGGTAATTCTCACCAGCAGCTGCTGTTGGGATTACTGGATAAGTTGATGCTCACTGTTCCTTTCAGTGCAGACTCTGTGATGCTCTGTATTATCACGTTTTATTACCTGCCTTTCTCCCCTTTTTTCATAATTATATCCAAATAAGAGGAAGAAGTAATAACAGTTTAGACATCATATAGAGGTCAGAAAGTTTTGGTAATGTTTACATCACTTTCACAAACTGACTCTGTTATTTTGGATAAGCCATTAACCCTTCTGACCTTCAGTTTCCCCACACATGAAATAAATAGTCTCTACTATTAAATCTAGCACTGTGGTAAAAAAATAATAAATAAATAAAAGAAGACTTGAGCTGTGCTTTTTGTAGCATTTGATAGTTCCCGTGGTGCAAGCATTCCCACCTACCATGACTGATTCCAAGACATGAAAGGGGTTTCCTGATCATGGAGCTAGGAAGAGACACTTCTCTTTCAAGCTAGTACAAGCTGCTTCTAGCTCATTCTGAACTAGATTTTTCCCAAGCTAAATCTTTATATTCCATCTTATATGACTAATGAATTAATAATGGTAGCATCTTCTTTTTAAAGAAAAGGCAAGCCAGGCATTTGGTTCCACAGGGGAAGCCTGGGCTTTTTAGCTGGGCAAACTTGGGTTTAAATTACAGATCCATTGTTTAAAGATGTGTTATCTTGGACAGAATAGATAACTTACATTATGAGTCTTGGTCTCCTTCATTTGTAAAACAAACAAGCCGAATCCCTTGTAGTGAGGAATAATGGGGCAATGTATATAAGAGCGTCTAGCATACTACCTGATAAATGTAACGAATGTGTGATTGAAATTAGAGAAGATGCAAAGCAATAGCAAGCATCTCATTCGTAACACCAAAATTAGGAAGAAAAAATGTGTAAAGTTAGAATATAAAGTAGAGCACACAATGAAACTAAGAGGTTAATGATAACAGCTGCTATTTTATTGAGTGCTTGACATGTTCTATGCACTATGGTAAGAACATTATTTCAAATGAAAAGCACAAAAAGCTTATAAGCATTATGAACTAACTGTCACTTAAAAAAGCAAATTAAATTCTAGAAAGCCAGTTTCATGTCTGACCTACACGAGACACATATCAGGAGGGTGAATCTAGAAGGAACAAGGATATTAGATATGAAACTAAATCACCACGGTTCCAAGCTTTGTACTTCATATTAAAACAGATTCACTTCTAAAAGTTGTTCAGTAGACACCCACTATATGCAAGAGACTGAACAAGACACCGGAAGAGAAAGAGATGCAAATTTGAACAATACAGGTTTCCCCTATTAGCAAGAAAGACAGAACTCAGATGCAAATCACACTGACATAAGGCTGATTCAAACTAAGTCTTATTCTCCTATCCTGGCTGGATCTGAAGCCATACACCTGTGCCTCCTGTTCCAAGTGTTTTATTTTAAACACATTGCACTCTCCTTCCAAACTCTTCCCAAGGAACTGAAGTGATGGGAGCATGTCCAAACTCATTTTATGAGGTCAGCATTACCCTCACACCAGAGCCAGACAAGGACACTACAAAAAGAAAAATTACAGACCAGTATCTTTGATTAACATAGAAGTAAAAATCCTCAACAGAATGTTCACAAATCAAACTCAGCAGCATATTAAGGGGATAATTCACTATGGTCAAGTAGGATTTATCTTTGGGATGCAAAAATAGTTCAACATACACAAATCTATAAATGTGATACACAGTACTAACAGAATAAAGAACAAAACCGTATGATTATTTGATTAGATGCTGAAATGGCAATTGGTAAATTTCAACATCCCTTCATGACAAAATTCTCATTAAATTAACCAAAGAAGGAATTACTTAAACATAATACAGGCCATATAATAAGCCAACAGCTAAGATTATAGGGAATGGGGAAAAGCTGAAAAACATGTCTTTAAGGTTTGAAATAGGGCAAGGATATTCACTTTCACTACTTTTATTCAGCACAGTACTTGTCCTGGCCACAGTGATCAAGCAAGAGAAAAAATAAAGGACATTCAAATAGGAAAAAGGGAAGTCAAATTTTTACTGTGTGCAGATGCTATGATGTTATATGTAGAACCCCCTAAAGACTCCAACAAAAATATTAGAACTATTAAAAGAATTCAGCAAAATTTTAGTATATAAATAAACATACAAAATCAGTAGAATTAGTATATGCCAATAGCCAATAACCAATTATCCAAAATAGAATTGGTAGTGTAACCTCATTAACAATAGGTACAAAAACAATGCCTAGGAAAAATTCAAACAAAGAGGTAAAAAACTTTCCAATGAAAAGTATAAACTATTGTTGAAAAAACTGAAGAGGTGCATACACACAAAATGGAAATACATCTATATTCATGTATCAGAAGAATCAATATTGTTGAAATGTCCATATCATCCAAAGTATTCTTCAGGTTCAATCCAATCTCCATAAAAATACCAATGACATTCTTTACAGACCTACAAAATCAATTCTAAAATTTTTATGTAACTACAAAATAACCCAGATAGCCAAAGAAATCTTTACTAAACAGAACAAAACAAAACAGGAAACACTACAAAAACTTGATTTCAAAGTATGCTACAAAGTTGTAATCATCAAAACAGCATGGTATTGCATAAAGCAGGTACACGATAGAACAAAATAGAGAGCCTAGAAATAAATCCACACGTGTACACCAAATTATCTTGCATAAAGATGCTAAGAGAGCATGCACTGGTCTTTTTTCATCATTGGCATTGGGAAAATTGCATATCCACATGCAGAAAATGAAACTAGACCCTCATCTGTCACTAGCTGCAAAAATCAACTCAAAATGGATTAAAGACTTAAATATGTGACCTAAAACTCTGAAACAATTAGAGGAAAACAGAGAAATATTTCAAGATACTGGAATGGACAAAATTTGTTTGGACGTGTAATCAAAATCTCAAGCAATGAAATTAAAAAATAAACTAGTGGGACTATAATAAACAAAAAATCCTTCTGCATAGCAAAGAAAGCAATCAACAAAATGAAAAGGCATTTTATGGAATGGGAGAAAATATTTCCAAATTATGTATCTGATGAGAAGTTAATATCCAAATATATGAGGAAATTGTGCAACTCGCTACCCCCCCAAAGCCCCACAACACCCCCAAAAAAACAAATGACCCAATGAAACAACTGACAAAGGACTTTGTATTAGTTACTTTCCCATCACTGGGACAGCATACCTGACACCTGCAACATAAAGGAGGAAAGGCTTATTTTGGCTTACAGCTTTAGAGGGTCCAGTCCATGATTGTCTGTCTCCAAGGCAGAAATGGGATGGTGGAAGGATGTGGTGTAAGACAGTTGCTCACCCCATGAGAGCCAGGAAGCAGACAGAGAAGAGGGGAGCCTGGGAGAAGAATACACCTTTCCCAGGTCATGCCACCAATAACCTGCCTCTTCTGACCAGGTTCTAACGTCCTAACACCACATTCACCTAAGAACACATCAATAGATTAATCCACTAAGAGTATAAGGCCCCCATGATCCAATCATCTTCCAAAAGCCTCATCTTTGAACACATGAGACTTTTGGTGGACATTTTAGATCTAAGTCACAACAGATTTAAATACGTATTTTTTTTTCAAAGAAGACATAAAAATTGTTGGTAGGTTCATAAAAAGATGTTCAAACATAACAAATCATTGGAGGAAATGCAGGTCTAATTATTACTACACCTAATAGATATCCTTGAACAAAGGTAACAGTGTTGGTGAAGATGTGCAGGAAAATAAACCCTTACATGCTATTGGTGGAATGTATTAGTACAGTCATTATGGAAAACAGTATGGAGTTTCCTCAAAAAATTAAAAAATATGATCAAGCGATCACCATTATTGGACATCCCTATGTTCATTCCTATGTTCCTATGTTCATTCCTATGTAGCATTCTTTATAATTACCAAGATATAAAAGAAATTTAAATGTGTGTGAAGTATGGATGAATGTAATAAAGAAAATGTGAGTGTATAAATGCACACAACCGCACACAACACACACACACACACTGTTATCATTCAGCTTTTAAAAAAGAAGGAAATCTTGCCTCTTGGACTGTTTTGGGTGCAAGACTGGAGGACATAATTGTAAATGAAATAAGTTTAATTAGACTTACAAATAGTGTATGATCTCATTGATATGGGGAATCTGAGAAAATGTGACTCACAATTCTGGAGTTCTGGGGTCATGTCTATAGGTTGTTGACTCCAGTTAATAATACTGTATCTGTAAATTGAAATTTCATAAGACAGTAGATTTTAAATGTTCTCATAGAACACACACAAAAATCTATCTGTGGAGGGGATGGATGGTGGTTATTTAGGCTTTGATTGTGCAATCATTTCACAATGTATGCAGTGTTGTGCAACAAATCTTGCATACACTTCACAATTGGTTTAATTTTCACATTTTACATCAATAAAGCTGGAATATAAATGAATGAATGAATCATAACATACACATCTAAGCTGCATAAGACATGTTTTGGTGTATATAGTGAAAAAGACATCAGGTTGAACACATATTCCTCCTTTACTTACTGCCTGTAGCAGCCAGGGAAACTACCATCACCACTTGCTTTTGCCAGAGTTGATTATTGCTAAGGGCTTACTAAATATTACCTATTGTGTTTGGTAGGTTTATTAAATAAGTTGATGTAAGCTTTTGTAATAAACAAATACCCTGTACATGATAGCTCAAACTTGATAAAAGCTTATCTCTCACTTTCATTAATTCCAGGATGGGTGTTCCTGATTAGCAAGTGGTTCTCTGTCATGTGGTATGTCATGGACCTATGATCCTCCTTTCTCATTAATCCAGTACATGGGTTTCAAGGTCATCAGGCTCATTTACTTTAACAAAAAGAGAAAGAATCTGGAAAATCGAGTGAATGATATTGTGGATCAATCCTATAAGGGACAGCTACAACTTGCTCTTACAATTCTTGGTCTAGAATGTATACTTATAACTACACGTCACAGGACGCTGGGAAATGCAGGATAAAGATGAAATGTTTTGGTGAACAACTGGTCAGTTTCTGCCACAGTAATCAAGTAACTCTTATTCTACTCTGAAAGTCTTACCATGCAAACACTATATATGTCACATCTACACAATTTCAATAAGTAGTAACAGTCTCAGAACTTTTCTAGATACAATAATTTCATATTTAAATTTCTTATTTAACAAGTTTGGAGGAGGGAGGATTAGATGAAAATGTCCTTCCTGATTTTCAGTATTTTCTTCTTGCTCCATCTGCCGCTCATCATTTCTATACCATGGTACTCTGGTTTGTATGATCTATTTTGCAGAATTGAATCAATAATCATAAAAAAGCTTGAGAAATATGCAAGGTATCAGGAATCAGAGTAAAAGGCTGAATCACTACTCATCAAAAGTATCAAACCTGGAAAAATATAAGAAACTATAAGGTGGAGAAAGCCAGGCACCATATCTCATGATAATAATTAGAAATCTGAGCCAAAGTAGTGTTATTTTTATAACACAAAAGAAAAACACACGGCCAGAGAATTAGTAGATTTCTGTCAAATGATCTATCTTGAATTGCAGACAAGGATAGGAAAAGAAAAAGTGATGGGGTTTGTGGTAGACACCATAGATTCATACTGTCTATTGCTGCCTGGAGGTCTTTGGCTTTCAGGGTCTGGCTTCAACTCTGGACCACTCTCTGTCCAAGCATGGGCAAAACACACCTTCACTAGTCTCACATATCAACTGCCTATTACTTGCAGTGAATTCTTATTCTAACAGACATTAAGAGTCTCCCTAAAAGAAGGAATGTAGCTGGAACTTTAGGGCCTCCTTTCGATTTCATTGATGCAGGTGAGTCACAGTTTCTCACGTATCCATATGGCTTCTTTGCCCATTAGTTTCCTCACTTGTCCCATGACTGTTGACTCACTTGCTTCCCTGCTTATCTCAATGTTTATTGAGAATCTGGATGCTTGGCCACAGGCTTCTGTTTACATTGTCAATATGTTACTCTGGGCTTTCACAACACAGATAATGGCAATAGTAAGGCAACACTATAACATATCTAACAGAAAGAACTAAGCAATATAATGCCAGCTTTAAGGTCACTGAAACTGAAAAGCTATAACCTTAATAGCTCAGAAGACAGAACCCTATATATCCCTAGAATTGCAGTCTGTTATTACCTAGACCAAAGAAAATAATAAATAATAAAGTACAGTATTTGCATTTGTTCTACCTCCACACTGCTTTCAATAGTGCCTAGTTCCACTCTACAAGTGACAGAGGTAAAGACTACATCCTTATACGTCCATCTGTCCTAATGCAAGCTCAAGATGGTGAGCAAAATTTATTGAATTAAAATATCTGAAAGAGAAGGTGAAGGAAGAAAGTAAGCTCGGGCACGTTATTGTCTCCTGCTAATTGTCATAAAATACATTTATTTAGGGCTTATTACAGTGGAAGTACTGTGAAGAGAACTTGTCTACATACATTACCTCTCGTTCCTTCTCAAAAGAACCCAGGCATAAGTCATTTTAATCCCTATATTTTAGATAAAAATTAGTGTCAAAGAGAAATGAAATGACTTAAATGGCATACAACTAAGAATTGGAACCCATAGATACTCCCACATTCCACGATTTTACTATAATTCCTTATATGCCAGGCTGAGGTTCTCAGGCAGTTACGTTGTGCAAAGTTACCTTCTAGTCAACTGTGGTGTCTGAGTTTGAGTTCATGAAATAAGAATAAGTTATCAGAAAAGAAGACTGGAATACTGATATGCTAGTCCTTCAGGCAAGAAGAGCAAGACTGTTTCAGAAGATGCTCAACTGCAATATAAGACTTTACCTCATCTGTTTTGTCTGCCATGCTCCCCATCCAGAACTCCCATTATGCAGTTGCCTAATTGATTTCTCCTCAACATCTGCTTTTCTGGGTCCTGTCTATTTTAATAAAAGGCCTCTCCATTCCTCCACCCCCAACTTACTCGTGTCTGGAGCCCGGAACCATTTTTGATATCTCAGTTTCCTTGAATCCAATTTTTTTTTTTTGTGGGTACCGGGGGTCGACCTCAGGACCTCGCGCGCCAGCAGGTGCCCATGCCACTGAGCGATATCACTGGCCCTTTCTTCGTATGTGGGTTCCGGGAGTCGAACTTGGGCCCTCGCACTTGCCACGCAGGCATTTACGCAGGTGAGCCATCTCACCGGCCCTTAATCCAACTTTTTAGAATCTGAATTTTCCATCATTGCAATTGGACTTTAGGAGAGGGGCATAGTCCACTGAGATAATTAGCATACTACATATTCTATTGTTTTCTTATATTTGCTTTTTAAAATGTTCAACAACTTGAAGATGCAGATATTTCTGCATGCCTCTGTTTTATTAAAGATCACTAATAATCTATTCTATCCACTGTAACCAGGCTGACATTTAAACACAAATCAAATTTTACCAATCACTTTCTTTTTTTTTTTTTTTTTTTTTTGTGGGTACCGGGGGGTCGACCTCAGGACCTCGCGCACCAACAGGCACCCGTGCCGCTGAGCGATATCACCGGCCCCTTTTTCGTATGTGGGATCCGGGAGTCGAACTCGGGCCCCCTCGCACTTGCAAGGCAGGCGCTTATGCCACTGAGCCATCTCACCGGCCCACCAATCACTTTCTTAAAACTCTTAACAAAGTGCCCATAATTTTTAGGTACAATATAGCATGCTCAAAACAGAAAGTTGGATTTTGCATGATCAGGCAACTGACAGTGTTTTTAGTCTCATCTTATTTCACACAACTTACCCTTCTGCCCTTTCTGAACACACTGGCTTTTCTGAGATATTTTATCACATTTAAGACACTTTGATTACATTTGAGGTAAAATGCCAAAGGGCATTTGCACATGCTGTTGAATATTTTCCCTTCATGACTTGTCAAAACACTTTTACTATGATAAATCCTAACTCATCCTTCAGTTATCAACTTTAATGCTACTTTCTTAGGGATACATCTAATTGCATTTGGGTAGCAATTAAAAATACACAAACAGGTATGAGGGCCTGACTCAGCATAGGCGATGCTTGGCGTATAGATTGCCCACCTTTCATGATCTCCTAATGCCATCATCTTGGTTAAGATATAATCATATGACTCATATGAATGGGGAAGCATAAACACTTAGTCTATTGCTGGAGGCCTCCTTTGACACCAGTTGAAAGCAGAACCATTGGGAAATTTGATCTTAGTACTGTACTCTCTAGTCATAGGAATCATCATAGTTTGTAATTATATGTGTGTTTTAATTTACTTTTAATTGACAAGTAAAATTATGCATATAATATAATGTGTTAATATGTTTACATTGTAGGATGGCTAAGTGTAACTAATATGTCATCACCTCACATACTTATCACTTTTTTGTGGTTGACAAGTAAAATTATATATAACATAATATGTTGATACATGTATAAATTGTGGAATGGATAAAGAAAACTAATATATGATTACCTCACATACTTATCACCTTTGTTTTGAGAACACAAAAAAATCAATTCTCATAGGAATTTTCATCCACATAGTACTTTGTTAACAATTGTATTCATCATGAAGAACAGTAGATTTCTTGAACATATTCCCTCTAACTGAAATTTTCTATCTTTTGAGTAACATCTTTGCAATCCACACTCCCAGCCTCTGGTAGTCAGTTTTCTTCCTTCTGTTTCTATTAGATTCATTTCTGTACAAGTACACTTATAAGTGAAATCATGCAATATTTGTCCCTTCTATACATCTTTCATTAACTTAACATAAGTGTCCTCCAATGATGAACACCACAAATGGCCTGATATTCTTTTTACAGTGAATAATACTCCATTCTGTAGATATACTGTATTTCTAATCCATTCATATGTTGATGGACACAGGTTGATTCTGTATCTTGTCTATTGTAGAATAACGTTACCATAAGCATAGGAGTATAGATATCTCTTCAACCAAATGTACTGATTTCATTTCCTTTAGAAAATACTGAATAGGTCAGATTGCTAGGTCATTTTTAATTCCTTTGAGGAAATTCCATATTGCTTTTCCACAATAGCTGTACTAATTTACATACCCACCAACAGTGTATAAGGACTCTTTCATCTTCACCATTCTCATTAACATTTTAATAGTAATTTCTCTTTGATAATAGCCATTCTAAGTTAAGTGAGGCAATATCTCATTGGTGGTTTTGATTTGCATTTCCTAATGACTAGTGATGCTGATACTTTCTTATACACCTATTTGTCATTTGTATATTCTTGTTTGAGAAATGATTATTCAGGTCCTTTGTCTATTTTTCAACTGGGCTGTTTCATTGTTAGTGAGTGTGTTTCTTATATATTTTAAATACAAACCCTTTATTAAATGTGTGGGTAGCAAATATATTTTTCCCATTCTGTAGATTTTTCCTCTATTAAGTTGATGTATCCTCCTTTGCAGTGCTGAAGCTTTTTCGGTTTGATGTAGTCCCATTGTCATTTTTGTTTTTGTTGCCTGTACTTTGGGGGTCATATCTAAGTGTCTTTGCCCAGTCCAATGTCAGAATATTTTCCCATGTTTTGTTCTTGAGGTTTTAGAGTTTCAGGTCTCACATTTCAGATACTTAATCATTTTTGAGTTGACTTTTTTATATAAAGTTAGATATAGGGGTCCAATATTGTGTTCTTATATATGGAGAGCCAGCTTTCCTAGCATCATTTTTATTTTTATATTTTTATTTTTATTTTTTGTTGGTACCGGGAGGCCAAACTCAGGACCTCGTGCACCAGCATGCGCCCTGTGCCGCTGAGCGATATCACTGGCCCTTTTTTCGTATTGGGTATGGGGAATCGAACTCAGGACCTCGCGCTTGCCAGCCAGGCGGCTTATGCTGCTGAGCTATTTCACCGGCCCACCTAGCATCATTTATTGAAGAGTCTATCTTTCCCTATGTGTCTACTTTCGGCAACTTTGTCAAAAATTAATTGTCGTGTCTATCCTGTTGATTGATCTATGTGTCTTGTTTTTATAACCATGGTTGCTTGAATTACTATGCCTTTGGTAGTCAATTTTGAAATTGGATGTTGTAATGCCCCTTATTTGGGTTCTTTCTGCTCAAGACTTGCTCTGCATATTTCAGGTGTTTTGTGTTTTGTGTAAATTCTGTGTTTCTGTGAATAATGTCTTTGGAGGTGTTGATAAGGACTACACTGAATCTGTCTGAGTAGTATAGATATTTTAACAATATTGATTTTGCCAGTTCATTAACATGGGATGTTGTTCCAATTACTCACGTTTTCTTCAAGTTCTTTCATCAATCAATAGTTTCTCAGTGCACACAACATCATCTCCTTAATTAAACGTTTTATTGTTTTGTTATTGCTATTAGAAATGGGATTCATTTGCAGGTAGTTTGATGTTAGTGTATAGAAAATTCTATTGAATTTTGTAGGTTTATTCATTTATTCTGCAACTTTACTGAATTTGCTGATTAATTTTAAATGCTTTAACTGCTTTGGAGCAAGGTTTAGGTTTTTATATATACAAGATCATTTCATCTTCAATCAAGGACGGTTCGAGTCCTTCTTCCCAGTCAAGTTACCCTTTATTTCTTTCACTTGCCTAATTCCTCTGGCTAGGACTTCAAGTGGTATCTTGAATAGAAGTGGCAAGAGGGTTGTCCCTAATCTGTTGATGATTTTAGAGGAAAAGTGTTCAGCTTCTCATGGTTGAATATGATGTTAGTAATAAGCCTATTGTAGATGGTATTAATTTATGCATAATTTGTTGAGAGTTTTTATGATGAAAGGAAGTTAAAATTAAAAAAAATGCTTTTATTGTATCTGAGATGGTCATATGATTTTAACTCTTCATCCCATTAATGTGTTGTATCATATTTACAGATTTTTTTAAAAAATTACTTTTATTAGTACATATTCGCAAGTACATAATGATTACATTCATTGTTGGAAACTGGTACCTGTACATAACACATCTCAATTATTTTTTTCCTCTTCCTCTCCAACACCCTTCTTTAAAAAAAAAAATTGCCACCAAAAGATTCATTGATTTATTTTCTAAGTCCTTATCAAGTTAATCTTTATAAATACGGGTTAACGGCTAGACTAACAGGCCAAAAACATAAAAACCATGTAAGACAATATACTAAATCAAGGTACATTTTTAGGTAGATTGTCCATGCTGGATTACAATAACTTTTTCTCTTTCTTCCTACTGTCTGTCTTTTATTTTGCACTTGTTAATATATTGGGTTTCTCATATAAGAGAAACCATGTGATATTTAAGCCCACGTGTCCGTTTTATGTCACTTAACATTATTGTCTCACAGAGCATCGATTTCCTACAAATGACTTAAGTTTATCCTTCTTATGGCAGAGTAGTATCCTATTGTGTATAAATACCACATTTTTTTATCCTTTCATCTGTTGATGGACTGATAGGCTGCTTCCAAGATTTAGCTATTATGAATTGTGCCGCTATAAACATGGGTACACATACAACACTGTGATATCATGTCTTTAAATCTATCAGGAAGATACTTAGAAGGGAATAACTGTGTCAAATAGAATTTCTTGTTTTAGTTTTTTTTTTTTTTTCAGAAAACTCCATATTGATTTCCGTAGGAGTTGTACCAGTGTACCTTCCCAGAAACAATGAAGAAATGTTCCTTTTCCCCTTGCAGCTGCTCCAGCATGTTACTGGTTGATTTTCTTTTTTTTTTTGGTGGGTAACGGGGGTCGACCTCAGGACCTCGTGCACCAGCAGGCACCCGTGCCACTGAGCGATATCACCGGCCTTTTTGTACGTGGGTTCCGGGAGTCGAACTCTGGCCCTCGTGCTTGCCAGGCAGGCACTTACACCGCTGAGCCATCTCACCAGCCCAATGTTGATTTCTTGATGATAACCATTCTGTCTGTAGTGAGATGGAATCTCAGTGTTGTTTTAATTTGCATTTGTCAAATGAACAGTGATGTTGAACATTTCCTTTTGTTTCTTTTTTTTTTTTTAATGGGGTACCGGGGTCGAAGTCAGGACCTCACGCTACCAGCAGGTGCCCGTGGCCGGCTGAGTGATATCACCGGCACTTTTTTCGTATTGGGGTACTGGGGAGTCGAACTTCGGGCCCTCGCACTTGCCAGGCAGGGGTGCTTACAACCGCTGAGCCATCTCACCGCCCCTGTTGAACATTTTTTAATATATTTATTGGCCATTTGTATTTCTTCATCTGGTAAGTGTCTGTTCATTGCAGATGCCAATTTTTAATTGTGCCTTTGAAGTTGGGAGTCTAATTTTTTTGAGTTTTTTAAGTACTTTGGATTTAACCCTTTGTCTGAAGAGTAGCATGAAAAAATATTTTTCCCATTCTGTAGGTTTTCTCTTCATTCTGCTGTTATTTCCCTTGCTCTGATAGAGCTTTTTAATTTGATTGTGATCCTATTTTTCTATTCTTGGTATTTATTTCTTCTGAAACCAGGGTTGTCTAGTCCAGAAAGTCTTTGCCTTATACCTTTGCCTTTCAAAAGTTTTACCAAGTTTGTCTTCCAACAGATAAATGTTTCTGGTTTTAATATTTAGTTATTTGATCCATTCTTATTTTAGTTTAGTGCATGGTGAGAGATGTGGGTTTACGTATCTATCTTCGGCATGTAGGTAGCCAGTTTTCCCAGCACAATTTGTTATAGAGGCTATCTTTCCTCCAGCAAAAGGATTTGGCTTTTCGGCAAAGGTAATATACCTGAGTGTGCCTGAGTTATTTCTGCAACCTCTCTTCTATTCCATTGTATCCCCAATCTGTTTTTTGCAAACATCATGCTGTTTTTTATCACTGTAACTTTGTAGTATATTTGAAGGTCTGGGATCGTTATGCCTCCTGCTTTGCCCTTGTTTGCCCAGGAACTGCTTTTGCTATTTTAGGTCTCTTCTGATTCCATATGAATCTTAGGCTTGATTTATTAAGGTCTGTGAAGAATCATATTGGTATTTCAATTGTGGATGCTTTAAATCTGTATAACAGTTTTGGAAGTATGGTCATTTTGACTATATTAGATTTGGCTATCTAGGAACAGGGAATGTATTTCCATTTTCTGTTATCCTCTTTGATCTCCTGTTCCAGAGTACCGTAGTTTTCATTGTAGATGTTTTTCACTTACTTGGTTAGGTCAGTTCATAAGTATTTTATTTTTCTTGATGCTATTATGAAAGGTATTGTTTCTTCAATTTCTCTCTCAGTGAATATATTATTGTTGTATAGGAACACTATTGGGTTGAGTGTTGACTTTGTATCCCGCTACACTTGTGAATTTGGTTTTTAATTCTAGGGGCCTTTTGGTGGAGTTTTGGCATCTTCTATAAAGAGTCACGTGATATGCAAACAATAATTTGACTTCTTCCTTTCCTGATATCTATCCCTTTTAGTTTCCTTCTCTTGCCTGTTTGCTCAGGCTTTTTTTTTTTTTTGGTAACTGGGAGTTGAACTCGCAACCTTGTTGCTTGCCAGTCAGGTCTGTGCCTCTGAGCTATCTCCCCAGCCCTTCAGGCTAATGTTTTCAGAACTATATTGAACAGGAGTGGTGGATAGTAGACATCCTTATCTTATTGCTGATTTTATTTTATTTTATTTTATTTTATGTTATTTTTTTTGTGTGTGGGTACCAGGGGTTGACCTCAGGACCTCGTGCAGCAGCAGGCACCCCTGCCGCTGAGCGATATCACCGGCCCTTTTCTCATATGTGGGAGAGTCGAACTCAGGACCTCGCACTTGCCAGGCAGGTGCTTATGCCGCTGAGCTATCTCACCGGCCCCAAGAAAATATTTATAAAAAGGCTTTATCTAAATCTTATAAAAAGCCATCCATAACAAACCAATAACCAACATCATATTAAATGATAAAATCCAAAAGCTTTTCATCTAAAATCAGCAATAAGGGGCCGGTGAGATGGCTCAGCGGTGTACACGCCTGCCTGGCAAGCGTGAGGGCCCGAGTTCGACTCCCGGATCCCACATACAAAAAAAGGGCCAGTGATATCGCTCAGCGGCACGGGCGCCTGCTGGCGCGCGAGGTCCTGAGGTCAACCCCCGGTACCCACAAAAAAAAAATAAATAAAATAAAATAAAATAAAATAAAATCAGCAATAAGATAAGGATGTCTACTATCACCACTCCTGTTCAATATAGTTCTGAAAACATTAGCCTGAAGGGCTGGGGAGATAGCTCAGAGGCACAGCACCTGCCTGGCAAGCACAAGGTTGCGAGTTCAACTCCCAGTACCAAAAAAAAAAAAAAGCCTGAGCAAACAGGCAAGAGAAGGAAATAAAAGGGATAGATACAGGAAAGGAAGAAGTCAAATTATTGTTTGCATATCACGTGATCCTCTTTATAGAAGATGCCAAAAACTCCACCAAAAGGCCCCTAGAATTAAAAACCAAATTCACAAGTGTAGCGGGATACAAAGTCAACACTCAACCCAATAGTGTTCCTATACAACAATAATATATTCACTGAGAGAGAAATTGAAGAAACAATACCTTTCATAATAGCATCAAGAAAAATAAAATACTTATGAACTGACCTAACCAAGTAAGTGAAAAACATCTACAATGAAAACTACGGTACTCTGGAACAGGAGATCAAAGAGGATAACAGAAAATGGAAATACATTCCCTGTTCCTAGATAGCCAAATCTAATATAGTCAAAATGACCATACTTCCAAAACTGTTATACAGATTTAAAGCATCCACAATTGAAATACCAATATGATTCTTCACAGACCTTATAAAATCAAGCCTAAGATTCATATGGAATCAGAAGAGACCTAAAATAGCAAAAGCAGTTCTGGGCAACAAGGGCAAAGCAGGAGGCATAACGATCCCAGACTTCAAATTATACTACAAAGTTACAGTGATAAAAAACAGCATGATGTTTGCAAAAAACAGACTTGGGGATCAATGGAATAGAAGAGAGGTTGCAGAAATAACTCCAGGCACACTCAGGTATATTACCTTTGCCGAAAAGCCAAATCCTTTTGCTGGAGGAAAGATAGCCTCTATAACAAATTGTGCTGGGAAAACTGGCTACCTACATGCCGAAGATAGAACGTAAACCCACATCTCTCACCATGCACTAAACTAAAATAAGAATGGATCAAATAACTAAATATTAAAACAGAAACATTTAATCTGTTGGAAGACAAACTTGGTAAAACTTTTGAAGGCAAAGGTATAGGCAAAGACTTTCTGGACAGAAACCTGGTTTCAGAAGAAATAATACCAAGAATAGACAAATAGGATCACATCAAATTAAAAAGCTTATTCAGAGCAAGGGAAATAACCAGCAGAATGAAGAGAAAACCTACAGAATGGGAAAAATATTTTTTCATGCTACTCTTCAGACAAAGGGTTAAATCCAAAGTACTTAAAAAACTCAAAAAAATTAGACTCCCAACTTCAAAGGCACAATTAAAAAATTGGCATCTGCAATGAACAGACACTTACCAGATGAAGAAATACAAATGGCCAATAAATATATTAAAAAATGTTCAACAGGGGCCGGTGAGATGGCTCAGCGGTGTAAGCACCTGCCTGGCAAGTGCGAGGGCCCGAGTTCGACTCCCAGTACCCACATACGAAAAAAGTGCCGGTGATATCACTCAGCGGCACGGGCACCTGCTGGTGCGTGAGGTCCTGACTTCGACCCCCGGTACCCATTAAAAAAAAAAAAAAGAAAAAAGGAAAATGTTCAACATCACTGTTCATTTGACAAATGCAAATTAAAACAACACTGAGATTCCATCTCACTACAGACAGAATGGTTATCATCAAGAAATCAACCATTGGGCTGGTGAGATGGCTCAGCGGTGTAAGTGCCTGCCTGGCAAGCACGAGGGCCAGAGTTCGACTCCCGGAACCCACGTACAAAAAAGGGCCGGTGATATCGCTCAGTGGCACGGGTGCCTGCTGGTGCACGAGGTCCTGAGGTCGACCCCCGTTACCCACCAAAAAAAAAAAGAAAATCAACCAGTAACATGCTGGAGCAGCTGCAAGGGGAAAAGGAACATTTCTTCATTGTTTCTGGGAAGGTACACTGGTACAACTCCTACGGAAATCAATATGGAGTTTTCTGAAAAAAAAAAAAAACTAAAACAAGAAATTCTATTTGACACAGTTATTCCCCCTTCTAAGTATCTTCCTGATAGATTTAAAGACATGATATCACAGTGTTGTATGTGTACCCATGTTTATAGCGGCACAATTCATAATAGCTAAATCTTGGAAGCAGCCTATCAGTCCATCAACAGATGAAAGGATAAAAAAAATGTGGTATTTATACACAATAGGATACTACTCTGCCATAAGAAGGATAAACTTAAGTCATTTGTAGGAAATCGATGCTCTGTGAGACAATAATGTTAAGTGACATAAAACGGACACGTGGGCTTAAATATCACATGGTTTCTCTTATATGAGAAACCCAATATATTAACAAGTGCAAAATAAAAGACAGACAGTAGGAAGAAAGAGAAAAAGTTATTGTAATCCAGCATGGACAATCTACCTAAAAATGTACCTTGATTTAGTATAATTGTCTTACATGGTTTTTATGTTTTTGGCCTGTTAGTCTAGCCGTTAACCCGTATTTATAAAGATTAACTTGATAAGGACTTAGAAAATAAATCAATGAATCTTTTGGTGGCAATTTTTTTTTTTTAAAGAAGGGTGTTGGAGAGGAAGAGGAAAAAAATAATTGAGATGTGTTATGTACAGGTACCAGTTTCCAACAATGAATGTAATCATTATGTACTTGCGAATATGTACTAATAAAAGTAATTTTTTAAAAAAATCTGTAAATATGATACAACACATTAATGGGATGAAGAGTTAAAATCATATGACCATCTCAGATACAATAAAAGCATTTTTTTTAATTTTAACTTCCTTTCATCATAAAAACTCTCAACAAATTATGCATAAATTAAATACCATCTACAATAGGCTTATTACTAACATCATATTCAACCATGAGAAGCTGAACACTTTTCCTCTAAAATCATCAACAGATTAGGGACAACCCTCTTGCCACTTCTATTCAAGATACCACTTGAAGTCCTAGCCAGAGGAATTAGGCAAGTGAAAGAAATAAAGGGTAACTTGACTGGGAAGAAGGACTCGAACCGTCCTTGATTGAAGATGAAATGATCTTGTATATATAAAAACCTAAAACCTTGCTCCAAAGCAGTTAAAGCATTTAAAATTAATCAGCAAATTCAGTAAAGTTGCAGAATAAATGAATAAACCTACAAAATTCAATAGAATTTTCTATACACTAACATCAAACTACCTGCAAAATGAATCCCATTTCTAATAGCAATAACAAAACAATAAAAAGTTTAATTAAGGAGATGATGTTGTGTGCACTGAGAAACTATTGATTGATGAAAGAACTTGAAGAAAACGTGAGTAATTGGAACAACATCCCATGTTAATGAACTGGCAAAATCAATATTGTTAAAATATCTATACTACTCAGACAGATTCAGTGTAGTCCTTATCAACACTCCAAAGACATTATTCACAGAAACACAGAATTTACACAAAACCACAAAACACCTGAAATATGCAGAGCAGTCTTGAGCAGAAAGAACCAAATAAGGGGCATTACAACATCCAATTTCAAAATTGACTACAAAGGCATAGTAATTCAAGCAACATGGTTATAAAACAAGACACATAGATCAATCAACAGGATAGACACGACAATTAATTTTTGACAAAGTTGCCGAAAGTAGACAATAGGGAAAGATAGACTCTTCAATAAATGATGCTAGGTGGGCCGGTGAAATAGCTCAGCAGCATAAGCGCCTGGCTGGCAAGCGCGAGGTCCTGAGTTCGATTCCCCATACCCACATACGAAAAAAGGGCCAGTGATATCGCTCAGCGGCACAGGCGCCTGCTGGTGCACGAGGTCCTGAGTTTGGCCCCCGGTACCCACAAAAAATAAAAATAAAAAATAAAAAATAAAAATGATGCTAGGAAAGCTGGCTCTCCATATATAAGAACACAATATTGGACCTATATCTAACTTTATATAAAAAAGTCAACTCAAAATGGATTAAGTACTGAAATGTGAGACCTGAAACTCTAAAACCTCAAGAACAAAACATGGGAAAATATTCTGACATTGGACTGGGCAAAGACACTTAGATATGAACCCCAAAGTACAGGCAACAAAAACAAAAATGACCAATGGGACTACATCAAACCGAAAAGCTTCAGCACTGCAAAGGAGATAATCAACATACTAGAGGAAAAATCTACAGAATGGGAAAATATATTTGCTACCCACACATTTAATAAAGGGTTTGTATTTAAAATATATAAGAAACACACTCACTAACAATGAAACAGCCCAGTTGAAAAATAGACAAAGGACCTGAATAAACATTTCTCAAACAAGATATACAAATGACAAATAGGTGTATAAGAAAAGTTCAGCATCACTATTCATTAGGAAAATGCAAATCAAAACCACAATGAGATATTGCCTCACTTCACTTAGAATGGCTATTATCAAAGAGAAATATATTACAAATGTTAATGAGAATGTGAAGATGAAAGAGTCCTTCTACACTGTTGGTGGGTATGTAAATTAGTACAGCTATTGTGGAAAGCAATATGGAATTTCCTCAAGGAATTAAAAATGACCTAGCAATCTGACTATTCAGTATTATCTAAAGGAAATGAAATCAGTACATTTGTTGAAGAGATATCTATACTCCTATGCTTATGGTAACGTTATTCTACAATAGACAAGATACAGAATCAACCTGTGTCCATCAACATATGAATGGATTAGAAATACAGTATATCTACAGAATGGAGTATTATTCACTGTAAAAAGAATATCAGGCCATTTGTGGTGTTCATCATTGGAGGACATTATGTTAAGTTAAATGAAAGATGTATAGAAGGACAAATATTGCATGATTTCACTTATAAGTGTATTGTACAGAAATGAATCTAATAGAAACAGAAGGAAGAAAACTGACTACCAGAGGCTGGGAGTGTGGGATTGCAAAGATGTTACTCAAAAGATAGAAAATTTCAGTTAGACAGGAGGAATATGTTCAAGAAATCTACTGTTCTTCATGATGAATACAATTGTTAACAAAGTACTATGTGGATGAAAATTCCTATGAGAATTGATTTTTTTGTGTTCTCAAAACAAAAGGTGATAAGTATGTGAGGTAATCATATATTAGTTTTCTTTATCCATTCCACAATTTATACATGTATCAACATATTATGTTATATATAATTTTACTTGTCAACCACAAAAAAGTGATAAGTATGTGAGGTGATGACATATTAGTTACACTTAGCCATCCTACAATGTAAACATATATTAACACATTATATTATATGCATAATTTTACTTGTCAATTAAAAGTAAATTAAAACACACATATAATTACAAACTATGATGATTCCTATGACTAGAGAGTACAGTACTAAGATCAAATTTCCCAATGGTTCTGCTTTCAACTGGTGTCAAAGGAGGCCTCCAGCAATAGACTAAGTGTTTATGCTTCCCCATTCATATGAGTCATATGATTATATCTTAACCAAGATGATGGCATTAGGAGATATCATGAAAGGTGGGCAATCTATACGCCAAGCATCGCCTATGCTGAGTCAGGCCCTCATACCTGTTTGTGGTATTTTTAATTGCTACCCAAATGCAATTAGATGTATCCCTAAGAAAGTAGCATTAAAGTTGATAACTGAAGGATGAGTTAGGATTTATCATAGTAAAAGTGTTTTGACAAGTCATGAAGGGAAAATATTCAACAGCATGTGCAAATGCCCTTTGGCATTTTACCTCAAATGTAATCAAAGTGTCTTAAATGTGATAAAATATCTCAGAAAAGCCAGTGTGTTCAGAAAGGGCAGAAGGGTAAGTTGTGTGAAATAAGATGAGACTAAAAACACTGTCAGTTGCCTGATCATGCAAAATCCAACTTTCTGTTTTGAGCATGCTATATTGTACCTAAAAATTATGGGCACTTTGTTAAGAGTTTTAAGAAAGTGATTGGTGGGCCGGTGAGATGGCTCAGTGGCATAAGCGCCTGCCTTGCAAGTGCGAGGGCCCGAGTTCGACTCCCGGATCCCACATACGAAAAAGGGGCCGGTGATATCGCTCAGCGGCACGGGTGCCTGTTGGTGCGCGAGGTCCTGAGGTCGACCCCCCGGTACCCACAAAAAAAAAAAAAAAAAAAAAAAGAAAGTGATTGGTATAATTTGATTTGTGTTTAAATGTCAGCCTGGTTACAGTGGATAGAATAGATTATTAGTGATCTTTAGATAAAACAGAGGCATGCAGAAATATCTGCATCTTCAAGTTGTTGAACATTTTAAAAAGCAAATATAAGAAAACAATAGAATATGTAGTATGCTAATTATCTCAGTGGACTATGCCCCTCTCCTAAAGTCCAATTGCAATGATGGAAAATTCAGATTCTAAAAAGTTGGATTAAGGGCCGGTGAGATGGCTCACCTGCGTAAATGCCTGCGTGGCAAGTGCGAGGGCCCAAGTTCGACTCCCGGAACCCACATACGAAGAAAGGGCCAGTGATATCGCTCAGTGGCATGGGCACCTGCTGGCGCGCGAGGTCCTGAGGTCGACCCCCGGTACCCACAAAAAAAAAAAATTGGATTCAAGGAAACTGAGATATCAAAAATGGTTCCCGGGCTCCAGACACGAGTAAGTTGGGGGTGGAGGAATGGAGAGGCCTTTTATTAAAATAGACAGGACCCAGAAAAGCAGATGTTGAGGAGAAATCAATTAGGCAACTGCATAATGGGAGTTCTGGGATGGGGAGCATGGCAGACAAAACAGATGAGGTAAAGTCTTATATATGCAGTTGAGCATCTTCTGAAACAGTCTTGCTCTTCATGCCTGAAGGACTAGCATATCAGTATTCCAGTCTTCTTTTCTGATAACTTATTCTTATTTCATGAACTCAAACTCAGACACCACAGTTGACTAGAAGGTAACTTTGCACAACGTAACTGCCTGAGAACCTCAGCCTGGCATATAAGGAATTATAGTAAAATCGTGGAATGTGGGAGTATCTATGGGTTCCAATTCTTAGTTGTATGCCATTTAAGTCATTTCATTTCTCTTTGACACTAATTTTTTATCTAAAATATAGGGATTAAAATGACTTATGCCTGGGTTCTTTTGAGAAGGAACGAGAGGTAATGTATGTAGACAAGTTCTCTTCACAGTACTTCCACTGTAATAAGCCCTAAATAAATGTATTTTATGACAATTAGCAGGAGACAATAAACGTGCCCGAGCTTACTTTCTTCCTTCACCTTCTCTTTCAGATATTTTAATTCAATAAATTTTGCTCACCATCTTGAGCTTGCATTAGGACAGATGGACGTATAAGGATGTAGTCTTTACCTCTGTCACTTGTAGAGTGGACTAGGCACTATTGAAAGCAGTGTGGAGGTAGAACAAATGCAAATACTGTACTTTATTATTTATTATTTTCTTTGGTCTAGGTAATAACAGACTGCAATTCTAGGGATATATAGGGTTCTGTCTTCTGAGCTATTAAGGTTATAGCTTTTCAGTTTCAGTGACCTTAAAGCTGGCATTATATTGCTTAGTTCTTTCTGTTAGATATGTTATAGTGTTGCCTTACTTATTGCCATTATCTGTGTTGTGAAAGCCCAGAGTAACATATTGACAATGTAAACAGAAGCCTGTGGCCAAGCATCCAGATTCTCAATAAACATTGAGATAAGCAGGGAAGCAAGTGAGTCAACAGTCATGGGACAAGTGAGGAAACTAATGGGCAAAGAAGCCATATGGATACGTGAGAAACTGTGACTCACCTGCATCAATGAAATCGAAAGGAGGCCCTAAAGTTCCAGCTACATTCCTTCTTTTAGGGAGACTCTTAATGTCTGTTAGAATAAGAATTCACTGCAAGTAATAGGCAGTTGATATGTGAGACTAGTGAAGGTGTGTTTTGCCCATGCTTGGACAGAGAGTGGTCCAGAGTTGAAGCCAGACCCTGAAAGCCAAAGACCTCCAGGCAGCAATAGACAGTATGAATCTATGGTGTCTACCACAAACCCCATCACTTTTTCTTTTCCTATCCTTGTCTGCAATTCAAGGAATAGATCATTTGACAGAAATCTACTAATTCTCTGGCCGTGTGTTTTTCTTTTGTGTTATAAAAATAACACTACTTTGGCTCAGATTTCTAATTATTATCATGAGATATGGTGCCTGGCTTTCTCCACCCTTAAGTTTCTTATATTTTTCCAGGTTTGATACTTTTGATGAGTAGTGATTCAGCCTTTTACTCTGATTCCTGATACCTTGCATATTTCTCAAGCTTTTTTATGATTATTGATTCAATTCTGCAAAATAGATCATACAAACCAGAGTACCATGGTATAGAAATGATGAGCGGCAGATGGAGCAAGAAGAAAATACTGAAAATCAGGAAGGACATTTTCATCTAATCCTCCCTCCTCCAAACTTGTTAAATAAGAAATTTAAATATGAAATTATTGTATCTAGAAAAGTTCTGAGACTGTTACTACTTATTGAAATTGTGTAGATGTGACATATATAGTGTTGCATGGTAAGACTTTCAGAGTAGAATAAGAGTTACTTGATTACTGTGGCAGAAACTGACCAGTTGTTCACCAAAACATTTCATCTTTATCCTGCATTTCCCAGCGTCCTGTGACGTGTAGTTATAAGTATACATTCTAGACCAAGAATTGTAAGAGCAAGTTGTAGCTGTCCCTTATAGGATTGATCCACAATATCATTCACACTCGATTTTCCAGATTCTTTCTCTTTTTGTTAAAGTAAATGAGCCTGATGACCTTGAAACCCATGTACTGGATTAATGAGAAAGGAGGATCATAGGTCCATGACATACCACATGACAGAGAACCACTTGCTAATCAGGAACACCCATCCTGGAATTAATGAAAGTGAGAGATAAGCTTTTATCAAGTTTGAGCTATCATGTACAGGGTATTTGTTTATTACAAAAGCTTACATCAACTTATTTAATAAACCTACCAAACACAATAGGTAATATTTAGTAAGCCCTTAGCAATAATCAACTCTGGCAAAAGCAAGTGGTGATGGTAGTTTCCCTGGCTGCTACAGGCAGTAAGTAAAGGAGGAATATGTGTTCAACTCCTGATGTCTTTTCACTATATACACCAAAACATGTCTTATGCAGCTTAGATGGTGTATGATTCATTCATTCATTTATATTCCAGCTTTATTGATGTAAAATGTGAAAATAAAACAATTGTGAAGTGTATGCAAGATTTGTTGCACACACTGCATACATTGTGAAATGATTGCCACAATCAAGCTAAATAACACATCCATCCCCTCCACAGATAGATTTTTGTGTGTGTTCTATGAGAACATTTAAAATCTACTGTCTTATGAAATTTCAAATATACAATACAGTATTATTAACTGGAGTCAACAACCTATAGACAAGACCCCAGAACTCCAGAATTGTGAGTCACATTTTCTCAGATTCCCCATATCAATGAGATCATACACTATTTGTAAGTCTATATTTAACTTATTTCATTTACAATTATGTCCTCCAGTCTTGCCCAAAACAGTCCCAAGAGGCAAGATTTCCTTCTTTTTTAAAAGCTGAATGATAACAGTGTGTGTGTGTGTGTGTGTGCGTGTGTGCATTTATACACTTCACATTTTCTTTATTCATTCATCATCCATCCACACACATTTAAATTTCTTTTATATCTTGGTAATTATAAAGAATGCTACATAGGAATGAACATAGGAACATAGGAATGAACATAGGGATGTCCAATAATGGTGATCGCTTGATCATATTTTTTAATTTTTTGAGGAAACTCCATACTGTTTTCCATAATGACTGTACTAATTACATTCCCACCAATAGCATGTAAGGGTTTATTTTCCTGCACATCTTCACCAACACTGTTACCTTTGTTCAAGGATATCCTATTAGGTGTAGTAATAATTAGACCTGCATTTCCTCCAATGATTTGTTATGTTTGAACATCTTTTTATGAACCTACCAACAATTTTTATGTCTTCTTTGAAAAAAAATACGTATTTAAATCTGTTGTGACTTAGATCTAAAATGTCCACCAAAAGTCTCATGTGTTCAAAGATGAGGCTTTTGGAAGATGATTGGATCATGGGGGCCTTATACTCATTAGTGGATTAATCTATTGATGTGTTCTTAGGTGAATGTGGTGTTAGGACGTAGAACCTGGTCAGAAGAGGCAGGTTATTGGTGGCATGACCTGGGAAAGGTGTATTCTTCTCCCAGGCTCCCCTCTTCTCTGTCTGCTTCCTGGCTCTCATGGGGTGAGCAACTGTCTTACACCACATCCTTCCACCATCCCATTTCTGCCTTGGAGACAGACAATCATGGACTGGACCCTCTAAAGCTGTAAGCCAAAATAAGCCTTTCCTCCTTTATGTTGCAGGTGTCAGGTATGCTGTCCCAGTGATGGGAAAGTAACTAATACAAAGTCCTTTGTCAGTTGTTTCATTGGGTCATTTGTTTTATTTGGGGGTGTTGTGGGGCTTTGGGGGGGTAGCGAGTTGCACAATTTCCTCATATATTTTGGATATTAACTTCTCATCAGATACATAATTTGGAAATATTTTCTCCCATTCCATAAAATGCCTTTTCATTTTGTTGATTGCTTTCTTTGCTATGCAGAAGGATTTTTTGTTTATTATAGTCCCACTAGTTTATTTTTAATTTCATTGCTTGAGATTTTGATTACACGTCCAAACAAATTTTGTCCATTCCAGTATCTTGAAATATTTCTCCTGTTTTCCTCTAATTGTTTCAGAGTTTTAGGTCACATATTTAAGTCTTTAATCCATTTTGAGTTGATTTTTGCAGCTAGTGACAGATGAGGGTCTAGTTTCATTTTTCTGCATGTGGATATGCAATTTTCCCAATGCCAATGATGAAAAAAGACCAGTGCATGCTCTCTTAGCATCTTTATGCAAGATAATTTTGGTGTACACGTGTGGATTTATTTCTAGGCTCTCTATTTTGTTCTATCGTGTACCTGCTTTATGCAATACCATGCTGTTTTGATGATTACAACTTTGTAGCATACTTTGAAATCAAGTTTTGTAGTGTTTCCTGTTTTGTTTTGTTCTGTTTAGTAAAGATTTCTTTGGCTATCTGGGTTATTTTGTAGTTACATAAAAATTTTAGAATTGATTTTGTAGGTCTGTAAAGAATGTCATTGGTATTTTTATGGAGATTGGATTGAACCTGAAGAATACTTTGGATGATATGGACATTTCAACAATATTGATTCTTCTGATACATGAATATAGATGTATTTCCATTTTGTGTGTATGCACCCTCTTCAGTTTCTTTCAACAATAGTTTATACTTTTCATTGGAAAGTTTTTTACCTCTTTGTTTGAATTTATTCCTAGGCATTGTTTTTGTACCTATTGTTAATGAGGTTACACTCCCAATTCTATTTTGGATAATTGGTTATTGGCTATTGGCATATACTAATTCTACTGATTTTGTATGTTTATTTATATACTAAAATTTTGCTGAATTCTTTTAATAGTTCTAATATTTTTGTTGGAGTCTTTAGGGGGTTCTACATATAACATCATAGCATCTGCACACAGTAAAAATTTGACTTCCCTTTTTCCTATTTGAATGTCCTTTATTTTTTCTCTTGCTTGATCACTGTGGCCAGGACAAGTACTGTGCTGAATAAAAGTAGTGAAAGTGAATATCCTTGCCCTATTTCAAACCTTAAAGACATGTTTTTCAGCTTTTCCCCATTCCCTATAATCTTAGCTGTTGGCTTATTATATGGCCTGTATTATGTTTAAGTAATTCCTTCTTTGGTTAATTTAATGAGAATTTTGTCATGAAGGGATGTTGAAATTTACCAATTGCCATTTCAGCATCTAATCAAATAATCATACGGTTTTTGTTCTTTATTCTGTTAGTACTGTGTATCACATTTATAGATTTGTGTATGTTGAACTATTTTTGCATCCCAAAGATAAATCCTACTTGACCATAGTGAATTATCCCCTTAATATGCTGCTGAGTTTGATTTGTGAACATTCTGTTGAGGATTTTTACTTCTATGTTAATCAAAGATACTGGTCTGTAATTTTCTTTTTTGTAGTGTCCTTGTCTGGCTCTGGTGTGAGGGTAATGCTGACCTCATAAAATGAGTTTGGACATGCTCCCATCACTTCAGTTCCTTGGAAGAGTTTGGAAGGAGAGTGCAATGTGTTTAAAATAAAACACTTGGAACAGGAGGCACAGGTGTATGGCTTCAGATCCAGCCAGGATAGGAGAATATAAGACTTAGTTTGAATCAGCCTTATGTCAGTGTGATTTGCATCTGAGTTCTGTCTTTCTTGCTAATAGGGGAAACCTGTATTGTTCAAATTTGCATCTCTTTCTCTTCCGGTGTCTTGTTCAGTCTCTTGCATATAGTGGGTGTCTACTGAACAACTTTTAGAAGTGAATCTGTTTTAATATGAAGTACAAAGCTTGGAACCGTGGTGATTTAGTTTCATATCTAATATCCTTGTTCCTTTCTAGATTCACCCTCCTGATATGTGTCTCGTGTAGGTCAGACATGAAACTGGCTTTCTAGAATTTAATTTGCTTTTTTAAGTGACAGTATAGTTCATAATGCTTATAAGCTTTTTGTGCTTTTCATTTGAAATAATGTTCTTACCATAGTGCATAGAACATGTCAAGCACTCAATAAAATAGCAGCTGTTATCATTAACCTCTAGTTTCATTGTGTGCTCTACTTTATATTCTAACTTTACACATTTTTTCTTCCTAATTTTGGTGTTACGAATGAGATGCTTGCTATTGCTTTGCATCTTCTCTAATTTCAATCACACATTCGTTACATTTATCAGGTAGTATGCTAGACGCTCTATATACATTGCCCCATTATTCCTCACTACAAAGGGATTCGGCTTGTTTGTTTTACAAATGAAGGAGACCAAGACTCATAATGTAAGTTATCTATTCTGTCCAAGATAACACATCTTTAAACAATGGATCTGTAATTTAAACCCAAGTTTGCCCAGCTAAAAAGCCCAGGCTTCCCCTGTGGAACCAAATGCCTGGCTTGCCTTTTCTTTAAAAAGAAGATGCTACCATTATTAATTCATTAGTCATATAAGATGGAATATAAAGATTTAAGCTTGGGAAAAATCTAGTTCAGAATGAGCTAGAAGCAGCTTGTACTAGCTTGAAAGAGAAGTGTCTCTTCCTAGCTCCATGATCAGGAAACCCCTTTCATGTCTTGGAATCAGTCATGGTAGGTGGGAATGCTTGCACCACGGGAACTATCAAATGCTACAAAAAGCACAGCTCAAGTCTTCTTTTATTTATTTATTTATTTTTTTACCACAGTGCTAGATTTAATAGTAGAGACTATTTATTTCATGTGTGGGGAAACTGAAGGTCAGAAGGGGTTAATGGCTTATCCAAAATAACAGAGTCAGTTTGTGAAAGTGATGTAAACATTACCAAAACTTTCTGACCTCTATATGATGTCTAAACTGTTATTACTTCTTCCTCTTATTTGGATATAATTATGAAAAAGGGGGAGAAAGGCAGGTAATAAAACGTGATAATACAGAGCATCACAGAGTCTGCACTGAAAGGAACAGTGAGCATCAACTTATCCAGTAATCCCAACAGCAGCTGCTGGTGAGAATTACCTAGGACAATTATTTAAATTAAAGTTTTCTTGCCCTGCATACAGCATGACACTCCAGGACAATCTGTGTGCTTCATAAGTATCTCTGGGTATTGCGATACAGCCAAGACTTCCATTTGGGAATTCTTTTTTATAATCCAATCTTATATCTCATGTATGAAACTTCTCTACATAATTCATGCTTTTATCCTGTCTGAGTTTAACTTTAACCTTTAAACTTGAAGTAGCTGATTCCCTAAAGTCAAATTTTGGTGGCAGAAGTTTTGCACGTTTCAATGCAGAGCAAGTTTCCAGAAACTAATGACTTGCATTAAAAAAAAAAAAAAAAAAAAAAAAGCTTACATTGGTATAATAAGAGAACTTTTGTTCTTGGACTCTTTATATTCAATGTCTTTTTAGGATGCAGGAAAGGATTATCAGAAAGTGTGTGTGTGCATGTGTGTGTGTGTGTGTGTGTGCAGAATGAGAGAGTCGTCTCACAAATGGCCTCATTTCAGGAGCTTGGAGTGCTCAGTGGATACCCTGCTTTGGCATGCAGTGCAAAGGCATGGAACGTCTCACTGAAAGAAACTAGTCGTGATCACTGGCAGGGAGAGCAATAAAAACAGAGACTTTGTTCTCAAAAGCTTGCTGAAAGCATAACATTGGGCTATTGAGACAGCCTAGTCTCTCACACACACACTCCCACTGGTTTTTGCCAAGGTGCAGGACAGCCCTGCTCAGTCCAGTGTACAGAGAATTGCTCCCTCTGAAAAGAACCAAGTAGCTCACAGACAGCAATAAAGTTCTTGAAAGAATGTACCAAAGGAAAGTTTTCAGTCTTTAATTTGTTTACAACTTAAATCCGGGTTTCGCAAAGATAACTTGGAGGCATTCAGGATTTAGGGAGTCCCCCCCCCGTTGAAGTCATGCAGAGCTCAAAAGATATCAGCAGCTATAAGAACATGGCTTCCTCTGGAATTCTTCTAGACTCTTTTGTAAAGATAAGCATGGAAGGTACCATATTGATGTTGTTGTAGGCCACAGGCATAAAAGAAGGCTCACAAAATACTCCTGGTGGTTGGGAGAACTATACACTTCATTGTTACAACAGTGTGCATTTAACTCTGGAATCTCTGGTTTCCTAGACAGTCTAGTAAATTAATACGTGAGCAAATGGTCTAATGAATGAACTGAAATCAGCTACCTACCTCGTGATAATGCCTGAAATGCAAGAAGAATCAACATATCCAAAATCCCAAATGGAGAAGAAAATACTCATTTATTAACTCATTCTTCAAAAGTTTACTTAGCACATACTAGGAACCAGACCCTGTGATGATGGCTGGGAGTGTCTATCTCAGTGGCTCTCAAATTTGAACATGAACCAGAATTACATGGAGTGCTCATCAAAACAGATTTCTAACCTCACTCCCAGAGTCTCCGATTCATTATTTAAGGAGTGAAGTCTAAGAATATGCATTTCTGACAAGTGCCCAGAAGGTGCTGATGGTTGGGGGACCTGGCTGTTCAGGAGACCAACAACTATATCATTGTAATGCACAGCAATAAGCAGTAAGTGCAAGGAACTGTGCTGTGGGAGCACAGAGGAGGAGCATTCCACAAAACTTTGGAGGTGCCAAGGATATAGCTCAGTGGCACAAGCTCCTGCCTGGCAAGTGCAAGGTACTGAGTTCAATTCCAGGTACAAAAAAAAACAAAAAAACTTTGGGATGAGGGGACCAGAGGATGAGATCAGGAAAGGCTTTATAGAAGTGGTCACAATTGAATTGAGCCTTAGAGGCTGAATAAATAGGTTTTGTTGTCAGGAGGACTGGAAAGTTATTCTGGATAGAGAAAACAACACATGTGAAGGCAGATAGGTGAGAAACGGCATGTTGGCTTTTAAGAAACTGCAAGTAATTTGTGGCGAGAGTTGGCAAGATAAAAAATATTCACCAATAACACACAGCACAGGCTTGCCAGAGAAGAGGCACTCAACAAATGTGTAAATAAATGAATTTGCAGACAAACATGCTAGCTGCCGTGGGAATTGTAGGAAGATAACACGTGTCACTGGGCTCAGCCCTCAAGGAGCTATCAAAATGGTTTGGGGAAGAGTCACTGTTCACACAGGGTAAGGAAGCAATGTACCAGAGACCACGGGTCAACGTGGGAGACTGCAGCCAGGAAGACTGCTGGGTCCACAGTGATTTCCTCTCTCCTCTAGAAATGATGCACAGCCGGGGCTAGGTTAAGTGATTTTTCCCCAGAATGTACTAGATTTTCTGGAGAAAAGGGGCCTGAAGCAAGTGGGCCAGTCCGTACTCCTCTAAGACAGTTTGAAATAAAATGTAGCAGAGAACGTATTCAACCCTGTCGTGGTGGAAAGCCTATGAGATATGCAGGATTGGACCCATTGTTCAGCATATTTCCCAGAAGCCAAGAGAAAGAAGGTGTCAGGGAAGCAATGATGAGACACAGACAGGGCACTGGTGACATTTTGGAGTCTCTGATTCCAAAATATCCCTAAGGCCCAGCCAATCTTGGTCTTCTCAGCATTTCTTAGTACATTAAAATTCTCAATAGCCTTCCAGTAAATTTCTCCCTTAATTTTTTTTTTTTTTACCTCAGAAGGATCAAGTTAAATGTCTGTCAGTTGCTATCAGATCAGTTGTGACCCCTCCAGTCCATGGCCTGAACCTATAGCAGAATCTGTGTGAGACAGTGTGCCTGGAGTCTGCCTCAGCACACATGGGTGGAATTTGCCCAAAGAGAAGGGAGAAAAGGCTCCACAAACTAGAGAGAATAGCATAAGAGAAAGTATGATATTAAAAATAAATACGACTTCAAATGCTGTGGCAGGGATTGTAGCTCAGTGATACAGCACTTGCTTAGCATGTACAAGGCCATGGATTCCATCCTCAGTACTGAAAACAAAAACAATAGTGGTACATGGCTAGAATCCCAACAATTGGGAGGCTGAGGCAAGAAAATCATGAGTTCAAGGGCAGCCTAGACTACATGGTGACTTTAAGGCCATTTTGGACTATGTAGTGAGACCCTGTCACACACACACACACACACACACACACACACACAGAGACAAAAAAAATGCTGGGGAAGAGATCTGCCTGGCTGGACAGAGTAGACTGGGTGGAATGAAGCAGCAAATATAGAGCGGTTCACATGGCCGTCTTAGAGGGTTAGGCTTTTACATGGACATCCCAGAGGAGCAGGGAGAAAACAGCAGGAAGGGAATGTTAGTTTTTAAGAGCATGAGTCTTGTGACAGGCTTTCTTTCTTTTCTGTAGTGGCAGCTTCTTTCCTCTTTCCCTTTCTTTCAGAGAGCACGTTTTCTTGTGTGTCGGGATGCTCATCGCCAGACTGCACAGGGTCCATAGAAGAGCTGTATCAGAAGAACGCTGGGAACTGGGGATGAGTAGCAGGACTTATTCTGGTACAAAGCTTCCCCTTAGTCGGGGATGCTGCGAATAGCAGTGTGGGGTGTGGCCACGTGCAGCACAGGACCCATTCAGTGCTGTCGTGATCAGAGCACTGGGCTGGGAGTCAGAAGGTCTGCCCTTAAACAAGTCCTTTGCCTCACTGAGTATCATTTTCTTCATCTCTAAAATGGAGCTGATACCACATCCGCCTTCCTCATAAGGTGGCCATGCAAATAAGTGAGGTCACATGTATGAAAAGGTTTGTGGAAGTCGCTGCATGATTTAATCCTTAATTTCAGAATATCTATGCCAGAGCTCTCCCGAGCTCTCCTAGTGTAGCAGGCTTTTATTGGATGTGTGCAGTATTTCCCAAGAAACCACCTCACCTTGTTTTCCCATACATATTTTGAGCAGGCTCATCTTTTAGAAGGCTTTCTTTTTTCTTTTTTTTTTTTTTGGCAGATCAGACAAGCTGCAATTACAAATTACTTTCAAGATGTTTTAAGTAGACTGGGAAAGTATGCACATGCCCTAGTCCACAGAGACCATGTTTGCTTATCAGGTTCTCTTCTTTATTAATGCTTCCCAGGATCATTTTCTTTCAGCATCTTCTTCTTTTTATGGGAGGGAGACCTGTCTCACAACTGACAATATGCTTCCAGGAATCATCTGTCTTCTTCCACACGCACCACATTTAGCATTTTCTCACGTTTCAGTAGGGAGAGTGCAGCAACTGGGCCCAGGCCTGATGCTATGAGCAGGGCACACCTGTCTGCCGCTGCCCGCTCTGACCTGATTTATTCAGAGGCATAGCTGAATGCCCTAAATATCTCCAGTCCCAGGAAGTCCTTCTCAACGCTGTGATGTATATATGCCTTTGAGGAAGCGTCTAAGAGATCCGTTCAAATCTGGTGTATTTCTTAACATGGAGAAAGCAAGAGCGGTCCTCAAGCCACAGGATGGCTAAAGTTCGTTTGCCTTAACGGAGATGTGTGAATTTCTGTTACTACCACACTGTACATCCTGTGCTCTTCTCCACACTGTGTCATCAGCAAGGTTTCCAACTTCCGCGTCTTTTTAAAGCTTTACAGCATGTGACAGAAAAGAGATTTCAATTGTAAAGTAAAAAGGCACTCCGTCACTTTTATCTTCATTGATTCAAGTCAGCACATGCCCAGAAACTTTTCTGTTATTGGGCTTGCATTTTAATAGGATGTTTCCAAAAAGTGCCCATTTTCCTAATTATTTCAGAATTATGTAATTACCATCTTCCACTAGCAGCACTAGTGGTGGTTAAGACAAATTTCAAATGCATCCAGCAAGTGCTTTCCACCAACATGTCTGCTTCATTTACTTCAATCAAAAGACAGCAGTGGCTCCTCATAGCAATAAGTTTGCTTTGATATATTCTCATCAAATATTGATCTGAATGGTCTGTAGAAGTGCTTAGTTGGGCTGTGTGAAATTTATTTACTGAATATATTATTTTTATCCCCAAACTGCCAGTTGCTATCTCAGAAATTCTAGATTTTTTCTTGTTAAAACTTTATTAGCAGTTAGGGAATCACTAAAATTTTTTGGCAATTAATATGTGTCTATACAAATGTTTTCTGTGCAAAAAATTCAACAGAAAAGGAGAAGCCCCAAAACTGTATCAGAGCATAAGTTTTCTTTTTCAGTTGGTCTGATAGACTTATTTTTTCAGAGACACAAATGTACACAACAGTTACTGGCAGTGTAGTGTCCCCTTCTCCCAAGCAGGTTACCAATCAGTGAAATGTGCAGCTTGAACTTACACATATATTTTGTTGAAATGAAGTCCAGTTTTAATGTTATGAAAACCCTTTAATAGAGAGAAGACTTCTGGTATCAAAAACAACAGAGGTCCAGGAAAGAGAGGGTATTTCTCTTCGAAATGTATATATCGTGGAGCCTCTCCCAATTTCACATGGACTCTTCAGTCATAGCTGAGGCCTGTGAGGGTGGCAGAGCAGTGAACAGAATACAGAGCAGGAAAAAGAGCCTGGCTGAAGAGTTCTGAAGGAAGAGAAAGGCGAAGTTAGTTAATAGGTTCTGACAGTCCCGTAGAACCGGCAAGAAACAAAGTACCAGGCACGAAATGGGAATTAGAAGGCCATTTAGCAATCCAAAATGGCAACCCTACCAGCAACTGAAGGCTGGCAGGGAAAGAAAAATCCTAAAGATGCTTCCCACCTGATTTCACTGGAGATATGAAAATAAGTCACAAGAGAATACAAAGAAAGCCTGTCTCTAAGGGAGGAAAAAAGATAAGTGAGAGACAAGTCATATTCCCGGAAATGAGGCACAAAATCGCCATTAAATGCCGTGTGTAGTGCCTGAATGAAAAGTCAACTGACCCTAAGTCATTTGAGTTAGTGAGGGCAGAAACCCTAAGATTGCCTGGAATTCTTCAGCAAATATTTACTAGCCACCTACTGTGCGCCAGGATTTTGTTCTAGATGGTGATGACCAGGACATGATTTCAATCTTGTGTCTGTTATCTCTGCTAATTGGTTTGTTTGGCTCAGTTGGCTATGGAAGTGAAGAGGAAATCTGCACCACTACCTTCTCATCTCCATATCCAGTGCCCAGATGGATCCTTTTCCTACCTCAGGGTGAAATACGCCTGGACCCAGCCTGTGCATCTGGCAGTCACCCCTCAAGAATCAGAATGTAGAAGCTCAATGCACACAGGACAAGAAGCTCCAAGACTAAGTCCGCACCAGGTTCCAGATGCAACTCAAAAGGCCATTTGAGAAAAAGAATGTTCTCATGCACACATACATAAAGAAGGCCGGCCTCAGGAATGCTTCCTCAAATGCAAAGAATATGGACAGAACCTTATCTTAGATTTTACACGGGTGTAGAGAACTTTACTCACAACAGCTTGTTTTTGCAGGACTATGTACTAGCACGATAAGTGTGCAGGGTGGGTAACAGGACTTTTATGGTGCAAGAAAATGCCAGTTCCATAGGTTACATGACTTACCCAAGCTCACACAGCTAGTAACTATCAGAATCAAAACTCAAATGATGATTTTCTGATTCTAAACCAGAAAGTCATTCAATCATGCCATATTTTACACATGCCCAATATGCACGATATTGTAGGCTTACCTATTTATGTATGCCAATATGTCTGATATGTCTATGCAGCTATTTAGTAACTGAGCGATTGCTGTTGTTTATTGAGTGGTAACTGTGGCAGGCACTATATCAAATATGTTGGAGTTTTACCTTTTTAAATCTGCAATAACCCTATAAGATATGTACTCCTAGGGGTGAGGAAACTAAAGTTCAGGAAGAGAAATACTTGGTTCAAGGTCTCATACTTTATGTGAAAATCCATGTCTCTTCTGCAAAATACTGTCTCATTTCTCTGTTGTGTATATGCATTCACTCACACTCTCTCTCCTCTGCCTCTCTGGCTTTCGGCTGTGTATGTGTGCACATCATTCTCGCCATGTAGGCTGTGTGCTGGGCAACTTTACTGATGTAGGATAGAGGAAATAAAGATAGGCAAAACGAAGACAGGTGAATCATAATTTTAAAATTGTACTTTTAAGGAAAACTAAAGCTTCAGGACACAAAAGTCATACTCAGTCTTTTTTTTTTTTTTTTTTCTTATAAGAAACTCACTCTTAAAACAAATTCCTAAACATTTTAAGGGAAAAATCTCTATAAACTGAGCTCTGGACCCATGCTTTTTATCTGTAAATTGGGCTCCCTCCTAACCCCATGTTCAAGAAAGCCTGCTAGTAAGTAGGCAACATATCTCAGCTTCAAATACGTGTAAATGATTTGCAGTCTAATATAGCCCTCCTGATGGGTAACCTTGCAGACAGTGGAAATCACATCCTAGAATCCTGAACACACCCCAAGACCACATAAATATACCCAGCTCTAAGCTACATTGTGCCTCTATCTCTTGAGGTCCCACCCTCTAATCTCTCTGAGTGCATATATTTAAATTCTCCCTCATAAATCTCTTTATGCCTTTCATTGACAAGGCTTGAAAATTATATGTCAGTGATGTAAGTCAGTGAACCTACCTGCCCAATGGGCGAAATGAGTTGAGGTTTCCCACCTCCACACTGAGGAGCCTCATTGGACCCTTCCCAGTGACAAGATGATCCAATAAAATAGTGAAATGCGTATGATGCCAAATGTACTAAACAGGCACACACACACACACAAGACAAGCAAGGGTAGCAGTGATCTCTCTGATCATTTGAGTTATCGAGATGAAGTCATCCCTCCTTGTTTACACTTGGCAGGAAAAGGCTTTCTAAAGATATTTGGAAAGAAGACTTTGGAAGGCACAGATATTTTGCTGGCCCAATAAGAAGTAGTTCATTTCAGAGCCATGGGATGTGGGAGACAAGCTAAGACTGACAATGGGAGCTGTACATTTGGTTAGAGAGGAGAGACTTTTTCAAAAAGCATGAGAAGTAATTATAATAGAGGAACACTAGTAATTCAGCATAGAATTGTGCTGTATGTTGTGGATAATAAAATGGGAAACATTGTATGTTACCTTCCTGTTATTTTAAAATAACACTGAGACTCTCCTGAAGTTTTATAATTATAAATCCAGAGGATCATTATACTACACTAGGGTGGATAATTACTAATTACTAACCTGATTTGGATCAAGGTGAATTCAGCTTCTTCTTATCAAAGTGTAATTATTCTTTATTCAGGTCCTTTCCAGATCTAGATTCTCTTTGATAGAAGTAGAAATATCGCATTGTTTCTAAAATAGTATGTATATTTATTGAGTACCACAGATCCTTAATCGTAAACTGAATTTTTGCTTTCCTGGGGTCACTGGAGGATTGCAGTCCATAATTGAACAATGCCTTAATGAATGCAATTTGGTGGTTCCACTTGCTAATGTGACTACTTCCTAGTGTTTATTTCATTTCAAAATTGGACACGATCAGATATGGAAACATAATTACATTGTGTAAAAATAAGCCCCAAGATTTCCAGATCTGACAGAAGAAAGCTTGTGGGCATGTAATTAAGAGAGAGGGAGAAAGTTGACCTACTTTTACTGAGTTTCAAGGATCAACCTGTATATCTGACTGTGGATCAATTCATCTCCTTGTCTATTCTTCTCCTAATAATCCTGACCTCATTTTCAATTGTTTGCACTAATGAATTAATGTGTAGTCTAATTCTGTTGATTTAGAAATCCAAATAAATGGGGGATAGGGAAGTGTCAATTAAGCAATCTGTGGAATTTCTATCACAAAGATTTCTTTGTTAACCTCATTTTGCATTTGGTATGTGAAATTAATTTGGGGGCAGAGGTAACAGGAGAGAGTGGTGCCCATCACAAGGTCATTGTAAGAGACAATTCAACTTAGAAATTGTTAAATGCAACTAGAAGTCTTCTTTATTTTAAAGAACTATCAATCTTGAAATTAACCAACTGGAAACAGTCAAAATTCTGGATGGCTCTCCACATCTTAAAGAGCACAGATGAGATTCCTTATCTCAGCATTCCAGGCCCCAGTTTAACTTCCAGGAAAGGAGGAATTTGGTAGAAATAATTTCTCTGCAAGGCCTATGGCGTATCCAGATAGAGATGTTGAATAGGCTATTATGATCTAAGGCCCAAGAGAGATGTGTGGATTAGAGATCTATCTGGAGGCCATTTGCATAGAAGTAGAATTTTCTAATAGAACTTGCTGTGATGATAAAAAATGTTCTATATTTGTATTCACTGGTAGGATAGCTATTGGCCACATGAGGCTTTTGGGCCCTTGAAATGTGGCTAATGTGACTACAGAACTGAATGAGTTTTTATTTTATATTAATTTAAATTTAAATGTCCACACATGGTTAGTTGCTACAATAGTGGACAGCGCCCATATAGAGGAACATGGAAGACTAGCTGATGGAAGATGAGGTTACCCAGAAAGTTCAGATAGAGTGGAAAGGGAGGAAACCCTCAAACAGAACTGTAAGGGAATAAGTGAGCATTTCAGAGTAAGGCAGATAAACTGGAACCCACAGATGAATTCGATTTTGATTAGGAATAGCTGATGTGGGAACCTAGGAGGTCAATAGATAATAAAGAATAGAAATGCAAAACTAGGAGGTGAACAGTGTAAAACACTGCTGAGAGGTCAGGTAGAATGAAGATTTTTATAGAGATCACCATTTATTCTTGCAATAGTCGCAAAATAGGTACCAAAAGATATACAGAAGCATGTTGTCCTCAAAAAAGACATAAAATGCTTTGGAAATGACTATTTGTTTTTTAACGGTGTCTAGGATTTTATCTCTGAAAATGAAAATTCTCTTCTATTTCAGTAAGTCTGCATATGCTATATTTTCAAACAGGTGTTTGAAAGCAAGCAACTTAATTCAGTCAATGCTTTGCTTGGTAACAGGATGCTAATGAGTAGTTTTCAAAGTAACCACTTGTTTGATCAAATTTAACCATTTGGAGTCTTTTCACGGCAATTTATGTGCTGTGTGGAGCTGGCTATAAACTTGTCTTAAGGATGGATGTGGAAACTGTATTCAGCAAAAAGCACAGAGTAATAACACGGATATTTTCTTGCCTATCTATTGAAGCCACTAAGGCTTAGGCTGTGCATCTCTGAAAGGAGAGCCCTTTGAGATCAATGCCTGTCTTTCAAATGTTGCCGGAACCTTCTACGAGTTGTCCATCTGCCATTTCTTTCCTTGACTAGTTTGAACTCTTTACAATCCCACGTAAAATTCCCACGGTTCACTAACTTTTAAAGAGCAATATTTCTTCCCCACCTCGTTTTGTGACAACTCACACAATGAAGTCACAAAACTGAAATATCTTGTCTTGAGCTTGAGAGCTTTCAGTTGAGAAGAAAATAAGCCATATAGAACTCTCCTCAAAAGCATTCAGATTAGCTCATTGTGCAACAGTCATTCAGGGGGAAATACAAATGCAGACATGTTAATTCACTATCCAATCATTCCTAAGTGATATGTCCAGAGAACTCTGTTTAGTAGGCTTAGCTGAAAGATCTGTTTTCTTATTTCCCAAGTGTATGCACCCCAATGGCTTCCCCCTGCCACTCATGGTCTTCCCTGTTGATTTACTCCAACTGCTGTCTGACCCTGATTAATTCAATCTACTTTCTTGCAAAAATCAGCTTCACAAAGACACTAGAGTTTGACAATTTGGAGCTCTTCTTTCGGCAATAGTGTTACCATACCCTCTGCAGTACACAAACCAAGGAGATGTGTGAATCCTTTTGCAAAACCAAACTTCACACGGAGCTGTTCCTCTGGGGCTTTCACTGAGAGCAGCTAGTGGATGAGGAGATTTAAAGGCAGGATAGTCACTCCAAAAGTGTTAGAAGGATAAAACACAAGACAATGAGAAGCCATTATTGCTTTGGGTATTCAGTTATAGATCTCATGCAAACAGCAGTGTCTTAATAAAGGCATCTCAGTGTTCCTCTTACGAAAAATGTGTCTGAACTAACATTATCAAGCTCAAGGTGATAGGTTTAAATTTTCAAAAGTGCATTTCAGGACTAGCAACTTTCATTTTGGATTTTATTATCAAAATATTTCTTTTCTTCCCCATCTGTTATGCTTGATAGGTAATTCAATCTCAACAGTGTTTTGGGAGTCTCCCCCTCACCTCAGGATTATTCAGGAGGCAGAGAAGCTACTTTAGTGCCGCAAGTGTAATGATGGATCTCTATTCTTCAGTCCACCATGGTTCTTGCTCATGACCAGCCTACCTCATTCAAACATGAGTGGCTCTCTTCCCCATATGTCAAGTTTAAGCACAAAAATTTAACAACACCAGCAAGCTGCAGCTTTCACTGTCCATCCATACCATGTAGCCATCTTCCCTTTGGAGACTTGGCATGGAAGCAGGGAACAAATACCTCCCACTCAAAGGATTTGCTACCGAAACAAAAACCCACAACTATCTGTGATCCCTAGGGGAATCCACTGAGTATCCCCATTTAGGCCACTCTTCACTTTTGGTCCACACACTGGTTGCCTCTCCTCAAATCCAGCATTATTTCTTGAGGGGGTCTACTACTGAAGCATGCAAACTCAACTAGAAGCATAGAAGTTGGTAGGGCAGGGCCGGTGAGATGGCTCAGCGGCTTAAGCGCCTGCCTGGCAAGCGCGAGGGCCCGAGTTCAACTCCCGGAACCCACATACAAAAAAGGGGCCGGTGATATCGCTCAGTGGCACGGGCGCCTGCTGGCGCGCGAGGTCCTGAGGTCGACCCCCCGGTACCCACAAAAAAAAAAAAAGAAGTTGGTAGGGCAACCAAATATTTGGAAATCGACTATGTCAAACAAGGTGTTGCTTTTTCTAGCAAATATTTTGCAATACTTATTTTGCTATTTTGAAAAGAAAGTAATACCAATATACATACTTACACAATTAGATGTATGATATAATTTATAGCCAGAACTGTATCATAAAGAATAAATTTTTAAAATTAATAGCATTTGCACATCCTGGAAATTTTAATGGTTATTAAAATTTGCAGCAATTATTATGGAAAATTGAACATACTTCCAAATACAAATTGGTATTAACAGTTTTTACACCTACTGTAGTGTCTGGTGGGATACTCCAAATCTAGTGCAGAAAATGGCATTACTCTTCTTTTGTGCAAATCCGTTCTAGTAGTGTAGAACATCTAGGCTGTCAGGCCATTATGCAATGAATGCCTATAGTTCTGACTAATTCTTGTGACAACAAAGAAATTTAACACTCTTCCAAGTACTTCCTGGGTTGGGGGTCTTCTATTCCAGCTTAGTACTGGTGGCTTAGATCTTAGAATGCAAGGCTTGGGTGTGAAGGCCAATATTATCGATTGATCTTTAAAATTTCCTACAACAACCAAACTATATATCCATCAACAGATGAATGGATAAAGCAAATGTGGTATTTATACACAACAGAGTAGTACTCTACCATAAGGAAGTATAAATTTGATCATTTGTAGGAAAGTGGATGCACCTTGAGACCATAATGTTAAATGAAATAAATCAGTCACACAAACTTAACTATCACATGGTTTATCTTATATGACAAAGTCAAAATATAAATAATTTTAAAACCAAAATAAAAGATAGATAATAGGAAACAGGGAGATAGGTCATTTGCAAATGTAAAAGGGACCAAGAGATGAAAAGAGGGGGAAGTAAAAAGAATTCAGATGTGATGTGTACGGGTACCAACTCTCCACAAGGAATGTATTCATAATGTACTGCAAACATGTACTGATAAATTTTTTTTTTTGTGGGTACCAGGGGGACGACCTCAGGAACTCGCGCGCCAACAGGCACCCGTGCCACTGAGCGATATCACCGGCCCCTTTTTCGTATGTGGGTTCCGGGAGTCGAACTCGGGCCCTCGCGCTTGCAAGGCAGGCGCTTACGCTGCTGAGCCATCTCACCGGCCCTGTACTGATAAAATTTTAAAAGTGAAAAACAGAATAAGGGGCCGGTGATATAGTTCAGTGGCATAAGCACCTGCCTGGCAAGCACAAGGTCCTGAGTTTGACTCCCAGTACCCACATAAAGGAAAAAAAAAAGGCCGGTGATATCACTCAGTGGCACAAGCGCCTGCTGGCAAGTGCGAGGTCCTGAGTTCGACTTCCGGTACCCGCATATTAAAAAAGAAAACAGATTAAGACAAAATCAGGTTCTCAGTTGGTCCTATATTGTCTTTTTTCACAAATTATAGAAGTAGAAAATATGGAAACATCCAGACTTTTATGTCAAATTAAGCATATCCAGAAAGAATTGAGCTTTTTTTCTTTCCCCATCCAGTTTATCTACCATTCTCACATTGACACCAGGGAGTCTGTTATGACTGGAAACTATGCTGCCACTAAAAGCACTGATTCAGGGCCGGTGAGATGGCTCAGCGGCTTAAGCGCCTGCCCGGCAAGCGCGAGGGCCCGAGTTCGACTCCCGGAACCCACATACGAAAAAGGGGCCAGTGACATCGCTCAGTGGCACGGGCGCCTGCTGGCGCACGAAGTCCTGAGGTCGACCCCCCAGTACCCACAAAAAAATAAAAGCACTGATTCAGATTTATCCTTCTTGAACATTATATCTAACCCTTCCAGCTAATTTCATGCATGCCCATTGTGAGCATTAAATTAGCCCCACACTCCTTGTGATGTTTAGTCCATTGACTTTTCTTCTTTCCACCTATTGATCAGCTCTTGACTTTCTTCACTGCCCTTGTTCTCCATCTTAGATTCCACATTCCATCACATCAATAATACTATTGCCATTATCCTAATCTCTCAGACTTATCTATCTTTCATTGCACTTATCTAGCAAAACCCAAGCAAGAGCTAAATTCACATGCCCACTTTTTCTCTCCCTGACATGAAGACTCCTGGAGCTACAGGAGAAAATCCTAACAGTGCAAATTTATATTACTATAAATTCGTGGTCACAAACATTTAATGAATCAGTCCTCTATGCTGCCAAACACTCCGATTTTACTCTTCCTCTCAAGTGACTCTTCTGTTTTCTCTAAGGGCTATTTTCAAGCATGATCACTCTTCCAAAGCTCACCTTCCCTTATCTCTATGTAAGAAGATCCTCTTACTTCAGAAAAGAAATAGATGCCATCAGACAGAAGTCCTCAGTTTCTGTCTATCCAATGTTACAAGCCTACTGATATCTGCACCAGTCTTCTCCCACCTTCTTGTTACAACAGAGATTTCCATCTTCTTTCATTGAAAATAGCCAATACAAAAATTCTCTCCAGTGTGGGCCGGTGAGATAGCTCAGCGGCGCAAGCAACTGCCCAGCAAGCACGAGGGCCCCAAGTTCGACTTCCGGAGCCCACATAGGAAAAAAGGGCCGGTGATATCGCTCAGCGGCACGGGCGCCTGCTGGCACGTGAGATCCTGAGTTCGACCCCCGGTACCACAAAAAAAAAAATTTTCTCCAAATTTGTTTCCCTTGCTCTCCATACTTTCTCATGTATATTCATTGCTTAGCTTATCTCAGTCTGTCTCAGATTCCTAATTCTCCACTTAGGGTCATTTTTGTCTATGTCACCAAGGCTCAACCATTAATTTTTTTTTTTTTTGTGCGGGTACCAGTGTCGACCTCAGGACCTCACGCGCCAGCAGGCACCCATGCCGCTGAGCGATATCACCGGCCCCTTTTATCATACGTGGGTTCCGGGAGTCGAACTCGGGCCCTCGCGCTTGCCAGGCAGGCGCTTACACCGCTGAGCCATCTCACCGGCCCTCAAGCATTAAATTTTGGCTACACCATTTAATTTGGATGAGTTTATTTAACCCCTAAGCTTTAGCTTTTTCATTGATACAATGAAAATATTAGTATGTAATTTACAAAGTTGTTTGGGATGCTGAATGATGGGACATCAATGTAATTCTTATAAAAAGTGCCTGAAACAGAGTATATACTTCCCCAATACTAGTACAGTAGTAGCAACAGAAGCAGTACTATCAATAAATGCAGGAAGAAATCCACAGTTGTCCTCTGTGACTCCTCAGCACTTTTGACTCAGTTAACCATATAAAACACAAGCTTTCTGCTCTATTGATTTATGAGAATGACTTTATATAGCTGTGATATTTTTCCTTTTAGTCTAACTGATATGTATTTACTCTGCCAGATGTGTTTTTTTTTTTTTTTCCTTTGTCCTCAGAGCACTGTGGCTACATAAAGACTGTGTTAAATCCTTCTTGGAGAAAATTTTACTTCTTAATTGGGTTTTGCATGCAATGAGGTGCTGAGCAGAGCCATGATATTTTTTGTTTGACTCTGCTGTGCTTTCCATTCTCAACTCACCCTGAGCAACTCAAAGACTTTAGAGTTTAATCATTTGGCACAAAGGACATGTGAATTGTACATAATATATTGCAAGCTCCTTAAACCGAGAAACCATGACTCATTCATCTCTATGTCCCATGGCGTGGGACAGGAGGCTTAACATGTACGGAGCCTCAATAAATGTGCTTCAAATCGAACTAAAATTGGAGAGAACAGGCTGAATACCCAACTTGACATTCACTAAAGTACATCTTCTTGAATAAAATTTAAGCTGATTTTTAGAAGATCTTCTTTGCTGATTAAGCATCATATTTGCTAAAATGTTGTCTTTCCTTTTCTTTGTAGCTGACATTGAAAGTGTTTCCCATCAGTCCTCTTTATAGAGAATCTCACCTCAGAAATAATTAGTATACACATAAGTTTTGTTTGGATGTTGCCATCCCTCGTTGGAAATTTTCATTTTAGGGCATCAGCAAAAGGCTTCAGATGCCATGGAAAATTAAATGGATGGAGGTTGAAACTTCTGAGGTAGATCAAGTACAGACAGTGGAGTAAAGGAATATATTTTCCACTGAGTAAGAATAAAGCTCTACTGAAACCAGCATGGTACATACACTCTGAGATCTTCATATACAAGCCATAATTTTTCTCTACAGATGAGGCATGTGCTGGAACCAGATGGTTGAAACTTAACATAGACAGGCTTTATTTCTTTATCTCAGCCTTGGTGTACCAGTGGAGTAGGTCATTGCCTGTGTATGTGTGTGTGTATGTGTGTGTACATGTAAACATAGGTGTATACAGAAAATAACAATTTTTCAAATGAAATAGTGCATGAAACTCCTATAATATAAACCAGCTAAAAAAAAAGGACCTGGCCTTGCTGAAACAAGAGACTAGGAGTCCTTCTTAACTCTACCCCAAAATGGTCCCTAAGGCAGCTTCACAGAAGTCCAGGACTTTGTAGACATGATCGGAAGTTGAAGTTTTTCACTGTATTCTTACAGTGGAAGATTAGAAAAAAAAGAATATAATGATGCAAACGGCTCCATCTATTTATACCATTGTCTCTTCCCATGTACGAAGCTGCAAAGAAAGAACATGAGGTTTGGGATACAGGTAGAGGAAAAGAATGCACCTGCCAAAGAGACAGCAAATTAGGGGAAGACAGCAAAAAGGAAAAGAAAAAACAAGTTGAGTCGTGAAGGCTAAAGCAAGTTCTGGGTCTTCTTCCCCTTAAAAAGATGTGGCCAACAAGGTGAATGTTGCTAAGAGATCAAGGAAAATGAGGATTTAAATATGCTTTTGGATTAAGTGAAATAGAATCCCCTAATAACTTTGGCGAAAGCTAGTTTGTGGCATGGTAGGAGGGCAGCTAGACTGATTTGAGCTAAAGAGTGAATCAGAGGGAAGAAACTGGAGACAATGAGAATAAGTAACATATCTAGACATTCGACCGTATGGAAGAAGAGAGGACGGTAAATAGGTGTTTATTTTTCTTTCAGTGAAAGAGAACTGAGCATCTATGAAAGCTGATACAAAGCAAATCACCCTGGAGCTCTTTCAAGAGTTCAACCTTGAAAATAATGAAAGCAGTTAACAATATACAGATCCTGGCAAAGTAGGAGGGATGGCATCTGAAGCCCAACTTAAGTGTCTGGCCTCATGATGAATGGAGAGAAAACTTCATGTTATGACAAAAATGAAAGAAGATGAAGTGAGTGCAGTTCAGGTTTAGGCAGACTTCTGTATATGATATTTCTCTTCTGCAGCTTCCTTTTCCCTGGTAAGATAGCAAAAAAGGTCATCTGTGAAGATTGATTTGGAGGAGGGCTCAGATTTGAAGAAAATTTTTGAAATGGCCTTTGTGAAGAGAGAGAAAGCAGCCACGCTATAGAAATATGATAGGTTGTCAGGAAGAATTGAGGACTCACTTGAAGTTTATAATCGTGAATTCATAGAAGAAATCACAGGTTTTACCGAATTCAACTGCCTATTAGCACAAGTGGAGAAGGTAGACAGTTGGACTGATGTAAAGTTGTATTTTTTCAGGTTTGTTTTGTGGAAAGACAAATAGTGTAAATGGTACAGGTTTATTGACGAAGATGCTGAAATGATTGAGTACAAAAGTAAACCAGTTTAAAAGGGAAGTGAAGAAGTGGGAGTCTTGATGGATTGGGTGAAAAAGAAAAGGTAAGTGGTCTGGAGGTCCTGAAGAAAAAAAATAATAGTTGTGATAGTATTTGAACTATAAAGCTAGAAAAAGTGGTTGTAAAGGAATGAGATACTGGAATTAAAGATTTGGGAGGTGGAAGAGATTTGGATAACAACAAGGTCCAGAGTATAGCTGTAAGGAAGGCTAACTGAGGAGGACTGGAGAATAAGGTCATTGGAACTAAGGGGCCTGAAAGTGTAGAAGGGGCATCTCTGCAGGCATTGTCAGTGATGGAAGGACTTAGAATGTAAAGGAAAACTGTGAATCAGGTGCCAAAGTCTTAGATGAATGAGTAGGGTTATTGACAGCTATATAGAGAGCTGGGTGACAGGGCTTTCACAATAGCAAAAAGATTTAATTGCAGCACAGAGGAGTACTATTCTCAAAGAGACCATGGAAAGCAATGGTGACACTATCACTACTGCCAGGTCTACCCCTTGAGCAGTGATATAGCAAGAGTAATTGATACTCAGGTGGCAGTACATTTGTTTATGCCTTCTTTCCATGCTACTATTTCCCTAGGAAATAATATATTCACAGTGAAAGGGGAGCATGTTTCTTTATTCAGTTTTTTAAAAAAGATTTAAAGATACAAAGATTGTAACAGAGTACAAAATGGTCCAGAAAAATTATTTAACCCATGTGTTTTTGAAATTCTCATAATCTGTACCCAGGAGCACACATTATTCCTTTTCCTCGGCCTCTTCATTCAAAAAGATTCCAGGGAAAGCAGTGTCCTGAGGACAACCAAGTTTCAATTAGATAAGGAGGTAGAGGAGATTCTCAAGATGAAGTTGAAACTAGTTCATTTTGGAAATGAAAAAATATGGACATTGTCTTTCATCTTAGTAAACCTCCACATCCACTAAGGCACCAACTCCTTTTACATTTATCTCCTAAATACCCATTTCAAGGGTACACTTCTGACCAACCTTGCTGCCACCACCTTGCTTCAAGCTACCGCTCTCTCTCACCTGGTCAACTGCAATAACCTTCTCACTAGGTTCTGCTTCTGTTGCATTTCACCTTCAATCCACTTTCCATTTTTCAGGTCGAGTGATGCTTCTGATACAAAAGTTAGCCAGTGTTGCTTTTCTCGCCCCTAAAAGATTAAGATAGGAGGCTCTCATAACCCTTCCACAGAAATGTGACCCAACTGCATGGCTCATGACGTTACTGTAAAAGATTACTTGCCCAAACATGCCAAATTTTTCTCATACAGGTGCTGTCACTGATTGATGTGCCTCTCTGTCTCCTGGCCCGCAGTGCTTGGCTGCTTTCTATTCTCCTTAAACACTCAGTCTTGGCAGTCTCTTCTTCAGAAATTTCTCACTGACAACCCCATCTTAAGGGCCACAGTAGAAGTTCTCATCCTGTGTGTATAGGCAGAACCATGGGATTCCTCCTACTATAGCACTTAGAAAACTATGCATTTATCACCTATTATCTATCACTCCGACAAGAATGGTGCTTTATAAGTAGCAGGCACTCAATAGTTAATTATAGAGAAATGGGGTTGGAGAGAAGAGTCTACCAGTTTTGGACTGTAGTTGATATTGACTGCATTCTTCCCCCAGGAGACACGGGGAAGTGTGGCTTTTCCAATAAAGAATTACCCAATCATTGTATCACCCTCAAGAGTTATTCAATAGTTATTCTCTCTCTCTCTCTCTCTCTCTCACTTTCACTCTCTCTCTCTCCATATCTTCTTTTACTTTGTGCAAAGTATATGCACTGAGCACACAGTATATTCTGTGTAGCTAATAGCTATTAGCAAAATGTAGTTTTCACAAGTTGGTAAGAGGAGCTTATCAAAGTTACTTGCTATAGTAGTATAAAGTAAACATTTACAATATTAAAAATGTTCTGAGGAATACATTTTTTCTGGGAAAAGTTTAAGTAGAAAAGCCATTTGTACATTTCAAAATCCCACTAATTCAACTTTTAAAACTTTTTAATCTGTAATAAATTTAGACACAAAGGAAAGTTGCAAAAAGACTACAGAGTTCCTTTAGATCTCTCACCCAGCTTCCCCTAGTGTTAGCCTGGTATAATGTGTATCCATGCTACAATTACATAAACTAAGAAATGTTCATTGATTGATTTTGAAATTATATTGTGAATTAGCTATCGCACCTTCTGAAGCTTCTTTTAATTTTATTTGTGGGGGAGTAGAGTTTTGAAACTTTAATTGAAATAAGAGGGAATGGAAATCAGTGACCTAACTGGGAGTTCTTTCTCCTTTGCATTTAAGAAAACTACAGTACACTTGCTTGCAAGAGAAACAAAATATCACTTTCTGAAAGGAAACTCTCATCTGAAAACAATTAGCTGGAAGAATGCTGGACTGGGATACAAAAGGCTTGAGCTCTAGGCTGGATTCTACCACCAAGTAATTCTGTGAACTTGTGTAAATCTCAGCACTTTGAGAAGCCTCCCTGAGCTCACTGACTTAGATCAAATTCCAAAGTTCTGTGACAGAGTATGATGTTGTTGAAAGAACAAGCATTAAAGCCCATACCACATTAACATTTAAGAAGCCCTCCACTTGACTACATTGAACAATAAAGTGAGGTTACGTGTGTATCTAATTGGAGCAAAATGTCCAAGAGGAATAATCATATTTATTTTATGCCACTGAAACACCATGCTTCATGGTTCTCTGTTATCTTTCCTCAATATTGACTTCTGCTTTGATCTTTGGCTAGTACAGCAAAGAGCCCAAATATCCGTTGAGAATTCAGATGAAAGAATATATAGAGCTCAATGTGGAAGGGAAGGATCAGTGAAGAAACAATCTCTAATGTTTGCAGTAAAAGTGAGTTTAAAAACACATCCAGTACAAGAGAGTTCATAAGAATAGTCACTGGGGGCTGGTGAGATAGATGAGCGGCATAAGCGCCTGCCTGGCAAGTGTGAGGTCCTGAGTTCGACCCCCAGTACCCACAAAAAAAAAAAAAAAGAATAGTCACTGCTTTAGCCCACTTACTTTCATCCTCTAAAGCAAACCTAATGTACAAATGCTATGGGAAGATCTCCTTCCCTGAAGAGAAGAGTGGGTAGAGTGGGGACTGGGGAGTTAGAATGTACTAGAGGGCAGGAGGAGAGATGATATCAGTTACCAGTGCAGTACCCAGTTCAGGTTAAAGAGAAGAACCATGCCCAAATCAGTAGCATCTAGATGAAGGAAAATAAGACAAGCAAAGGATTAACATGTAATGACAATATTCTATCCTAACAGTTGTCTTCTGTAGCCTGTTGACAGATTTCAACACCAAATATTTGCATAAGAGCAGCATGCTAGTTTCCAAACGTTGCTATAACAAAGTACCCCAAACTAGGTGGCCCAAAACAACAAAAAATCGTTATTTCAGAGTTGGAGGCCAGAAATCTAGAACCATGACCATTCTCTCCCTGAAGCCTCTAGAATAAAATCTGTTCCATGTTTTTTCCCTTAGCTTCTGATGCTACCAGTAATCCTTTGTACTCTTTGATTTGTATATGCATGGCTTCAATCTCTGCCTCTGACATCGCATGATGTCCTCCTGTGTATCTCTTCTCCTCTTCTTATAACAGCTATCAATCGTATTGCATTGTGACCCACACTAATTGTGTATGATTTCAGCTTGAGTGCATCATAAAGGCACCATTTGCAAATAAGGTCACATTCACAGGTATGGAGGTTAGGACTTCCACATATCTTTGTGGGGAACACAGTTCAACTCACAACAAGAAAGTTCCCAATTTTGGAGTATTAGAACACTTTATCAATGGCCCTCCAGGATGATAGTTATCTCTGTTCAAAGACAGTCATAACCTTAGTGTTTGTGGACTGAGAAAAAGATTCACTGATCTCTATATACTTCCTGTTAGCAAGACTTTCAAGTACATTTGTATTTTATTACTTTTATTAATAATAGTGTTCATATGCATTTGGAGGCTAGTCATATACAAAGATGCTAGTCAGTCAAGGGACAACCACATGATAGTCTGAAAACAAGTGACTTCATTTTTTGCCTCTGTTCCAAAAGTAATATTTGGCCACAGGCATATTCCTTAATTACTTCTTTTTTAGTTTAAGTGCCAAATTTATTTACTTTTCTATTATTATTAAGTTTATTGTTACAATTTAGATGTACATAATGATCACATTCATCATAGGGAACTTGTATATAAACATGATATATCTTAGTTCCTTTTTTTTCCATTCCCCTCTTCTCCCTTCAACCACTCTTCCCCTCCTTATTTACAAAGCTTTGTTTCCATTTTATCCTTTTTATTCTCATTTTTTCTTTTCCCTCCTTCCTTCCCCCAGTTCCCTTTTCATTTTGAACAATTTCTTCATATTTCACAATATCTATTATACATTTTGGATTTTACTTACATTTTCAGTTTCTCACACCAGAGAGACTATGCAGTATTTACACAAGTGTATCTGATTTATTTCACTTAAGAATATTGTCTCAAATTCCATCCATTTACCTATAAATGTCTCAAGTTTATCCTTGTTTATGGCTGAGTAGTACTCCATTGTATTTAAAAAAAATCTTTTTTATTCATTCACCAGTTGGTGGGCATTTGGGCTGTTTCCAAGATTTAGCTATTACAAACTGTGCTGCTATAAACATGGGTGCACATATATCACTGTGGTATGATGCTTTTAAATCTTTTTTTTTAATGTGGTACCAGGAGTTGCCCTCAGGACCTCATGCTTGCAAGCAGGTGCTTGTGCCACTGAGCGATATCACTGGCCCTTTTTTTTCCTTTATGTGGATACCAGGAGTCAAACTCAGGACCTCACGCCTGCCAGGCAGGCGCTTATGCTGCTGAGCTATCTCACTGGCCCTTTTAAATCTTTTGGGAAGATATCAAGAAGGGGAATAGCTGAGTCAAATGGGACCTGTAGTCCTAGTTTTTGTAGGAATCTCCACACTGATTTCCACAGTGGTTGCACCAGTCTACACTCCCACCAACAGTGGAGAAGGGTTCCTTTTTCCCCACAGCCCCGCCAGCATCTGTTATAGGTTGATTTCTTGATAATAGGCATTCTTTCTGGAGTGAGATGGAATCTCAGTGTTGTTTTAATTTGCATCTCTTGAATGACCAGTGATATTGAACATTTTGCATATATTTATTTGCCATTTGTACTTCATCCGAGAACTGTCTGTTCATTACATTTTTGGATAGGGTCTTTAAATTTGGGGGGTCTGATTTCTTCACTTCTTTGTATGTTCTAGATATTAGTCTTTTGTCTGAGGAACAACTGGCTCAGATTTTTCCTACTCTGTGGGTTGTATTTTCATTCAGTTGGTGATTTCTTTTGCTGTGAAAAAGCTTTTTAATAAGATGAGATCCCAGTTGTTCATTCTTTGTAGTGCTTCCCATGCAATTGGGGTTTTGTTCATAAAGAAGAACAACACAAGATTGATCAGAGTCAATGTAAAAAGCAGAAGTCAGCACAAATGACATAAAAATTTGTTTGCAGAAGTAATAGCAGAAAATTTCCCAAGCAGGGAAAAAGAATTTGACATACAGATAAGTGAGGCATACAGAACTCCAATTAGCCATGACCAAAATAAATCTATACCAAGGCATATAATAATCAAGATTCCAGAAATTCAGCAGGAGAAAAGAATATTAAAAGCTGTTAGAGAAAAGTAACAAATCATCTATAAAGGAAAGCCTGTCAGAATCACAGCAGAGTCCTCAACACAAATCCTTAAGTCAAAGAGAGCTTGCAGGAAAGTATTTCAAGTCCTTAAAGAAAACAACTTCCAGCCCAAATTGATGTATCCTGCAAAATTATCTTCCAGAATTAATGGAGAAATAAAATACTTCCATGAGAAAGAATAACTGAAGAAATTCATAAACACCAAACCAGCTCTACAAAGTGTTCTGAAAGATATTCTAGAAAGAGTTAATAAAGACCACAATTCCTAGAGCAAAAATAGAAAGAAGCCATCCAGCAGGGCAAGCAATTAAACAGAGAGGCACGACAGGGACCCATCAGCAGGAAAATAATATGACCAGGACAAGCTAATACCTATCAGTTAAAACCATCAATGTAAATAGTCTCAATTCACCAATCAAAAGAAAGAGACTGGCAGAATGGAGCAAGAAGTGAGATCCAACAAAATGCTGCATTCAAGAAAGACATTTCACTCAAAAAAAAATTCATAGACTGAAAGTCAAAGGGTGGAAAAGAATACTTCATGGTATGGGAACACAGAAAAAAGCAGGGGTAGCTATTCTATTTGCAGACAATGTGAACTTCAAGCCAAGACTGTTCAAAAGCGATAAAGAAGATCACTACATACTTGTTAAGGGAAAACTCCAAGAAGAAGAGATAGCAGTCATAAATATATATGCACCAAATACTGGTGCACCCAACTATATAAAACAAATGTTAAGGGACATGAAAAATCAAATAAGCACTAACACAACTGTAATGGGGAACCTTAATACTCCGCTGTCACAAATAGATCAACTAGACAAAATATCAACAAAGAAATATCAAAACTGAACCAAACCTGTGAACAAATGGACTTAGCGGATGTCTACAGAGTGTTCTACTCCACAATATCAGAATACACATTCCTCTCAACAGTGCATGGGACATTCTCCAAAATAGACCACATACTAGCCCATAGAACATGCCTAAGTAAATGCAAAGTAATTGAAATTATCCCAGGCATGTTATCAGACTATAGTGCAATGAAATTGGAAATCAATGCCTTAACCACTTCTTGATAGGTCTTAGTTTGATCTACATGTAAGAAAGGGCTGCATCAGTTGACCTTCAAAATTTTCCTCTGACATTCTCCTAAGTTTATATGAGAAGAAATATTTTAGGCAAGAACATTTCAGAAGTTGTGTTCTTGCCAGATAAGTTCATGTCCAATTTCAAAATCAAACTTCACCCCTGCTAAGATGATGTGTCAGTTTTCAGTATTTGGAGATGCTCTCAATGTACAATTTTAAAATAACTCAATCAGGTAAATAGTTCAGGGCAGTAAATGCTTCATATTTTTTAAAGTTGTCTAGCTGAAAAGTTACAAGCTCAGTTTATCTATCATTGACTTATCATAACAGGGGAAACCTGGCAAGGGACAAACAATGGATTCTCAGTTTATCATTCTGTCTGCAGTTTCAAATCCTACACTGCTGTACTGGCTGCTTGAACTGAAAACTTTCTGGTTGTGTAGCAGAAGTACATTTTATTAAAATAAGACTTTTCATTTTCACAAGCTATTTCAATTGTATGTTTGGCACTTCTCACCAGAAATTTAAGGTCACGCTAAGTTTCCAAGTCCCGAATAACATAATTGAGACACATTAGATCCTTAGACAATTACCTTCATTAGTAAAGCCTACAAGAGGCTACTGAGAGGACCAATAACTATAGAGGCACTATTTTTCAAAAACACTGTTGGTACTGGAATAAAAAAATACAGCCCAATTTAGATTCCTTAGATCATCATTGAGTCCCTCCCCTCCCCCACATTCCCATCTAGTCAATACCAACAAATTTTATTTCTTAATTATTTCTCTAATTCATTTACTCTTATACCTGCCCATTGCTACCATGGTGTCCTCACCATCAGTATTTCTTATCTTGGTTAATGCAAGAGATTTGGGCTAGTATTTATTGTCTCCAGTATTCCTTGTAACCCCTACCCCCACCATCATCTACAAACCATTCCTGACATGTCAACTAGAATCATCTTCCTAAAACAAATCTGATGCTGATAGTCTCCTTCAATGGTTTTTCATTGCCCTTGAAGTCTGAGTTCTTTAACCATACATACACTAGTCTGTATTATTTGACCCGTCTCCTGCTTCAGCTTCATTTCTGCCTCTACTCCACTCCCTCCATGACGCTCAATATTTCACTTGCACAAAATTACTTACAAACTCCAGGAGGTCCTTTACTCTCTTGCCTCTAGGCCTGTACTCATGATACTTCCTCTTTCCAGAATTTGCTTCCTGCGTCCTTTCCTTTCTTTGCCTAGTTCCTAACCATCTCTGAAGACTCTGTTAAGACTATGCTTCCTGACAGCCTTCCCTGACCTGTCCAGACCTCGTGTTTGCGTCTCTACCGAAATGCTGGAATTGCCCCTACCATGGCAATTATTGTGCTAAGGACTCTGTTGCTCTCTTCACTTCCTTTCTGTACCTCCTGAAGAAGAGAGAATACTAACCAGGAGAAGTCAAATTTCCATGATACCTGTCTGGCCACATTTACCATTTGGTGAGCACAGTCTACATTGAAAGGTCATACCCATGTGCACAGCTTCCTGCATCCTTGCAACAGGCTAAGTGAGAAAACAGTCCATGTTTTTCACATCTTTCTTCTCACCATGTACGAAAGCCTGAAGGCATGTCTAACCTCTCTGTCTCTCTTTCTCTCTCTGTCCTTCTTCCTTCCTTCCCCACTCCCCTTCTCCCCCTTTTCTGGCCATTTTGTTCTCTCCTAGACTATGATTTTCCACAATTAAATATTATCTTTATTTCCTTAGTTGAGCAAGGAAAGCTAGAGGTAACTAGAGCTAGAGCTAGCTAAATATCCTTTCACGGATGGAATAATACTCAGGCAAATCTTTACCCTGGAGAATGGCCTATTTGACAAGGATTCCTCTTCCCCTCCCTCTGTGAGGGCCGAGGAGGGATATTTCTTGGTTCTTCTCTGTGAAGACCTGATGAGGGTCTCATCAAAGAATAAGTGTTTCTTTCCTTCAAGTTGGTTCACTCTCAACCTCTGACAACTTTTCAAAATTCCTATACAAGTGTTCCTACAAGTTTAATGCTTCTGTGCCTTCTACTCTCAGTAAGAAGATCTTGGCTTTGATTCACTGTAGCATTTGCCTGTCTCTACAGCCTTCAGGATGGTAGTAGTCCCAGTGACCTTAGTTCTCTGATTGTCTCAAGGATAGTTGCTGGTTTTCAGTTTATTCAACCATATTCTTGTTATGAGGGTAATAAAGATCACTTCCAAGGTCTTAAATGTCATATTTGAAACCAAAGTAAACCCTGCTCTACTTTCTCTGAACTGCAGCATTTTTTACCTCCTGACATACTATCACTCATTTATTTATTGTGTTTATTTTTTGGTTGCCTGTGCTATACATAATTGCCACTAGAGCCAATATTTGTGTTTTATTCTGCTGTACTGTCAGGATCCATAACAGGTTGGCACATGGTAGTTACTCAGTAATTATTTTTTAAATGAATTGAGCAAGTGAGATTAAATTTAGTGTACATTTATTTTCCTAAACAAGAATTCAAGTCAGGGGTTTGTCTCTTTATATTTGGTTTTCAATTAACAAAAGATAATAATTAGCCATATGTAATATGTTTTGATAGAGGTAAATGGTGCACCATGAAATAAGTGATGCTAAAATCCAGCCTGGTTAAGAACCACTATAGGCTGCATCGAGGGCCATAAAACACATATTAAAAATGCTAAATTATAGAAATCCTTCAACCCAGGCTGGATCACAATGACAATTAAATCAGATATCAATACCAGAAAGACAGCAGGAGAATCAACATATGTTTGGAAAATAAAAAATATTTTTCAAAGTAATACATGGGTGAAAAAAAATCTCAAGATAAATTAAAATACTGTGAATAAAGTGAAAATAAAAATACAGCTTTTTAAAATTTAAGGGATGCAGTGAAAGCAGTGCTTAGAGGCAAACTTAGAGCACTAAGTGCATATATTAAAAAAGAAGAAAGATCTGGAATCAGTAATCTAAGCTTCCACTGTAAGGAGCCAAAGAAAGAACGATTTAAGTCTTGAGCAAGCAGAAGAGAAGAGAAGAAATGATGAAAACCTGAAATCAATGAAATTGAAAGTAATACATCAATAGAGAAAATCAGCAAAACCTAAAGTTAGTTCTTTGAAAATGTCAATAAAATTAACAAAACTTTAACCAGGATAGCCAATGAAAAAGAGAGAAGTCACAAATGAATAATATTATAAATCAGGGAGGCATCTTGATCTCATGTACACTATAATAAAGAAATTCTACAAGCAAATATATGGCTACAAATTTAATAATATGGATGAAATAAACCATTTCCTTGAAATAGTCAAACTATCAAAACTTACATAAGAAGAAAAAGATAATCTCATTAAGTCTTTATCTATGAAAATAATTGAGTCAATCATTTATGTTGTGAAAAAGAGGCAGAGACGCAGATGTCGTCAATGGTGAAATCTACCAAACATTTAGACTAAAAAGAAAAAAAAGTAGTTCTTCAAAATCCATCCAGAAAACAGAATCAGAGATAAAACTTACTAACACATTTTATGAGGCCAAAATTTCCCCAATACCAAGCCCATATAAGACATTGCAGTGAAGGAAAATCATAGACCAATATTTTTCATGAACACAGATGTAAGTAACCTCAACAAACCATCAAATTCAGTCCAAAGATTTAGGAAAAATTATATATCATAAAAATTTTGGATTTATTACAGGTATGCAAAGTTAATTCTACATGCAAAAATCAAGTAATGTGATCCACCATAACAACAGGCAAAAAAAATTTAATTGTAATGTAAACAGTATTTGACAAGAACCTAACATACATTCAATATAAAGTCTAAGAAAATTAGAAACAAGATTTTTCCTGGTTTGACAAACCTCATCAAAGAAGAGAGACACATAACAAATAATCATATAAAGATATTCAATTTTTTGTCATTATGATATTACAAATTAAGGCAGCAATGAATTGCCACTGCACTCATATTAGAATGAGTAAAATTTTTTAGAAAATCAGAAGCTTATAGGATCCAGAGCCACAGGAAGTCTCATTCATTGCTGGTGGGATGGAAAATGGTATAGAAACTTTGGAAAACAGTTTGGTAGTTTCTTACAAATGTAAGCATAGTCTTATTCAGCAATCACACTCTTAGGTATTTACCCAATCAATTTGAGAACTTTTGCCTATGTAAAAAGTTGCCCACAAATGTTTGTAGCAGCTTTATTCACAATCACCAAAAAAAGTGAAGTAAGCCATGTCCTTTAATAGGTGAGTGAATTTACATACATACATACAACATAATATACATACATATATATATATATACATACAATAATCCATCAAGCCACAAGGCATGGATTTATGCCTTTGGATGGATCTCAAATTTATATTGCTAAGTTAAAGAAGCCATTTGGAAAAGCAACATGCTTTATGATTCCAGTGGTATGACCTTCTGTAAAAGGGAAAACTACAGGATGATTTGTCAGGCATGAGATCTAAGGAAGGGAGAGTCGAACAGGAAAATCACAGGGCACTTTTAGAGAGTAAAACAAAAGTATCTAGATTCCTGACTCATGGAAGCTGTGAAATAATAAATGAGTGGTGATTGCTGTTTTTTAACTGTTGTATTTGTAGTAATTCATTACATAGTAGTAGATTACTACTATAGAAATTGAGAGACGTGGCCGTGCAGCTACCATGGAAGAAAAGGAGAAAAATAGTAGGACAGCAGAAAGGTAACCTGACCCAACTGGGTTTTAGCAGGGTCACCTTGGCAGCTGTGTTGAGAACAGACTGAAGGATCCCAGGGCAGTGGAAGACAGAGACCAGTCAGGAGGTTGTTGCTGTAACCCAGTTGGGAGATAATGTTGCTCTGGGCCATGATGGTGGCTGTGGTAGCGACAAACAGGAGCAATATTCTGGATTTATTTTGAAGGCAGAGCCAAAAGAATTTCTTGATAGAGTAGAAGCGAGGTGTGAGAGAAAGGGAAAAGTCAAGGATGACTCCAAGTTTTTTATCCAAATAACAGAAGAATACGGTTAACATTTACTGAGATGGAGAATCAAGTAAAACTTGTGCTGAAGTGCCTCCATCTCATTTTCCTCCTATGGGCTATGACCTATTTCAGGAGATAAGTTTTAAAGCAAAAGTGATCCAGACAAAGGTGGTCATTATAATGCAAAGAAAACTTCATGACATTTATTGAGCACCTTCTACCTCCTGGGTATTACTCTAAGTGCTTTATGGATCTTGTTTACTTCTCATAACAACACTATATAGGGATACTATTATTCTCATATTTTTAAAATGAAATTTTTAAGGATGAGAGTTAAAACTTTTCTTACAGCCCACAGCCAATAAGTTATAGAACATAATGGTTATGAGCATAAGCTTTGACCAACTGCGTTCAACTCTTATTTCTAGTATTTACTAGCCCTATGATTTGGGGCAAGCTATTTAAAACTCCGATAATAGAAAACTAGATACTTTTGCATGTATTCGTTCATCTAACCCTCAGTGACACAGGCCTTATCATCACATGCAGACACAGATGATAGGATCAGAGAAACAGCCTGCCTGAATTAACCTGTCCCTGCCATGGCTCGCTGGGAGAATGTAAAAATTTATGGTGTTGATTCACTTCCCATCCTCTGATGATGGTTAGATGCTTGGATTTCTATTGAAGACCTTTAGCTACTTAGTAGCAGTGCTGATTTAAAAATCATACCGTATTTAAATAGTGTAGACATTTTATTAATCTAAACCATGAGCCAAAATAAGCCCCTCCTCCTTTAAGTTGAAGGTGTCAGGTATTTTGGCTCAGTAACTAAAAAGCTGACCAACACATGCAACTGTCTTCACCAATTTTAGAACATTTCCATCCCTTCAAAAAGAGACTCATTCCCATTGGTAGTAACTCCTTATTCCCACCCCCATCCCCAGACAACCTTTGATCTATTTCTGATCCTATACATTTTCTATTAAGATAATTAGCTGATTTTGACTCAAATGGACCCATTTTAGTTGCATAGTTATTTTAGTCATGTCTAAATTATGTTTGAGCAAGTTTATAGATTCAAAAACTCTGTTTTGGGCCGGTGAGATAGCTCAGCAGCATAAGCACCTGCCTGGCAAGCGCGAGGTCCTGAGTTCGACTCCCAGTACCCACATAAAAAAAAAAAAAAACTCTGTTGTCAGATGCGCTTATATAAGTGTGTATATATCACATGTATAATATAATTTCCTTCATTATAACACATTTGGATCCTTTCACTCATTTGAGCCTAATGACAGTGTAGGAAGGCAGAATTCTATAGCATAGTGATTAGGACATGGTCTCTGCGGTCAGACAGAGCTGAATTTATTACATTCTATGCCAATATAACCTGTCCATTGCCATTACCCCTGAAATATTTAACAAAGGGGTCGGCACATAGTAGATATTAGTAAATGTGAAGAGATAAATGTAAACAAAGAAACAAAGAAAGGAGTAATAGGAGAAAGGAACTCCATGACTCACCAGCAAGCTAAAATGTGAACCTGGGAAGGCCATTTTTATCCACTGGGCCTCAATTCCATCATCTAAAATGCGGAGAGACTGTGCGCCCCCTAGAGTTGTGAGGACAGACTGATATAAAGTATGCTAAGACCCTGGCACGCAGATAAGGACAGCAAGTTTCGAAAAGGTTTGACTACTTTAGGGTTATAGTGCATGTTGGTGTTGGAAGGAGTGTTCAAAGCCTGCCTCCCTGAGAAAGCAGTTAAACAGTCTCACTCAGAATATTTCCACAGACAGCATCAATGAGCACATATACTTGTGATCACAGTGACAGTAGAATTAAAAGCACCTGAAGTGTCATTTCTCTTCTTAGTAATGGTGGCAGAAAAGTCCCTTAGTGCAAGCCTATGTCATTTCAGAGTTCATCCTTTATAGAAAATGCTTTGCCTTTCCTATTACTTATCTACAGCCCATAAAATGGTGTTTGATCACTTTAAATCCTTCTCTGCTTGGCTTTGATTGCAAAAAGTGGTGAGGTTAATTGGAACAATTAAGGTGCTCCTGGGGGATAATTACCCCTTTTACTTTCTGTGTGTGAAGAGGAAGGAGGATGGCTGGTCCTGAAAATGGGATCCCTATGGCACACTGGGAAGGAGAATTAAAAACACAGTGAGAAGGAGCCCAGATGCATTTTCTCTTGTTCTTAATATAATTAGCCAATAAAAGCATAGGTAGTCTCTTGTATCTTTTTCCTCCAATTCACATACCTTGGAGAATGCAGAAGGGAGCGATCTGGTGCCTGGACCAAAGGAAAGACCATGTTGGGGTCAAGGAAATAAGGGCAGGCAGGAGGGTGTGAGGCTTTTGCACATCCCCACCAGTCCTGCCCTCTTTTCTCACCTGGCATGCACAGCCCCATGACTACTGCTGGACATTAGCACTGAGTTTTCAGAAATGAGTGGCACTGATAAGCTCTCTTGTTCTTTACTGGACTCCAATTCCTGGCACTACAGGAATCTCCTTTTAGGATTCTGCCCAGTGATAAAGACCCCGCCCCCAACCTCTAAAATCATCCCTCAGCACTGCAGAATGCTACCCTGTCTCAAACTCCACAGTACTCCTGGGATTTGGGAGCTACACTACACTCCACAGCAGGATTTCAAGCCCACTTGGGAAAGTTTAGAGCAAGTCCTGTTCTACTTTCCAAGTTGTTATGAACTGCAGTGCCTAGCGAATTGGATTAGGAGTCTGAAAACATTCTCTTCACCCTCCAAATTGTATAACAAGCACATTATGAACCTGCCTTGTGTTCAAGTTGAGTGACTTAAGTGCAATGTGATTTGAAGACAATTTAGGTGTCAAAGTGAATGGGCTCATGTATAAGATGGCTACATTTCTCACATTATTTCTCAGTCAATAATTAAGTTAGGTACAAGAACCATGTTGGGATTGGCATCCTTTACAATAATACCCTGCTGAGTTATCAAGAGGAAAAAAAAAAAAAAACAGAGGAAACTTCACCAACAGAATCCTAAGTAGATGGCTTACTGGCTTCTATTACAGCAAGTTTGAATCGCCTGCCCACTGGCTTCCCCAATTATGCTAAAATGCTTGAATGTGGACTGTCAAGTCATAGAAGCCCTGAAGTAATTTCATCTTTAAAGGTGCTTAAATATATAAGGAGTGGGAAAGGTGACAAAGAAGTGGTTTTGAAAATACAGCAAGCATCACCACTACTATTTGACCTTGAGAAAGCTTTCATTCTGTGAATTTCAGTTTTCTCCTCTATGAGCGGAAGTGATAAATCTTTCCCTGCAGGCTTCTTATGAAGAGTAAATGAGACCCTGGAAGTCAAGGGCCTAGTGGAGGGCCTATCATAGAGGAAATGTGTAATAAGTGATGGTCCTTGTGCTTTCTCCAAAAGACAAGCCATCACTGAAACAAGTAACAATGCTTTTCATACGTGTGAACATCCCCAGTATGTAACTTCCATCCCATGCTCAAAATTCCAAAAATCGAAAATCGATTCATGTAACCCAGCAGGTTGCAATACATGAATTGACATTTTGTTTAATTTTTATTTTAAAGAGAAAAAAATAGAACAAAATTTCAAAACAACATTATAGGAGGGTAACAATGGTTAATACATTGAGTATTGTTATCTTTAAATTATTTACTCAGAGTACAAGATATCGGCAATGAATTTGTTTTGATTACTATGGAAAGTTGACTTTGCATCTATCGTGAGCTGGATGCAAATGAGAGTAAAAATAACAATAATAATGATAATGATAACTAACCTTTATTGAACTTTGATAAACACCAGGCACTGGGTAAAGTATTTTACAACCTTTAATTTATTTAATCACCTAGCAATTCTATATTCTAGTTTTCAGGTTTAGAAGTGAAAACTTGGCGCCGGTGAGATGACTCAGCGGCGTAAGCGCCTGCCTGGCAAGCGCGAGGGCCCGAGTTCGACTCCTGGAACCCACATACGAAAACAGGGCCGGTGATATCGCTCAGCAGCACGGGCGCCTGCTGGTGCACGAGGTCCTGAGGTCGACCCCCGGTAACCACAAAAAAAAAGAAAAAAAAGAAAAAAAAAAAAAGAAGTGAAAAATTGAAGAATAGGGAAGTTAAAAATCTGGCCTTGTTAATTGGAGTGGAGATATGAACCATACAGTCCAACTCAGAGCCTGTCCACTCTATAAGGTAAGTCTGAGAAGCATCCTTATCCGGAAGGAGCTCACCATCACCGTAATTGAAATTTGGAAAGTGATAAACTCTGGGAAATTTGGATTTGATGGCACCAAATAGCTCTGTGTCCTTAAACAATTTATTTCAATTATCTAATTTAGTTTATTCATGTATTTAAAAACTATCATGGGGGACCGGTGAGATGGCTCAGCGGCGTAAGCGCCTGCCTGGCAAGCGCGAGGGCCCGAGTTTGTCTCCTGGCACCCACATACAAAAAAAAGGGCCGGTGATATCGCTCAGCGGCACGGGCGCCTGGTGGCGCATGAGGTCCTGAGGTCGACCCCCGTTACCCACAAAAATAAATAATAATAATAAAAACTATCATGGGCATCTAAATATTTGCAGCCACTTTGTAGAATAGTCTGGTAGTTTCTCAAGCTCAACAGAATTCCTGTGTAACCATTTCTGCTGCTGGATGTATACCCAAAAGGAACAAAAACACATGTCCTCACAAAAATGTGTGCATGAATGGTTACAGAAACATTATTATTTTTTATTTTAGCTAAAGGGTGGAAGCAACTCAAATGTCCATCAGTATCCATAGAATGGAATATTACTGAGCCATAAAAGGGAATGAAGTATTAATACATGCTACAACATGGATGGACCTTAAAAATATTATGCCAGTTGGGCCGGTGAGATGGCTCAGCGGCTTAAGCGCCTGCCCGGCAAGCGCGAGGGCCCGAGTTCGACTCCCGGAACCCACATACGAAAAAAGGGGCCAGTGATATCGCTCAGCGGCACGGGCGCCTGCTGGTGCGTGAGGTCCTGAGGTCGACCCCCCGGTACCCACAAAAAAAAAATATTATGCCAATTGAAAACTGTCATACAAAAAATAGCACATATTATCTTATGATTCTAGTTACATAAAACTTTATAAAATGGAAAGTAACCTGTAGTCACAGAAGGTACATCAGTGCTTTGTTTCAATTTTTATTAGTATATGTTTGTTATACATAGTAATTACATTAGTTTTTGGTTATTGGTACATAAACATGTCGCATCTTGATTATTTTTACTTCTCTTCTCCCCCATCCTCTTCACCCTTTCCCCTGATCCCTTTCCCAATCTCCCTGTTTCCTATCATCTCTCCTTTATTTTCTCTTTAAATTATTTATATTTTGGGTTTCTCATATAAGAGCAAACATGTGATATTTAATCCTCTGTGTCTGTTTTTTTTTTTTTTTCTGTGGGTACTGGGGGGTCGACCTCAGGACCTCACGCACCAGCAGGCACCCATGCCACTGAGCGCTATCACCGGGCCCTTTTTTGTATGTGGGTTCTGGGAGTCGAACTCGGGCCCTCACGCTTGCCAGGCAGGCGCTTAAGCCGCTGAGCCATCTCACTGGCCCCTCTGTGTCTGTTTTATTTCACCTAGAATAATGGTCTCAAAATCCATCCATTGCCCTACAAATGAGTCAAATTTATAGAAGGTGCACTAATGCTTCCTTGGGATAAGACAATGGCAAGAGGTGAGGTGTGGAGGGAAGAGTTACAAAGAGGTATGAGGAAATTGCTATGGGAGATGTCTACATTCATGGTTTCAGTTGTAGTCATGGTTGCCTGTGTGTACACATATGCTGAAATGTATCCAATTCTACAGTTCAAATTTTGTAGTTCATTGTATGTCTCTTATACCTCATTAAAGCTACTTGTGGGCCGGTGAGATGGCTCAGCAGCTTAAGCACCTGCCCAGCAAGCGCGAGGGCCCAAGTTCGACTGCCGGAGCCCACATATGAAAAAGGGGCCGGTGATATCGCTCAGCGGCACGGGCGCCTGCTGGTGCACGAGGTCCTGAGGTCGACCCCCCGGTATCCACAAAAAAAAAAAAAAAAGCTACTTGCTAAAATGAGGATAACACTGCCTGTTATGGGCTTGTGTTTAGATGTCCCCCCAAAGCCTCATGTGGTCATAGGTGAGGCTTTTTCAGAGGTGGCTGGATCTAGAGTGTGTGACTGTTTCATGGTGTGGAGCTAAGATTAAGGGCGGGTGATTACTAAATCAGTCAACTGATTGGCTTGATACCACCCTAATCCTGGTAGCCTGGATACAATATAAGGGACAGAAAGAGGCTTCTCTTCTCCCTTGCTTGCTTGTTTTTTGCTACCTTGTTTTTTGCTGCCCACTATGAAATGTTCTCCTCTGCAATGCCTGTCTACCCTGCCACCCCGCCTTAGAGCCAGCCGATTATGGACTGAAACCGCTACAAACCGTCAGCTAAATAAACCTTTCCTCCTTTAACTTTGAGTGTTGGGTGTTTAGTCTCAGCAATGAGAAATTAACCAAGATACCACCTATGTCCTAGGGTTGTGATGAGGTTTAATTAAGATAATTTATGTGAAAGTGGGAAGCACACTACCTGACAATAATCATTTAAAGCATAACTAAAATTAACAAAGAAAAAATAGTAACATTTTGACCAAGACTCTACTGGTGCAGTGGTGAGCGCTCTATGAGGAGGAGTGCTGACATGCTATAAGAAAGTGACTTGCTGAGAAGGAGCACCCTGAGTTGTATATAAACTAAACTCTTTCCCAGGACAATAATTTGGTCTGAACTGGTCTGTATGAACTATGGAAGTAAATTTATCTTCCAATTATAATTATTGACAAATATCCTATGTAATCAACTTTATCTCCGTCTTTTTTTCCCTTAAAAGGACCTCCTAAGTCCCTCCCTGTTGGGACGCATTTGTTTTTTACTAAAATCTGTGCTTCCCACATTGCAATTCTAAGATCCAAACCCCCCATAAACACTTTGTGTTTCACAGGTAGTCTGAGCTTCTTTGGATGACAATAAAAGCAACAGTGAAGTAAACAGGAGTTTTAACTTAATTTTAAACAGTGGAGGGTCCTCAGGGGGGCATGGACATACACATACACTCTCTCTGTTGAAAAGTTCTTTCTATATTACATACTAGAAATGATCAACTTGTTCTCGTTTCTAGTGACATAAGAGATGACAGGGTTATTTGGAATCAACCTACTTTCGATAAAAGTGAGACCTTATTTTGTACACAGTATTGAGCTCTGCCCTTGATGTAGTTCACAGCTTCCTTCCCAGGAAGAAGGTATCATCCCCATTTTACACACAAGGAAGTGAAGATTTTATGATATGTTTAGAATTACACAGTTAATCCATAGCAGGACCAGGGAACACAGGCAACACTATGTAACCTAAAATCTCATGCTATTTGAGCTTTGCCAGCCTTCTTCCAAATTGCTTATTGCAGTAGGTGGACACATTGCTAATCCTACCTCAGCATTTGCATTTACACACAAATTACTAAGATGAATCCAAACCTGGTCCCATGACTAGTGTCATTTGAGTGTCCATGAAACCAAATACAGCAAGGCATAAAATATAATCATCAAATGGCTCAAAGTGAAGTTATAGATATTTAAATCCAATCTCTTACCCATGTGATAGGAATTAAAATGTTGAGAAATTTAGAACTCTTATAGCTGCATACAGATTTCTGAATGCAGTCATTTTATTTTGAAGTCTCATTTTTTCAGTGTTCTTTGATCTTAAACTAAAAATTTAAAGAGATGTTAAAGAAGAGATGGATAATTGTATCAAAGTAATTTGTCAAGTACTATAAATTGAACAGTTTAATCCTGAACAAGGAATTTTAATAATAGTGCCTTAATAAATCTTATAATCATGATAGCTTTAACAGAGATTATCATAGTCTTTTCTTTGAGGTCATAATAGATGTAAGACCTCTAGGGACATATAAATGGATGAAGAATAGAAGGGTATTTATTATAATGGTTGCTAATCTTACAGAAAAGTGAGGTCTAGAATGTTAGAGTTTGTGCATTGAGCCCAGACAAACTCAAATTAGATTCCCAGCCTGTCCCTTCCTAACGCTTAGCATTCCTGGGCTTCATTTTCCTGTAGTATACTATAAAATGTTGCTAATGACAGTTGTTCAGTGGATTAAATGAGATCACTCATGTTAGCAACTGGGAATGGTGCATAGAAGTGCATTCAACATATAGATGTAATTATAAAAGTATAATTCATGCCCTGGGAGTTTAACTTCATTTCGTTTCTTGGCCCCAGGCAGTAATGGCAGCTTTGGAGAATAAACTCCAGTATGGGTGGATGCAATGACCTAAGAAAAGAAGCTAAAACTGAGTTGAGGAGTCACAATCCCAGGTCTGTCTAATCAATGTTAGTTGCATACTCTACAGAGGGGCGTCAAGAACATCGCCTTGGCACATAAAGCATAGCACTGAGTCCACTTTCAAAAACTCACCGTTACTTACCATAACAATGGACATGGTTACATTTTTTATGATTTCTTATGTGCACTTCTCTGTGTGAAGCACTGTACATACATTACCGCATTGCAGCCTGAAAAGTAACCTATGAGATAGGTGCTATGCCTGACTACCCTTAGGTTACCGATGACACAACTGCTATCTCATCCTAAGGGAAGGTGCTGCTTGGTCTCTCTGCTGCCATCTTCATCCTTAGGAATTTCAGACCAAACAAGCTGCCTCCAAATTAGCGGTGACCCTTGTGTGTGAGTGAAGGTGCACGTGTGTGTAAACATTCATGTACATTTGTATTTAAGGGCAATACATATGGATTGGACATCAATTAATTATTCTACCAAGTCTTTATCTGGGCCCTCATTTATTTTGTGTATATTGGTTTTGCATATGAAAGGACCGTCGCTAGCAACCCAGTGATGCTTTTCCTCCCAACACCCACAGCAACAGTCTTTCTTTGTGAACTAAAATCAGTTTGATATGAGTCCTCAAACTGGAGTTTTGACAGGTAGGTAAGAAAAACAGATCAGTCAGTACATTACACCCACTGTGCTGTAAGATAACCATATTTCAAATAAATAAAACATCATTTCGTTTTATCCTGACTTGCCTTTATTATTGGCATGTCAACAAAGAGCCTAGCTGGCTGTGGTCAGTAGTCTTTCCCCAAAGGGCGAACATAACACAAAGTAGCAGTGTGTATTTCACCAGCATAATGCTGGTTGGAAGCCATTAGACATTCTTTTCTTGGTCACAAAGCTTCTCTCTGAGACTGGGAATGTTGGGCAGACTCTAACCTCACCCCTACATGAACTCCAACCTCACCCCTCTTGAACTTTGGCTCCATGTTTTGTGAGGCTGAAGACTGTATGCCCAGCTTCTGTAAAGGAGGAAATTTGGAAACTCACAGGAATAAGAGAAACAATTAAAAAGAATAAAAAAGAGGTCCTAAAAAGCTGGTATAGGGAATGCCTAACAGAACAGATTCCATACACATGCCCTAGAGCAAGGATTCAACATTCCAGTTCATCATCAAGAAAAATGGTAACGGGCCGGTGAGATGGCTCAGCGGCGTAAGCGCCTGCCCGGCAAGCGCAAGGGCCCGAGTTCGACTCCCGGAACCCACATACGAAAAAGGGGCCAGTGATATCGCTCAGCGGCATGGGTGCCTGCTGGCACGCGAGGTCCTGAGGTTGACCCCCTGGTACCCACAAAAAAAAGAAAAAGAAAAGTGGTAAAGATATCTCAAGACCTAAGTTGATACAAGGAGGGTGGCATGAACACAGCTGGGGATAGAAGAGGCTGGCCTAGAGGTGGATGCACATAAATAAGTCCAGAGAGGCAGATATTGTGAAAGTAATTAAAAAGGATATCATGGTTAAAGAGAGTGTAGAATGTTATGTAAGCACGAAACAGAATACCCAAACAGGAAAATAGCATATGATAGCATCAGTACCAAGTACGTGAATCTATAATAGCCTAATGTCTGTGATATAAAATATATGTGAGGGTTGCTGGTGTCTAGGCTTAGAACATAGATGTTAAAAACTCACAGAAATCAACTCTACTTGAGTTCACCCTCCTGAGGGAGAAAGAGATTTGTGCTGTGGAGTTCTGAAGAGCTTCTTTTTGTGCGCTCCATCACCGGAGGGCTTCTGATACAAATCAGGAAGGCTCTCTGACACAAGAGGCCCAAGAGTCTGCCCTAAAACTACTTGTCTGGGTACCAGAGAGGATCCATTTACAATGAAAAGACCAAGATTCAAGTGTAAAATCAACTTGGAGCCTTTTGGAAGAAATTTGCCAAGAACGAGCCTGGGGGAGAAGGGCTGTGGGAGATTATATCGTTCTTCAAGTATATACTACCCATTTCATAGGGACGGTGAAACATCTCTGCCCTGCCGGCTGTGGCCAAATAATTTAGTGTGGCAGGTAGAAAATGAGCAGAAGTGATTCGTACCACATAAGAAGGAAGCCTTGCACGTCATCATGCTGTTTGTCACTGGGTTTATTTTCCTTCTACCATGAGATTAGCAATATGCCTTCCAGGGGCAGTTCCATCAGTACAGGTAAGAGGGACATGCAGCCAAGCCAAAGTGAACTGATGTCTCAGCAGGAAATCAATCTTCTCTATTACAAGACCACTAAGATTTCGGGGCTTTTGTGTACCACAACATAAGCTAACTGACAAAAGTTTCTTCTACTAGGTGGCTAGCGAGACCCCAGTTTGAAGAAAAGTTTTCCATGATCAGCTAAGAAATATAGCTAATAATCAAGCTCTTAATTGGTCATGAATTTGCACTAAAGCAAGACCAACACTTTGGCTATGAGCCCAAGGATGCTTACAACCATCTGCATCCAACAAGATTTGATTAAATATAACAAGGAAAATAAAACTATGTTGGTTGCTTTTGTTTATTTATTAGTCAGTGAGTGTCAAAACAAAAACTACAATGTTATTTAGAAACTAAAGAGGGTTTTGTGATGGAAGAAGAGATAATATACCCACAGAGAAGAGGAATTCTCACTTGACTTCTAAGAATGACTTTTTCCACTCCTTCCCCACTTAATAACCTGTCTCAATGTCTTTATAAAGTTGGACATTTCAGAATAAGTCTTTGTTTATGATGAGTATATAAAGGGATAAGATTTTTAAATATGAATGAAGCTGATGATATTAACTAAGAGTTCTAAAAAGAGGCTCTATACTGCTAAATCCAAAATGCTGCATGTTCAAGAAACATTTCAGGGCCGGTGAGATGGCTCAGCGGCGTAAGCACCTGCCTTGCAAGCGCGAGGGCCTGAGTTCGACTCCCGGATCCCAAATACGAAAAAGGGGCCGGTGATACCGCTCAGCGGCACGGGTGCCTGTTGGCGCGCGAGGTCCTGAGGTCGACCCCCCGGTACCCACAAAAAAAAAAAAGAAAGAAACATTTCAATGTGCTGTTTCCACAAATAAATTCTCAGAAAGTTAAGCCTCCTTCTCATATGTACTCTCCCCTCCCTACTTTTTGCTGTTTATTCTGTCCTAGAGTTTTGCCATGATGGGCAGCCACAGCAGAGTTGATTCATTTCAGAAAGTGTTTAAATGCTTTAATATGCTAGACCCTATAGGGAGGAGCAAGGTGACTAAGGCTTCACCTATTCTTGCGAAGTTCATGTTCTACTGAAAGTGACAGCTACTCAGCCAAGTAATTCTTAGATAGGCTGAAATTAAAGAACTGGGAACAAGCAAAGAGCTATGGGTGAGCTGAAGAAGAAAAAGCCATGTTCCTGCTGCTGTTCAGCTCAGGGATGGGCTTAGTGGTCAATATGATGTAGGGTTCCATGGCCTCCAGAAAACCTCAAGCCAAAGTAGGGGGTGGACAAAAAGCATTCAGTTCCTTTCCATGAATCACACTGCATTTTTCCAGAGGTCTGGATAGGAACTTTATGGTAGCCTTTTCTAGCTGTGGTTGTGCAGACTAAAGCCCCAACACATCTGCACTCACTGTAGCCTGTGGCACTTCTGAGTTAGCCAGGGAGAAGAGTCTAGAGTTCTGCCTTAAAGTCCAAATAGGGAAAGCAAGAAAGGGCAACTATGATGGTGTTATCGGAGACTCTGAATGTTTGGAGAAGTAGGAGCTGAAGAAAGGAAGGTGTGATAGCTAACTGTTTTGTCCACTTGAGTAAGAAACACCCAGCTCATTGGCTTAGCATAGTTCTAGGCATGGCTGAATGGCTAAAGACCAAAGACCCACCCAGGGTGTGAGTGCCACCAACCAATAGGCTTATAGCCTGAATGAAATAACAAGAGGAAAGAAGAAGGAAGGCTCGCTTCTGTTTCTTCAAAGGAGCTCCCGTCTTCACCTTCATCTTGGATGTCATCTCCTGACTTCCAGCACAGACTCTTTAACCTTCCAGATCAGACCCTTTGGCTTCCTCACACAGACTCACACAGGACTCTACAGTGAGCTCCAGGCCTTCAACCTTTGTCTGGATCCTTCGGCTCTTCAGCACACAGACAGTCCTTTTGCATTCTTCGACCCCTGACTCTGCAGGCGGCCACTATAAGCTTACTTTATAAATTTGTATTAAATCTGTCTCTCTAGTGAGCACCGACTGATGCAGAAGGCAGGACTTGAAGTGTACTAAAGGAATTTAGTACCAGTACTGAGCTGCTGAGGCTTTTGACAACACTCCCCTATGTGCAGGTGAAGTTGTATGATGGGAGGGCTGACAGCAGTCTGGCAGCAGACTGAAATGTCCTTGTCTGTCACAGGTCCAAAGCCCAGATTAGAAGTCAGAAAAGTTGACAAAGATTGGGATTAGAAAAATTAGCACATGATGCATGTTACTGGACCCCAATGAAAGGCTAGTGAATTCTGATGAAGCGATGCATTCTGTCTGGAAGATTCAGGAAAGGTTTGAGAACTGCAGCATGGTTAGGAGTCAGTAGATGGAAGAGCCTTCTTATAACTCCACTTGTGTAGCCCCAGAAATAGACTGGGGAAACAGATTTCTAAGAATATCTGGTCAACAGGTATAATAGGAATGCACAAGTGATCTCATATAACAAAGAGTTAAGATTTATAGAATTAAAAAAAGCTCTGTTGATTTCCCTGAGTTGACCTCTGCTCACCCATAGATGTCCTTGGCTTCAGAGATCTTGAGGTCTCTGAAAGAATTCACCTAATGGCGAAGCAGATGCTGCTGCTCTGTCTTCAGGTTTAGAGCAGGATGATATGCACTGAGCCTCGTCTTTGGTAATGGATTTACCAAGCCCCATAGCAGCTCTACCCGGGTTTCCCTAGCAGTCTTCTTGGCGGGCTCTGGGACTGAGCTGAATGCTCTTCTAAAGCTACACAGACTGTCTTCTCACAGCATTAGTACTAAGAGTGCAAAAGGAACGCACTGAGGGGTGCAGAACAGGTTGATGATATAGCCAGCAACGTTTATTTTTATTTTACTTCCACAGTTTAGAGGATTTTATTTATTCTGAAACTGAAGTGACTCATTTTAAATTAAAGTGTTGCATGCAATTAATTAATTACCACTAGGAAGTTCTTCCTTAATCTCCAGAATCAGCAGGGCTTCTCTAGGGGAATGCTTCTTAAGCACAGAATAAAATGGACTCCCTAACTTCCAAGCCACTGGGATCGCTTTGGAATTTAGTCCAGCTGAAGCAAGACCTCCTAATTATTATGGCTTCAAACAATGCTGTTTTCTTTAGGATTCCCACTCTAATCCTGTGAAAGGAGCTATATAAATCACCAAGTGAACTATACTCAGCCTTTTTCCTCCCCCTCTCTCACTCCCACATCATCACCAGATCAAAGGATCAAATCTAACTCCAAGTATAACTGGTATTTGCTTCACTAGAAAATTAGTTGTCAAAAAAATTTCACTGAAAGGGCTAGATATTCACTAGATATTAACAGAGATCCCCCCCAAAAAAGCTAACGCTGTTTTGACAGAATTCAAAAGATTATGTAACTGTTGGGTGATACGCAGTGCTGTAACCTGATATATCTAACGCAATTTAGACTTAATTAGCATAGAGGGTTATTTAAATATTGGAAAACTGAGTATGTCAGTTTGACTTTGAATTATAATTTTTTTGAATTATAATTTCAGGTGTCTGAAAAATAAGACTGGAAACTGACTTTGCAGTAAGGAACCAGATATCAAAATGAATTAAGACAAGCTTCTCTACATTCTCGAAGGGTTTTTTTTTTTAACCCAGAAATGCCGCAATTAGCAAACCCTCGGAGAACAGAGCTCCTTTATGACAAGCTCAGCTGTGGGAAAGCGACCAACAAAACACCACTTCTGAGAAAAGGGAAGCGATGTCATTGAGTGTCATCTGCTGACGTTTGTTCCCACTCTCGCTCCCCTCCCACTCACAGAACTAGGAATCTTCCTGTCTTCTAACCTCTGAACTTCGAAAGCATGGCAAGGGCCAATGGGGCAGGGGTGTGGAGTCCTGTGTTCCTGGCAGATCTACACTCATCTATAGACTGGGGATCAGAGTTCCCCTGGAAGAGGTGTTTGTGGATAACAGAGCTGCTTATATCAGTGAAGCAAGAAGGGTTGGCAGAGGATTAGGAAACTGAGACTGACACCTAAGTAACATTGTCAGAAGCTAGGGAAGTATAGCTGGCAGGAGAGAAGAGTTGCACGCAACAAAATAGCTATCTCCAGATAAGGAAAGGGATGTCACGTGAAAAAGGATAATTTATCAAGGCAGCAGCGCCAGAACTTTGTGCTGTATCTAGCCACCCATCCATGCATCCATCTGTCCATCATCTATGCAGCAGTTTTTGTAACCAGCTATGTTTTGTGATATGTGATTTCAATCAATGACCAGCAGGTGGAGAAATGTTTTAAGCAAGTAAAGGGCCCCAGCATCACAGTTTTGCCAATTATTTAGAACCTCCTCATAACTCAAGTCTAGTACTGTGTTTTTCTATTCGGGTAGAAAAAGCAGAAAGACCAATGAATGGATAAAAGTTGTTAACTATTAAGGTCACAGAGTTGAAGATCAAGAATCTTTTTTTACAAAATAATCCTACAATATTCATTATTAGAAAGCATATGTCTAACTTTCCACGTCACTCCAATTTTCATGAAGGAAATGCAAGCTATTCCATATCCTGCCTCTACCCTCACTCCTATTGTTGTTCTGTTTCAAACAAATCATATTTGGGTCAGTTGCAAATTTTGCAGCTGAAACCTTAATGAATGAATGCAACTGTACCAGGGGAACTAATTCTTGGAAGCATACTGCAGAAATAATAACTATCAATTACCTCTTATGTGCCAGAAGATTTACCTATTTCATCTGCATGACAGTCTTCAAGTTAAGTATTATTTTAGCTTATTATTTAAGTATTATTTTAGTATTATTTTCAGATGAGGGAAAAAAAAAGCATTAGAAAGATAACTTACTTGTCCAGTCACATTGGGTAGTAAAGTACAAAGCTGACTTCAAAATCAGGCTTTTCTCCATTACACTACTCTCCCTGATTCCCTCCTACCCCTTCCAGATTCATTATAGCAGAATTTCTCCAAATTATTTCAATGGAGCTATTGACAGACGTACAGGAAAAGCCTTCAGTGCCTAACATATTGAAGAAACAGATTTAAGGAAAGTTAAAGAAGTTTCTTTTTTGAAGCATGTGTTAATGCTCTCAATACACACACACAAAAAAGAGTAGGTCATATTTTTGTTGTGGCTCTTGTTGAAGAGGATCTCCAAAGACAAAGCAGGAAAAATGCCCTGGGGAAAAAAAAACCCAAACAGCTTTAAAATCTTCCTCAAAAACAAGCACTGTCCCAGCGAGCAGGAAGCTCAAAGGTGCGGTGCTTTTACATCTTGGCTCAGGTCCCGCAGAGATGCAGGCTACCCATGTCGCGCTGGGGAGCTAGGGGCAGACAAAGTTTACATCCACCAAAGCCTCCTAGCAAGTGACTGAAAGCTGTGCTGCCTCCTGGACAACCCATGACCTTCTAGCCAGTGGGGCAGCTGAGCGTGATGAGGAACAGCACTGTCTCTCTGATTCCCAGGGTCTGTCATTTCCCCAGGGCCTGTAGAGCCTGGGGATTGGAGGGCAAGAAGCCCAGTCATCCTCTAAAGGAATGATACTGAATGGGCCCTGTGTGCTGGAACAGAGAGGAGGGGTAGCTTTCCTCATGAGTCCCTGGCTACAGGCCAAACCTGAAGTAAGTACTGTATATGGTGAATCATAGTCAGCACCGGCCTTGCCAGATGCTGGCCAATGCGTACAAAAGAGCCTGCATTTGGAGGCGTCCATTTCCTCAACAAAGCTCTGGTCTCTCCTCTCTGCTCCTGCCTCCTCAGCCTTGCCTCCTCCGACCACACTCTACGCAGGTGCTCAAGGATACCTGACTACATCTCTCCTCTATATAAAACTCTTCAGTAGTTCCAGAAATGGATGCTTTGAGAGGTTAATTAACTTCCCAAGGCCTCACAGGTCCTCATTCTTAGAATAGAGCCTTGGCACAGATCTGGCTTATGCAAAAGCCAATCTCTTTAACTACCACCCCTTTATCCTGAGATTGCCAATCTGGCTCCCACCTGAGTGGCTTTCTGCCCTTGTCTGGGGACCTCAGCCACAAACGAACACTGCTGCTGGAATTCGTACAGCTCCAGGTATTTCTTAGGATATTCAGCCCCCATTCTGTCTATGTACTACATCCCTATTAGACTGAAAAATGTTTAAGCCAGAGAATCTAGATAATTGGGTTGTATATCCCAACACACAGCCCAAGGCCCAGCCTGTAATAAATGTATGTTGAATGGATAAAATAAAATTTCCCAAGACCCCTGTCCTGAGCTCCCTGTCAAAATCTAAATTGGAATCTAAAGGTGCTTCACTTTGGTTAATTAAAAATTTGAATTTCTAATATTTGTAGTTCTTAAGACCCAAGCTAATAAAACAAAATTTATATTGAAACCAACATAAAAGAGGCATAATGGAGATTAAAATATCTCAAAGTGGAAGTACAACATGGAATCATCTGCCTGACTCTGACATATGTATGATACATTTTCCAGATAGTAACCTGTATTCCACTGTTAGAAGGGCTTCCCACATGGGCTAGATGAAATCTGATTTTCAAGAGATATTGTTTCTTCCCTCCTGTGTTGTCCTTAAAAGGTGATTTTTCCAGTTATTTACCATTGAATCTGAAGTCAGGAACATGTTAACTATCCATTTACCTTGTTCTTTATATAATTTTTATCAGTGTTCCTTTTATTTTTACTAATAAAACTATGCAAAAACACCAAGTATTCGCCATAATAATGCAACAAAAGAAAAATGCAACCAGACATATCTTTTTTACTTTAAAATGCACCTTCTAGTCCTAGGCTGACTGGTCCAGGTTGCCTTAGGAAGGTGCTTTTGTCTAAGGGCAATAGAGGGGCCACAGATTATCAATTAATATGACTGCTGTCAAATTATATTCCTTGCTTCCAGAAATCAAATATTTCCTTAATGAATTCCATTTCACGCAGCAGCTGAATGATGTGTCGTTATATAAATACACTAGCCACTTCCAACACAGAAGAGACTCAAACCACAGTCCCGGTTCTTCTGAGTCATGAAAGAGAATAGAGTTTCACTTGATTCAATACTGGCTTTTACTGGGAAGCATATGTGACTTTTTGCAATACATAAGGAATATGATTGTGTTATGGTTTACATATGAAGTGACCCAAAAACTTGGTACTGATGATCTGATCCCCAGTGCAACAGTGTTGTAAGGTGGGGCCTAGAGAGGCCACTGGATCATGAGGGTGCTGACTTCATCTATTGGTCAGTTCCTAGTTGAATGGGCTATTAGGAGGTGGGGCCCAGTTGGAGGAAGTAGGTCACTGAGGGGGGCGTGACTTTGGAAGGTATACCTTGTCTCCCTCTCTGCTTCCTCTCTGGCTCTCACTTTGTCTCTGCTGTGCCCTCCCTCATGGTTGAAAGGTGAGCGGCTTTCTTCTACCATGCTTTTCTTTCTGTCACGTTTCTACCACAGAGCCACCAGACCATGGACTAACATCTGAAATCAATATATGCTAGGCGGTGTTCTAAGTGCCTAGCGTGAGAGCTAAAATAATCCTTTCCTCCTTTAAGATTTGTATGTTAGTTATTTTGTCACAGTGATGGAAAGCGGACTAACTCAGGTTGGGGCTTTACTGGAGGTGGTAGAGTTTCACTCTTTCTCTAATGTCATGGATTGGCTAACAGTTTTGTAATAGTACTAGAACCCTGCTTATCTTCTTCACTGTTACATTCCTAGCATTCAGCCCAGTACTAGGTATATGGTAGATTCTCGATAAGAATGGGATGAATGAATAAATGTCACTGGTTAGATAAAAGGGAACCTAAGGAATGTGTAACACTTAGAGAGTTAGTACATTTAGAAGTTACGCATGCAGACAACGGAGTCAGACTGTTAACTTTCTGTTGCTAGCTCTCACCTTGACTAGCTGGGTGATCATAGGCAAGTCCTCCAGTTCTCTGTGTTACCCTCTTCTCACCTGAACATCATGATGCTAATCACATCTACCTCCAAGAAGATTGATTTCAAAGCACAGAACGCACTTAGAACAGTGCCTAGCATACAGTAAGTACTCAGTAAGAAAGTCGCCTTTTAGCATCAATTACTGCTCAGAAGAAGCAGATTTAGGGTAGTGTTAGCATTCTCTGTGCACACTGTCTGTGCGAATGTGTAAAATCTCTTTGTTGCTGCAGGACATATGACTTGTTTACTGCTCTACCTTTTGTGGCTGACCAAGAGAAGTATCTCAAGAAATGAGGACTATTTGAATGGATGGATGCTTACAAATACATACTCTGTCAAAGCTACTCTTTCCAGTTCAATAATCCCTAGAGACTCTGGCTGCATCCCTCTGCTTGGAACTTTCTTGTTCCTCACCCTTTCCTTTGGCATGGTGTTGTATTTAGAGTCTCCCTTTGCTTAGGCCCCTTCATTAAGGTTCAGTAGGGCCATCTGCCAATCTCCGTCATCATCTCTACAGGGTAGTATTTCTTAGCAGCTCCCTGGATTTATAGACTACAGAATAAGGACAAATGACAGACCATCCACATTCCTGTGGTAACACGTCCAAGCCTTGGTATAGTGTTCCATGTCTCTGTTTTTATTGGAGGGGAGCATTAGGCATAATAGTTAAGGGTGAGGAATTTGGGATCAGAGCATCATAGGTAATATCCCCAGTCAGTACTTAATCAGTCACTTTCCCATCTTTGAGACCAAATACCCAACATATACAACTTAAAGGTGGAGAAGTTTATTTTGATTCATGGTTTTAGAGAGTTCACTCCACATGCAGCTGGCTCCCAGGCAGAAGCAGCCTGGTGGAAAGGAAAGGCATCAGAAAGGTACTCAACCCAAGGAAACAGAAAGAGACAGACAGACAGACAGAGATAGAGAGACAGAGACAGAGGGAGACAGAGAGAGAAAGAGACAGAGACAGAGAGATGTGGAACCAGGACAAGAGTACATGCTTACAGGTCATGTCCCCATCGACCTACCCTCTCTGACTAGGCCCACCTCTAAGCATATTAGACATTTGGGGGACATTTTAGGTCTAAATCATAACAGTAGGTACCTATTTGCTCTGTGACCTTAGGCATTTTCAATTTTATGGCTGTTGGTTTCATGATCTGTAAAGTGAGAATACGTATAGTAACTACCTCATAATTGTATAGAATAGTGCCTAGCATGCTGTCATATATACAAAGCATTTAATTAGCTGGCGTGGAGACACATCTCTGTGATCCCAGCACTCTGGAGGACTGAAGCAGGAGGATGGCAAGTTCAAGGCCAGTCTGGGCAACTTAGTGAGTTAGCAAGACCCTGTCTATAAACAAGCAAACAAGCAAGCAAGCAAACAAAGTGCTGGGGATGTAGCTCAGTGTGAGGGCCCTGGGTTCAATCCTCAATGCCAAAATAAGCATCCAACAAATGTTAGCCATCATACATTCAATCAGCTCATAACACTAAACACCTGTTATATGCCAGGCATAATTTTAGATATTTAGTAATTTAGTGGTGAACAAAACACTTTGGTTCCCTCAAGAAGTTTACAGCCATATCTCATTTATCAGAAACAAAAAGGTGTATGAAAAAGGCTTTAAAAGTTGGCGTGTGTTTTCTTAGTCTTCATAAGACCTGTCTACTGACATCTGAGACCATCAATCAGAGGACCACTGTGGCACTGAAAGAGACCAAGGGAGCTGTGCTGGTTGTCACCCATCCCTTCCAAGCCATCATGTTGTTGTCTGAAATGATATTTCTGCATGCTTGTGAATTCGATCTTTAAGATAGCATCTCAAAGCCAGTCTCTTACAGGGTGTGAGAGAACTGCACCTCAGAGAGTCACCTGACCTGGACATTAGGCCCTGCAGCAGGGAAGACATGAGCAAAAGAGAGACTGTGAAACACAGCAAGAAAGATGGTGCAGCCAGAGGAGAACTCCCATGCCATGTTGGCTTAAATGGATACATTTTTTGGTCAGGGAGCAGGCACAAATCTTATATCCTTGTTTATTTACACTCTCTTAAAATGGTACCAGGAATAACTAAAACAATAAGATTGCTATCTGTGATGGTTATGTCTGATGTCGCTTTGACTGGACTAAGAGACACCTAGCAGGTTAGTGAAGCATACTTCTGGGTATGCCTGAGGGGTTTGACCTTGGGGACTACATCTGATGCCTGCGCCTCCCTCTCTGGCACTCTTCCTCTGTGCTCTTCTCCTCAGCCACCATGAAGTGAGCAGCTTTGCTCCTCCATGCCCTTCTGCCATGATGTTTTTGCTTTGGAGCCAGCCGACCATGAACAGAAACCACTGAACACATGAGCCAAATAAACCTCTCCTCTAAGTTGTGGGTATCGGGTATTTGTCACAACATCAATGAAGCTGACAATGCACTATCTTTTTGTCTATAGCCTAACTTCCATTCTTTTGGAGAAGATTATGCAAAAGGTAAAATCATAATGAGACGAGCTAGGCAAATATGGTTTACACTAAGCAATTTAACATGGAAAACTATAACTGGTCCAAGCAGTATATGTGCTTAATTGATCTACTACCACCCCCGTCACATTCCACCTTCTTTGTGTAATATTGCTGCTCTATTGAGCTTTGTCCTGTGAATTACGGTGGCCCAGAGAGCCATATCTTCAGTGGGATATAAATAAAGGTAGAATCACAGAGCATGTAAACAAGGCCTCCAGCATCCTGTACGTGGCAATTATCACCATTACATTTAAATGTGATTTTATTTTTTTCATTGGTCACCTTTTTTTAATTATCTTACTTATTGACAATAAAATAACCAAGGATGTAATTTCTACTGAGTTTTCAGTTCTGTATATCTCCACCTTACACTTAAAATGGAGTTAACAACAAGAAAACAAGAGAAGGCAAATACACTTTAGAAAAATTTTGAATACTTCCTCTAAGATGAAAACAAAGAAAATGTGAATAACAATTACAACACATTTTCTCTAATGTTTATTCAATTAACTTTATCCCGTCCTTATCCTAGTACATGGATAACTGCATTTAGACCCATTCAAAATGTGGAATAGTAGCCATATTTACTACAGCTGACTGACATGTACTCTTGGATCACTAGAATTTTCTAACTTATTGCTTTAAGGAGAAAGTAAGTAAATATAAATTGATTTTTAATTATTATTAAATTAATAACTAAAATGTTATTTTAATTGTACAATTTAATGGGATTCACTATGATATTTCCATATATACATACATCATACATTGATCATGTCCATCAAAACTTCTTCTATCCCCACCCCAAATCAGAACCTTTCCAGTTCCAAGTAACCCTTCTTCTACACATACGGATACATTGAGATTCATACAAATGTAATTGCTAATCTATGTCTTTTATATCCATAGAGGTAAGCAATGAAAATTATGTCAATTGAAGGTACCTTCAGTGCCTGGAAGGCATGAGACACACCAAGTCAATGCTATAATCAAAGATAAAGTAACTGTGCAGTCCATGATCCAAATACTGGGGTCAGAAAAGTACCTAAACTGATCCTGCCCACCTCCTCTCTCATATGGGAGGTAGGCAAAATCAACCAGGCTGTTCACAAGATTTCCTTGAGTCAAGCTATTGGTAGATACTGAAAACCAACCTCTAAAATAGTGTTGGTATCATTGGGTATAGGAATCCAAAACTGGACTACTTATTAGACAAAAGAAAGAAATAAAAGGCATCCACATAAGACAAGAAGAGAAATTGTCTCTGGTGGCAGATGACATCATGTGGTACAGTATCAAGAAAATTCTGACAAATCCACCAAAAAAAAAAAATGCCTGTTAGAACTAACAAGCAAATATAGTAAAGTTGCAGGATACAAAATCAACAGACAAAATTCAGTAGCATTACTGTATACTAACAATGAATTATCTGAAAAAAAATCCAGTAAACAATCTCATTTACAGTACCTACCAAAATTTCTTAAGAATAACTTTAAATAAAAAGGTGAAATATCTGTACACTGAAAAGTATATTAAAAGAAACTGAAAAGGACACAAATAAATAGAAACATATTCTATGTTCATGGATTAGAAGAATTAATATTGTTAAAGTGTCCATGCTACCCAAAGTCGTCTACAGATGTGATGCACTCCCCATTCAAATACTAAGGACATTTTTCAAAGAAATAAACAAACCTAAAACACAAAAATCAGCTCAAAAATGAATTAAAGACTTAAATATCAAACTAGAACCTATAAAATGCTGGGAAAAAAAACATAGAGGAAATGCTACATCTCACTGATCTGAGCAAGGACTCTTATAAAAAGTCAAAAGCACAAGAAGCAAAAGCAAGTATAGACAAACAAAATTTCATCACACAAAAATGCTTCTGCACAGCAAAGGAAACAATCCACAAAGTGAAGTGACAACATACAGAATGGAACAAAATATTTTCAAACTTTACATCTGATAAGGGGTTAACATTCAAAATATGTAAGGAGCTCAAGCAACTCAGCAAGAAAACAAATAGCCTGATTTTAAAAATGAGCAGTGAATCTGAATAGACATTTGGGAAAGAAGATATGAAAATGTCCAACAGATTATGAGAAAATGCTCAACATCATTAATCATTAGGGACACGCAAACTAAGCCCATCATGAAATATCACCTTCTACTTGTAAGAATGACTGTGATCAAAAAGAGAAAAGATGATAAGTATTGGAGAGAATGCTGGGAAAAGGAAACCCTTGTACACCGTGGATGGGAATTTTAATTAGTACAGACATTATGTATACGTGCCGCTGAAGCGAGCACGAGTACAGACATGGAAAACTTTATGGCGGTGCCTCAAGAAAACTAAAAGTAGAACTGCCATACGATGCAGCCATCCCCCACTGAGTATATATCCAAAGGAAATGAAATCAGTATATCAAGGAGACACCTGCACTCTTCTATTCATTGTAATATTATTTGCACTAGCCCAGATATGGAATCAATCTAAGTGTCCATCAGTGGATGAATGGGTAAAGAAAATGTGATGTGTACATACAATGGAATATCATTCAGCCTTAAAAAAGAAAGAAATCCTGTCATTTGTGACAAGATGGATGAACCTGGAGTAAAACGAGTCAGGCACAGAAAGAAAAATGCCACATGATTCCACTCACATACAGAATCTAAAACAATTGAACTAAAGAATCAGAAAGTAGAATGCGAGTTATCAGAAGTTGGGAGTGAGAGGAGTGGGGAAATGTTGGACAAATAGTGCAATCTTTCATTTAGACTAAAAAAAAATAATTTCTTGAGATCCATGTCACAGCACAGTGACTATACATAATAATAATGTATTGTATTTATGAAATTGGTAAGAAGGAAAGTTTCAAATGTTCTTCCCACAAAAATTGTAAGTATTTGAGATTATAAATATGTTCATTAGCTTGATTTAATCAGTCCGCATTTATTAGTACATCCTAACATCATGATGTAACTCACTCATTTATAAAATTATAATGTGTCAATTTATAACAAAATAAAATATTGTATTATTTATCCCCAGGACTAAGTGAAAAGTAGCAAGTAATACTTGTAGTCAAGATGAGATGGTCTACAAAAATGAATGAAACAAGATAGGGACTAGTACTTGGACTCTTGATTTGGATTCTAGTTTGTTCAGAAGTGGACTTTGGATAGCGGTACATTTTTGTCTGCTAATAACATGACTCTGCGGAGAAATAATCCAGCCAATTTAAAGGGGTTGGGTATTATAGAAAGTTTTAGCTTTATAGGTTTAATTGTAGGTTATTTTGAAGACTGGGGCTTAAGCAAAAGCCAAAAATCAGGGCTCAGATAAAAGAAGGGTTCCAGACAATAAGAGACAGAAACATGAATAGTTGCAGAAATGGGCCAACCAGTAACACCAAATTTTGCCTCATTTCAGTTTGCTCTACATGAATGACATATTTGTATGCCTTCAAGACACAAAGAAAACCTGACTGGCACAATAATGCGGTCAACAACGTGTGGATAAATAAGGTAGAAATGGGGGGTGGATGACATGTTCTGCCATCAGAGTGAAACAGGGTTTTTATCTCTAATCTTCAGTTAACTCTAATATTAACTCCATTCATTCTCAAACATTCAAACTACTTTAGATTCAGTTTTAGTTTTACTATTTTCTTCTGCTTACTTAATTGAAAAGTTCTATACCAATCATAAATATTGATGCTTCCTGCAATGACATTAGGTCCCCTGATCTGTTCTGTGTGTGTATGCACTAATGTGCATGCCTGAATTTAGCCATTAAAACAGTTCAATTCTGAAAATATTCACTACTGCGTAACAATAATTAATCCACAGGCATACCTCAGCTCCTGACTATGAAGCTGAATACTAAGAATGCTAGCCAGGAAATTCAGTAAAATTATAATTCCATATATAGAAATTTTCTCTGAAACTCACCAGAGGTGGTTCAATTAAATGCCCACCTTTTTTGCCTTTAGTTAAGGACATTTATTTTCAAGCAAACATAATCAGACAGAAAGCATAAAGTAGTGGGAAAAAAAAAAAGGCTCCAAAGGTTTCACATTGCGTTTAGATCCCAGTTCTGCCACTACTAAGTAGCTAAGGAAAGTTACATGACCTCCGTCTGCATCAGCTTTTTTCACAAGGAAAATGGTGATCACAGTAATACCTAACTCCTAGCATTGATGCAATGGATGATGTACGTTAACACAGCCATATTAGCTAAAAGCAAGCCTTCAATAAACATTGGTTTTTGTTTTCTTCCAAAGATTGTGCATGGATGTTTCTGACATGATTTACAAAGCTGTACATCTGCATGACTTCATTAATGGAGCTCAGAGGGTGAAAACTAATAGAAGGAAATGGGGAGCTGGGGGCTCTTCTACTTCTTTATCCCAGCTATGAATTGAGCTTGATTTGTCCTGGTCTCTAATATGCTAAAGAGAACATCATTGCACCAAGCAAGCATCCAACCTCCTCCTCTGTATCTGTAATTCTGCATAGCCCAATGTTCAGAGAATCCTATTTCGTTACTTACCACCAAGCCTTTGTTCTACAGATGAAACTATTTTGAAGTTTAGCAACACAGCTCATTAATTATTCTGATGATATCTTATACTGGATTTTTATTAAATAAAAGATCCTTCATTATCGATGTCCTTCCCAATCCGTTTCAAATAGGAAATTGACTTATAAAAAAGATTTGACTGAGCAAGTGGGGGAAGGGAGTATGTACAAAGCAGGTAGCCCAGCCATTCCACTACTGAATCACTCTTAGTTTCAAGAAATATATACGTATGTCTGAAAAGCTGTTATTGTGTTGGTCACCTTCCTTTTCCCCAAAGAATGCTCCAGGTGCTTGGTACTTATTTTTTTCCTTTTGATTGCCTTGGTTAAGTCACATCAATATACTTCTCTTTGTTTTCTTCAGATTTGATCTTTTAAAAAATCTTTAAGTGTGATCAGAAGAAAACCATATTGATCTTTGTTACTATTTTTTTCTTTAAGCAAGGATACTAGCTAATAACATAAACTGGAATAGCTGCTTGTGCATTTCATACTATTTAATGTCATTTATCACACAATGACATGACAGAGTAATGAGTGCAATTAACAACTAAATTGAACTTAAGATCACAAAGCCTTGTATATCTGAGGACAGCAAATGCCTATGAATTCTCAGTTGTTACTGTGCTTTCACCCATCATCACAGGAATTTTAGTCAAACAAAACCACAATAAATGTTTAGATTTAAATCAAGTCCCAATTTGAGTCACAGAAATGTCGATCAGGTAAGCTTTACATTTGTGTGAAGGAAAGAGGCGCAAGGTTAAACAGGGCATATCCTCTATCCTATCTCAGTGGATTACTATTTTTGTCTTTACTTCCAATGTCTATACTCACTGTTGAGGGTTGGAGACTGGGAGATCTTGTCTGTTAGACACATTGCTGTATACCTGCTTCCTTTAGAATATCTGAATGCTCATCCTAAAGACAGTCAAAAGAACTGAGTTTAGAGTCCTCCCATGGGAATGAAATATTGTAATTTCCAACATGGAAATCCTGTTTATAACATGAAACTGAATCCAGGAGGCAGTGTGGTGGCCTGAGTTCTAATCCTGATTCTACCTGTAACAGTTATGAGACTCTTCTCTGGACAGCAATTATTTATTCTAATTTGCCAGATGAGGACATTGGATAAAAGAATAGCTTAAGTTCAGCTCTAACATTGCAAGAACATACATCTTCCTTTTGCTATTTAAATATCTCTATTAATTATTTGAATGTACATTTTAAACTAGCCCATTTCAAACATTACATGCCCGCCACATATTAAGTAGGCAACACCTACAAAAGCAATTAATGTAAATATTTATTTGAGACTAATCAGCATTATTAAAGTAGCAGAAAAAGATATAGCCAAAAAATAGTAGATACTAAGGCAAAAAACATTTCAGAGAAACATTCCTTATCCTCACGATGTTTATTTTGTCCATATTTGCTTTTCTGCCAAATCTATCACAGAAACATCTATCTATATTCAATTTATACTTAACATAGGAGATGATTCAATATGCAAAGCCATAATGTGCGACACCATAACTGTCACATATTCATAACTTTAATTCCAAATTTACTGTTGTACACTAATTATGAATGTCACAGTAGAGAATATTTGAGTCCCGATATTGCACTGTTAAAATATAAAGGCATGAGAACTTCCTTTTATGCGAATATATGGAAGTCTGGAAGGTGTTAAGATTCATTTTGAAAGCCAAGTGTTTTACTGACTCAGAGAACGATACAGCCAAACATGATTAATTCTGAAAGAAGTGAGAAATTCAGAGTGTATATTATAAATAAAAGTTATGAGTGTAGAATATTTTAACACAGAATATTTGAAATGCATACTGATTTAGTCTCTATTTATGTGTATTCAACTATTTTTTTCACGATTCCACATATAAGATCATGCAGTATTTTCCTTTATATCTGGCTTATTATTACATAACATCATCACATTTTACAATATCATGTTGCATACCTTAAATACATATATAATGAAAATTTTCAAATAATAAGTGATTTTAATGCAAAAAGACAAATAATTGCAAACTGAGTTAACGGACATTTTGAAAGTTGCTGAATCTTCTCAAATAATCCAACTCTTTGCATCTCTTTAACTTCAATACTTGCCTTTTTTGACTGTTATGAGTCAAGAAGGGTGGCAAGTTGTATGTTTTCTCTCATTTACTTATCCCAATAGTACTGTGAGATAAATGTTGTGACCTCTGTAAAACTTGAGTTTTCCTGATGCCAAGGATGGGATCTCACTTCAGTGACATGTATCCTTTCAAAAGGCATGAAATTTTAAGATCATGCTAATATGTATGAGCTGAAGTCTATCATCCATATAAGCTGTCTTTCACAATACTGTGCTTGCTCCCAAGAACTTTGACATCCCAATGAATTTTAAAAGCAAGTATTATTTCCTTTTCCAAGTAGACAAATGATGTGGCAAAAGGTTAAGTGACATTGTCAAACACATGAAAACAAATCAGGATGGAGTCAGGAGTGAACCTAAATGACTGCCACAACAAAAGGGTTACTAATCAGCACACCTGGATGTTCTCTAAAATCTCCTTTGGAAAAGTTCCTTTGGGGCTGTTGAATCCTATATGTCCTTTATAAGGAAGCAGATGTTATCTGCATGGAACATCAAGCTCTAAATTGCAAATTATTAAGTGTAATTAAGTATCCTCTAAAGTAACAATCTGACACTTCCCAGACTTGTCCTACCCTGACTCTCAGTTTCCTAACTATGTAGAAATTTCAGAATTCTTTACACAATACTAGTCTATAATGAACTTTTCCACATCTACATAGAGGACTTCATTTTCTTTCAAAAGCATATATCAGCTCAGTGAGCCAAAGAAGGGAAAGCCTTGTATAACCTTTAACCAGAAGAAAGTCGAAAAAGAAAAATAACTGAAAGTCAAGTAAAGAAAATGTCACTAAAATATGTTGTCTCCATATATTTTGGCAATTATTAGTGGATGTTTGCAAATATTCCAGTTCTCTTCTCCTGTCAGATAAATGCCAAATTATACTTATTTTGGTATAAGTTATAAATTATACTTTTAAATGAGTTATGGCCCTATGACCTGCTTTGGCCAACAAAATGTGAGTGGAAGTAAGGTACTGTAGAAGTGTGTGTGTGTGTGTGTGTGTGTGTGTGTGTGTTAAGTAAGGTACAGTACAAGTGTGTGTGTGGCTTCCAGGTGGAAGCTATTAGAATCAGTACACAATTTACTATCCTCTTCCCCTCTAACCGTAGTGATCCATGAAGTACATGTTGGGTCTCAGCACCCTGAGACCTCGAGCGACTACAAGGGGCAGAAGCCCCTGCTGAGCTATAATTTGTATGTAGTGCGAGTGAAAAGTAAACTTTTGATGTGTTAAGCCACTGCATTTGTTTTTGTTTTATCACAGAATGATCTAGCCTATCCTGACAAATTCATTTATTCATTCATCAAGATGTTTAAACAGATTTGTGAAGATGTTGACCATAGAAAGGAGAAGATGTGCCTATTCTTCCAGACAAAAGGAAAAAATGGGTGAAGATCTGGATAATTTTGAAAATGGAAAGAACAAAATAGTTGGAAAAATCTCTATCTGATAATTTTTACTTGCTTAACAGTCCTGGAGATCTGATGGGGTGATGCCTGCTCCTACTAAGGGCAAAACTGTGTGTGCTTCAGGGAAGCCCAAAGTTCCTTGGGCATGGGTATGCCTCTGGCCTTCAAGTAGCTCATACATGAAAGGAGTGATAACACAGGCACACAAAAAGCTATGATACAAAGCTGAATATGATAGTAGTCATGGAAGAGGTAGCTCCATAATGTGTGGAGAGGTCAGAAGAAGCAGAAGCACAGAACGCTATGTGGCACAAGAAGCATTGAGCCAGAACTAAAAAGTGTTATTTGAAGATGCACAGATGAGGAAAGAAACTTTAACATACAAAAACAGCACTACTGAGATCAACAATTTGGGGTCTGTGGTGTGTATGGCAAACAGCAGGTGGATTGGTGCACATGAAGCCAAGCACATGTGAAGACAAACAGCAAGAATGGACCTTTGGTCAGATTATGGAAGTCTCTCAATTCCAGGGTAGAAGGTTTGGATTTTACTCTGTCATCAACGGTGATCTATGGCAGGCAACTGAGCAAGGGGTGCTGTGTTCAGAACTGTTAACTTCAACATTGTACCCAACACCTCCAATACAAGGCATTTAGACAACTAATACTATAGTAATAGATTCAAGAATAGGATTAACCAAGTCACAGACCCAGTTGTCAAATAATGCTCCCAAAAAAGACACATATATTTGAAATCAGTATTTCCCAAATTTACTTGGCCCTAAGAATCACTTAGTACACTGGTTTTTAAAAAAAAAAATGAGTGATTTCTGGACAATGCCTAGGCTTCTATACTTTTAGCAATCACACTGAGTCGCTGTTATGATCAGGCAAACTGAGGAAACACTGGTTTAACAGAATACAGAGAATACAGGCATGATTGCATAAAAATCCACCCTTTGCATCCATGCATCTATTCTTTTATTTCAAAACAAAGCTACTAATTGAGTGTCTTGTGTGCTTGGCCTGGGGCTAGGAACTGGAGACAGACGCAAGAGTGAGCAAGACAAAGGCCCTGCTCTCTCAAAGCTTACATCCTAAGAAAAAGTGAAAATAAGAATTATACAATCAATCTTTTACAATTATGTGGAATGCTACAGAGAATTTCAGTTCATTGTGAAGTTGTAAAATGGGAAGGGCTGACTTCCTTAGTGTTGCCTGAAGGTTATCTGAAGAAATAAAATTTAAACTAGTATTTGAATTATAAATGGGCACTAGTTAAATAAAGAAGAGGAAAAGATAATTCCAGACAAAGGGAAGATCACTAGCATCAGCTTGGACTGAGAGAGTCCAGAAGAATCTTAAAGAATTCCATTGAAATTTGGCTACAGAAAAGGAGTTAAACAGTCAACATGAGCTATAGCCTACACTGGTGTCACACTGATATATGCCCAGTCAAAGTATGTGCCAACAAGACAGGACTCAGACCTTGGCATGAGTCCCAGATTAGACTTCCGAACTCCTCCAGCCTTGTGACCTTTCCCATGAAACCGATATGCTTCAATAATAAGAGAACAATATTCTATTATCTGGCTCACATTTCTCACTTGAACCTTTTAAAGCAATGTAGCATAGTGGGAAAGTATGTGTGTTTAAAGCCAACAAATTAAATCCAGTTCTATCATTCACTAACTACATGGTTATAGTCAAGTCATTTAATCTCTTTGAGCTTTAGTTTCTTTAACTGTGAAATGGGATTACTAGTAACATACTTTATAGGATAGTTAGAGGATTGACTGAGATGAAGCATGTACAGTATAGTAGATAAGAGATGAAATCTGCACAATTCTGTGTTTGAATCCAGATTCTAGTATTTATCTCTTGGTTGACCTTGGGGTGGGTCGATTTCCATTTCTGAACTTTAATCTCCTCATCTGCAAAATGATGATAATAAAATATACAATGAAGAGATGTTGCAAGGAATGGAGATAATGTGTGAATGCTACCTCACACAGCACCCAACATACAGAAACGGGTAAGACATGAGGGAATCAGACTTCTCAAACTATGTACAGGGAAAGACTTTTTAATCCCAGTAAATCCTGGACCTAAAATTTCTTTTATTTTATTTCACCTTATTTACTTATTTATTTATGTTTAACTACATTTATTGGTACATTTTAGGTACACATAATGATCACATTCATCATAGGGAATTTGTACTTGTACATGATATAACTTGATTCTTTTTTTCCAATTCCCCTACCCTCCCCTTCAACCCCTTCCCCTCCTTATTTACAAAAGCTTTGTTTCCATTTTTTTCCTTCTTTTCTCATCATTTTTTTTCTTTTCTCTTCCACACTTTTAGATTACATTACAATGTCACCAGGCCTTAAAATTTCATAAATGCTCACAATCTGCACATAGCAATCACAGGCAGATACCAGTCCAAGACCCAGCCCAAGTCCACGGACAACATCTTGAACAGAATGAGCCTAGCTGATCTTAGAAGACACCTTCAATTCAGACACACTGATGCTGAATGGAACTAACATCTCTTCACAGGAATGGTCTGTTCTACCACAAAGACTTGGAATCTAAAGATCAGGAGGTCCTGTACTTTTTCTCCAAAGATACTAAAAAGTGTAGTGGCATCAGCATGATGATACCTATAATGTGGACTTTCAAGTATTCACCAATCGATGGGCTCCTTCAAGCAAGGATTTGGGTATATTCATCTCTGAATCCCAGGGCCTACCACAGTGAACACTCCATAAAAGTTCAATGGATGAAAAATGTTCCTAAATATTAGGAGATCTAGGCTATTTTTGTACCACAGAATGCCTGAAGGTGTTGGCTCTGTGTGACAAAAACAATGTGTTGGAAGGGGGGGGGGATAAAAAAGTGAAAGAAGCTTGTGCGATGACTCTGTGTATGAAGTATACTTTGCCTGAAAGTGTCTGAGTGACTATATGCTACTGATTAAGAAGATATGACCAAACATGTATGTGGACATACAGAGGTAAGCAGGAGTGTCTTAGGCCAGCAATGTGGTGTGTGTGCAACAAACGCAGCCAGCCCAGAATGGCATCTACATATATTTGTACATGAATGTGTACATGGGCCCTAAATTGGAAGTTCAGATTAAAATGTTGCCACTTCGCTTTTTCATCAACAAGTTCACAGGAATACTCTGTTCTACCACAAAAAACTGGAATCTCATCTGCTACCTAGAACAAGGCCTTGCACATAGGAGGTATGGTCAACAAAATATGGTGAATATTTAAATTTGTTTGAAAATTTATTACAGTAAAAACACATTGCCATTAATCTCCCTCAAAAAACTTCCCCTCACTTTGAACACACTTATACTGGCGGTGCTCTTTCATGAATGTCTTTATTTGCACTGCCATGGCTGCTTGATGTCCTATATCATTCCAAAATGTTTACCTTCCATGGTCATCTTGACTGTGGGGAAGAACCAGAAGTCTCACGCTGTCAGATATGGTGAAAAAGTTAGTAAGGACAAACCGTAATATTTTGATGAACCTGCCTTTCCATCAGATGGCACTTGGCAGCAACCTTCACCATATTTTTGATCACATCCTATAAAGACACTCGTGAAAGAGGACTTCCAGAACTGCTTCAGAAAGTGGCGGGAACAATGGCTAAGTATATTCTAAGCAAATGAGAGTATTCCAAGGGGAATATATGCCAATGTATCTTTTAGTGTAATAAGTTATTTTTAATGTAAACAGTCACTGTATATTTTGATCATCCCTTGTACTAGTAGCAATTTGAGATATATTTTTGAAAGAACAAAGCTATGAAAAACATTTGGAACAATACCCGAACATGTCATATAACATTAATAAATGTTAACCATTCTTGTGATTTTCATAATGTCTTGCACGCGGTAAAAGCTAAACAAATGATAGTTGAATCAAAAATTCTAAATTCATGGTTGCCTACGTGTAGTGATTTTGTTTGCCATTATTGGGAGGACCCCTCTGTTATTTTTCTTTTAAAATAAAGTTTATTATTGAGTATAATTTACATAACATAAAATGCACACATTTTAATTAAAGCTCAATATATTTTGACAAGCATATATTACATACATAATCACTACCACAATCGAGATATAGAATATCTCCATCAAACCAAAGCATTCACTCCTGCTCCTTTGGGCTTCGGATCTGCTTTCTGTTAGTTTCACCTGTTCTCAAATTCCAAATATATTTCATATATACTCTTCTGAGTCTGGTTTATTTCACCCAGTAAAATCTTTTTAGATATTTTTCTTCTATGTATTTGTTCTTCATTCCTGTTTTGCACCATTGTGTCAATATACAACAATTTCTTTACACTTTCTTTACACTTATTTATGGACATTTTGGCTGTTTCCAGTTTGGCATTCTTACAATAAAGCCACTGTAAACATTCATGTATAATTCTTAGTGTATGCATATACTTTAATTCCTCCAGGGTAAAATCTAGAAGTGGAATGACTGGACCATATGCTAAATGTGCAGTTAAGTTTAACAGAAACTGCCAAATACATCTCCAAATATTTGTAGAAAATAATATCAGAGAATTTCTGATTTTAGTAATGATGACGTAAATGGCACCATCTCGCCTTCACACAGTAGGCAATAAATTGAACAAAATAAATAAAACACATTGTTTTTAAATATTGAACATCAAGCAGTAAACAGTGTCCTGCGAGAAACACACCTGTTTAGCCCTGTAATTACTCTGACATGGCACATATTAGCCCTTGGGTAAGTATTTCTAGAAAACACTAGTCATCATTACATGTCAATCATCAATCAGTATTGTAACAAGCATATCTTACACACAAATAAATGTTCAAAAAATGATACCTGAATCTAAACCAAATCAAGCAGTTTCCCGGGCAGGTTTATTTTATCTTACTACTTTAGTGTTTTTTTTTAATTTGCTTTTTCAACATTGCCAAATTTACATAAAACTAGCAAGAAAATGTTGCAAAAAATGTATATATACCCTCTTCCCACACACCTCATTCAAGTTTCACCAGTTGTCTCAATAGTGTCTTTTATAGGAAAAGGACCCAATTTGGAAGTATAGGTCACATCTTGGTGATACGTCCTTTCAGTCTTTTTTAGTCTGGAATATATTCTAGGTCTTTTCTTGATTTTTATGTCCCTGACTTCTTAAACTATTACAAAAAATTTATCCTGCAGAATGTCTTTCGTTATGAGTTTGACTTGAGTTTCCTGAAGATTAGGCCAAAGCTATACATTTCTTATGGAACTATTATAAGAATGATGCAGTGTCCTCAGTCCATCCTGTAAGGTGGTACATAACGTTGAATCTTCAACTTCCTAAGGCACTATTAAGTTTAGTCACTAATGTATTGTTTACTTTGTTTGCCCACTGTGCAGTAACTTTGCTTTCTTCATAAGGAATAAGTATTGGGGGTGGAGATATTTTGAGACTATATAAAATCCCATCCCTCATTCTATTTTCACCCACTAGTTTTAGCATCTGTTACTGTTTTCATCCCAAATTAGTTATTTCTATGACAGTTATCAAATGGCAATTTTGTAATTTGATTGTTCCTTTTATATTTATTAGTTGATTTTCTACTGTAAGAAAGAATTTCTTTCCTCCATTCATTTATTCTTTATTTACATTTGAAAGGGTTCACTGATTATTATTTGTAGTAGATTATAATCCACTGATATATGTTGCTCTGGATCCTGCAAATGTGAAATTCATTAAGACAGATTTTGTATATGTTTGACCTACCTCATTGTGCTAGTCATTATTCCCCAAAGAAAGAGAACCAATAGGAATAATGTACTTAGAAAAAATGGGAAAGGAGGTAGAGAGGAGGTAGAGACAGAGAAGAGAGAGGGGTAGAGGAGGGAAGAGAGGGAGGGGAGAGGAGAGACAGAGAGACAGAGAGACAGAGACAGAGACAGGGACAGAGACAGAGAGACAAAGAAAGAATCAGCTCACATGATTGTGGAAGCTGAGAGTTCCTTCATTTGCCATCCATAAGGAGACCAAGGAGAGCCGGTGGCATACTTCCAAATCTGTAAGGAAGCCATTGGTGTAAGTTTCAGTCTTAGCACAAAAAAAGACTAATCTCTCATCTTGAAAAGAGACAAAAAGAAAAAATTCTCCTTTATTTCTCTTTTTTAGTTCTAATTAGACCTCCAAATGGATTGGATAAGACCCGCCTATATTGATAGGCAAATCTACTTTACTCAATCTAGTAATTCAAATACTAATCTGATCCAGAAACTGAGTTCTGTCAAAAGAATCCAGAATAATGTTTAACCTAATGTATAGGTACCCTATGGTGGGGTCAATTTGTCACGTAATATTAACCATCATATCCATCATTTCTAGAGCACTTCTTATTCCTTCCTTATTTTGCAAACTAAAGAAGGGTTCCAGGTTCATCCAATTCTTTTCTTACTCTAATCCTAGTTGCAATCATTTCTCCAAGAATTTCATTTATTAGACAGTGGCTGGCATTTATAAGCCAAGATCTAGACACTAAGTATGTTTATTTCTCCCAGGTTATAACTGCTCCCAGGGCTGCTCATTGTACTAAGTTAGAAAATGTACGTCTGTATATGCATGTTTATATTTCTGTGTGTCTATATACATATTTACAAACATATATAAATATATACACATTTATATCAAGTATATATATAATACTGAATTCACCACAATACCTCTCATTCCTAATCAACACCTCCAGGTTCAGTTTGGTTTTACTCCACTACATATATGTAATTGCTTCTGTAATAGTAAAAACGCTGGTTCTCATCATCTTCAAAATACATACTTATTTTGTCAAAGCATTTACTGAGTGTACTTGTTCATTTGTTAACTCTCCCTATAAATATCCAATTTCTCCATCCCTGACTCTTACTAAGCCATTGCAGAGTTTGACGTTCTTCAGTGAACAGCCTGCCCTACTGTTGGCACGCCTTCTTACCATATTCAACTCTGATCACATGCATCTATCTGTCTATCCATACTGTGGTTAAAAACACACATAATATTAAATTTACCATCTTAACCACTTTGAAGTATACATTTCAGTAGTGTTAAGTATATTCAAATTATTCTGCAACACATCTAGAACTTTTTCATTTTAGGATTTTGAAGCACTATACCCATTTAAAAAGTAATTCCTCTTCCTCCTTCTCTCTATGCTTTGGCAACCAGATTTTCATTTTTTCTACTTCTTGGCTATTGTGAATAATTATGTAATAAATGTGGGCCTACAAAGGTCTTCTAAAGACTCTGCTTTGAAAACAATTGGATTTATATTTATAAGTGGGATTACAGGGTCAAATGGTAAGTCTAAATTTGATTTAGAAATCTAAATATTGCTTTTCATAATGGCTACACTATTTTACATTCCCATTAACGATGCGAAATGGTTCCACTTTCTCCACGTCCTCACAAATACTTCTTTTTCTATTAGTATATGTTTGCAGTACATAATGATTATATTTCTCATGGAGAGTTGGTACATGTACTTAACACATCTTAATTCTTTTTTCATCCCCTTCTCCTCCCCTTCCACCCCCTCCCTCCATCCATTTCTCTTTTGCAAAAAATCTGTTTCCCTATTTCCTATTATCCATCTTTTCTTTTGCTCTTTATTTATATTTTAGGTTTCTCATATAAAAGAAAGCAGTGATATTTAACTTTGTGTGTCTGATTTATTTCATTTAACATTATGACCTCAAGGAACATCCATTTTCCTAAAATAACTCATTGATCCTTCTCTATGGCCTAGTAGTTTTCTTCTGTGTATAAATACCACACTTCCTTTATCTATTAATCTGTTGATGGACATATAGGTCAAGATTTAGCTATTACGTATTGTGCTGTTATAAACACAAGTATGCATGTATCACTGTAATATGATCTCTTTAACTCTTTGCATAAGATACCCAGAAGGGGAACAGTTGGGTCAAATGGAATTTCTACTTTTAGTTCTCTGAGGAATGTCCACACAGATTTATGTAATAGTCATACTAGTTTACATTCCTACTAACAATGTAGAAGGGTTCCTATTTCCTCACAGCTTTACCAGTATTTGTTATTATTTGATTTCTTGGTGATAGCTATTCTTTCTTGAGTAAGATGGACTCTCAGTGTCATTTTAGTTTGCATTTCTCTAATGGCCAGAAATGTTGAACTTATTTTCATTTATTTATCAGCTATTTCTACTACTTCTTCTGAGAAGTGTCTATTCATTTCAATTGCCCGTTTTTATTGGGTTTTAATTGGGGGGTCTATTTTTTTTAGTTCTTCATATATTCTAGATATGAGTCCTCTGTCCAAAGTGTAGCTGGCAAAACTTTTTTTCACATTCTGTAGGTTGTCTCTTCACACTTTTTGTTGTTTCCTTTGCTGTGAAGAAGCTTTTTAATTCGATATGATCCCCTTTGTGAATTCTTGATGTTGTTTCTTTGTGCAATTGAGATTCTGTACAGAAAAAGCCCTTGCTTGTCACCGTATCCTCAAGAGTTTTGCCTATGTTATCTTCCAGCAGATTAAGTGTTTCTGTTTTAACATTTAGATTACTGATCCATTAGCTTTCCCTGTGAATTAAGGGACAAGACAAGGATATCCACGATCACCACTTGAAACATTAGCCAGAGCAATTAGGCAAAAGAAAGAAATTAAAGGGATATGTATAGGAAAGAAAGAAGTCAAATTATCACTATTTACATATGACATGAAGTCCAAAAAATTCCAACAAAAAATTCCTACAATTAATAAACAAATTCAGTAGTGTAGCAGGATGCAAAATCCACACACACAAATTAATAGCATTTCTGTACACTAATAATGAACTCACTGAGAAAGAAATTGGGCCAACTATACCATTCACAATAGCATCAAGAAAAGTGAAATACTTAGAAATTAACCTAAGGAAGTAAAGACCTCTACAATGAAAACTACAGTACTCTGAACAAGGAGCTCAAAAAGGATAGCAGAAAATGGAAAAATATCCCCTGTTCCTTCCAAAACTGATATACAGATTTAATACAATCCCAGTGAAAATACTAATAGTATTCCTCACAGAACTCAAGAAAACGATCCCAAAATTCACATGAAACCAGGAGAAATCCAGAACAGCAAAAGCAACCCTGGGCAACAAGAGCAAAGCAGGAGGTATCACAATCCCAGACTTCGCTTTGTATCATAATCCTACAATGATTTAAAAAAAAGAAAACAGCATGGTACTGGCACAAAAACAGACATGTGGATCAATGTAACAGAATAGAGGATGCAGAAATAACCCCAGACACAGTCAGCTACCTGATCTTTGACAAAGGGGCCAAAAACATATAATGGAAGAAAAATAGCCTCTTTAACAAATGGTGCTGGGAAAACTGGCTGTCCACATGCAGAAGACTGAATCAAGATCTGTATTTCTCACCATGTTCTAAATTAAAATCACCAATACTTATATTCTGTTCTCTCGATAGTGGCAATTACAGTGGGTAAAATGTAATATCTCATTCTGGTCTTGATCTGTGTTTTCCTTATGACTAGTGATGTTAAGCATATTTTCGTATGCTTATCAGATATTTGTATATTTTCCTTGAGGAATTATCTATTCTATTCAAGTCCCTTGCCAGGTTTTAATCAGGTTATTGATTTTTTGTTCACCTGTTGTAGGAATTGCTTCCATGTTCTTACTATTACCCGCTGCTTAGATATATGAGTTGAAAATACTTTTTCCCATTCAGTAGGTTTTCTGTGCATGATGTTCACTATTCTCTCTGCTGCCCAGTTTTTTTAGTATGATTAGTCCCATTTGTTTAGTTTTGCTTTCATTGCCTGTAACTTTGGTGTAATGTCTAAGAAATCAATGCCAAATGCAATCAATGACCTGAAGTATTTCCCTAAGTTTTTTAATTAAATGGTTAAACTCGTGCATAAGAACATAAAATTTGTTCAAGTTAACAAGGCACCATGTGATGTTTCAATGCATATGTACATTGTGTAATGTTCAATTCAGATTCAATGTATCTATCTCCTCCCACTTTTACCAATTCTGTAGTATGGTAAAATCTACAAAATTAAAATCTTTTCTTCTAGCTTCTTTTTTTAATTTTTTTCTTTCTTTCTTTCTTTATTTATTTTGGTTTTTGAGACAGGGTCTTGCTCTGTAGTTCAGGGTGGCCTTGAACTCACTATGTAGCCCAGGCTGGCCTCAAACTCATGGCGATCCTCCTGCCTTAGCCACCCGAGTGCTGGGATTACAGGCATGCGCCACCCTATCCAGCTTTCTTCTAGCTTCTTGAAAAATATAATACAGAGTTGTTATCTATTGTCATGCTACTGTGTAATAGCACATGTGAACTTTGTACTTCTAACTTTTATCACAGGAGTTTAAGTCTTATATATTATATTTAGATTTTTAATCCATATTTAGTTAATTATTATAGATGATGTAATCTAGAGTTGAACTTCATTTTTGCATGTGGATATCTGGTTGTCCTAAAGCCACCTACTGAACAGAATATCATTTCCCCATTTATGGTCTTGGCACTCTTGTGGAAGATCATTTATAAACCCATAAATAAGGGTCGATTTCTGGTTCTCTGTTCTATTCCATTGATCTGTATGATTTTTTATACCAGTACCAAAACATCTTGATTACTGTGGCTTTGTAGTATGTTTTCAAATCAGGAAGTGTGGCCCTTCAATGATTTTTTCTGAATTGTTTTGTCTATTTTGAGACTCTGAGATTCCATATGAATTTCAGGACTTTTTCCTATTTTTGTAAAAGATTTCCACTGATATTTTATTAGGGATTGCATAAAATCTGTTGACCACTTTGGATAGTATGGACATTTAAGCAGTATTAACTTTTGCAATTCATGAATACAGAAGGTCTCTATTTACTTGAATCATGTCATTTCTTTAACAATGTTCACTATGTTTAAGTATTTAAGTCTTTTACTTAGTTTAAGTTTATTCCTAAATATTTTATTCTTTTTGATGCTGTTACAATTGGACTTATTTTCTTCATTTTCTTTTCAGATGGGTCACTGATAGTATACAGAAATGTAACTGATTTTCATTTCTTATCCTCTAACTTTGTGAAAATCATTTGCCTCCTTGGTTTTTGATAAAGAAGGAAGAAATTTAAGGAAAAAAAGAAGGACAAGAGCTGGAGAAATGTAATTTCAATGTTATATGAAAGAATCATAGAGTACAGTTAATACTGAGGTCACATCTTACTTAAGAATGAAGTCACAATATGCATAAGTCTAATGCAAAAATCAAGTAGAGACAAAATTACGTTTTCGTATCTTTTAAGATGCTGTGTTCTCAGAGACCTACTGAGCCATCTCTCAACAAGTGCAGCCCAGGAAGTTGTTTTTCCTGTTTCAGAATGTGGCAGGTTTTCCTTAGCTGTACACCGGACTGAGTACTTTGGTTTGCGGATTATCTAAAAATCAAATAATCCTGGCCATATCTTGAATCCAAGTGCAGCAAGAAGTAATGAGACCAACTTAAAGGCTCCAAAATTGCAGGTCACATTCACATCTGGATATAAATTCATTAGGTGCAATTATTCAAGCCACTTAAATTTTTCTTTATCACTACCTAGTCTCCTCACTTGTAGTTATGCTTCCTTGAAAAAGTTATTCATTCATTTACCAAACATTTACTGAACTCCTACTATGTGCTAGGAAATATTCTAGAAACAGAGGATACAAACAGACAAAACAGGCAAAAGTCCCAATCCTTACAACAGCTTAACTTCCAGTAGGGAAGACAGAAAATAAACAAACAAATGTGTAGTGTGGAAGATGGTGAAAAAGGCTGTGAAGAGAACTCATGTGGAGGACATTATAGAACGACTGACTGGCTACTTTAAATTAGCTGTTTACAGATGGTGTTTCTGAGCAGGTGTCGTGTAAGCTGAAATCTAAAAGACAAGATAACACCAAACACTTCAAAGAAATGACGAAGAATATTGCAAGAAGAGGGACAACTAGTGTAACTCTCTAATGCAGGGAGAAGCCAGATGTGCTCCAAGGAAACAGGAGAGCAGGGCAAAGGAGAGAACAGTATGAGATAGTGGAGATGGGACGGGGAAATGTGAACACAAGGACACAGGACAATGGAGAAAGGATTGAAAAAAGGGTACTTTTAAAAGGGGCCCACTGGACAAGATGTCAACTGTGCCCACTTGCCATCATTTTACCAAGAGCCTAAGGCATCTGTTCTAGCAGTGGTTCTTAAACTTGAGCAAATTTCAGAAACCCCTGAAGAGCTTGTTAAAACACAGATGCTGAGTCTCGATCCCCAGAGTTTTTGATTCAGTATGTCTGTGGTACAGTCTGAGAATTTGCATTTCTAACAAGTTCCCACATGATGCTGATGCTGTTGGTCCAGGAACCAGATTGAGAAACACTGTGTCAATATTTTACTCTTCTGAAATATCAGACATCGGTGGGGGGTCCTCAAAACCCTGGTAAAAACCTGATAAAAATGAATTGCATGGCTTCTTGCATAAAGGATATTCAGTACTATTTAGACAATATTTGTGACTATACTTTGGTAAAAGAAAATGACACATTTTCGTATGGATTTTTCCTATTTAGGTGTCTATAAAAATGCATTAAAAATAACATCAAATCATTTTTATTAGATAATAGAGTCCAGACACAATTTTCCGATTATCTAAGATGTATGTTAAATAACCTATAGGACACATTTCCTAAAAATCAATTTGCCTTGAGTATTTCCTGGAAAGCTTCATTGCCATGTTAAAATAAATAAGGATATATAATGAATAATGATGTAAAATTTGCCTACATTTTTAAAGTAAAATGGGAGACTTTTTAAACTTTTCGTGATTGCATTGACTTGCTCAAGCTCAGCCCCATCCCTCTCTTCTATAGTAAGGGGAATGTGAAAGAAGAAAGTTTGAAAGGCCCTCTTCTTAGGCAGCAAGCAATGGTGAATACATTTTTAAAGTTCTATGGAAGGATACATTTTGGAAGATGGCATGACTTTGATCTGGGCGAGTGGCTATGAACAATAGTTGAGTAAATTCACTCAATTGTGTAGTGAAAGATTAAACTCTTCTTCTGCCTCCCTCTCCACTTCATACTTAGGTATCTGTCATATTGCATATTCATTACATATGTTTGTGCAATGAATTCTTATTTGTGTCAGTCCAGCCACTGCTGAGCAGGAACTTCTCTCATTATCCAGGGCTTTGTGATCAGTAATTATGTTTCTGGCATATGACTCTTTGTTACAGAATGTGGCATTAGGGGTAGACAGTGACTCAATTTGGGCCAATCAGATTCTCTTTTCTAGAAAGAACTCTCTAGTGAAGTGGGAACTGGCATATGTCCATTGAAGAGCCCATCTTTTATTTGGAAATTTTAAAGTATTGGCAGCTGATTTAAAGAGAAAAAGAGAGAGAGAGAGAGAAAGACATATAGCATGTAATAGTGATAGAGAAGCAGAAAGCAAGAATCCTGGTGACATTTTCAAATTCTGTTGTCAGTTCCCTGTTCTTGGAGTCTTGAGATATCGTTTTTAAGTCTTTTAAAAATTGTCTTTGTTTTCTTAAATAACATCAACTCTTAGTTTGATCACCTCTTCAGAATTTTTTCCTAGGCAGAATGAGGAAATGTTCATTATTGCATTTCTGTAGATATCTCTGTTAGAGCAGCATCTCGCTAAAATATTGGTGCTTCCGTGCCTGTGTCTATCTTCCCTTCTAGACTGCTACATCCCTGAGGGTAAAGATCACGTCTTGTTACATATGCTTCACACAGTGTCTGACAGTAGAAGGCCGATGGCATCTTAGAAGTGTTTATGACTAGAGAGTTTAGCGAGTCTTACCCAATGCAGGTTACTTGATCTTGGTTCTAATATATGAGGAAGAAACTTCCAAGCAGGAATGGAAGAGTTGTTATATCATTTAAGGAAAAAATCTGGTTTGTTTTACTCCTTTGGACTTTCTTTTAAATTGGTTTCCATTAAAGGACCATTTAGTCCCTTCATATCTTACTTCTGTGTAAGCTGAGATAAGGAGGAAATAGACAATCGAGCGCTCTTGTTTCTCATGCTTTCCACAATTACTTGTATCACAGTTGAAGGAAGTCTGAGAGGTAGAGGGAGCTTGAATTAGATATATTCAGACTTTACTAGGAATTTAGAGAAAAGAATGGAAGAGCACTTCTGAGAATATCCTTGCAAATCATATGTACACCATTTTGGCATCCTTAGTATTTGTTTTTCACTCCCAAGAAATAAAGCAAATGCTCTCTAAACATCCTGTGAACTATAATCTAACCCTCAGCAGTCTCTTCTGACTCTTACTAATTTTCTTCCTTATGAACACATTGGCTATGTCTTGTGGCCTCACTCATCTGGAAGGTAATTTAGAGAAACTAATCCAGGGGCCTGAGCTTCATTTTCAATCAGCAGTTATATCGTGCTGTTGCCAGCTCTGAATAAACATTTGGGTTTAAATAATTTTACTAAGCGTACTTTTACATTACAGATTATATCATTTGAAATTTTCTGTGTGTTTGGTGAACACAAAGAAAAGCGATTCAGATATTACCTCAAATAGAAAAGATCACAGTTTGATAGAAAATATTTCAGACATGTTGACACAGATACATATTTTTACGTTATTCTATTCGTTAAAATGTCATGTTTATGAGAATCAAAAAGTCACCTAGTTTCCAAAATCCCAGCCAAGTGAGTTAATATCAAAAGAGAAAAAAGTTAACTATTGAAGCATTTAGGCATGCAAATATTTTGTATTTTTTCAGTCAAATTAAGTAAAGGTATAGGCAATATGTTGATAGTGTTGCAGGTATCTTTTATAACATTTTTGCTAGGCGGGTGTGGTGTCTGAGGTAGAAGGATCGCTACCAGTTTGAGGTCAGCCTGTGCTACACAGTGAGTTCAAGGGAAGAAAGAAAGATAAAGGAAGAAAGAAAGAAAGAAAGAAAGAAAGAAAGAAAGAAAGAAAGAAAGAAAGAAAGAAAGAAAGAAAGAAAGGAAGAAAGAAAGAAAGAAGGAAAGAGAGGGACAGAAAGACAGAAAAGGAAGGAAGGAAGGAAGGAAGGAAGGGAGGAAAGAAGGGAGGAAGGGAGAATTTGCTTCTATTGGGTCTTCTTCAGTGTACCTATTCTTGTAAAATATCAATTCTATTGCTTTTTGTTGACATTAACCTTCAGAATTTGATATTCTTGAAATGAGAAATTAATAGCAGATGGGAAATGAATGTGCATCTTTACACTCACCATAGCCACAGATGTGCCTCTGCTGGCCAAATTCCAGTCCATTCATTGCAGGCTACGTGTATATGGGCAGCAGCAAGAAACACGGGTCTGGAATCATTCTGACCACCTTTATGGTCCATAGCTATCCATTTCCTCTAGAGCACAATTCATATGCTCCTTTCCCTACCAATTACACTGCAATTTATTGTAGACTGACTCAAATGGTTAAACCATATCACATGGGGCATTGATGACAAAAGTGTGTCCTTTCAACCCAGCATATTCTGGGTCCTGTACCTGTTCATTCATTCATCCAAAAACTATCCACTGAATCACAGTCATTGGGCTTCACATCTACTTGCTGTTCTCCAGGCAGCCTAGCAAGGCAGGAATATATACTATCCGATAGTTAGAATATAGTAACCCACCTTATCCACAGAGAATACTTCCCAAGAACCCCATTGGATGCTTGCAACTGTTGATCATAGAGAACCCTATTTATACTATGCTTTATACATACACATGTACATACACACACATAGTAAGGTTTAACTTATAAATTAGGGACAGTACATTAACAATGACAATTAATAATAAATAGAACAATTATAGCAATATGCTGTCAAAAATTAAGTGAAAATAGCCTCTCCCTCTCTCTCTCTGTCTTTAAAATATCTTGCTGTACTTTCACCTTTTTACTTAAAGAAAGCACCTTACAACTTTCTTTCCTTTACATATCCAAATTGCTGGCATCACTACTTTTGCAATTTGGGGCAATTATCAAGTAAAATGAGGGTGAGTGGACCACAAGCACTGTGATATCATACCAGCTGATGTGACAATTGAGTGACTATTAAATGGGTAGGGTTTGCAACATGGATACACTGGATAGAGGTGATTCACATCCAGAATGGCATAAGTTTTTTTCACATTCCTCAGAACAGCACACAATTTAAATCTTATGAACTGTTTATTTCTGGAATTTTGTATTTAATATTTTTGGACCAAGGTAACTACAGGTAAATTAAACCACTGAAAATGAACCCATTTTAAGGGTGAATTACTGTACAGTGTTCAAAATGCTCAGCATCTCGCTGATCAGAAGATTCCTAACCCCGAGTTGAGGGTTCTGGCTGAATATGCTAATTATAGCCAGTAGACATTAACCTAATAAATTGCAGCTATAACCTTAAAAAACCTCTAATATTTATCCCACATTCAACATACAAAGGATAACAAAATAGACAGTGAATATTTAAATTTTAAAAATTTATTACAATAAACAACACATTGCCATTGCTCCCCCTTGAAATACTACCCCTTGTTTTAAACGTGCTTATCCCATAATTCCTGCCACTTTCTGAAGCAGTTCTGGAAGTGTGTTTTTCATGTCTGTATGAGGTATGATCAAAAATATTGTGAGTTCTGCTGCCAAGTGTCATCCAATACCAAGGCAGGCATCTAAAGTCATTACAGTGTGTTCTCAGGCACCCTATTCACTGGGAATGACACCATGCAACTTCTGGCTCTTCCCCAAAGTCAAAATGATGACAGAAGGCAAATGTTGTGAATTGATTCAAACACCGAAGCAGCCACAAGAGCACCACTAAAGACACTCATAAAAGAGGACTCCCAGAACTGCTTCAGAAAGTCATAAGAATGATGGGATAAGTGTGTTCAAAGTGAGGGGGAATATTTCAAGGAGGATTAATGGCAATGTATCCTTTACTGTAGTATTTTTTTTTTTTAATTTAAACATTCACTTCATTTTGGAGCACACTGCAAACTTTTACTAAGAGACTTTAAAATGGCAGACACTTCATTTAGTGATGAAAATTAAGTGATAAATAAGACATAGTCTGATAAATAAAACATAGTCCTTGGCCACAGGGACATTTTATCTGGAGAGAGGAGACAAATACGTGAACAATTGTATTAGAAGCCAAAATGAAGATATATCATATTAGAAATAAATGCTGAATGTTGTAAGAACATAGAAGAAAATGCCACAAATCCTGCCCAAGAGGCATTGGGGAAAGTTTTATGATAGAAGTAATGCTTAACCAGAGCCTGACAAACTATAAGATTTTTGATAGGGAAAGAGGAACTCTAGGTAAAGAGAAAGCACAGGCCAACTTATAGGGACACTGCCATCCCTAGAATATTGGCAGGAGGCATCATTTGTTAAACTTGGAACATGATTATGACAGGCAATTAAATAAGAGTTAAAAATTCAAAGTACGGTAGTGTTAGATTATGAAGATCTTGGAATATCATGATTCAAAGTTCCATTTTGCAAAAGGATCTGCATTTTAGGAAAATTTATGAGAGCTATGTATGAGGTAGTGCAAATCCATGTGACTTAACTTTGCTACTGTTTAGCTGTGAGACCAAGAGTTAACCATTTAACCTTTCTGAACATTGTCCCGCACGTGAAATATGAATTATTACCAATCTAATGCTCAAAATCTTAATTAATGATAAAGAAAAACCATCTAAAGTAATGTATGAAATATAGTAATTGCTCAGTGAATGATATCAGAATAAAATTAAGTTGTGAAGAGTGACTATCACATAAAAGACTTGGGGAGATCAGCTAGGATGCCATTATGGTAGTTCAACTGAGAAACGCTTAGGTATGAGCTGCAGCAGACAGAATTAAAAGGTGACACAATAAGCAGCCCTGATCTTAGAAATAGACAAGAGGAGAAGCAATGGAAGGAGGAAAAGACCTAAAATGTCTCAAATATTTCCTATGGATAGCTAAGAATGGTGCAAAAACTAAAACGGTATGGAGTAGGCACCTGAAGAGGCGGGGTACGTGTGCCTGCATGTAAAGATAACACGGCTGCTTGTGATACGATATCGTCAGAAGTTATTTATACTTCTCTGTCAAGTTCTGTGGTTATAACACGACATTACAATATCCTTAGTCAATTCCTCTTCGTGAGTCCTCTATGGTAATGTCTAGTCAGAAGCCTATATGGCACAGAGATGCTTTATTTTCCTTGTACATTTTTCCTTATGTTTGTCTTTACTTGCTTCTTGCCACCAGAAGGTTTAAGTCTTCAGAGGATAAATTTGAGCATGGGACAAAGTAGTCACTTGTTCAGATTTTAATGTAGGATGAAGCCTGCCTTTAATCTAGGCAAAAATAGGTGTCCGAGGTTCACAGTTTTTCATAAATCATCATTTACAGGGCATGTTAGATATAGATAGCTTGATAATATCCTTGCAAAACATGTAGTAGTATTACACAGACAAGACCGATTATGAGTACATAGGATTCTAAATGTGGAGGAGAGAGAGAGAGAGCGACAAACAAGATGGATTTGAAGAATTAAGAGCAAGTAACTTTAAGAGGTGAAGGATGCCCGGGGCATACCTCACTAAGCAGGTGACTGTTGGGCAAAGGAAATGAAGAAACAAACCATGTACTATCGCAGGGAAGAACCCCAGGGAAAGGGAACAGCGAGTAGCAAGGTGGGAAGTCGGGCTGCCTAGCATGCTTGAGGAAGAGCAAGACCTTGCAGCAGGTGTGGCATGTGAGGAACAGAAGAGAAGTAGAAGGTAATCTCAGAGAAATGAAATGGGGGAGGGGGACACAGACTGTATGTGTCCTGGTAGATTTAAGGACTTTCGCTTTTTCTCCAAGTGAAATGGGAGCCACTATAAGGTTTTGTAAAAAGGAGTGACAAGACCTAATTTCCATTTTAACAGGCTCATTCTGGCTGCTATATTTAAAATACAATGAACTGAGGAGGGTAAGAAGCAGAAGAACAAAGCTTCCAAAATGGTGAAAGCCAATGGCTAGTGTGTTGGCTATCTATTTATTGCCTCAGCTCCAAAATCAGTATGGTTTCTATCTCCTGATTAGACCCAAACTAATATACCTAGGTTAATTAAACTACATTTGTTTGTTAGGGAAATCCTAGCTCCTCTCCCCCCACTCCCTCCATCCCTGAATACCTTCTCTTCTGGGAAATCTATGGGAGTAACAGGTGTTTAGACCAAGAAGCAGTGATCACAGGTCCCATCATTACTCAATCATTTTCCATCTGGAGACATAACTAACAAAGCTTTAGCCATTACTCAAAGTGTTCTCCACAGAAAACTAAATTAATTCATGTTAACACATATTTAGATTTAGACATGATAGAGAAAATAGCATGGCAATAATGAAAATTAGCTGTAGAATAATCAACTAAAATATTCATAAATGCTAATTCCAGCTAATGTAACACAGATTTCTCTATTGCTTCTTTTGCAAAATTTTTTTCAGATCTAAGATTGTTAATAGATATGAAAACGAACACTCATGGTAGTATCTAAGAGTAATTATGCACATTGCAAACACGTAGTTGAGAAAATAATAATAAAGGCAATAGAGAGAAACCATCAGTTTTGCTTTTTGAGGAAAATTCAAATGATGCTTCACTCAGAAATACTTACATAATCAACACTTAATGAGCTGCAAAATGCAGTACTCCTCTTAATTTCCAGCAGGTATTATAACCTCATAATAATCATGTTATTTTATGCAAGGAAAAACTCATAACTATTAGAGAGGCAAACTCTGCTATTTTACCATAATAAGGTTTTTTCCCCTTTTTGACATTCTAAATGCCTATAATTTTAGTCACTGAGACCCTATATAAAGTTTTACTAGCAGAAAGCTGAAGTGTCTTATTATGTGCGCTATTTATAGAGCAGAGTCACCTGATATCTGGGGCTGTGGCACCCTTGCTTTTAATGCTGATATCACAAATGCAGTTCAATCAGAGCTGATAACTGACCTTTGAGTGACTGAAAAGAGCAGCTGAACTGATTTACATCAAAATTGCTATTTTAAAGTGAAGAAAAAATTGGCGCACAACAGAAGATAAATCAAACTTATAATATGATTTAGAAATATATGGTTAGAATTGGAGGGCAGAAATTTTCACCGGATTTTTTAAATTTCATTAATAAATGTGGTTGATTTCAGGTATCTTTGAGGTATTTGCTGAAAGTTTAATGAGGAGAGACAACATGTCTACTCACCTTTGTACCCCCCAGGACATAACTAAATTTCTAAAATAGAGGAGGCTCAACAGACATTAAATATACTGTATCATTTGACAAATATATGATAAATGTATCAGCCAGAAAGAGATGAGGGGTTAAAATGTTTCTTCATTCATTTCCTGATTAAGGCAACAGAATGTGACAGTGTTTCCCAAATCTGTCATTCCTAGGACACCTATAGCATTTTCTGCCATGTCCCTTATTATTGTTTACCTACCACTCTTCTCTAAATTGATCCACATTTTCTACTTAAATTTTCTTCCTCTTAAGCCGTAATATGCATGAAATTGGAAGTAGTCTGTGCTAATTATATTTTGCAACGCATAAAAATAAATGCATAACTTTTAAATTTAAGTTTCTCTAAATCCATGAACACAGAATATCTTTCTATTTATTCAAGTCTTCCTCAATTTCTTTCATCAGTGTTTTATACTTTCCAAGGTACAGATTTTTCACCTCCTTGATAAACTCACAACTAAGTTTTTGTTTTTGTTTTGTTTTGCTGTTTTTGCTACTATACCTGAAATTATTTTCTTAATTTCCTTTTTTGGATAGCTCATTGATAGTATATAGAAAGGATACTGGTTTTTATATTGATCCTTGTATCCTGCAACTTTACTGCAATCATCTATAAGCTCCAGCACTTCTTTGAAGAAATCTTTACATTTTTCTATACATAAAATAATGTCATTAACAAACAAACAAACACAATTTGATTTCTTCCCTTCCTGTTAGGCTGTAGTTTGTTTCTTTCTCCTGCCTAATTGCTCTGTCATGGTCTCGCTGTACTATGTTGGAATGACATGGTAAAAGCAGACATCTTTGTCATGTTCCAGATCTTAAAGAAAAAGCTTTCAATTTTTTGTGTTCATAAATTTGAAGAATTAATATTGTTAAAATGTCCATACTATGCAAAGCAATATACATGTTCAATACAACTCCTGTCAACATTCTAATAGCATTTTTTCACAAAATAGAAAAAGATGTCTAGAGATGGAGGGAGGGAGGAGAGAGAGAATGGGAAGGGGAAGTAAAAAGAATTAAGATGTGTTATGTGCATGTACCAACTACCCATGATGATTGTGATCATCATTGTGTACTGCAAACATGGACTAATAAAAGTGTTGAAAATGTTTTTAAAATTTGCATGGGAATACAAAAGACTGAATAGCCAATGCAATCTTGACATAAAAAAAACAGATATATCATACTCCATATTTCAAACTATATATATATTTTGTGTGTGTGTGGGTGGGTACCGGGGTCGACCTCAGGACCTCTCGCGCCAGCAGGCGCCCGTGCCGCTGAGCAATATCACTGGACCCTTTTTCATATGTGGGTACCGAGGAGTCAAACTCAGGACTTTGCGCCTGTTAGGCAGGCGTTTATGCCGCTGAGCCATCTCACCGGCCCTCAAACTATATTTTAAAGTGACTATAATCAAAGCAATATTATGCTAGCATAAAACAGACATATTTATCAATGAAATAGGGTAGAAAGCCAGAAAAAAGCCCTCATCTTTAGGCCCAATTGATTCTTGATACAGGTGCCAAGAACACACAGTGGGGAAAGAATAGTCTCTTCAATAAAAAGTACAGAAGAACTAAATTGGATCCTTATGTCAGACCACATACAAAAATTAACTGAAAATATATTAAACAAAAGAACTTATGCTGTAAAACTGCTGAAGAAAATATAGAGATAAGGTTTATAACATTGGTTTGGATATTGATTTTTTTTGGATATGACACTGAAAGCAAAAAAGGAAAAATAGGTGAGATTTTATCAATGAGAAAAACTTCTGCATAGAATAGAACCAATTCTCAATGTGAAGAGACAACATAAAGAATGAGAGAAAATATGTACAAGCCCTGTATCAGATAAGAAGATAAAAATACATAAGGAACTCAAATAGCTCAATAGCAAGAAAACAACTCAATTTAAAAGTGGGTAAAATATTTGAACAAATATTTCCCAAGAGAAAACACAAAAATGGGCACCTGGTACATAAAAATAATGTTCAGTGTCACTAATCATAAGGGCAAATTAATTTTTTTGTGTGGGTACCGGGGGTCAAACTCAGGATCTCATGCTTGCCAGGCAGGTGCTTACGCCGCTGAGCCATCTCATCAGCCCAGGGCAAATCAAATTTAAACCACAATAAGATATCAACTTCCTCCAGTAAAAGTCACTAATATGAAAAAGACAAAAGATAACGAGGGCTGGCATGGATGTAGAGAAAAGCAAATCCTTGTATGTTGTTGGTGGGAATGTAAATTAGTACAAGCATTATGAAAAATAGTATAGAAATTCCTGAAAAAATAAATTAGTACTACCAAATGATCCACTAATCTCACTTTTGGATCTATATCCAAAGGAATTGAAATCAACATGCTAAATGGATATCTACACTATCATGTTCCTTGCACCATTGAATGAATATATGAGGAAAATATGGTCTATATGCACTGTGAGATACTTCTCAGCTTTTTTAAAAAAAGAAGGAAATTCTGTCATTTGGAACATTATGGAGAAATATGAAGGATATTATGCCATGTCAAGTGAGTGAGGCACAGAAAGATGAAGACTGCATAACTCCTAGAGGGAATCTAAAAAAGCCGAACTCATAGAAGTAAAGAGGAGAATAAAGAGATGGTCTCCTAGGGATGACAGCAAGTGTAAGTGACTCTGAAACAACACTAAAGTAAAGCAGCACCTGAGGCAGTATGAAAGATAATGCTATATTATGGGAGGATATATGAAAAGAAAATCTAGCTGGATTAAAATGTAGTATACAAGTAGTATGTGAGAGGAAACCTGACCGCTCCTAGACCATGGCACCCCAACGCTTCATGCACACACTCTTTGGAGAGGATCAGAGTGAGGAAGGGGCCCAGCCCTTCAGTGATGTCTTGTCTGATGGAACAGACTCAAGTTACTTGAACCTCCCTACCGGGCACAATGAATGAGACACATGCAAACTAAGTATTCAGAGAAGCTGAAAGCAGATAAACGACAGAACAAAATGCCAGACACCTGTGTCTTGGTAACAATAGTACTCCAGCACCTGCAAGCATCAGGAATGTAGGGAGAAGGAAGGCTACCTGACACAGAAAAATGCCCATTGCTCCCACATGCAAGAGAGTGCTGTATTTATGGGACATTCAGCATGCTACCCACAATTTCTGGCAGCCTCCCCATTGAGTGCTAGCTGGGGACTACAGAAGGCAGTGAAAACGGCCTCTGGGACAAGTACAAGGAGCAAAGAGTGGAGCAGGGGCAATCTATGAGAGGAGGGACATTAGTGCCCAGGTCAGAGGGCACTTGTGCAGAACCAGAACAGAGCGAGTACACTCCCATTATTTCCCTAAACACCAGAAATGCCTGAGAGAGTAGGAGGTCCTGCCCACTGCCCTACAGTGGCAAAGGGGGCTCTCTGCCATCCTTCGGGGAGCACTAGGTTCTGCAGGCAGGGCTGAGAAAGATACACATCTATGGGCAGAAAGACAGTGAGCTGATGGCTTTTTGGCAATATATTAGACAAGAAAGGCCTTTGGAGGGAAGACACAGACACATCCATGATATTTACCTCCCAAATAGATTAAGGTAATCAGAACCACAGAGGCCTGCAGTGGGTCACGCCCAGAGCGCAGCTTGCAACCAGGACACATTCAGAGGGATTCCAGCAGGAAACAGACTGGCCTCGCAGAGGGAAGCACTTCGGCTGCTCACAAACAGACTGTGACTCCAGTGTAGAAGGAGCTGTGTGGACTTCTGGGTTCCTGCTATAACAACTGTGAAGGTTTTTAATTTTAATCTATTTTTTAGTTGTTTCTTTGCTACTTCGTTTGACTTGTATTTACTTTTTTCTTTCTATTTTTCTTTTCTACTGGTTCTTGTTTCTTTATTGGTATTTTGTTATTATACTTTATTCTTCAAGATTTTCCCCTTTGTCTGCTCCCTCTTTTAGTCATTTTTCTCTTTTATTTTTTTAACTCTCTTTTCTCCCGATTCTTTTTTCTCCTCTCTTCCTCGTTATCTCCCCTTTTGCCTTGCCCTTCCTCCTTTTCTCCTATCTAATGGCATAAACATAACAGAGGCCCATATAAGTGCATTACAGAATAAGATTCAAAAATGCTATAACTTAAATAGTACCATTCGAGGAAAAGTCAATGTAAGCCATAACAAAATTGGGTTTAGAAGATCCAAACAAAGCTGCCTACGAATATATTAACAGGTTCTGACAAACTCACAGCTTCGCTCAATCTCTAAATACACTTGCACCCATCTTTCCCCTCCTTCTACCTACACAAATACTCTCTCAAACTCCCTCAACACTAGCCCTTTACTCCAGGTATAAAAATAATTACAACAGAGTCTGATCTCCTATTGTTTACCTATTGACATTTCTCTTACCTCCCTCTATTTCCACTGACATAATCCCTTCCTTTTGCCATTTCTCTCTCCTTCTCTCCACCCTCCACATCCCAGATGAACCACGAATAGCAGAATAGTATAGTCTGTAAGGGGGATTGACAAAAGGGTGCAATTATCAAAACAAGTTTTAATGTCTGTGATTGATATATTGTTGAATTTGTTGACACTGTTATAGCCAGTAGAAATTCTCTCCTTACAACACAGTGTCAGGGTTGAAACCAATTAAGTTGAATAGATTGAAGTGGTAAAAATACCTCTTCACAGATAAACTCACTGGAAAACAGAACCTAAATAAAGAGAACTTCATACCAACAACTAATTCTCTTCAGTGTATTTGACCTCAATTCTTGCAGAAAAAAAAAAAGGAACATGAAAAAAGTTACAAAATGCTTCCAAAGACTTCCAAATCTACCAAAACAGATCCATCCAAGGGGGTTCCAATGCAGAGGAAATCAAACACCAGATAGCTGGGAGGTACAGAACAATTAAATAGGAAGCAAAGAAACTTAGCGAGCACACAGATGACACAACCCAAAGATAGTGAAACTATCAAACTGACAGATGTGGCTATGGGACTAACAAGTAAAAAATTGGGATAGCTGTCCAAAGCAGTGCAAAACACGGATGACAAATTTACCAGTGAAATAGGCTCCATGAAAAGGTACCAATCAGAAGTCCTGTGGGGCGGTGAGATGGCTCAGCAGCGTAAGCGCCTGCCCGGCAGGCGCGAGGGCCCGAGTTCGACTCCCGGAACCCACATACGAAAAAGGGGCCGGTGATATCGCTCAGCGGCAGGGGTGCCTGCTGGCGCGCGAGGCCCTGACGTCGACCCCCCGGAACCCACAAAAAAAAAAGAAGTCCTATAGATATTTTATTCAATAAATTAACAGCAGAAATGACCAATGTGAAGACAGGGTTTCAGAAATCAAGAACACAATGGAATCACATAATGATATACTCATGGAAACCTTGAAAATGATAAGAAAGCAAGAAAAATTCATCCAGTAGCTACTAGATGACACTAGGAAGACCAATCTGAGGCTAGTTGGAGTTAGAGAGAAATTAGAGGACAGCACACATGGAATAAAAATTCTGTTTTCAGAAATCATAGCAGAAAACTTTCCAAGTATGGAGAAAGAACTCAGCATACAAGTGAGGAAGGCTTAGAAAACACCAATTAACTACAATGAAAAAAAAATGAGGCTTTGTATGATACAAAATCCCAGAAGTCCAACAACAAGACAAAACCTTAAAAGCTGTCAAACAAAAGGAAAAAATCACTTATAAAGTTCAACCCATTAGAATTATAGCAGACTTTTCAACACAAGCCTTAAAGACTAAAAGTGTTGGAGTGCATACTATTAGTCCATAGCACACGGTAGCTAGAAATAAATTAGTAAAAATATAGAAAGTTTACAAACAACTGCACATTAAATAACACACTCCTGAAAAATCACTGGGTCATGGAAGAAATTGAACAATTCCTACAATCAAAGGATAATGCCATTATGGCATGCCCAAGCTTATGAGACAAAATAAAGACAGTCCCAAGAAGAAAGTTTATTGCTTCGAATGTTCATATTAGAAAAACAGAGCAAACTCAAATAAATAAATGAATGATACACTTCAAGATATTAGAAAAACAAGAGGGCCGGTGAGATGGCTCAGCATCTTAAGCGCCAGCCCGGCAAGCGCGAGGGCCCGAGTTCGACTCCCGGAACCCACATATGAAAAAGGGGCCGGTGATATCGCTCAGCGGCACGGGCACCTGCTGGCGCACGAGGTCCTGAGGTCGACCCCCGGTACCCACAAAAAAAAAAAGAAAAAAAAGAAAAACTAGAACAATGCAAAACCAAACCTAGTACAAGAAGGGAAATCATAAAGATCAGAGCAGAAATTAATGTAATTGGGACAAAATGAACAATATGAAGAATCAATGAATCAAAAAGATGATACATTAAAATAATAAATAAAACAGACAAACTTATCAAAAGAAAAAAAGAAAAGACTCACATCCATGGAATTAGAAATAAAATCACAACAGGCACTGCTGAAATCCAGAAGAACATTAGTAATAACTATGAACTAAACTTAAAAAAATGGATCAAAGATCTGAATATAAAAATAGAAACAATCTGCTGGAAAATAAAATATGTAAAACTCTTGAAATCACATGCATAGTCAAGGACTTTGTGAACAGAACCCCAATTGCACAAAAAATATCAAGAATCAACAATTGAGATCATACCAAATTAAAAATCTTCTACACAGCAAAGAAAGCAATCAACAGAATGAAGAGGCAATCTACAGAATGGGAAAAAAATTGTCATCTACACCTCAGATGGAAGACTAATATCTAGAATATATAAAGAACTCCAAAAAATTATACCTCTCAAAATAAAAGACCCAGTCAAAAAAATGGGCAACTGAAGTGAAGAAAAACTTCTCAGAAGAAGTACAAATGGTGAATGAACACATTAAAATATGTTCAACATCTCTTTTTGCGGGGTCACCGGGAATCGAACTCAGGACCTCATGCTTGCCAAGCAGGTGCCATGCCGCTGATCTATATCCCTAGCCTCAACATCTCTTGTGATTAGAGAAATGCAAAATAAAACAACACAAAGATTCCATACTATGCCAGAAAGAATGGCTACCATCAAGAATTCAAATAATAATAAATGCCAGTGATGAATGTAAACTAGTACAACCATTATGAAAATCAGTATGGAGATCCCTCAACAAACTAAAACTAGAAGTTCCATTTGACCCAGCTATTCCCCTTCCAGATATCTTCCCCAAAGTTTTAAAGATATCACATTACAAGTGATACCTGCATACCCATATGTTATGGCCTGTGTCTAGATGCCCCCCAAAGCCTCAGGCAGTCATAGGTGGGGCTTTTTCAGAGGTGGCTGGATCTAGAGTGTGTATGTGAAATGGGGGTTGATTCATGGTGCAATGCTAGACTCAAGGACACTAGGATTAAGGGTGTGAATACTACTCACCCTAAGTAGCCTAGGTAGGATAAAGGGTTATAGGAAGTGCTATGGTTGTCCTTTGCTTGCCTGCTTTGCTACCTTCTGCCCACCATGAACTGTCTCTCCTCTGCAATGCCTGTCTGCCCTGCTACCCTGCCTTGGAGCCAGCCAATTATGGACTGAAACCTCTACAAACTGTGAGCTAAATAAATTTTTCCTCCTTTAACTTTGGGTGTTGGGTATTTTGTCCCAGCAATGAGAAAAGTAGCTAAGAGACCATGTTTATAGCAGCACAATTCATAATAGCTAAATCTTGGAAGTGGCCTATATGTCCTTTAACAGATGAATAGATAAAGGAAGGGTGGTACTTATATACAATGGAGTACTACTGTGCTATAAAGAAGGATAAATTGGAGTCATTTATATGCACCTTGTGACCATAACTTTAAGTGAAATAAATCAGATACACAGTTTAAATATTACATGGTTTCTCTCATATGAGAAACAAATAAATTAACAAGCAAAACAACAGATAATAGGAACAAACAGGGGGACAGAAATTTTGCAATTGGGAAAGGGACTGAAAGATGGAGGGAGAAAGAGGGAGGGCATTATAGTTTGTATTTAGCTGTCCCCAAAAGCCTCATGCATGCATAGGTGGGGCTTTGGAGAGGTAATTGGATCATGGGGGCACAATAATCATCAGTGGATTAATCCACTGATGAGTTAGTTTATCAGTGACTTGCTGTAAGATGAGATCTGGTCAGAAGAGGTAGGTCACCGGGGGGCATGGCCTGGAAAGGCTTGCAGTATACTCCCAGGAAGTCGTGGTTCAGAGTTCACATCTCAGTCTTTTTTTTTTTTGTGTGTGGGTACCGGGGGGTCGACCTCGGACCTCCTGCGCCAGCAGGTGCCCGTGCCGCTGAGCGATATCACCGGCCCTTTTTTTCGTATGTGGGTTCTGGGAGTTGAACTCGGTCCCTCGCCCTTGCCAGGCATGTGCATACGCCACTGAGCCATCTCACCGGCCCCGCACCTCAGTCTTTTGTGGATTTTTCTTCAGAACCTAACTAATAATTGTTCAGGGAAACCCCCACAATTTGGCAGAAAATGCAAATATCCTCTGCATTTTTTTTTCTTTTTTTTTGGTGGGAGGTTTTCAAGTAACCAATTTGGGAGTGTTATCTAGTTCTCCTTGCTGCTGATTGGCTGCTGCTCTGTAACCCATCTTCAGCAGATGCACCAGCATTCTGGCGTGGTAACAGGTTACTGTACCACATGTAGCTATCTCAATTGTTCTCATTTTTGTTCTTCTTAAAGCCCTAAGATCTCTAAGACGCTGCCAAAATGCCCTGCATCTTTTAAGGCTTTATTAATACAGTATTTTATTAAATTAAAGTACATAACTGCAGGAGACCTAGCATACTCAAACTATAAAAATAGGCATTTGTAGATATTTTTCTGACCATATCTGAAATATGCAGTTTTTCACAATTCACAGGTGCTCTAGTAACATAACCCCCACAAACTTTGGGGGCCCCACTGTATCTCTTACTCCCTCCTTCCTTCATGCTCTCTCTGCTTCCTTTCTGCCATGCCATGAGCTTCTCCTCTGCCATGCCCCTCTGTCATGCTACCCTGCCTTGGAACCACCAGACTGTGGACCAAAACCTCTACAAACTGTGAGCCAGAAGAAACCTTTCCTCCTTTAACTTGTGGGTGTTGGGTATTGCATCTCAATGATGAGAAAGTAACTAAAATAGATTTTGGTACAAGATAATTTTTGTCATTGCTGTGATGACCTGATCATATGGTTCAGAAGCTTTTGGAAATAGTTTGCCAGAGGAGTTTGGAAATGTTTTGAGATGTCTAGAGAAGCAGCCCTATCATGCTGTAAGCTGAGTTTGAAGGGAGATTCTGGTCTGAGCTCAGAAGACCAGAATTGTTATAGAAATATAGCCAGTAAAGGCCAGGCTCGGTAAGTTTCTCTTGGGAACAAGTACTCCATTGGCAGATGGACTCCAATCATGTGAGATGTTCTGCAAAAAAATTTGTCTACCTTTTCCTCTTGTCCCAAGACTTTGTGGGAGAATGAGATTAAAGGTGGTAGGCTAATTAATCTGGCAGAGGATATTTCAAGGCAGCAAAATATTTAGGGTATGGCTTGAGTATTGTTGGGTGCTTCTAGACAACTTTACCTTGAGAATTAAAAGCAAATTGCCCAGTTGAATGATTTATAATGCTTTGAGTTTGACCAGAAAGAAAGCTTTGGTAAAGTTGGGGCCTGCAAAGATGGAACACAGGAGAGGTTGGTTGCTAAAAAGATTAGTATTAAAATGAAGCCAAGTAGTTTACAATAAGGACAATAGGAAAGATGTTCTGAAAGGATCACAGGAACCAGCAGGACCTCACCCTTCACAGGCTCAAAGTTGTAAAAGTGAAAAAAATTTGCTTTGAGAAGAGAGTCCCCAGGGCACCCTGCTGGACAACAGCAGCCAAGGGCATTGATTTCCCAGGATTCTGTTCAGAGTGTTCAGCCATCCAGGGATTCAAAGGTCTCTGTAGCCAGAATTCAAGTGGGCCACTTACTGTTACTCTAGCTGATGGCAGACCTTGGCATCATGTATATATGTACATGTTACTGGCTTTAGGTGCATGGAGGATGCAAGAATTATAGGTTCAGGAAGGCTTCCACCCAGATTTCAGAAGAAGGCCTTGGAAGCCAGGCAGTGTGATCCTGAGAGGGCAGCACATGAAGCTGTGAAAGTGAACCTGAAAGTGCAGTAGAGATCCCAGGATGTTGGAAAAGACAAAGACATGTTATGTCTGAAGAAAGCCACAAGGAGTGAGCAAAGCCAGCCTAAGAGAGAAGTCATGAAGGCTGCAACCACCAGCAGTGCCATAGGGGTGGGGCCACCCAAGATCTTTGGAGTTCACATCTCACCACAATTTGCCCATGATGCTGGGCATGAAACTATAGGATTGAATGTTTGCCCTACTTGGTTTCAGTCTTGCTTTAATCCCTTTTCTTTCTATCTCCCTATTTCTCCCTTTTAGAATTGGAATGTTTCCCCTATGCCTTTGTATGTTGGAAGTGCTTAACTTTTATTTTATTTTTACAGGGCCCCACAGAAAAAAGGTATGTGCGTCAGAGGAGACTTTGGAGTTAGACTTTTAGCAATGCTGAAACGGTTAGGACTTTGGCAACTCTCAAAGATAAACTAAATGCATTTTGTATAGAGATATGCATGAGTCTTTTGGGGGCTAGGGGTGGAATGTTATGGTTTATATCTAAATGTCCCTCCCAAAGTTTCTTGTGCTCATATATGGGGCTTTTAGGAGGTGATTAGATCATAGGGACATGATAATCATCAGTGGGTTAGTCCACTGATGAGTTTATAGCTGACTTGCTGTCAGAAGGTGGGATCAGGTCAGAAGAGGAGGGTCAATGGGGGTGTGATCTTGAATGGTTTATCTCTTCCTCCCTCATCCCTTGATCTCTTTCTGCATCCGGTCTGCCATGCCATAAGCTGCTTCTCCTCTGCCATGCTGCGCTGCCTTGAAGCCAGCTGACCATGAACTGAAACTTCTACATACTGTGAGCCAAAATAAAACTTTCCTCCTTTAATTCATGGTTGTTAGGTATTGTGTCTCAGTGACAAAAAAGTAAGTAAGACAGAGGGAAGGTGACAAAAAAAGAATTAATATGTGTCATGTACATGTACCAACTCCCCACAATGAATGTAATCATTATGTACTTCAAACATGTACTAATGAATTTTTTTAAAAAAAGAGGAGTATAAGGGTTAGCAGAATATAATAATGAGAGAAAGGAAAGGATTGGAGAGTTATTGGTCAAAAGATATAAAGTTTTAGAAAGATAGCAAGAAAAAGTTTTGAGATCTATTGCATAGCAAAATAAATTTGTTAATAATATATTATGTATTCCAAATAGCTGAAAGAGTAAATTTCAACTGTCTCACCACAAAAAAGAAGTACACAAGGTGATGAATATGTTAGTTAACTGAATTTAACCATTCCACAATTTATATAGACATGGAAACATCATATTATATTTTATATATGCATGCAACTATGATTTGTCAATTCAGAAGAGCAACATTTTAAAAGAATTTAATTAAATTTAAAGATTCTTACATATATTAGCCAAAAATGTCTCCTTTGTCATCCATTTTACCTGTGTTGCTTCACTTTGGGAAATCCTGGTAGAATGCAAAGTGCATAAACTCTGAAATGAACAACACTCATTTCTAATTCCGCTTTCAACACTTTCTGCCTGTGTGATCTTAGACAAATTATTTAACCTCCCTGTGTTCTACCCATATAACAGGGTGCTCTTGGTAAGGGAAATGTTTCCTTCCCTTTGGAGCTACATAGGTCTGCAAAAATAACTTGGCTTTTTGTCTTCATCAGATTTACATTCCAGCTGGAGAACTGACAAATTAAAACTCTACACATAACACTCCATGACACATGTGCAACGTTTTTAATGTTTTTGCAGTTTAGGCCTTAAGAGATAGTTTTTTTTCTTTTAAAGTGCATTACCGTTGTGCATAATGTTCTCTGTCTATGGATATGGTAACATAAACTAAAACACTTTACTGTGGTTAGTTTATCATTATAGTTCATGTTTCTTTTTCCAGGAATCATTATTTGGAATATTTTCCAAAACATTTGTGACAGATCAGTTTTAAAAATGTAAATCTGGATATTGGGGGGAAATGGAACAAGAACTATTCAAAGCCAGTAGAGAGAGAAAACTCTACCAGGCAGATGAATCAAGCCAGTGACTATATAGTTGAGTAATGAATTGGGCAGGAATATTTCTGGCAATGACAGTCCAACAAGACAAATATGGTGGATCTTTTCTCTAGTCATGTCTGAAGAAGGATAGTATACACGTTACTGTACAGAAACAAGCTTTATTTCTGCAGTAAAATACTCTCATGATATCATATGGGCCTCTGTGTAAGGAGTAGAGTGGGAAACACCTTCAACTGTGGTTATACAAAATACACAGAAGTTCTGTTCACAAATAAGCCATTCTTGTACAGACCCTTTAAGGAGCCAGAAGGTGTGGCATTCCATCATAGCTGAAGGAAAGCATTTCTCCGGAACAAAAAGAATACTCTGAAATATTAAAGCACCAAAAATAAGATTTTGGGGCCGGTGAAATAGCTCAGCAGCATAAGTGCCTGCCTGGCAAGCACGAGGTCCTGAGTTCGACCCCCGGTACCCACAAAAAAAAAAAGATTTTGGTAACACTCTACAATGATAAAACTAACAGAATTTAGAAATGACTAATCTGTATTTGTTTTTTGTTTTGTTTTTGTTTTGTTATTTTTTTGTTTTTTGGCACCGGGAATCGAACTTATCACCTCAAGCTTGCCAGGCAGGCGCTGTGCCATTTAGCTATATCCCCGGCCCCTAATCTGTATTCATATATGTTACACCATTTCACTCAAATTAGAGCTGTCTTGCCTCAGCTTCAGATATTCTATAGTTACCTATAAAGCCATATATTTGACAGGCTGGCTGTGTTAGATTATGTTGTTATATTTGCTGTCCTTGACTTAACCCAGAATTTTATTACTAAGTCATCCCTGCAAGATAATATACTTCTCATCACTCTAACACCAAGCTAAGGTACATAACTTGGTTTGGCCAATGAAACAAGAGTGAAAGAGCCATATGCCACTGCTAAGCAGAAATTTTCAGAGCCATTATAGACAAATGGTTCTTCTCTTTCACTTTTCCCTCTTCCTTGAGACTGGCATGTCTAAAAAAGGGCCTGCCCCTTCAGTTTGCTTCTCAGAATGAAGAAACCATGAAGTAGAATTGCACTTGACCTGTAAACGCTCTGAGAGATGAGTGAAAAATTTTTATTGTTGAAAGTTACTGATATCTGGGGGCTATTTTGTTCCCACAGGATAATTCAGCAAAAGATGACTGAATTGCAGGACATACTAGAAAGAAACTGGTCTTGCTTTTGTGAATTGAGTCTGAGGTGAGCTAGTGTTCTGCCACCATGTACTGTGTAATTGTATGTGGAAAATAGAACCTCCATCTTGCAATATATAATTCACAGATTTATATATCACAGCTGACTCCCTCAGTTTATAAAACAAGTAATTTTAACAACTGGATCCTCATGAACATGCAAATACTAGATACTGAGTTGTTTGCAACATCAGAGGGGCAGGTGGAAGACAGCAAAAGAATACTAAACTGTATTGAGTATTTTCTAAGTGCTATACGCTTTACATATAGCACCTCATACAATACTCACGAGAGTCCTAGTTTTATCCTTCTTTTACGAATACAATTTAGAAGGGATGGTAAATTGACCACATCAAAGAGATACTAAGTTATATACCCAGAAGATGAGCCTAGAACTGATTGACTCCGAAGTCTATACTCTATCCATCATCCACTTTCTGCTACACAAGACAGGGTGAACTGATGGACTAGACACAAACCATTATCCCGGGGAGTACTAGAGAAGTTTTTGGATGCCTAGTGTTATGTTTTGGACCTTAAATTTATTCCAAGGGCTTGTGTGTTGAAGGTTTGGTTCCCAGGTGGTGGTACTATTGGGAGGTGATGGAAACTTTCAAAGGTGGGGCCTAGTGGAAGAAAGATAGCTCATGGGGGGTGTAGCCTTGATAGAAATTGTGGGACCATGGGCTCTTCTCTCTCTTTGCTTCCTGTCCGCCATGTGGAAAGCAGCCTCCCTTTTCACTCACTGTTCACTATAGTATTCTACCTCACCACAACCCTAAATCAACAGAGCCAGCTGATTATGAACTGAAACCTCTGAAGCCATGAGCCAAAATAAACCTTTCCTCATAATTTATCTCAGGGATTTTGTATCAACAATGGAAAGCTACCTAATACATACAGTCTTGCACCAATTTGAATGAAAAAGAAATCGGATTATAAATGATTGCCTGATATGTTTATAGGCCTGTAATTTGGGCTTAATATTAATTTCATATTAATTGTAGTACATATTTTAATTATGACAGTAATAGACATACAAAACAGAAGATATAAAAATCACAAGTGAATGTTTATCAACTCTCTTGAGATGCATGAATTTATAAATTTGGAGCAGTAGAAGAAATATCCAATGAAAATACATTTTTCAGTATACAATTTTTTTCTCTTTTGTGAGTACCAGGGGTCGAACTCAGGACCTCGTGATTCAGCAGGCGCCCATGCCACTGAGGGATATCACTGGCCCTTTTCTCGTATGTGGGTATCAGGAGTAGAACTCAGGACCTCGTGCTTGCCAGGCAGGCGCTTATGCTGCTGAGCTATCCCACTGGCCCTAGTATACAAAATATTAACCAAATGCTGTATCTCAAGTATGGCTTTAAATTTGGGCAGATATATCACTTTTGATATATTCAGTAGTAATCTACTTGTGGGTAGTCTGATATATTTATTCACTCTTTTGATAACACCACACTTTGAGGTTGTCTTTTATTAGTTTTTTTATACTTAATCGTTAACATGTTTGGAATGTATTTCAGTATGGTAAGTAAGATAAAGATCTAAATCTTCTTTCTCTAAGTATCGAGTATTCTCAGCATAAAATACTGAACAGTGTAACTCTTTGCTATTCCATTTTATGCACACTCGTGCACATGTTGGTCGTTAATTTTGTATATTAGGTCAATGTGACTCAAGCATAGTAAGCTAAGGACAGAGGGTTGTAAATTGGTGTTGGAAAAGCTCAGTGCCCAGGTCATGTAGGTGTTTGTTAAACAAGGTACAATGTGGGTTTTGTTCCAAGAAAAATGGGAAGTCACAAGAGGACTTTAGGTATGGGCATGATAAGAATTACATTATCAGAATGTCACTCTGGCTACGGTTGGTAGGTGAAACCATGGGTACAGAGAGGGCAGAAAGCATTACAAAAGTGTAGGCAGAATACTGTGGTGACTCAGACTAGAGTGGTGGTGGAAGAGATAAGAGGGAATGGACGTACTGAGAAGCTATTTTGCAAGGGGAGATGAGAGGACTGACCTATGGATTCAATGCAGGGAATTGAGGGGAAAGGAGAAATCATGGATTATTCTGGGGCTTTTGGCTTGAGCAGTTAGATAAATGATGGTGCAGTTTGCTTATATATCAAAATACTAGAAAAGGTACCGTTTTAAAGAGAAACTAAGTCTGTATTTCAATCATTTCAGATTCGAGAACTCTGTTTGACATCCAGAGATATTTTGTAAGAACTGGATATGTCCTGATAAGTTAGAAGGCCAGCAGAGATATCAAGACTGGGATACAAATTTGAGGTCCTTCTACTGTTTGCTATTTACAATCACGTAGTGTAATGCAATCACCTACAAGATCAGTATAGTCAGAACAACAAAAGTGGCTCAGGATCAAATTCTTGGGTCCCTCCATATCTGTAGGTTGAAAAGAAAAGAAGAAATGAGCCAAAGAGATGGAGAAGGATCAGTTAGTAAAGTGGAAAAAAAACCAGGAAGGTAGTGTCCTACAAAAAGGAGAAGATTTTTACATAGAAAGCAATGAACTACCCCAAATGCTAACTGAGTGAATAAGTGAAAGATAATGAAACGATCATAGGACTTAACAAGCAACATCAAGAGCAGAATAATATATCTGACTTCCTTTTATGACAATTATCAATATAGTGTCTGATTACAAACTATCAACAAATGTAATTGAAAAATACAATTACAGTACTACCTTGGTTCACAAACAATTTGGTTTGCAAACAGAAGTGTTCATCAAAATTTTGCTTCTGTTCATGAATACCACATCATTGACAAATACATCAAGTGACAGACGTAACCACAGCCATCTTCCCCAGAATCATGAAACAAATTAAGTTTGTGAAGCAAGGTACCCTTGTGTTATGTTTATATGTTGGTTTTTTATATTTCTAATATGTTCTACTTTTTTATCTGAATAAGTACTTATTTACATTTATACCAAAATTTTATTATTTTTCTTAAATGGGCACCGTAAATTGTGAAAGCTTCTTGATGCATGAACCTTGGATCTACACATGTTCAAGGTAGATATAGATATATGCCACTTCTTTCAAATGTAAATAAAAATTTGGCACTTCGTTCTTCGTTCTTCGTTATAAATCTTACTTCATAGCCTTGCCCCCTCTCATCTGTTTGGTTGGTGATCTATTGTCATCTTCAATTTGGTATTTTGGAGAACACTGTTGATAATCTGGTCTTGGTCCTTTGTGAATAACCATCTTTAGGCCCAGTTGTTTGTATTGGTTTAGGTGAGATGTAGAGGCTTTACAATGAGAGAATTTTTTAATTGTGACACTTGTTTACCTGATGTGAATCTGTTTTTATTAATTTTTCATAGAATCCTGTGAATGTTCTTAATTTGTAGATTGAATGCTTTCCTTGAGATTGGAAACATTTTCCCCATGTGTTTATCTTCAATACTGCTTCTGTTTCATATGTTCACACCTGTCTTTTAACTGTCTTTTATTTGTTGCCGGTATCTGTTGCACCTCTCTGCAGTATTTTCTATCACCACTCTCTTTATTTTCTCCTCTTTTTTAATGCGTTTGGAAGATTCTGAAGTTTGTCTTCTTATTCACTAATACAGTTTTCTGTAGTGTCAATTCCACTCATTAATTTCACACTATTATTTTTTCACTATGTTATTCATGTCTGACTAATTTTTATATGTATTTACAAAAAAAGCAAGAGAAGATGTGATAGAAGCTTGAATTTGGAGCACCAAATAGGATAGAAGTGCTGGCCCTCTCATCTCAATCTCACTGAGGTGTATTACACATTATCACTGATACTCATTATAATTTTGATATCATGAAAGCACCAAAGAAGACTCTGGGGGAAGTTGAGAACAAATTTATGACTGCTAGTGCATTAGGACAAATCATGGGACTCTAATAGGCCTTGGCACTTCCTGTTCATTTCCAGACCAGGTGAAGCCTTAAACGACAACAAGTCCAGAAGAGAGCTAAAGACTTTGCTTGGCACACGATTCCTTCAGTATACACTCAGTTTGGCTTGGAAGTGTAAGAAGGCAGATGTTTAAAAAATCAGTGACGCATGTAAAACACTCACGGATAGAGGGTCAAGGAGAATAGTTCCTAGAAAAGGCATTTGATTCAGGTTTCAGAATATGCCCTTGAGAAAAGGCTCAGAAATAGAAAATGGAGAGCAAACAGCAATGGAACCTAGAGAACGGGGGGAGGGTCTGAGCATATATAAGGTGTATGTGAGGAGAGGTGGGGGGTTTGTTCATGTATGGGAGCATGTTTGTGTCCAGGTGTCTGTGAAGGTTGCCGCTTGGGGTGGAGGGGACAGTGTGGGAGTTGTTTGTATACAGGGCATGTGTGTGGTATGTGGCATGTAGGAGATTTTGTGTTTATCAGGGTAAATTTGTGTATGAATGTTGTACACGGTGTTGTAGGATGCATCTGGGTTTCTGTGAACCGGAAAGGCAGTGTGTTAAGAGAAGGAGTGCAAGAGTATGTACAATGGGGATGTGTTTGGTGTGAGGAATGTGTGTGCAGGTGTGTGTGTGTGTGGCAAGTATGTGTAGGTATAGGAGAGAATATCGGAATAGTGCTTAAAGTCTGCAATAGGGTAAGACTGTGAAGAGTTTTAAAGTCTCAAACATCTGCACTTGGTCCTTGGTTAGGAGCTCCTGAAGGTTCCCCAAAACAGCATGAGCTAAACAAAGCTCTGCCTATGGAATATTCATCTGGCACTAAGGAAGACTCTAGGCCAACATGGAAGACGATCATACCCAGTTGAATTTTGGACTAACTCTAAATGGCCTGAAATATTTTCCCTATTTCTCAGTGCAAGGCTAATCACATTTGGTTTCCTTCTATTTATCAAGGTTATTATTGTGTAAGGATAGAGTGAATTTTGAATGCGAAAGTGATAGGATGAAATACACTGAAGGCTGTTTGGAAAATGAAACAGTCTTTTGATTAATCTTCCAGAGTCCTGCAGCTAAAATAATCCCAAATCAAAAAAGGCAGAGCAAAAAGCAGTGGAATATTTTTTCTCATTTTTTTCCATTACATCAGAACATCTCAAAATCTTTTAGTAGTGTGGGAAGTGCTCCTTTAAGAAGAAACATAAGCAACATCTAATGACTTTCGCGGTATTTCTTAACATTTACTTGCACCTACTTCTAAATGTGATCTCATTTTCCCTTACTATCTGATTTTATTTTCTTCTTCTGAATCTACTGTCTTTTTCCTCTGCATCCTTTTAAATAATCTTATTTGACACGGCTCTTGAATTTCTGTCTCCACTCACTTCTCTTTCTTTATCTATTCCTCACAACCATGATCCTAAACTCATTTCACACAGATAAGCTGGTTCTCACAAGCCTAAAAGACACACTTCTGATTTCTGGAAATGTCACTGATCATTGCTTGAGGAACAGAAGCAGCTGCCGAAAGAAAAGCCCCTGTGATGTTATCTTACTTTATTTTTTAAATTTTTACAATTTATTTATTTCTGTTGTTTTTTTGTGGTAAACATAACATGAGACGTATCCTATCAGCAAACTTTTGAGTATACAACACAGCACTGCTATTTGTACAATGTTGCACAACAGATCTCTAGAACTCTTTCATCTTGTGTAACTGAAACTTTATACCATTGAACAAAAACCGCATTCTGCCTTACTTTACAATTAAGTAAGATCTACAATTGCCAGCACAGACTCAAACTCACTGTCTTAGCTCCTTCTCTTCCCAATCCTCAATGAAAATCACAGTGAAGGAATAACAAAGCAGTGATTCACAAGAAGTAGGAGAAGTAGTGGAGGAGGGACAATTGCTGAGAAGAAATATCACCAAATTTCTAGAAGGATGAAAGCCAGAAGTAAGGAAGCCCCAGACTAGAATTTGTACAAAAAAGTCAGCAGACAAAATGAAAACGATCTGTTATTAACAAAGATCAAGGAAATCAGAAACAATAGGCACCATAGAGGGCATGAGTGAGAAAGACAGAAAAGCAGCATGATTCTTTTAAGGTCTGAAAGCAAGAAAGTCAAACTGACCCACCTTCACTTTTATAGATATGCAAAACAGGCTGGCGTGTATTTATCTTCCAGGAAAATGAAAGAAGCTTCTTCTCTAATTAAATTGAATAAACCACATCGGAAAAAATAGTGTGGAAGTTGAAAGAAAACATCTATGTTTAATATTTATGGTACCCAAAGCGTTATAGTCATTTCTTTTTTTTTTTTTTTTGTGCGTACCGGGGGAAGACCTCAGGACCTCACGCACCAGCAGGTGCCCGTGCCGCTGAGCGATATCACCGGCCCTTTTTTCGTATGTGGGTTCCAGGAGTCGAACTCGGGCCCTCGCGCTTGCCAGGCAGGCGCTTACGCCGCTGAGCCATCTCACCAGCCCCCTTAGTCATTTCTGAACAGCTCAACCTAAATAAAAGCCAACAGTTAAAAAGTCAGAAATATGTTCAAAAATCTCACAGCTTTTCTGTTGTCTTATTCTTACATATGAATAAGTATAAGAGGATCGGTGAAGAGTCAAGGAAACAGAAATAGCAAGAAAGTGATATCAAAGGAAACAGAAATGGTTCCCAGAGCACCAAAGAGGACAAGAAGGAGGAATAGAATTAAAAGGAGCAGCATCAGATAGAACAGCAACCACGACCAGGCTACTCAGATGGTAAGGGAGTAAAGCAGCCAAAAAGGGAAGTATTTTGCATCGAAAAAAGAAAAGATTAAGATGCTATGAAATAGGTATGATCAGAGAACAAGAGTTCTTGAGAATTAAAAATGTGCTTGTTAAACTTAAAATATAATTAAAATATGATAACGGATATTTTCAAAACACAATGAAACTAAAAGAAGAAAATTGGGAGAGAAAATGCAAAAGACAGAAACACAATAAAGACAGTCTAACATCCAACAAAATAGATGTTCTGGAAAAAAAGAACTGAGAAAAGGAATAGGAGGAATTAACAAAATGAGACTTTCCTACAGCTAATGGACTTGAGGTTTCCAAATATAGCAACCTACTAAGTGCCCAGGACAGAATAAAAAAGTTAAAAGTCTCATACCTCAAAATATCATTGGAACATTTCATAACTTGCATAAGAATTAAGTGCAAACATTAGGTTGCCTACAAAGAAGTGATAAACAGTTTATCATCGACAGCCAATGCTAAAAACACAGGGTCAAACAAGCTTTAAACTAGAACCCTATACCTAGATGAAGTATTTCTCAATGGTGAGAAAAAGATAACACAAATTTTTTCAATTTGCCAAAATCCATGTTCCTATGAGAAAGCCAACGAGATATACAAGGGACTAACCAGAGTCCCGGAAACAATGTAACCAACCCAAGAAAGCGATGAATAGGTATCTTCAGGGTCACAGCTGTCCAGCAAGCCTGCCTAGCATGGTCTTGAAAGATCAGTAGTTCAAATTATTTAAGAAATTAATCAGTAACCATCAGAAGAAAGAGTTAAAAGAGCTCAAAAGTATATTCCTCTGAGGAATAGTACTGACAATTGAGAGATGTGGAGCAAGAGAATGTTGCTTTTAATTAAACAATTTTAGTACTTTTCTTAGATAACTTTGTGTATAGTATTTAAACAGTACACAAGGTATGATTACAATATATGGTGAATAGTTAAGTATTTTTAAAATTATTATAGTAAAAGACACATTGCCATGAGTCCCCCTCAAAATATTCCCCCTTGTTTTGAACACACTTATCCCATTATTCTTGCCACTTTCTGAAGCAGTTCTGAAAGTCTTCCAAAGACATCCATCAGTGTCTTCAAAGGGTGTGATCTGAGTACTGTGAATGCTGCTGCTGAGTGCCATCCAATAGAAAGGCAGCCTCATAAAAACATTAAGATGTGTCCTCATTCACCTTATTCACTAGGCCTGATGGTGTGTGACTTCTGGATCTTCCCCAAAGGCAAAAGGACCATGAAAGGTAGACGTTTTGAATGGACTCAGATCATCGAGGCAGCCATGACAGCACAATTAAAGACACTCCTAAAAGAGGATGTTCAAAACTGCTTTAGAAAATGACAAGAATGATGGGATATGTGCGTCTGAAGAGCAGGGAAGTATTAAGAGGGATTAAAAGGAAAGTGTCTTCTAGTGTAATAAATGTTTTCAATTTAAATAGTCACTGTATTTTTATCACACCTCATGTATACATATTGTACAGACATATGTGCATATACAGAGTAAGATATCTATGTCTTTTTCAGTTGCCAGAAACTTCAGGAAAGAGAGAATAATGGTCTTTTAAAAAGATGCCCAAAAATGAAAAAAAAAATCTCCCTGCCTAGCATTTGATAGACCATCAAAATGGAATTATATTGTACAAAAAGAAATGTACTTGACCCTGTGCTTATAGTAGTTTAGGAGGCATAGGAGGTAGAAACGAATTGAGACATCCTCTGCCTTCAAGGTGCTTTGGAATACCCTAACACCATTAAGTGTCCTAAGACCTCTTTTAACTCAAGTATAAATGTTTAAAACAAAAGTATTAAAAATAACTATAGGCAAATTGTACGTCAATGAACAGACAAAAGGTGTAAATTGTGACATCAAGACCAAAATGGGGAGAGCAGTATAGTTTCTGTATATGACTGAAGTTAAGTTGTTATCAACTTAACAGTTAACAATTAATATAGTTAAAGATAGTTATAAGATGTTCCCTGAAATCATTAATAACAAGTAAACAATATCTACAACAGATACACAAAAGAAAAAGAGACAGTAAACAAAGTACTCTACTACAAAAAAAATCATTAAATCATGAGGGACAAAAAAGGAAAGAGAAAGTGCAAAACAAAAAACTCAACAAAACAGCAGTATTAAGAACTTACCTATCAATAATTAATATAAATTTAAATGAATTAAATTCTCCAATAAAACACCAAGTGGCTAAATGGAATTAAAAAAAACTCAAATAATACACTACATACAATATGTAAGACACTTTTTAACATTAAAGAAGCACATACGATGAAAGTGAAAAGTTAGTGAAAAAATATTCCACGTATACGGAAACTAAAAGAGAGCATGGGTGGCTATACCTATATCAGATGAAATGTACATCTAAGCAAAATCTGTCAAAAGGACAAAAATGTCATTATATAATCATAAAGGAGTAAATTCATCAAGAGGATAGAACAACTGTAAATATATATACACCCAACATTTGAGCACTTAAATATAAAGGAAATATTAACAAAATTGAAGATAGAAAAACCAGTACAAAATAATAGAGGACATTAATAAACCACTTTTAACATTAGATAGATCATTCAGACAGAAAATCAATGAGAACACAGTGGACACACTGTAGACTAATCGGACCTAACAGACATACAGAACAATTTATCCACAGAAGTAGAATACATATTTTTCTTAACTGCGCATGAAGCATTCATGGTGACAGATCATATTTTGGGCAAAATCAAATCTAAATACATTTAAAAAGATAGAAATTATATCAAGCATCTTTTCCACCCACATGATATAAAATTAGAAACCAATAACCAAAGGAAAATGCCAAAAATCACAAATATGTGAAAATAGAACAACATGCACTTGGAAGAGCTTATCAGTTAATGAAGAAATAAAAAGGGAAATAAAAAATACATTGCAACAAATGAAAGTGAAAACAGAACATAAAAGAACTTATGAGAAGCACCAAATGTAATTTTAAGAGGAAAGTTTATAGTGATAAATGCCTAAGAAAAAAGAAAGGATCCAAAGGTCATAAATAAGAACCTACTTTATACCACAAGCACCTAGACAAAAAGGCAAAATCTAAGCCCAAAGGTAGCAGAAGGAAACAATCAAGATTACAGAGAGTAGAAATAAATGAAATTAGAACAGAAAAACTAAAGACCAATTAAACTAAGAGTTGTTTTTATGAAAAGATAAACTCAATTAGCAAAGCTTTAACAGGACTAACCAGGAAAAAGGAGAGAAGAGGGCCAGTGAGATGGCTCAGCGGCGTAAGCGCCTGTCTGGCAAGCGTGAGGGCCTGAGTTCGACTCCCGGAACCCACATACGAAAAAAGGGCCGGTGATATCGCTCAGCGGCACGGGCGCCTGCTGGCGTGCGAGGTCCTGAGGTCGACCCCTGGTACCCACAAAAAAAAACAAACAAACAAAAAGGAGAGAAGATTCAAATAAATAAAATTATAAATAAAAGAGACATTATAATTGATACTAAAAAATGCAAAAGATCATATGAAACCACAATGAATAAGTACATGCAAATTAGATAACTTAGAAGAAATTTATCAATTTCTAGATACATGAAATTACCATAACTGAATCATGAAGAAATAGAACTATAATGGGTTAATAATGAAAAAGGAGATTGAATAAGTAATCAAACTCTTCCCAACAAAGAATTGCCTAGGACCGGTTGGCTTCACTGGTGAAAATCATCAAATATTTGAAGAATTAATGCCAAAAATATCTCAAAAACTTCCAAAAATTTGAAAAGGTCAGAACACTTTCAGGACAGGATTACCCTAATACCAAAACAAGACAAGGACACTACAAGAAAAGGCTAATACCCCTGATGAACATGGACACAAAAATCTTTAACAAATAATAACAAATTTAACAACATATAAAATGATCACTTGTCTTGCAAGGGTTTTGACAACACAGATCCATACAGAAGGAAAGATAGAAATCAGAGATAAACCATTTGACAGAATTCAACATCTTATGATTAAAAAAAAAACTCTCAACAAATTTAGTATAAAAGGAATACACTTCAACATAGTAGGGCCGGTGAGGTGGCTCAGCGGCGTAAGGGCCTGCCTGGCAAGCGCGAGGGCCTGAGTTCGACTCCCGGAACCCACATACGATAAAAGGGCCAGTGATATCACTCAGCAGCACGGGCGCCTGCTGGCGCGCGAGGTCCTGAGGTCGACCCCCGGTACCCACAAAAAAAAAAAAAAAAACATAGTAAAAGCCACAAATAACCAACTCATAATTAACATCATACTCAATGGTTCAAAGCTGATTGCTTTTCTTTTAAGATCATGAACAAAACAAGGATGTCTACTCTCACTAGTTCTATGCAACATAGTTAGGCAAGAAAAAGAAATAAAAGGCAGCCAAATCAGAACAAAAGGAATTAAACTGTCTCTGTTTGAGGCACAAAAGACCCTGAATAACCAAAGTAATTTGAATAATAAGCACATAGTTGGGGCCACCATTCTTCCTGAATTCAAGCTATGGTGCAAACCCAGAGTAATCAGGTAGAAAGACACCTGCATAAAAACTGACACACAGTCCAGTGTTACAGAATAAAGGGACCAGAAACAAATCCACATTTTTGTAGTCAACTGACCTTTGACACAGGTATCAGAACAGGAAATGGGGAAATGATACTCTTTTTCCTCTGTGGCTCATGGTGTAAGAAAGTTTGTTCCACCATACTCCTTGCCATGATGTGATGCCTCATCACAGGCTGAAAGCAAGGGGTCCAATCCATCATGGATGGGAACCCCCAAAACTGTGAGCCAAAAGAAACACTTTCTCTTTATAAGTTAATTGTCTCGGGGATACTGTTATACTGGCAGAAAGCTTTCTAAAACTCAGAAAGAAATAAGATCCAAAATGTGCAATAGATATTGTTAATTGGGAAGAAACTGTTCAAATGAAAAGACAAACTGTGCTGGGGGAAAGGGGAAAGGAAGAAAGGGAAAAAGAAAAAAATGTATATATACACAAGATATTTAAGATAGTTATACAGCTAGTTTCTCTTAGTTCATTGAAAAGAAAGGTTTGTGCTACTAGTGTTTGGATAAGGCGTCATGCCTATATCTTGTACTCTGAATAACTACTATTAAGACAATACACAATGTATTAATTATTGTAACTGTCCTACTAACCTGTTTTGAAATTCTGTTTCATCATTATTTTTATCTTTTTTCTCTTTAAAATAAAAAACAAATAAATAAAATTCAGAAAGTTAAATACTGCATTTTTTTTTGTGGGTACCGGGGGGTCGACCTCAGGACCTCGCGCGCCAACAGGCACCGGTGCCGCTGAGCGATATCACCGGCCCCTTTTTCGTATGTGGGTTCCGGGAGTCGAACTCGGGCCCTCGTGCTTGCAAGGCAGGCGCTTATGCCGCTGAGCCATCTCACCGGCCCAATACTGCATTTTTTGTTTATGAGGAATATAGGGAATTTTTTTTAAGAAAAAAAGAGATTCATGAAAGTACCGAGAAGACAAAGGGGATCAGGGTAGGGAAGAGTAAAACGGAAGGGAGAATGTGAGTAGAATGATCATACTGTGTATATATATATATGTGTACAAACATAGCAAAATGATACCCACTAGTTTGTATAACTAATATGCATTAATTAAAAGAATAAGCTATTATAAATTTTTAGAATCCACCCAAACAAGAGAAAACTGTCTAACACATTCATCCTTAAAGAAATGTAAATTAAAACCAGGATGAGTTATCCTCTCACAGCTGTTAGAATGGCTATTATCAATAAGATGAAAGGTAATAAGTACTGGCAAGGATGTGAAGAAAAAGAAACACTTGCAGACTGTAGGTGGGAATGTAAATTAGTATAGCTATTATGTAAAACAGTACAAAGATTCCTGAAAAAAATTAAAACTAGAATCACCATTGCTGGACATATGTCCAAATGATATCTGTACTCTTATGTCCATTGCAGCATTATTCGCAATAGCCAAGAAATAGAAACAACCTAAGTGTCCAGCAACTGATGAATGGATAAGGAAAATGTGGTCCATATCCACAATGGAATAATATTCCCCCATGAAAAAGAATGAAATTCTGTCATCTGCAATAACATGGATGTGACTGGCATTAATATGTTAATTAAAATAAACCAAGCACAGAAAGACAAGTACCATATTACCTAATTCATATGTGGAATCTATAAAGGTTGAATTTATAAAAGCAGAGAGTAGTGTGATGTTTGCAAGAATCCAAAGATGGGGGTAAATGAGATATCGATCAAAGGGTACAAATTTTTGGTTATGCTGGATGAATAATTTCTGTAAATTTATTTATTTATTTATTTTTCTTTTTTTTTACCAGGAATTGAACTCAGGACCTTGCGCTTGCCAGGCAGGCGCTTGTGCCACTGAGCTATATCTCTGGCCCAGTTTCTGGAAATTTAATGCACAGCATGATGACTATAGTAAGCAATAATACATATACTTGAAAATTGCTAAGAAAGTAGATCCTAAGTGTCCTCATCATCAAGTATCTACAGGAAGTGATGAATGCGTTAATCAGCTTGACTGTGATCATTTCACAATGTATACATGTATCAAAACATCTCATAATACATCTCAAATTTATACAATATTTATTCATCAACTATACCTCAATAAGGGTAGGGGAAAAGTAAGTATTATTTCTGTACAGTAAGCAGTGTTTCTGTAGCAGTATCAAGTAGCTGTACCAAGTGGAGAATATCTCATCAATTCAGTTATTGATATTTTCTAATCTATTGTTTATATTCAATAGGGCTGCATTGTATAACTGAAAAATTCCAGTGTGCCTGCAGCTTAAATCACTCCAAGTAGAATAGAGAAGTAGAAAGAAAGTAAATGACCTTATAAAATATTATGGAAAGAACGTTTGTTGGCAACAAGTAGAATGCAGATAAAGTCAGCCTGGCTGTTATCTCAGTATTGAAAAAGGATTACTATTTATAAGGTAAAAGAGCATTTTTAAAGTAGATGATATCAGCTGAACTGTCCTTTACAAACTTCCTATTGATTTTATTGAGCCAGAAATATTTTGTACTTCTGTATTCAACAGACCAATCTAATGAAGCAATAGTCGTCAAGTAGATGATGTTATGAAGTTCATGTGCTTACATTAGATACTGTAGTTTGCCTCTGTAATTATGATATTTGGAAAGGACATCACCAAAAAATAATGGGCCATAAATCATCACAAAATTTGTAGAATATTTTTTTTTTATATGCGGGTACCGGGAGTCAAATGCAGGACCTCGCGCTTGCCAGGCAGGTGCTTATGCCGCTGAGCTATCTCACGGGCCCTAGAATCATTATTTTGCATGAGTAAGGATGAAGTCCCACAGAGTACCCACTGAGTTCTGAGAAAGGCTGATTGAAAAGCCATTAACTCAGATGATGATTACATAATCAGATAGGTTAGCTGATAATCGATGCAAAGTGCTTAGGAAGCGCTTTGAACTACAATAGTTAATAAAGTTGACTTCTCTCTGTCTAATAGATAAGGTATGAGGTATGTTTCCACTGATAATGATTTTTAAAAGAGATAAAGTGAAATACAGGCTTTAAATTTCAAAAAGGGAGTTGAGCACACAAATCGCCTTTATTCTATCCCAATGTCCTCTCAAAATTATTGAAAAGATTTTTTGGAGGGGAAAGAAAAAGGTATTACATTGCTAGAGAAATCAGAAAGGTAACAGTATTAGACCAGAGACTTCAAATAAACCCTGGATGGTAGAAAGCAGATGAGATAGGCTGGATGGAGGAAACACTGAAAATCTTACCCCAAATAGTGAGGCAAAAGAGATCACTTTCAGTGCCCTAAATAAGACCCAAGCACATAGCTCAAGAGAAGGACCTTCCCTTCTCCCTGCACAGTAAGATCTTTCTTTATTTGGCATTTTGTTTGTCAGTTTAGTCCTTGGAAGCCAAGCAAAAGAGATGAATGGTTTGAAAGACTTTGTGAGAATTAAGGTGGTGCAGGTTTACTCTGCTGAGTGTGAGAAATGGAGAGGGTGATCGGATTCAACACGGACAGCACACCCATCACAAGACAAGTAGGACAGGCAGGTCTGCTCCAAATGGTGAGCAATGTGAGTATTCATTATCATTAGATCGAGAGGCCTCTTCTCCTCCAGCTTTGCCAACAAAAAGCTCAAATGTGTGTTTTTAAACGTGTTAATATGAAGAAAATATTCTTGCTCAAAATACAGTTTGAATAGCACTGTGCTGAAGAGTTCCTCTTACAGTCTTCTTTGCCTGATGATGAATGTGGTCCAATGACCTCTCTCTCTTTCTCTCTCTGAAGAGCATTTTATTTCTGGAAATGCAGATAAAACACAACAAAAAGAACTTCTATCCCATTTTTTTCTTTAAGATAAGAAATTCAGTAATCAGGAGTTCCTGCCACTGCACTCACAAACATTGGCAGCTTAGGGTTAAAGACACAAGGGAGTGAACCTGAAGGCTTTCTTCTCTCCTCTCTCTTGACACTCCTCTAGGGAGTACACACTTCTCCAGGGAATGTAAAGGAGTTTGGATGTTCAATTTGGTAGATAAGAAGAGCTTGTGGTTATTTATAAAACCTTCTTGTATAAAATAGCTTCTGGAGTGCACAGCGTGTGTATTTCCTGTGAGTCCTGCCTCTGCAGTGGCAGTTTAGCACAAAGGTAGAGGACTGAATAGCACACGAGCTGCATGTTTAGGTCAGCTAGCAATACTGGCCCGACTTTTTCATACATCTTTGCATAAAAATAATTAACTGCCTTATGAGTAATCCACTGGGCTAAGGAGGGAAAGATCACCTCCAGACATGATTAGAGAAAACTTTGCAGGATAAACAAGCCTACAGCATTCTTTATTCAACAGTATATTCAGTACTTATTGGCTGATCTTCATGTTTAAGGTAAATTTTCCCCGCAAAAGCCAAATGCTATTAGAAGTTAAGTCTAATGAAAACAGTTCACCCCATGTATTATCCTGAGCCAAAAGCTAGATCTGATGAGAAAATAATGAAATTAATTTTATCTGCTGCTGAAAAAAATAGCTGAGAAGTTGACTCCAAAGTAGAATAACTATATTGTCGTAAGTGTACAATATCCAAAAGTACAAAATAAAAGGGTCTGCAGTGTTTGAGATACAGTAGAATTTTTCAACTGTCGTATCCAAGGAAAGAAACACATTACTGTGCTTTTTTGGTCACCTATGAGGAAGGGAGAGTAAGAGGAATCAAGTGATTGTGACAGGCAAGGGAGATAGAATGAAGATGCAGGATTGGCCCCAGAGTGAGACTCACATAACAGAGATAAAGCCCAAAATAATTTATAGAAAATTCAACCATTAGAAGCTGAGAATAATGCTGGGTGAAGAATCAGAAAACAATTATATACAGTATGATTTCTTTTTTGTTTAGTACATGTTTGCAGTACGTAAAGATCACATTCATCATCGGGGATGTGTACATGTACAAAACATCTTAATTCTTTTCTTTATTTGTCCCTTTGCCCTCTCCTCTCTCCAACCCTTCTTCCCCTCCCCATTTATAAAAGCTCTCTGACAATATGATTTTAACTACAAAAATGTATATGGAAAATCTATCCTTCTGTCTGTCTGTCTGAGGGAAAGAAAGGCCTACAGTTTTGACAAATCTCACAGACCTGACAGTTGTGCAAACTTGGGGTAGTCCAAGATATCTGGAAAGACTGAGGAAAAAATTGTGGTAATGTTAATTGGGCAGAATTATAAACAGGAGGGAAGGAGGAGGATTATGTTTCAAAACTGGACCAAAAAAGAGATACATAAATGTTAGTGTCCATATTATGTCTATGGGTACCAAGCTCTTTGATCACCTGGTATAGAAGAGTAGAAGGACTTTCCAAATGTTTTCAGTGGTTGAAAGGTTTCCCTCTGCCCTTTTGGATCTTAGTGATGGGAGAAATGAACCAAATCAAGCTATGAACATCTGGAATGAACTAAGGCAGAGCATAGAATGACAGCTCTGGTTTCTTGAATTAAAAAGTCTCATTACTGAGTTGTCATATTCAGAGAAAAAATGCCAAATGCTCGAGTTAACTTGCCAGGAGTTATACTGTAAACCATTAAGTAGAAATTAATTAGAGAGGCCCACAAAATCTGCAGCTTTTTTAGTTAATGTTTTATTAATTTAGCTGGTACAAATACTAATTGAATTTTGTTTTCACTTTGATATTTAGGGCTTGAAGAATGCCTCCAAATTGGCTCCAATTTGGCTTTCTCCCTGGCTACTGTGGTGAACACTATTGGTTTCCTACCAAATGACCCATACCTCTCCCTTCTTCCTTCCTCCCACAACCAAGATTTTGTTCAACCTTCTCTCAATACAATGCACTTTCCCTAACTTAAGTGTGAGTTTTGATTCATGTCTGAAACAAAATAGTTGATCTCATTCCTCTTAGCAAATGACTGGTGTAGCCATGGCCAAATGATATAGTTCTAGCCAATGATATTTTAGGGGAAGTCTGCTGGAGGCTTCTGGGAAAAGGAACATAAGAGAGAAAGGTGAGCATGTGCACACACACACACACACACACACACACACAGAGCTACACTCACATTTGAGGATTAAATGATTTTATATATGAAAACCCCTTAGGACAGTGCCTGGAACACAGTTAACAACTGATTGGCACTTAACAACCCAGTAATTATAATTATTATGTATTAGTAATTGTTATTGCCATGGTTATTATATGAAACCCTACATATGGGATAATATGTACACTACATTTCCATCAAGATAGCTAAGATAAGTACTAGGTAGTACGGGTTACTGTTTTGGGAGCACAGAGCTACATGAAGAGTTTTGACAAAACCAGGGAAAACCAAGAACTCCAAGAATTTTTTAACAACATGAACAATCTGGTTCAGAGCTAATGGCATGAAAGGAAAGAGCAACAGTACTCATCTCACCACAACCATGGCCAGACCTTTGATGCCCCCTCCATAGAAGAGGGAATAACTTGGAAAAAATTTTAATATAATATTCTATTTCTCACCTCATTCTAACCCACCAAGCCAAGTCTTTCTACATGTGTAATGTATATAGGTATTGAACTGGCCACGTGATAATAACAAAATTGTAAGAGCTGAAGTTATATAATACTATACTTTAGAAAATGAAAATCTCAAATTTAATGTGGAAGCATTTCAATTTCCACATAAATTTTATTTTCACTCATTTATTGCTAATGTGAATACTAATGGAAAGATTTAGAAATACTTGTTATGCAGAACACAAATGCAGTGTTCCTGAACTTTTAAAGAAAGTGTGAAAGTACAACAAGTATGAATATTCAGGACTTTAGTTTTCTATCTCACGTGTATTTTCCAAAATTCTACTTAATGATAGTAAAACTCATTAATGAACAACAACAACAAAAAACTTTCACCACCATAAAATAATACAATACCATACTTGTCCATAAATGGCAAATTCAAACCTATGTTAAAATATTAGAAAGTTACATACACATTGGTACTTCAATTCACGAATTTAATTGGTTCCACAATTCTAGAAAAGATGGCCACGTCTGGGTTCATGCAGGAAAGATGGCCACAATGTTCATCACCTGATGCAGAGTTCGCAAACAGAAAATGCTTCTGTTTCCAAACCAAATTATTCACAAACAAAGCATATATAAATTGAGGTACCACTGTATATTTATCTTAGTATTTTTAATTTATACCACTTTATTATTTAAATTTACAAGATAATCTATTTTCATTGCAGGGATGTCAGAGATATGACGAGGATATTCCATTTTCCACTAGACAGTAGATTGGATTAGAAAGGGTCTAAACTAATCCCAGGTGCTCTCTGGACAGAGATATGATATTGGCCTAGCACTTCACAGTCTTATGCAATGCTTCCCCCATAACTGCACCTCTGGTTCCATTTGTGTAAAATAAGATGTGGAATGAGAAGGCCTCTTCCATATCTAACATCTGAAAACCCTCTCCACAAAGTATGGTAGAGACTAATACTATACATTGACCACACAGCTTCATTTTGAAGCTTGAGGCCACACCGAAAAGCTACATTTTCCAGTCTGCTCTTATGTGGAGATGGAACCATATGACTCAATTCTGGTCAGTGGGGTTACAGTGAACATGAAATTCACCACTTCCAAGCCTGGCCCCTGGACCATCTCATACAATCCTCTATGCTGTCCATCTCTTCCCTCCACCTGCACAAGTAGATCGAAAGCCATCTAAGACATTTAAAGAAGCCCAAGTGCAGAGTTCACAGCTGGGAGTAGAGTTACCCATGACAGCATCATAACCAAGACCACCTACATCAGATTTGGTGCAAATGAGAAATAAACCCATATCAAGTTAATGTAGCTAATGGACTACAAATTCCAGGTGGTATGCTATTGCCAAAAATGAGCATTAGACTAATACAGACATACTTGTACACATAATACTCAAAGTCAGTTCTGCTGTCATAAAAACTGACTGCAAAAACTTGAACACAGGTCAGAGTACCTCCCTTGGCTGGAATTGTAGATTTTTTAGTTTTACTTTTTTAATTGATAATAATAATTGTACATAATTATGTGGCATAATGTTTTAATACATGTATACATTGTGGAACAATCAAATCGAGCTAATTAATGAACCCATCATCTCAAATACTTCTCATTTCTTCATGGTGAGAGAAGTTAAAATACAATTTTTAGGGCCGGTGAGATGGCTCAGCGGCGTAAGCGCCTGCCCGGCAAGCGTGAGGGCCCGAGTTCGACTCCCGGAACCCACCTACGAAAAAGGGGCCGGTGATATTGCTCAGCGGCACGGGCGCCTGCTGGCGCGCGAGGTCCTGAGGTCGACCCCCCTGTACCTATTAAAAAAAATACAATTTTTAGATGTTGAGATACACGACACATTTTTTATAGTGTGAGGGATTGAGCCCAGAGCCTCTCCCATGCTAAGCAAGAGCTCATCCACTGAGCTATACTCCCAACCCCATATGTGATTATCAACCATAATCCACATGCTGTGAAATAGGTCACAAGGATCTTTTCCTACTAACTGAATCTTTGTATTCTTTGACTAACAGTTTCCCTTTCCAAGCCACGCCTCACCCTCAGCCTCTGGTAATCACTATTCTGCTCTCTACTTCTATAAGTTTGACTTTTTTTAAATATTTGAACAGTGCTCTAGGAATAGATAACAGTAAGGAGATAACACCAATGAAAAACAGCATCTGGATATTTTATAATGGAGTTATCAAGGGATAAAAAATTGCTCTCTTTAAAATATTATACATTCTTACAACATGCCTAGAATTGGAGCAGTGTCTACTTTAAAACTATGTGTCCTTGGATTCAGTAATGTAGATTGTTTTAAAACACAAACTATAATCTTGCTTGTATATGAGATATATATAATATATATATGACTTAAACATATAAGTTCTTTATTTTAAAGAGAAAAAAGATAAAAATAACAATGAAACAGAGTTTCAAAACAGGTTAATAGGACAGTTACAATAATACATTGTGTATTGTCTTCATAGTAGTTACTCAGAGTACAAAATATAGGCATGATATCTTGTCTAAACAATATTAGCACAAACCTCTCTTTTCAATGAACTAAGAGAAACTAGTTGTATAACTATCTTAAGTATTTTGCATAAACATATATATTTTTTCTTTTTCCCTTTCTTCCTTTCCCCTTTCCCCATCACAGTTTGTCTTTTCTTTTGAACACTTTATTTCCAGTTCACAATATCTATTGTACATTTTGAATCTTATTTACTCTTTCATTTTCTCACACTAGTGAAACAATACGTCGTTTACACATATGGGTCTGATTTATTTCACTTATGAGTATGGTCTCAAGTTGCATCCATTTCCCTATAAAAGTCTCAAGTTTATCCTTCTGTATGACTGAGTAGTACTCCATTATATATATATTAAAAAAAAAACTTTTTATCCATTCCTTGGTTGATGGGCATTTGGGTTGTTTCCAAGATTTAGCTATTACAAATTGTGCTGCTATGAACATGGGTGCACATATATCTCTGTGGTATGATGTTTTCAATTCTTCTGGGAAGATACCAGGAAGGGAAATAGCTGGGTTGAATGGGACCTCTAATCCCAATTTTTTAAGGAATCTCCACACTGATTTCCACAGTGGTTGCACCAGTCTACACTCCCACCAACAGTGGAGAAGGGTTCCTTTTTCCCCACAGCCCCACCAGCATTTGTTATTGGTTGATTTCTTGGTGATAGCGATTCTTTCTAAGGTGAGATGGAATCTCAGTGTTGTTTTAGTTTGCATCTCTCGAATGACCAATGATGTTGAACATTTTTTCATTTATTTATTTCCATTTGTATTTCTTCATCTGAGAAGTGTGTATGCATCTCAGGTGCCCATTTTGCATTGGGTCTTTGAATTTGGGAGGTCTGATTTTTTTCAATTCTTTATATGTTCTAGATATAAGTCCTTTGTCTGAGGGACAACTGGCTATCATTTTTCCCACTCTGTGGGTTGTCTTTTCACTCTGTTGGTGATTTCTTTTGTTGTGCAAAAGCTTTTCAATAAGGTGAGATCCCATTTGTTGATCCTTTGTAATATTTCCCTTGCAGTCTGGGTTTTGTTCATGAAGTCTCTGCCTACACCTATATTTTCAAGATTTCTACCTATTTTCTCTTCCAGTAAATTTGGTGTTTCTATTTTAATATTTAGATCTTTGATCCATTTTGACTTTAGCTTAGTGCATGGTGATAGACATGGGTCTAATTTTAGTCTTTGGCATGTGGAAAGTCAGTTTTTCCAGCACCATTTATTAAAGAGGCTATCTTTCTTCCAGTGAACATGTTTGGCTCCTTTGTCAAAGATAAGGTGGCTGAGTGTGTTTGGAGTTGTGTCTGCACCTTCTATTCTGTTCCACTGATCCTCAGGCCTGTTTTTTGCCAATACCATGCTGACTTTATAGCTTTGTAGTACAATTTCAGGTCTGGGATTGTGATGCCTCCTGCCTTGCCTTTGTTGCCCTGAATAGCTTTCGCAATTCTAGGTCTCTTCTGGTTCCAAATGAATTTTAGGAATGTTTTCTCTAGATCTGTGAGGTATGCTAATAGTATTTTGATTGAGATTGCAAAAAATATAAGTTCTGAAAATATTTCCTACAAATATTTTTGTCAGAGGTATTCTTTTTTATTTTATTTTTTTTTGTGGGTACCGGGGGGTCGACCTCAAGACCTCGAGCGCCAGCAGGCACCCGTGCCGCTGAGCGATATCACCAGCCCGTTTTTTGTATGTGGGTTCCAGGAGTCGAACTAGGGCCCTCGCGCTTTCCAGGCAGGCGCTTATGCCGCTGAGCCATCTCACCGGCCCCCAAGAGGTATTCTTTTGTACACAGAGATGTCAAAATATTAGAATTTTGTGTGTCCTCACTTTTTAATTTTAAATACAATACTCTTCCTTAAAAGTGTTTATAAGTATGCTTTTATAATATTTTAACCATTAACATTAGATAAGTTTTACAGTATAATTTTTAAACAGTATTTTATAATTACAGTGTTTATACAAGAAATGGAAATACTTTAGAAATAAAGCTGACTAGTATTCATTGTATGAAATGACATTCAAACCATTCGCAGAATGATCTTCAAAAATCAAGTAAATTAAAAGCTGGGAGAAGACTTAATGGGGATTTATAGTACTTTCTCTGTCCAGTGCACATGCGGACATTTTTCCAAAAAAAATTTTAAAGTGTGGGACAGAATATAAACTCCTCCATTCCCTAATCCCCAGAAACTGTGAATACATCTGACTATGTGGCAAAAAGGAATTCAAGTTATAAATGGGTTTAGGGATGTTAATAACCTGGTATTGTAGGTGAGGACATTATCCTGGATTATCTGGCTGGGTCCTATGTCTTTACAAAGATCTTCACAAGCACAACACATAGGGAGGAGAGTGAGAATTGAAGAAGGAGCTAGGGAACCAGTAACAGGGTTATCATGGTTCAATGTGAGAAGTATTCCATAAGCCATTGTTGGATTCAAAGATGTATGAAGGGGCCAAAGGTCAAGGGAATCAGGCGGCCTCTAGAGATTGGGAAAGGCAACAAAATTGATTCTGTCCCAGTACCTCTAAAAGGAATGCAACCTTGCCGATGTCTTGATTGTAGCCCTATGAGAACCATTTGAGACTCTGACTTTCTGTGACCTAATGAATTTGTGTTGTTAAAAGCCCCCTAGTTTACAGCAATTAGTTACAGCAGCATTTGAAAACTAATACTAAAGGAAAAAAATATTATTGAGAATCTCCTATACTTAGCATTGTGGTAGTTAGCTGGAGAGATGCCAAATGGTATGGCTCTGTCCTTGACCTGCTTACTACCTACTAGAAGAGACAAGGCTTATCCAAGGAATGTCCAGGAAGTAGCTCACAGCCAAATAAGGGATACAAAGAATAAGTGCTCCTGGAATTCTGACCACAAAAGCAGGCATAAATCACTGGGCCTGGCTTGTCCCTAAGGAATAGTTGTGCAGGTTCAAAATGATGACATTGGAGTGTGCTAATGGAGTTGGGTTAACCATCCTTCCCTTACGATGCAGGCTTGACACGTTACAAATGAAATCCCTGGATATCTGAAGAAAGCCTGAGGTAACTCGTGGGTCTCATCTCTACAATAATGGGCTGTCATACAGAAAGAAACTATTGGACACTGCAACAAAAATACTCCATTAGCCCATACCCTCTTGCCCTCCATAAGAAAACTTCTCCCTCTTCAAATAATAATAATAATAATAATAATAATAATAATAATAATAATACCAGCTGAGGCCCTGCCACACTGTATATGGAATTTATGTATATTTCTACTCATTCTCTAATTCCAACCCTACCCCACCCCCATGTTTTCAAACTAACTGATTGAATCATTCACTCTCTCTGAGCCCCTACAATTTGTCTACACATGGGAATTCAGCCATGGGAAGTAGGGTGATTTCACCTTCCTATGCTTTGTGTTCCTAATTTGTAAGATGTGAATGATGATGGTACCTGGCTGATAGGGTAGTTGACTATGAATCATAAATGAAATACTGTAAGTCAAGTACTTAATACAGCACCTGGTAACTCCTCAATCAATGTTCAGTATAATTATTATCATCCATTGGTAATAACTGATCATAAGTAAAGACATCATATGCCTGGTTTGCGTGGAACAGAGCACTTCACACCTACTGTCTCGGCTTAATTATCAGTAGCATCCCTTTCACTCCCAAGAACATCTCCAAATACAACCCTAATAAGGATAAACAAGAGAAAAAGCCAATAGTTAGAAAGTACCTATCATGTTGGTACTGGCAGAAAAATTGATTTACTGGAAAACATATGTGGCTCAGTCTTCTGAAACTTCACCCAAGGAATGAGATTGGTGCTGGAATCAGAGACAAGACTGCACCAGGCCAAAGGGATAGAAAAGGCCATGGGCAGAAGACTTCAGAGAATGTGTTATATTTCTCTTCTCCCTGAAAATTTCTTCTTCCTTCTCTTTAACCCAGGGAGAAAGCTGGGATTAGAAAGAGCCAACTTTGCTGGCATTTGATTATTTCAAGCAGGCATTTTTGTCTGTCTCCCTAGAAAGAACAAAGTCAAATCCCTTTGATATAGAAATGCCTCGATGCTTTAAAGCACCAGAGCTGTGATTATGGTCTGAAAATAGCTCTTGACATAAAACAAAGATTAAAGACTCAGGTGACTTTAGAGATGGGCTCTCCTTAGTTCTCAAGAAGTTAAAACCAGGGTTAGACCAAACAACAATTTATTACAGGGATAAGATAAGGCGTTGTATCTGAGCATTTATTCTTTGCAATAGCTTTTTCCTTTAGAACTATCTCATTCAATCTTCGCATTCATGATTTTATGTCTCTCTGTGTGTCCATGCTACACTGTAAAAAAAGAGTACATAAAAATAAAATACATGGAGTGTGCATGTTTGAATATGCTTAATAAAAAATCTGAAAGAATACACCTATGGAGAGTGAGAAAAGAGAAGATGGTAGGGAGTGGATACTCTCTTTAAATTACTGTACAGTCAGTTGTTTTTCTTATCATTTTACTTCTTTTTATAATAAGCATTTTATAATTAAAAATGAATGCCAAGTTATCATTTTTATTTTTAAGCATAATTAGGTTGAAAAAGCATGCAGATATCCCTCCTAAGACTATGTATTAACAGATAAGATGTTTACACCAAAAAGGCTAAGGTTTCAAATTGACATTATGTGTTAATTGGAGCTCAAATAACTAACAGGAAATAAACAGACACTTAAAAGCATAACTTTCCCAGTTTGTAAATTCCCTAGTCAAAAAAAAGATCATTTCCTGTAACCTATGGAATTGTACAAAACAGATAATAAGAAAGAGGGAGAGGTAGAACTTTTGCAAAAAGAAAGAAGACCAAGAGATGGAAGGAGGGGTAGCAAAATGGATTTTAGAAAAAGAATTAAGATGTGTTATGTACATGTACTAACTCCCCACAAGGAATCATTGTGTATGGCAAACATGTACTAGTAAAAAACTATGCTTTAAGAAAAACCCTATTGATCTACAACTGTTGCATAATCATTTCTTGGGTACAGGCAGGAATTGTGGATATGATGAGATTTCACTCATATGAGTATGGAGTATGCTACCTTCCAATCAAAGGCAAGGGGATTTTTGCAGTTGTAATTATTTAAAGTTCTTAATCAATTGACTCTAAGTTAATCAAAATGGAGATTTTCCTGGGTGGACCTGACCTTGTCAGATGAGGCCTTGAAACCTGGGATTACAGCTCAGAGATGCAAGAAGCAGCAGCAAACACTTTCCTGACCACCTGGAAGAAGCACACCGCCATGTTGCAAAGAGCACTGGAAGACAGGAAAGCTAAATGCTGAGGGACTCTCTTCTTCAGCCCCAAGACGCTAAATTCTGCCCAGAACCTACAAATTTGGAAGATGATCCCCAGCCTCAGATGAGACCTCAGCCCAACTGATACCCTGAGCAGAACACCAAGCTCTGGGTGCCTGGACTCCTGGCCCATGAAAACTCTGAGATAATAAATGTATACTGTTTTAAGTGATTAATTTTGTGGTAATTTACACATCAATAGAAAACCGATACAGGGATTAAATTTCATTTTCCTGTCTGGCATTCAATACTACCCTCCAGTTGTTTTTTACAAAATTATCTCCTTTGCTATTTGTTCTAGCCCAAAACATTTATCTACAGAAGGACTTATAAATCTGTAAATCACCACCCACATGATTGTGCATGCCATTAGCCTAGGAAAAGATGGCACAGAGGAACTGTTAAATGCCTGTATCACAGACCAATGCCGTCCATTGGAAATTTGTGATGGAAATATTCTATAGCTGTGCTGCCTCTTTGGCATCCACTGGCCACCTGTGATTATTAAACACTGGAAATATAAGGTGTGGACAAAATATATGGTGAATGTTTACATTTTACAAAATTTGTTACAGTAAAAGACACATTGGCATTCATCCCCCACAAAATACTCCCACTCACTTAGAACACAGTTAGCCATCATTCCTGCCATGTTCTGGAGCAGTTCTGAAAGTCCTCTTTCCTGTCTTTACAAGGTGTGATCAAAAATCCTGTGCATGCTGCTACTGAGTGCCATCAAGTGGAAGGTCAGGCTCATGAAACATTACTGTGAGTCCTAATCCAATTTATTCACTGGATCTGGCACCGCGTGGCTTCTAGTTCTTCAACAAATTCAAAATGACCACGAAAGCTCAATGTATTGAATAGATTCAGGACATCCAGGCAGCCAGCGCAGGGCAACTAAAGACACAAATGAGGACATCCAGAACTGCTTCAGAAAGTGGCAAGAATGATGGGATAAGTGTGTTTGAAGTGAGAGGGAGTATTTTGAGGGAGATCAATGGCAATGTGCATTTTACCTAAATAAATTTTTAAAATTTAAACATTCACCATAGTTTTTAGCACACCCCATATTTTCTGTCTCTCTCCAAGACTGAATGGTCCTCAATGATAATTGCTGTATCTCATGTGCCTTTTATAGATCTCTCACAATGTCAAGCACACATCGATTTATATAAAAGACAGTATATATTTGTTGATATTTGAATTAGAAATGAAGAAGGCAGAGATAATAACTAGAGACATTGCTAATACTTTTCTTATGAAACAAAGATGTTACCAGTATTAGGTGCAAGTAACATATTTTCTTTTTTGGAGGGGCGAGTGGTCTGGTGCTGAGGGCGAAACCCAGTGCCTCATGCGTGCTAAGCATACACTCTACCACTGAGCTACACCTCAGCCCAACATAGCATCCTAAGTAAGTGTTTTTGCTAAGATTCTAGTTTTTTTTTGTTTTTTTTTTTGTTTTTTTTTTTTGTGTGGGTACCGGGGGGTCGACCTCAGGACCTCGCGCACCAGCAGGCACCCGTGCCTCTGAGCGATATCACCAGCCCCTTTTTTCGTATGTGGGATCCGGGAGTCGAACTCGGGCCCTCGCACTTGCCGGGCAGGCGCTTAAGCCGCTGAGCCATCTCACCGGCCCAAGATTCTAGTTTTTAAGACTTAAGAGAGCTAGAGAGAGGGAGAGAATTTGGACCCTAGACTGACAAATGTGTAAAGAAGAGATGGCAATGACCCTGAGGAGGAATTAATAACCAAGTAGTTTTCCAGCCACCTCTGAAAAAGCCCCACCTATGACTGCATGAGTCTCCACCTATGACTGGGGGAACATCTAAACACAAGCCCTAACAGCAGAGATCCAGCTTCCTCCTTGGAGACCTGGGATAGTGAGTTCAAAGTGGCTTTGACCCTTTACATCCTGGAGAGGCAAACTTTGCTGCATGCTCCTGGAGAAGTCACAAGACCTACTGGAAATTAGTTTTGTTGGATCTGGGCCCCAATCCTGCAGTTCGTCTGCAGCCCTGCTCTATTCCTGCCTCGTGCTCAGTGAAACAGCCTCCTGCCACTGCCCCTGCTCAGCCTTTTTTTGGAGATCTTGCCTCAATCTGCCAACTTGTTTGAACCTGCTTTGCCTCCAAGTATAAGGTTTTGGTTCTATTTCTTTCAAGAACTGTTCCCTACAAATGCTCCACCTGAATATCAGCCTATAATTATGCAGAATTTCTCGTGTGATGCTAGGGGTTGAACCTAGAGCCTGGAGCGTTCTAATCAATTGCTGTACTATACAGCTACACTGACAGTCCTCAAACTCTCTACCTGACCACAACTCTAGCCTCAGCCTTGCCTATACTATGACTTGTCTCCTTTCCAGGCAGCCTGACCAACCTCTCTCCTACTCGAACCACATCAACTTAGTAGGTTACAGTTTTGCCTGACACTACACAACTTCAGGGACCTCCTAAGAAGTGATGTAATGAGAATTTACCAGGACTAGGGGCCGGAGAATAATAAGGATGCTACAGCCACCATTTCACAAATCATACGAAGTCTCTAGCTCAATTCTATGCCACTGCGTAGGTGACAAAGTGACAAAAATGTCCCTAAAGGACTTGGTTCAATCTCATATTTGACTCTCTTTAACAATCAACAAACAGTGTATTTATAGTTTTTAAAATAACTATAAAAATTTCTTCTAGTTTTAGGAAAAGCCAGTAAACTTTTACTGTTGGGCATTTCCACTTACAGCCGAGTGCACTTCTGCATATAATCTTTAACTTTCTAGTTGGTAAAGGAGAAAAAAGGAAATATTAAACCCTCCATAGTAAAAGAATAGTAAAGCCATAAAAATAAATAAATTTTTAAAAAGCAACAGACTCAGCAACTGTAATATCATTCATCATTAAGACTTTCCCTGGCTTTATTATCCGTTACTAATGTAGCCTTTTATTTTTGCTGTGTTTTTTTCATTAGTAAATTATCATACAGCACACTGTATTAACAACAAACACTCTTTCTACTCATTCGAGAACATGGCAATAAAATTTGAATCATGAAGCTCATTAGTAAATACCAGTGACTTTTAGTCATTTAATACCAGAAAATTGAAAGACAATATTCTCATTGTTATTTTGATCATGATTCAAAACAAAACATATAATGATAGAAAAGAAAAAATTATATTTATTTATAAGCTGTAAAGAGTTTACTCTTGACATATTTTAAGCATAAATATCGTTTAAATGTTCTGGAATTGCAGAAATATTCCCATGTTCTTCCCGGAAATGAATCTAATTGATCAGCAGTTCCTTCAGCTTGTACTATAATCTGACTGCCAAAATGTCACTCATTCATATTAACTGCAAGGAAGACCACTATGAACTGATTTTTAAAAAGTTAAAGAATGTATTTTCATTACAAAGCATAGAATAAGGAAAACATCTAATTAACAAGGTATTTCTAAGCATTTTCTATGTCCGGTAATGAAAGTAATGCTGCCTATCAGGTATGTTATGAGCAATAAAGGAGATTAAGTATATCAAGTGTCTTGCATAAAGACTAGAATACAGATTCAATAGAAATGGCAGTTTATTATGGAAACCTAGTTATCCAAATTTTCTAGCCTTCAAGCAATTACCTTTCTTGAATAACTAAATATAACTTGAGATCATCTTAAGAATCTTGACCACAAGTAAGCTCTCCTGTATTTCAAATGATTTTTCTGGGGTGTCTATAACTATCTGGCCTGCTTGTTCCTTGGGACATTTGGCCCCAAATTGCTGTTTCCAGTTTCTTCACATCACTGCTGACTTTGCTCGCTTTAGTTACCATTAAGCCAAGAGCAAAACACATTAGCTTTCAGAAACTTCTGTCTGAATACAACAATAAAGCTGTGCCCTCCCCTCCCCCAAGGTAGTGCTAACACAAATCTTAAGTGAAGTTGTGATGACTAACAAACACATTTTGCTGGAATCTTGAGGATTTTGTGATATTACAACTCAGAAAAAGAAAACTTAGCTCAGTATTAGCCATCACCATCCCCCAAAGAAAAGGCCATTCCCCAACGTAGAGGGTCTCTGGAAACTCAGCTGCCAGGGGTTCTTCTCCCCCACATTTCTCTCCCCAGTTCCAAGGTTCCTGTGCTTTTGTCCCAGGACAGGCCAGAGGGAATGAGAAAATCCCTGGATATCCACAAGGGCTTAGATTTCCCATTCCTGTCCACACTCCCACCAAAGTAAGCCTCTGCATTATTAGAGTAAGTTAGCATCCCAGTCTTCAGACTACACTTAGACTACTTCTAACATCAGAGGACAAAGTATAAGTACTTAACATACTTCTGCATGTCAATAAGGCTCACAAGTAATCCCTGCCAGAACAAAGAGAAACACTATCTATACCCAAGACACAGTCCCATTTTCACTCTTCCAGCTCCAGAAAGCATTATTTCCTGGAATTTCTGAAATGCAGTTTTATCTCTGCTGCCAGTCATCAAAGAATCAGAAATATTGAGGTTCTGTCTTGCACCACCTCACTACAATATAAGTAACATTAATAAGGTCTTGCCAAACTATTTTAGTAAATGGATTTTTAAAAATCATTTAAAATTACTATATTAACTGTTTCTATACAAAAAGGAGCTGCCAACTTTCAATTAGAAATCAATTGGTTTCTAACGTAAGCCAACAATTACCCTGCAGATTTGTTGAGGGATTTTTTTTAGGTAGTATGAAGATAAATTTCAGCCTAGTCTGCATTCAAATGATCACACCAAAAATCCAGTTAATGAACTTTTGCCAAACTGTAAAGTAGGCTTCATTTCTTCCTAATGCTATCCCAACAATCCAGAGTGATTTATTTAGAAATGGTCAGAGAATTCTTTAGCAAAGATCTTACATAGTTTTAGACATATCCAATTTTTTTTATAGAAGAAAAATATGTCTGGAGACTTAGTTGCTGAGGCTTACACAGCTATTAAGTGGCCCCTGGGCCAGATTGTATAGAAATTTACTCTTAAAAGGCAAGAGTGCTAGAATGGTACTGTTTTAGCTAAAAATACGTGTTTGGGTTAGTGTCACCTCAATATAGAAATTTAATTATCACTTTAACAAAAGACTATGCACAAGTAAACAGTTGAGGGTTGTTATGATGGTTCCTCAGACTCCTTTGTGGCCCAAGCACATTTTAGGAACCTGCCCTCTCCCAAGATAGTCCCAGTCTTTATGGTTCAAGATATGAGAACAGGATGAAGGGTATTCATTTACCCTCTTAGAACTCCCAAGTGACTTTTTCATTCTCATTGGCAACAACTTAGTCACATGGTCATGCTCAGCTGCGAAGAAGTTTGGGAAAGATAGGGTTTTTGTTTTGTTTTTGATTTGTGGAAGGCAATGTACTGCAAGAAAAACTGGGCTTTTTTGACTAAGCAGGCAATGGAGAGCTTGCCACAGTAACTTCTGGTAATCGTAAGGTACATCTTCCTATGAGAACAACTTAATTTTCACAAAGAATGACAGTCGCTTCTTTTACCAGTGATTCTAAGATTTAGGGAATTGACATGTCCATATGGGGTCAGGTTTCTTGGTAAATTATTCCTCACATAGCATAAATCCAAGTTGAAGTCTAACCCACATTACAGGTTTGAATATTTTTAGCTAACCACTGGGGCAGGCTTGCCATATGTCTACCTCTATGAAGGTTAAAGGAAATTCCTGGCAGATAATTCATCTTAAGGAAAGAGTTCTTCATCATTGTTCTCATTTCTTTCACTTACTCAACAGATATTTGCTTACTACATGTATTTATAAGCGACACCAACAACAGACATAGTTCCTCCACACATACCATCTAGTGAAAGAGGTAGCCATTTAAAATGTAAACAGTAAACAAAATAAATACAATGATAGAAATTGTATTAAATCTTTTAGGGGAGAAAACTGGATTCCTCAATATGGAAGAAAAAAGAGCATCTACTTAGAACACTAAAGACAGGTGACAAGCAAAGTTGTTTATGTGTTGTTTTGTTTTGTTATTTTGAGACAGGTCTCACTATGTAGTTCAGTCTGGCCTTGAACTCACTATGGGGGCCAAGCTGGCCTGGAACCAACAGCAGTCCTTCTGCCTCAGCCTTCCAAGAGCTGGGATTACAGGCCTGTGCCACCATGCCTAGTAAGAAAAGTTTTTATTACCAGAATGTGAATTGGTTGGTTGTATGAATGGAAAAAATTAGAAATGACTTACTTATCTATGAATAGAGAAATTGATAAATATAATTTGATATTTTTATAATTGCTATATAATAATTATGTTCAATGAATTAGATATCTATACATCAATATGGAAAGATTTAAAAGAAATATTAAGTTAAAATGGATAATATAACATACGTAATTTTTCTTACAATATAAGGCTGTATTTCACCCATGGATATACATGTAAAGATACACAAAAGAGCCTGGAATTATACACACCAATGTGTCTTTGGGGAGAGTTGAAAGGGATAGGATATAAAGTCACGTTCCCCTTTATTTATTTTTATATTAACAATGTTGTTCATATTTGCTTTAAGTCCTTTTAACAGTCAACTTGGACATATGGGAATATAAGATTTGCTGCATTATTTTCTTATTTCTCTTCTTTTTTTTTCAGTCTTTGACTCTTTAATTCTCAAAAAACGCCAAAAAGATAGCTTTTTGGCTCTCCCAATAGTAAGGGTCTTACTGTTAAGATCCATTTTCTCTTGGGTCCATATATTCGTGTTCTGCCACTCACAGTTCATATCACAAAGCATAAATGACAATCACATACTTACACACACACACAAATACACATGTGCACATTCCTACAAACCAGGAGAAGTTACAAAGAGAGTATTGGTATGGCTATGGTAAAGATTATTACTTCCTAATATCTCCTATTCTAGTTACTTTTGATGTATTAGACATTTTCTGAGTTTGAAAAATGCATACAGTGTATGACAGTAGCATTGACCTTGAGAAAGCACCAACCCTAGCATTTCCTTTGATTTGAAGTTGCAAAGAGAATTTCAATTTTGACAAACCATGAGTGAGGGAGACCATGCTACTCACCTAGATGAAAGGTACTAATGGCAAATTTTTCCACAAATTAATAAAGAATTTCAATGTACACCTACATCTCCTGAGGAATTCACTAAGTTATAGACATTTTATCTTTTGAGCAACTCAAATTATTGCAGAAAATATTAAAGTACAGACAAAAGCTCCTATGATAAGAATACTTGTAATTTATTGATTACCTACTATTGGGGCTTTGGGGGTGAGAGTGTTTGCCGTGAATTCACTGCGGTTTCATAACTGACTGAGGAGTAAACGCAGCTATCAGATAGATGGAGATCAATATATCAGCTTCATTACAGTGAACAGTTAATCTAATAATTTGGTTTGGTCTAAAACCACAATTAGACATCCTAGTGAAAACTTCTGAATGACATTAGCCCCCAAGTCCTAAACACATTCTGAGGTAGTCCTGAAAGTGCAAAAGGCACTGAGCTAAGCCTGTTCAGATGCTTCTCTCAACTCAAAAATGGCACACTCTCTTGGAGAGAGGAGGAAAGAGGGAGGAAAGGCGGGGAGGAATTGTCTTCCTGTTATTTCCAGAATGATGGTTGGTATTCCTTACTTTGGATTGAGCTAAGGACACTGGAAGGAGAATATGGTTCCCTTTTACCTTACTAAATGCTAGGCATAATATGAAATATTTTATATCTGTATTCTAAGTTTTTCATGATAATTGCCATTAGGTCAGTATAACTAGTCATTCTTTATGTAAGAAAAAATCCAGACCCAGAGAATGTTAATAACTTGCTTATACTCATACTCACATTCTAGTTAAATGACCGAGTTAGGGTTCTAACTCAGGTGTGTTTGACTCCAAAGCCCAGGTACTTTACGCTACCTCTACTTCACGCAAATTAATTCACCTGATTCCCCTGGAAAATAATGATAGTAATATAGATAGGGCACGAAAATATCATCAGTTCTTTCAACTTTCTTGAGTAATTTGTGCTTGTTGATCACATATATTTGGTTCAGTATTAGATTATGCCAAACGAAATGCCTTTTCACAAAAACATGTTGTTTAATTTCAAGCTAATTCACCTTTGTAAGCATAAGAGGTTAAGTCCCATTCTGCCTTGGGTGTGTACACACAGTACTTATTAGCAATTAAAATGAGTTACAAATGTGTCAAGAAGAGATCTTGCTACTGAAATCCAGGTCAGCTTACTTGAAATGGATATATATCTTCCTCTTCTAAATGTTAATTAGATGTTCTATTTTATCGTCAAAAGTTTCTAGCAGAAATTTTCTGGAAGTTGACACTTATAGGTCAAGAGAACTTCATGATAGTGTCCTCAGCTCCCACACTTTTGAAGTCTAATCTGAGGGGTTTATATAACTTCACTCAAAAACTTGAAATGAAAAAGAAAGCAAACTGAATAGAAAAGAAAAACCTATTGAGGACCCTGGTCTCCCTGCAATATCTTTCAAATTGTTCAGTAAATCTCGTACCTAGTAACGCAAAAAGTAAGCTACTTCAGATTCCATTAAATTTGACATCTTAGCTCCAGTGTGCCAATAGTAAAGTAAATCTTTTCAAACTCGATATTGAAATCTGCGCTCACTTCTTTCAACTCAGTATTTATCAAGGATTTTATTCTAGTTTATTCTGAAGTACAAATACCAATAAACTTTTAGTCAAAAGAATTTGAAAATGAAATGTTATCACTTTATGTGGCTGACCAACAAGTCACTTGTATACAAGCCCATTTTAACGTGGTTCATAAGCAGAGTGTATTGTGCTGCGTTAAATTTTAATGTTGATCATCAGAGAAAAATGTGATTCTAAAACTAAAGCATCAAAACATCAAAAAACCAAGTAGAGAAATTTACATGAGAGTTGAGAGACGAGTTTTACTCTTGGCTCTGCCTATGTAACCGAGTAAGTCACTTTACCTCTCAGAGCCTCAGTTGCCCCATCTCTAAAATGAAGATGTTGGACTGCAGTTGTTCTTACAGTTCACATCGAGACATTCAATCCAGTGTATCTTGAGTGGGTCCTGGAAAAGTGCATGTTTTACAAGGGCCCAGGGTATGTAATTCTGGAGATACACATACAGAGTAAGGTACACTAAATCCAGAGTCTTTTCTAGATCCATGACTGTAACAGTACATGGAAAATTCAGTAAAAATAGCAATTATGATGGCGTCTTCCTTGTACAAACTTCTATGCGGTGTCGGTCCATCTTAAGTAATAATTTTCTCAGAATGCCACTGCTTATGGTTTTTTAAAGATTTCATTGACAAAGCATCTAATCATTGATGAAAGAATTCCCAAATCAACTTTAAAGAAAGTAGAGAAGGAAGGAAGGAAGGAAGGAAGGAAGGAAGGAAGGAAGGAAGGAAGGAAGGAAGGAAGGGAGGAAAGAAGGAAATGAAAGAAGGTTGACAGGTACATAAAACACAAATTTGTAGGTCATCAAGCACTTTTCATCAACATCTATGCCTAAAATAATCACTGAAATTTTGGAAGTACAAAGTTCTTAAATATGACTTATTACTTTGGTATTTCAATGAAAGATAACAACTGAACATTTGCGGAAACAGCTTTACAAATCTCAGTTTAACAGCAGATCACCAGCCCTAGTCCCCCGTATCGTGAGATATTTCTACATAGAATTATTTGTCATATGAATATATCATAGCAGGCTTTTAATTTTTAAGGTGCTAATGCATATTAACAGTGAAAAAGTTTGATAATTTAACTTGATATAAATAAATATGGTACAACTTCTAGGATCCTATTTTACCCAAACCACTTACTTAAAGATCAGTAAAGAAACACAACTGGATGAAGCCAGGTGGCCTGTGATCAATATCATCACCACAGCTCAAGAACAAATTTGGCTAATAGCCAAAACAGCCTTCCCAGCAGAGGTAAGAAATCAACAGTTTCATTGGAGTCCATTATACCCCAATGTTGTCAATGTAAATCATAGCAAATCTGTTCAGACCCTTGATTAAATCGTGATACTTGAATTCCAAGCAAATGGAACTGTACAGCAGAGACCCAGGGTTATCCAAAATTGTTATGCAATATTTATTTTTATTCAAAGGGTAGGAGTTATCTTAAGTTGAGAGATTATACTTTAAAAAATTATAAGTAGATCATCAATTTTTGAATTTGACACATGCCCTTCCTTGCTGCAAACAATAACCAGCATTCATCATTTAGCAGTCGTGTACCCATCTCCTTACATATTAGTATTTCTATTAGAAATACATTAAATAAATCAGTTAAAATATGCTAAAAAAATGACACGTAAATTGTCCTGTTCAAATGGTGCCATTTTCTGACCTCTGACAACTAGATCTATATATAAAGAGCTAGAGGATCAGCATACTGAATTCATTATTCTTAAACAATGATGCGTAACAAAAAATGGAGCTTGCTTTTGCCTTCTTTCAAAATATTAATGAAGGGACATTGGTCCCACTACTGTACTTGAGTTGCTATGTTGACACGTGGGGTGAAGAAAAAATCTGGTGACAACTGTGCCTCAAGTATTGTTATGGTTTCCTCGGGCAGCCCCAAAGTGATGCTTTCGATATACTCTATGTGGTTCCTCCACCCCAAATACAGTGCAGGCTCTGTTTCTAAGAGAAATTCAGGGATATTAGGTTATCAAAAGTCATGAAACTTGAAGTCTTTTTTTTTTTTATCTAGGAACCATGGTAAGACCATACACAGATGCAAAAGTTATTTGACATATGTGCTGGGACCGTTACATTTGACTTAGGGGTGCTCTCGCTTGCCATAATCAGGTGAATAGCATTGTGTGCCTGGTGTCATTGTAAAGCCACTTAAGAAATACCTGAGAGATGAAGAATGGAAGGGAGACAAAGAACTGATACCACATCTGAATAACAAGTCATCAAGATTCAAGGTTAAAAAAATTCCATTCTCCCTTCTTTGATTTGCAATGATGGTTGAAAGTGGCATCCAGCTATTTCTTGGAAATGATTTTATTTACATTCTAGATCTCACACTCACTTCTAAAACCTCAATTTCTAAACCCTGTTTCATTTTGTGCAAATCACAACTTGAGGGAATATCTGGAGTGTGTCATCTTTGCCATTTTTTAATATTAATAGACTGGTCCTCTTCACAAATGATGACATTTTTTAAAATCAGAAATGCTTAATGCAAATCCTTAGTAGCTGCTCTTCTGGCTGTAACTCTTTAGAACTGGGCATCTTGCATGCAAGCATTTTTTGATGTTCCAGCACAGTCAGCATTAAACTCTCTACCACAGCACATACTTTACCATATATTTATACTAGTCAAACATAAATACATAAATAAAATCAACAGAACTTAGTACATTATACCATTCCAATAAAGTGCAATGTCAGACCCAATAAATTTGCTTTCCTCCTGAACATATTAGGTTTGTAACTCCAGACCAAAATAAAATATCCAGTTGCAGTGAGATTAATAGGATAGAATGTGTCAGGATAAAGGAAATACCTGCTAATGCTGTCCTAAGCTTATCTGTGCAATCTGTGGCTTCTGCTATGTATATTTACTTCCAGGTCCAGAAAGCTTAAATATGGTCCTGAATACTGAATCACAGGACTCAGCCAACAAGGGGAATATCTAGAACCCTTAGGGAATGGTAGTCATTGCTAGGTGGTGCTTGACAGATTATGTATAAATTTCCCTGTAACTTTGTGCCACATATACTTCTCTCTACTCTTCTCTTCTATCTCTATTTCCCCTTTTCTCCTTTCTGTACCATTTTCCTTCCTTTCCTGTCCAATCCAGTATGCTAGTGTTTTCAAACTAAGAGATACAATCTCTTAGTCACTCCTGAAATCAATTTAGTAGGCCAGGGCCAGCAAATTTTAAAATCAAACTACGGTGGAATATTCCCAGGTACAAGGCTATGATGAGGGTAATACTATTTAGAAAACTCTTGTTTCCATCTATGATTGCACCCAGGATCATGGTATAAGACACATTTCTTCCTGAGGAGCAACACCAGTATGTATCACCAGCCTCCAGTGATGGTCCTTCGCTATAGCAGGTAACAAAGCAGAGAATCAGTCAGCTGGGATCTTGTGCTTGCTGTGTCACTAACTCATAATGTACATACACTCCTTTACATGGTTCAAGTGTTAAATAAGATTATGGTGTTTATACACAATATACATATTACATATAGTACATAAATGATGCATATACATGCATTATGCACACACATGCTGCACTGATGCTGCGAACACTCCTGTATGACACGAGACAAACCCCCGATCCAATAAGAATTATCTGGCCCAATATGTTAGCAATACTGAGGGTGACAAACTGTGATCTATACATATTCAACCATCTGGGGAAAAAAAATGATGGAATGTTTTGAAGTTTTCTTTTGAATGTTTGAATTATATAGCCCCAAGCAGAATCTTAAATTTTTCTAATCTTAATTCTATTATTCAACTAAAATTAAAATACTGCTTTCTTGCTAAAATCATCATGTTTTGTATAATTTATTTATTTTTAGAAATCGAGGCTAATAATCTTTCGGTTCAAGATTTCCCTGCACATACGTGTACCACATCGCAATATTCAAGAGTTTAGTGCATCTGCCCTTCCTGACTCAGCAGCTGGTTTTACAGAGGCAGAAACTGAAAGAAGCACAGGGCCTGCTCTGGCTCCATGGTGAGGTAGCAGGGTTGGGATTTGAACCCAGGTTATTTGGCTCCAAGGGCTTGGATGTGTTTGATTAAAAGACAGACTCCTCTGGGTCCTGGCAAACTATTCCAACCATGCCACAGTGCCTGCCAAAATAATCAAAATAATTGAATTTAAAAATATCTACACTTTCAATAGCATCAGAAACCAAAGTCTACAATATCCTTTAAACTATAATTACTGGTATTAAGGGCATGTTCTCTTTGTGCCACATTTCCTTCTTTATTTAGGAATCTGTCTGTCCTCTGGAACTCTTCTTTGAAATGTTTGGTTCAAAAAGAACAGTACTCTGAAAAAGCAGCACATCTGTCTCAGAATTACTGACTCTGTGTGAAGTTTCTTCTTTCTTTCTTTCTTTCTTTCTTTCTTTCTTTCTTTCTTTCTTTCTTCTTTCTTTCTTTTTTCTTTCTTTCTTTCTTTCTCTTTCTTTATTCTTTCTTTTTTACCTTTCTGGATAGTAATTGAATAGTATTTTATGATCCTAGAAGCATATGCACTTTTTTCATTTATTCTACACGAAATTTCTCTTTTTCTTCTACTCTTAAAATGAAATTATAAAAATCCAGAGAATTTTTAATTTTGTTGCTCCATTTTGTCATGTGAACTAACAATAGAAAACAGCACACAAACATAGAGATGTATTTCAATGCCACCATACCAAAGAATTCATGTGATGATTTTTATTAATTAACAAAAGTACATCTGTTTGTGTATCTTTGGTATTTAGAAATTTTCCCCTAACACTGAAACTTTTAGAAAAGTCAGTATAATAAGACAGCTTTCAAATAAATTGGTACATTTAAATTTTTCACATACTTCAAGTTCTCTTCTACTATAATTAACTATGTGACAGCCCTTGCAGAAAGTTTTGTATTGCTCACCATTTTTTGTCTGTATGTTTGTATGCACTCGGGACACCTTTCAAAAAAGCTACCCACCTACTTGAACACTTTGTGCTGACAAAAAAAAAGTCTGCTCTTTTTAATTTTACCTTACTATGATACCAATGTGGTCCCATGTAGAAAGCCAGGCTGCTAAATGCTTTCTGAAGGCTGGTAAGCACGTGAGACTTGCTTACAAGGCTAACTGAAATTGATGCACGCCATATATTACGTGATTGTATTGGACCAAAATAAAATATGTTTTTATCATTAATATTATGCTTCTCATATAACCTGCATACAAGTTATTGCTCTTTTGTGGCCTCGCTTTGGCTACAGACATACCCCTGTCTCAATAAACTGGCTCCTTTTTCCATCCTGAGTATCTGCATTTGAATGGCTCCTTAGCTCTGTTTGGGGGTTGTTTATAGCACCTGTTAAATAACTACACGAAAAGATGACACAGTCCGAAATGAGGTAAAGCCAGAGAAATAACACCATTAACTGCCTTCAGTTTAAAAGAATATGATGTGCCCAGACCACTGCTATAGTTTATTGGGTATTTTATATAAATAAGGATAATTTTAAAAGAGCCAAGTTTCTGAATCTGTAACTGCAAATAGCCTGCCCATGTGCATATGTGAGAACTATGTTATTCTGAAACTGCTTATCCGAATGGCAAGGAAATTTCAAAAAGGCTGTCTCAAGAATGAAGTAAAAGGAACAGTAATGATATTTAAAACCCAGAGAAAAGATTATAAGATAATTCTTTGGACAATTACTAAAGTAAACTCCATATGTTCATAATGTAAGATTATCAGTAAGTAGTTTTCTTTTTAAAAGGCCCAGCATGATCTTCTTAGAAAACCATCCTGAAAAGAAAGCCAAGAAGGGGAAAGGGAGGCCCAAGATTCCCAAGGGTGAGGACAGGAATGAGGCGGAAGACATATGGGAAATAACTTTGAAAACAAATCCTACTGTAGATTCGTTACCTCCGCAGTTAGTTTTTGCTCCGATTTTGCACTCTTTCCCTCCACTCCTTTTCAGCTTTCCACCACGGAGCTTCCGGTTGTCCTGACGAACAAGGGGCTTGGCAGAGTCTTACAGGGAGTATGAAAAGGACCAGGGACTTTGATGACTTCAATTAAGACCACGATCGAGTGTGACATGTCTTGGTGCCATGAAATGAACTCCCTATTTCTGGCTTAAATTAAGAAACTCTCAACTTTATGTGGAATACTCTGAAAGAGTGGAGAGCAGACCCCAGGGAAAGCAGGTCCGGAGGGGACCCGCTCTGCTCTTGCCAAAAACCTTGTTGAACCACACTGTCTTTCTCCGATTGCCTTCTTTTCATAGAATCACAATCTGAACTACTAGTTAGAGCAAGAAGAACCCAGAAAAAAGGAAAGAAAGATGGCCCCAGAAAAATGCTTTAGTAGATGCAGGCAACCTTGTGCAGAATAAAAATAATCAGAGTTAAAACGGGACTGGAACGCTGCTAAGGGCTTGCTTTTGTTAACACATTTGCACAAGTCTAGCTCAGCTTTATATCATATGGAAATTCCTTGTTTACCATCCTCGTAGGAGGTCCTTAAATATCTGTCTGCGAACTCCAGTGATTGGGCGCTTACTAGTTAGGGAAGGCGGCCGTCCGGGAGGGTGTCCAGCTTGGACGGACGGCTGTTCTTTGACTTGCCCGCAACTCCCTTCCACCCCGCGGTCTTAGTCTCCCCTCGGATATGGTACCGACCATGTGCCATCCTTATTTCACTTGACTGAGTCCGAGCTGCAGCCCACGGTAGAAGCTGCAAGAGCTGGGCAGAGTTCCAGGCAAGAGGGGCCGAGAGGCTTGAGCAGCGCTCCGCGGCGCTTGTCAGAGAAATGGAGCAGCGGCTCCTTTGTGGACTGGTGCATCCCCCTCCCGGGTGCACAGCAGGGATATTTGATCTGCTGAGTGATTGATAAGTGCGGGAGAGGGGCCGCCATCCCTCCCTCCTCCTCCTCCTTCTCCTCCTCCTCCTCCTCTCCTCCCTCACGCTCTTCTTTCCTCCTCCCTCTTCCTCCCTCCTTCCTGCCACAAGCGCTGCCCGGTGGCGAGCTGCGCCAGTGGGGATCTGCCTGCCCTGGGGGCGCCGCCCGCGCTCCCTCCGTGCCCTCGCTCCCGGGCAGCGCCGGTCCCAGGCTGTGCCTGCTCCTGCGCCTCCGCGAGTCGCAGATGCTGCGGGCGCCTCCGGGGGAAGATCCGGGCGGCACGCTCGCTCGGTAAGTTCCGAACACTCGGGGACGCGGCGGCGACTGGGCGGACGCGCCGGCTTCCCCCAGCCTCGCGGGAGGAGCGGGCGTGGGGAGGCCGGGCGCGACCCGCCGAGGGCAGCGCGTAGGCGGCCGCCCTCCATCCTCCAGCCACGCCTGGGTGTCCTTGTCCCTGGACCGTCCGCGCGGGCGTGGTCCTACAGGCGCCTCGCGCAGCCAGCGGCCACCGCCGCTGGGGGCGGCCCACGGGCCCGGTGCGAGCCGCCGCTCGCGAGAAGGCTCTGGGCACCCGCGATGCCCAAGCCCCGCGGCCAGGGCAGCGCGAGTGGCCGTCGCGGCTGCGGGGCCCAGGGCCGGGTATCCTGAGCCTAGCGGATAGGGGGAGGGAAGATAGGGCAGCAGTGGGGGCCCAAACCCCGTTTGGGGCTACCTGGGACTCGCCGAGACCCCTCCTCTCCCCCAAGAGTCCTTCCGAAATGGGATTGGCCTAGGATTGCCAGTAGGGTCCGCAGGGTCCGAAAAGGTGACTGGGGGCAAGCAGCGCCCCCTCTCAGGCCTGCGGGCCTCCCCACGCCGTCGGGCCCGGTGGGCGGCGGGGATGGAAGTGGGCTCTTTGCCCGCGGATCCTCTCGGCGTCCGGTGGAGGCTTGGGCGACCTGAGCTAAACTCTCTTCTCTTAGAGGCAAGTGAGGCTGAGCCCCCGGAGCCCGCAGCCTCCCTGCTTCAGCGAGGAACGGAGCGTTTTCCTTATTTTAGCGACCGCCTTTGCCTCTTTTGGGCTCGCAGTGCACCCTGAATATTTCCACCGCCTTAAAAGCCTACTCTTAGCGGGGTGCTGCGGCAGTCCTTCCTGAGGTGCGGGGCCCAATGAAACTTAGTGAAAAGTGCCTATCGGGTTTGCGGCTGATGTCTTCCCAATGACTGTGTTTCAGAAAGTAGCTGTGGACGCTCAGCTCAGACGCAGGCAGGAGAGGGCGGTGGAAGGGTCTATGGACACTTGTAGGAAGCCGGCCATAGAGTGAAGAGCTGCCACAAATGTCCCTGGTGTCCCTTTGTTCAGCTAGCTTCCCACCTTCATTCTATAATTGTCAAGAATTTCAAGAGCTGACAACCCCCATCTCTCCTCTCCTTTTTCTCTCCTCTCCTTTTTCTCTTCTCTTCTCCTCTTCTTCTTTTCTTCTCCTCTCCTCTCCTCCTTCTTCTTGTCACTCTCTCTCTGAAATTTCCAGCAAAATAATCTCTGTCCTCGAGTACTACTAACAGTATTATCAATGTCAAAATTTAATGTATTTGAAAACTAGAACTAATATTTGATATTTCACTTAAAATTAAAAAGAACACATTTATATAAAACACCACCACTGTTATTTAAATTTAAGTAGACAGTTCTTCTCTAATTCATATTAAACTGAAATGGGCCCTTTGGAAATTGTTGGACTCAGAACCCCTGTGTTCCATTTTTAATTTTAGTTTCTTGAATTTAACCATGTCAACATTTCCCCTGGTTGAGGAACTTCTTCATCTGTAAAATAAACTAGATTTCTAAGGCCTTGTCCAACTGTCGCATTGGATTCTACTTCCACAAAATATTGACCTAATTAGTAACTGTTTGTTGAATGACCAAATGAATGAAAAAAAAAAAAAACATCTTTCTGGGAACAATCTTCCTTTAAAAATTGGGAATACGTAGACAAACGCCCCTTTGCTATGAAAGGGAGCCTAACTGTGCTTGAGATGCAGCCCTCTGCTTGCATCTAATGATGCAACTGCAGTAGGGAGGAGCAGGCCATCCACCACTGCCTTTGTCCCTCAAGACTGCACATCTCAAGGTTGTTGTGGGGCTTAGAGAAGGAAAATTTGAGGCTGAGAAGGAAAGGAAAGGATCTTGCTGAAGTATAAATAAGCATTACAGCAGTAAAGAAGACTCCTCCGTGGAATGAGAAGGAGAAGGAGCAGGGTGAAAGGTGGAGAAAAATTCACAGGACATCACCAGAGCCACAGGTTGACTGAGTACCTAACTTTATGAACTGCCCCAGCTTTTCTTGGGAAGGAAAGAGCTTGTGTCAGCTGCCCAATCCCATGACCCAGGCTTAACAGGGAAGAATAAGGGAGAAAGTAGTAGGCTTTCTACTCTCAAATGGCTCCTTTGGCCTGTATGATTGCCTATCTGGCATTTGGCCAGGCAATAGAGACCCAGTGTTGACTCTCTCTATAGCAGGTCTGGGAAGGAAGAGGAAGGAAAAGCAAGCTGAGGTATTTTGTGGGACAGGCACAGCATTTAGTCAGTTCCTTCCCTCACTCTGTTTCATCGGTTCATTTCCTGGCATATCTCCCCACCCCGAAAAAGGCAGCCCGCACGCTTCCAGGTGACACCACACATTATTCACACCTTGCAAATGGACTCACACTGGGAGACTCCTGGGTCCCAGGCTGCAAGTGTAAGATAATTAAGGAGAAAGGAGATAATGACAGCAAAAATCCAACACCTGGCCATGAGTAATGCTCTGGAAAGATTATTTGAACCCAAACTGAATGTCAGAGCTGGGAGTGCCCACAGAATCTACAAATGGAAACAGGACATACGTGGCAAAAGAGCTAGATCAGACCCTGCCCGCCTTGCTGGGTCAGGGTCAGGACGCCTTTTGCCTCCCTCTTCCTCCACAGGAGCGAGTCATGCTTTACTGCCGTCCTCTATTCTCCTGATTCCCCTACCCCTGCAGCCTGGAGGGCTCGACTGCCCTTCTCTGGGCTCCCTTTTCCAGCTCAGGCTCAGCCTGCCAGTGCCTTTCTGACACCTACTCCTCTTCTTCCTCCAGGCAAAAAGCACACGGTTAAACCTTATTACCTAGCTAAGTATAAATCTGACTGGGAGAAGGGTTTTCTTTTTGTTTATCTCAGTCTACAAGCTAGCATTGAGCTGGCTTTGGGAGTCCAGGGTAATACGTGTTTGGCCGGTCACCACCAAGAAAGTGATGCTCTCAGCGCTAAAACAAATCTCTGTCTGTAGCATCAATCCCCTAGGAGAACTCCTCGCCCTCCTACAGAGACAAACCTGCACGCACAAACACCTCACTCTCTGCACCTAGTATCCAAGCTGGCCACACACACACACACACACCACACACCACACAGTCCCTCCTGAGAGTGTCTGGACCCCTGCTTGAGAATCAAGGACGAGAGCCCCCCTGGAATGGCCAGGTCGCTGTACTTCACACAGTGTGTAGGAGTGGGAGTAGAAGCCACCAGAGAGGCCACAGGAGGAGTTCTGGTAGTGCCAGCACCTTAATAGGTCGCTCCTTGAGAAACCCCTCTGCGGGGGCTTCTCCCGCCGCCAGCCGAGTTGGAGACGGAGTAGTTCAGAATCCACTGACGCAGCCGGGAATTGAGCTTTGCAAAGCCACTCGCAGGGAAGGGAAGCATCTGCCCCACCCTCCCCCACCGCGCGCCCTCGATCCTCTGCCTACACCCTCCCCCCGTGACGTCACCCTAGTCCTGTCCCGGAGAGCCTGCAAAGCCTCTGAAATTCAAACTGCTAGACGCACTGCCGCCGCCGCCACCGGATTGGAAGCGCGCGCCCAGGCTCTGCTGTGGCCGCCGCCCGCCGACCGAGCCGGCCGGCGCCCCGACCTCCCTGCGCAATCGCACCCCGGTCCCCGGCGGAGCAGCTGCCCTGCGCTCCGACACTTGTCTTCCTCTCCTTCTGCCTGCCGGATTTTTAATTTCTGTGCACCCCCCCAACCAAATTAAAGCGACCGACAAAAAGCAGGACATCCCCCCTGGAAGCGGCGTCTTCTTTTTACCTTGCTCTCCCTCTCTTCCTGAAGATGCTAAACTCCTGGCGGACTGCAGAGGAGGGGGGTCCTGTCTTCTCCTGATGTGTGAGTACCCCCCACCCTGAGCTGTCTTTGCTCTCACATCTCTATCCCCGCCGCCAGCCCCCTGATGGCTGATTTTCCCACCCCCTTTTTGCGCAGTTAAAAAAAAAAGAAAAAGAAAGAAAGAAAAGAAAGAAAGAAAGAAAGAAAGAAAGAAAGAAAGAAAGAAAGAAAGAAAGAAAGAAAGAAAGAAAGAAAGAAAGAAAGAAAGAAAGAAAGAAAGAAAAGCGGTTTCTGCTGCGAGCCCAAGACGGGTGAGCCGCCTGAGATCTCCTCGAGATACCCCAGGGGAGGAGGAGATAGGCTGGATTTAGTAGGACAACTCGATTACTAATGACTCCGCGGCTTGGCTGCGACCCGCCGGGAAATCAGGTGCAAGCATGTGTGTTCCGGAACGCGTGTGTGGGTGGGCTGGGAGAGTGGGAGGGGAGAGGAGAGAAGAAACCGTTTTGAAAAATGCAGTGATTTCATTCTGCTGTGTTGCCCACCTCCTTATTCTCCCTCCCTTCCACTCCGCCTCCTTGCTTTGCCATTTTAATCAGGCTTCCTTGTTTCTTTCTTCCCCGCATCCCGCTTCCTCCCCCTGCCCCCACTCAAGGTTTGCCTGTAGGTACCTGAGCTGACACCGAAGGTGCCTAAAGATGCTGAGCGGAGTTTGGTTCCTCAGTGTATTAACCGTGGCCGGGATTTTACAGACGGAGAGTCGCAAAACTGCCAAAGACATTTGCAAGATCCGTTGCCTGTGCGAGGAGAAGGAAAACGTACTGAATATTAACTGTGAAAACAAAGGATTTACAACTGTCAGCCTGCTTCAGCCCCCCCAGTATCGAATCTATCAGCTTTTTCTCAATGGCAACCTCCTGACAAGACTGTACCCAAACGAATTTGTCAATTACTCAAACGCGGTGACCCTTCACCTAGGTAACAATGGACTGCAGGAGATCGGAACAGGGGCGTTCAGTGGCCTGAAAACCCTCAAAAGACTGCACCTCAATAACAACAAGCTGGAGGTATTGCGGGAGGACACTTTCCTGGGCCTAGAGAGCCTCGAGTACCTCCAAGCTGACTACAATTACATCAGTGCCATCGAGGCAGGGGCATTCAGCAAACTTAATAAACTCAAAGTGCTCATCTTGAATGACAACCTTCTGCTGTCACTGCCCAGCAATGTGTTTCGGTTTGTCCTGCTGACCCACTTAGACCTGAGGGGGAACCGGCTGAAGGTAATGCCTTTCGCTGGCGTCCTTGAACATATCGGAGGGATCATGGAGATTCAGCTGGAGGAAAACCCCTGGAATTGCACCTGTGACTTACTTCCTCTCAAGGCTTGGCTAGACACCATAACTGTTTTTGTGGGAGAGATTGTCTGTGAAACTCCCTTCAGGTTGCACGGTAAAGATGTGACCCAACTGACCAGGCAAGACCTCTGTCCCAGAAAAAGTGCCAGTGACTCCAGTCAAAGGGGCAGCCATGGTGATACACACATTCAAAGGCTGTCACCTACAATGAATCCTGCTCTCAACCCTACCAGAGCTCCAAAAGCCAGCCGGCCACCCAAAATGAGAAATCGTCCAACTCCACGAGTGACTGTGTCAAAGGACAGGCAGAGCTTTGGACCGATCATGGTGTACCAGACCAAGTCCCCTGTGCCCCTCACCTGCCCCAGTAGCTGTGTCTGCACCTCTCAGAGCTCAGACAATGGTCTAAATGTTAACTGCCAAGAAAGAAAGTTCACTAATATCTCCGACCTGCAGCCCAAACCTACCAGTCCAAAGAAACTCTACCTAACAGGGAACTATCTTCAAACTGTGTATAAGAATGACCTCTTAGACTACAGTTCTTTGGATTTGTTGCATTTAGGAAACAACAGGATCGCAATCATTCAGGAAGGTGCCTTCACAAACCTGACCAGTTTACGCAGACTTTATCTGAATGGCAATTACCTTGAAGTGCTCTATCCTTTTATGTTTGATGGGCTGCAGAGCTTGCAGTATCTCTATTTAGAGTATAATGTCATTAAGGAAATCAAGCCGCTGACCTTTGATGCTTTGATTAACCTCCAGCTCCTGTTTCTGAATAACAACCTGCTGAGGTCCCTACCCGATAATATATTTGGGGGCACAGCCCTCACCAGGCTAAATCTGAGAAACAACCATTTTTCACACCTGCCTGTGAAAGGGGTTCTGGATCAGCTTCCGGCTTTTATCCAGATAGATCTGCAAGAGAACCCATGGGACTGCACTTGTGACATCATGGGTCTAAAGGACTGGACAGAACACGCCAATTCCCCTGTTATCATCAATGAGGTGACTTGTGAGTCTCCCGCTAAGCATGCAGGGGAGATACTGAAATTTCTGGGAAGGGAGGCGATTTGTCCTGAGAGTCCGAATTTGTCAGATGGGACCATTTTGTCAATGAATCACAACACAGACACGCCTCGGTCACTCAGCGTGTCTCCCAGTTCCTATCCCGAGCTACACACGGAAGTTCCACTTTCTGTCTTAATTTTAGGATTGCTTGTTGTTTTTATCCTGTCAGTCTGTTTTGGGGCCGGTTTGTTTGTCTTTGTCCTGAAACGCCGAAAGGGAGTGCCAAATGTTCCCAGGAGTGCCAACAACTTAGACATAAGTTCCTTCCAATTACAGTATGGGTCTTACAACACGGAGACTCATGACAAAACTGATGGCCACGTCTATAACTATATCCCTCCACCTGTGGGTCAAATGTGCCAAAACCCCATCTACATGCAGAAGGAAGGAGACCCAGTAGCCTATTACCGCAACCTGCAAGAATTCAGCTATGGCAACCTGGAGGAGAAAAAGGAAGAGCCAGCCACGCTAGCTTACACAATAAGTGCCACCGAGTTGCTGGAAAAGCAGGCCACACCAAGAGAGCCCGAGCTGCTGTATCAAAATATTGCTGAGAGAGTCAAGGAACTCCCCAGCGCAGGCCTAGTCCACTATAACTTTTGTACCTTACCTAAAAGGCAGTTCGCCCCTTCATATGAATCTCGACGCCAAAACCAAGACAGAATCAATAAAACCGTTTTATATGGAACTCCCAGGAAATGCTTTGTGGGGCAGTCAAAGCCTGACCACCCTTTACTGCAAGCTAAGCCGCAATCAGAACCAGACTACCTCGAAGTTCTGGAAAAACAAAGTGCAATCAGTCAGCTGTGAAGGGAAATCATTTACAACCCTAAGGCATCAAAGGATGCTGCTCCAAACTGTTGGAAGCACTGCATTTGCTTTTGTGTTTGTTTGTGTTCTCCCCTTCCTGGTGTTAATGGGGGACTTTGAAAATGTTTGGGAGGTGGGGTGAAGCAAAGGTATTGCTGTTGCAAGTTTTTCCTTTAAATTATTTCTCTCTCACTCTCCCCTCACTATTTTTTTCCCTTCTCTTCTTAGGAGCCATCAGTGAACATGAATGTCTCTACAGTGCATTTTTTCATATATTTTGCTTATGATTTTGTTTCTGTTTTCTTCTTTTTTCCAGTGTGGGAGTAGAAAGAGGAGATTATAGTGAATGAAGGAAGAATAGGCAAACTGTTCAAATGAAAATGGGTAATTAGTGTATTTTGTAGAAGATCTCCAAAGATCTTTTTGGGACTACAACTTCTTTTGTAAATAACGATACATGGTATTCCATCTTCAGTTACCAAGTACAGCCACTGGGCATCACTTCTTTGTGTTAAAGTGCCTTTGCACTTTAAGTACATTACTTAAATGTTGCTTTTAGCTTTGATAAATTGAACATATTTTAATGTGTTGTATTTTTCAAAATGAAAACACTGTAAAATAGATCTATATGTCAGCTATATTAAGTCAACGTACAGTTTGCTTGATTTATGGAAACCAGCCTGTCATCAAATGATTCTAGTTTAGGACTTTATAGACTTACCTGTAAAATATTTCCTTTCCTCTGGGTTTGTTTTAAGTGATTTTATTTAAGTCAACTAAAGGGATTTAACAGTGGACTAGAGGTAATAAGCTGCCTCATATGGGATTAGTAATTCATTAATAAAATATATTTAACCCAATATCTGAGTGGATTGAACAATTAATGCCTTTCCATAAATCATTATATTACACTAACATAATCGGTGTTTTAGATTATTTTCCTAATTAAGAATACATTACACAACTTGTAATATATTTTTTCTGCATTAAATTAGATATTTTTGTATCTTTAAAAGAAAGAGTCTGTATTTCTAACTTTTTAATTGAAATTAATATTTTTTCTGCCTACTGAAACATTTTCTATAAACACACACCAGTAGAGGCCGCCACACACCTCATTTAACAAAGACATATGAGCCATTAAATACCTTGAAGGAAAACTTCAAAGGTGAGGTTAAAACTTCCCAAATAAGTTCTCTGCGAATTCAAGGCAGCAGACACAAAAATGTATACATTACTTTCTATTTCTTTTAGGATCAAAGGTTAGACTACGGATTCTCAATTTTCACACTTTCTGACAAAGCAGCATTTTCCCTTGAGTTTAATGGAAGCATTAATGGGGTGCTATCAAATCACGTACTATTTGCATCTCCAAATCTACTAATAGTTACCGAAACCAAGACAGTAATCATCTTTTTGCTTCTGCCTTCTTTAGGTATGCTTTACTTGAAAATTTCCTTGTCGGCTTGAGCAAGCCTTTCATTTTGGTCTTCGCATTAAATTGAGTTTAACTAACCAAGTCTCTATAACGTTTATGAAGCCTTATTAGCCTGTAAATAATTTTTAGATGCAAACATTATTGTGCAATTTAAACAAACAGCCCTTCTTTACAACAAAAAATAGTTTTGTTTTGTCTATTGTAAATCCTTATGCAACTGGGATGGTGATCTGCATATAAAGTAGTCCAGCTTTTCAATTCCTTATTAAAGCAAGTGATGGTGTCTGAAAGAAGCACACTGTTTCCTTTTCATAAATAGGTTACTGCACATAATAATCCTTTATTATCATGTGGAGATTGAAGTGGATCCTGATAGCTTACTTTTAAAGCTTTAAAATGTCTAATCGTATATTGTCTGTCACTATTAATGATTCGTGTGATAGGCTTTCAATTAGAAATTACTTAAATCCAAATTATTTGGATTAATAATTAATGGTGCAAAATAGTTTTTAAACAATAGAAGATAACTATGTACATATGTAAATGTAAAGGGCATTCAGGAGAAAATACCTTTAACAACCTAAAATCTCTGAGTATCTACAGTGACGAGCTAGGATGTTCATTCTTTGATTAGAGATCATAATTCCTGTTTAAATCCATAAGATCAAAATTGAAAGTGGGTGAGCTAAAATGATCTACCAGGAAGTTAATATACAAAAATTTTGTATTTCATGGAAGAGGAGCTAAGGTGTCGCACTAGTTGAATTTGGGATTACTCCTGGAAACCACCTCATCATTGAGTGAAGTATTTATATAGAAATGAGTTTTAAAAATCCTCTTGCGGCTGCCCTCACTAGGTGCCATAATAAAAACCGAATACAGAGGTAGGCATTTTGGGAAGCTATTATGAAGGCGAATTAACATATATTCTATTAAGACAGTTTTTAGGCTTAAAACTTATGACTAAAGCTATCCATGTATTGATTCCACTTCAGTATTTATTCTTATTCTCATGAAAGTAAAGCCACTTCTACAAAATGCCAGAGTTCATAATAAAATCATTTATCAATCTTTTAATTTTTTTGCTCTTATGCTTCAATTCTATACTCCCATGCTTCTCTAGATTCATACTTTATTTTCATTAAGTTTTAAGATAAAATCTTTTGCATGTAGCCCAGACTAATACATTTAAAAGCATAATAGACCATTACGTTTGAAGCTTTACTTTCTAATGCAATCATAAACACTTAGTTTTATTAATTTATTAACATTTTACTGACTATATTGTTTTATCCGTGCAAGCATTTTCAAACATATTTTATATTAGTATTTTTTTTAATCTCCTCCAGATGGATTTTATTTCCCTTTTACTTTACATGCAGCTTGTAATGGGTGTGAGCTACAGCACTGCGAAACGATTCCAGCCAACAGAATGCCGTTCCCAGGGTTCTGCCTGGCACATATCTAGATATGTGGCCCTACAAATGGCAAATGGTAATTTCCTTTGATTCTAGCTCTTAATTAGTTGCTTTCTCTGTTTCTGAGTATACCTATAGCTAAATTTGTATTGAGAACCACTTCTCTGTCTCAACACCATTGCCAAAAGTTTAATTTGGTTTTGTATTTTGGTCAACCTGTGTGCCTTTTTTCCTCCAGCATTTGGTGAGTAAGGAAATGACTCTTTAATTTCCTCTTTTTTGTCCTCTGACCTCTATGGCGACCTAATTCTTCTAAATGATTCCATGTCATCGAGGGCTCAATATTTTAAGGATTTTACAAAAAGTGGGTAATGGACAAGAGAGAGGTTCTGCAATTTTTCAGAACCTGAAAATTCCTTTTGATTGTACACATTCCCCAAACATACTGGATTGGATGCTAGAGTGCAGAAAGCCTTTCAGCCAATCTTCCTAATCCATTCCTTTCTTCATTCTATGAATATTTCTTGAGTGCTTGTTTCCTAGGTGCCAGGCTCTGCCCTGTGTTGAGGGAGCAGAGAGACACAGTAGATAGGATCTCTACTGCCCTCACTCTACCCTCTTTACTCCCCACCCAAAATAAGATCCTCTTCCCACCTGGCGAGTAGCTTAGTGCAAATAAAGGAGAACTTTACCTGAGTGACAGTCACCCAGCGTAAACAGTGGGAACAGTCATGCAATGCAAGCGGTTGAGTTTTTTTTTTTAAGTGTTTCTGTGCATTAAGGTATAAAACTAATATAGACTGGCAACAACAACGTAAGCACTATTATCTCTTTGGAATTACATAACTAAAAAGGAAAAATACCACCAAAATAAAACAAACCACTGCAAAATTGGGCTTAATCTTAGGATAGCTTTGTATGTGTGCTATCTGAAGATCTACTTTGTAAAGTTGACTATCAAGATTGTAAATACAACATCACAAATGTACTTACATTTCCTGAAATAATCATGTTTTACAGGCAATATTTACTTTCCATTTCAGTGGCTTAAAAAGTAATATTTTGGCTTAAGTGTCTCTTACCAAAACAATGATAGGACACCTAATTGGGAGAGAAAATTAAGTACTGTATATATGTGTACTTTGCTTCTCGCAAGGTTGTGCAGAATGTCACATGTAAATTGAAATTTTGTAAATCAAATTGTATTTTAAATTCATCAAGGGAGTTGCCAATTAGAGGAAACTTGTAAATCTTTTTATAAAGCAGAAACCCATTTTATAATACAAATAACCGTTCTCTAATTTATCTGTTTTGTATGTTTGGATTTTCAATATTGACTTTGCTTAAAACAGAGCCCACGTGTATAATAAAAGTATTTTGCCCATGTGGCTTGTGCTGCCAGTGTCTTGGTCGCTAAGGGCTTATACTTGAAAGTCTGCTACAGTTTTGTGTGAATTGAGCTATCAAGCGATTCTAGGATGGCACAGTAGCATTCCTGAACAGGTCGGGTAGCCAATCCAGTTCAACTCAGTTGAACACGGGACTACGGGACTTCTGCTCAGCAGCATCTCCTCTCCCAGATATGACCACGTTTCCTTAGAGGGTAGAGCAACTCCTGTATTCACATTCTACAAAGTGCTTAGAGTCACAGGTTTTGTAATAAATATATGTTATTATGTAAATATATTGAATTGCATGTGTGTTGGAATTTTTTAGCAGTATTTTAGCTTGAAAGTACTTGTAAAAATACTGTTAGATTTAGTTGCATATAATTGTTCTCAAGTTACTGGAATAAACAGCAAATGAAACAAGCTCTTGTGTAAATAGACTTCTGTGCCAAATAGTGACATTGGTTAAGAAAATAAATGTCATATTGTGGGTAGTTAATAGACAAAATGAAATATTGAAAATGTGATCAAATGATATTGTATTTTATTGGATCAACATAGTTATTTTATGTTGTAGTTAGTTTTTAGTTAATAAATAAATATTTACTAAAAATGAACATTTGAATTAATTAGAAAAATTTTTCAGAATCTTAAGAGTACTTAATGAGAAAATAATGCACAAACCATCTTCTTTGTCTTGAGATACACTGTTCAAATGTGTACAAATTTAGGTTTTTATTCTTTATGTCATTATAATCTATATGTTTAGGGTAAAATGAGCTTTCAAAACACATACGCTAATACTTCTCCATGAATATCTGTTAGTATCATAATTTAAAAATTTAGAAAAAAAAAAAAATTTAGAGTAAACAATAACAAGAAAAACAATTTAGATAGAGATATCTCTCTAGGAATTGAAACAAAGCCTACTAACTGCTCACTCTTCCCACCACACACACACACACACACACACACACGCACACTAATTCTGACTGGTTTTGATCGCAAAATTTTGTCTTAATACCATGAGTAATCAAATACATTAATATTTTATAAAATAAAATACAGATTGATATGTAAATCTAAGATATAGGGCCAGTGAGATGGCTCAGTGGCATAAGCGCCTGCCTGGCAAGAGCGAGGTCATGAGTTCGACTCCCGGAACCCCCATAAAATATATAAATAAATAAATCTCAGATGTAGAAAATATGAGTTCATTAATGGAAATTCTTTTTTTTTTTTTTGTGGGTACCGGGGGTCAACCTCAGGACCTCACAGGCGCCCGTGCCGCTGAGCAATATCACTGGCCCTTTTCTCATATGTGGGTTCCGGGAGTCGAACTCGGGCCCTCACACTTGCCAGGCAGGCGCTTACTCCACTGAACCATCTCACCAGCCCTCATTAATGGAAATCCTATCACTATATTCTTAACGACTAGAGTTACGTAACAAGAGAGAGAAAGAGGTTCATTTGTTCCTTTGATTATGGTGATGTCGTGGCAGAATGACTTCTTTGGCTATTTGCATTTGCTTAAAATATCAGAATATATCTGGCAGATACATTCCATTCACACACGTATAACATAACAAAGGATTTGAGATTCCTGCGATGGATGTGAGGACTTATGACAGATTATCCTCTCTTGAAATGCTTAATATATGCACAATATAATCCACTTTCCATGTAGCATTCATAGGGTGGCTGAAAAAATTGAAATATCTACACTTTAAAGTGTTTCCTTAAAGGATGAGCTCCAGTGCTAATATATACCTCCTCTGACAAGATCAGTTGAAAAGGAAAGGAATAAAAAACAGTGTATGTTCCTCTTTTGGAACACATGTAATATGCAAGTGTTCATAGATTCTGTTGCTCCTGGATAGGGTCTGGAACTGCACCTGGTTCATGTTTCCCTGGACAACTGCTTGTAAATAGCTACACATTATTTTTATTAATTTTATTGTAAAATACTATTTTGTTTGCTATTAACATTTGTGATAACAAGTAACATTTGAGTTAGACATCTGTCAGATTGTTATCTGGCATTTGTGGACATTTTAATCTTAACAGAAAGTCAGTTACAGCATTCAATCTAATGTACCTTGCAGCTCACAAAGTGACTACTAGGGAGAAAGGATTGGTGAATGAACTTTGCATAATCCTTGGTGAAATCCCTCACTTGTCAAGCCTCTTTCCCTTTCACATTGTTAACAGTGAACAGCGATTTGGAGCATAACAACTCTTCAATAAATATTTCTCAAATGAATGAATAAATGGCTGAGATACTGCCTTTCCTATGAACCTTGAGGAAAGGGTTGAAAACTGGATCATCTAAGTGCAAAGCATAACCACAGAGAATCATTAACTGTTTCAGAAAGTCTTAAATGTTTAGTCTTGGCATTTTCAGAGCTTACAAGAAACACACACATATACAAAGGATCTCATGAGACAGTGGCAGACTAGTTGTGGTAATACACAGCTGAGATACAAAATTTATTACATTCCAGCAGGCCCAATTTTCAGTGATACTTTGGTGTGTCCACTGAACCCAGTGATCTCATTCTGGAGTTAAAAGTAGCTTTACTGCTGAGCTGTGAGATTGCCTTGTTATTGGCTTTTGGAATTGAGAGATTCTGAGTTGAGAGAAAATGTACTCCTTGACAAGCTTGAATGATGAATTCTTCCAGAGCTTACCATTTAGTTCTTCCTATGGCTCTGTGTACTTGATTGGTTTGTTTCTTAAGTCTTCCAGATAGGAGAGAAATTCTTTGGGTTCAAGACCATATTAACTTATGTTTCTGTCAGGTTGTTTCATAAAGTCTTATTTATACAAAGTAAGGGCCTACAGGTGGTGTTTTCCAGTGACGAGTCTTAGAATCTGAGGTTCAGATCTTCACGTGGCTATAAAGTTGTGAGGACGAGTCATGGCTCTGATTGGACCTCAGCTTTCCCATCTGAGAAGTGTTGGATTAGATGAACTCAAGGGATACATCCCACTTGGGTAGTCTAGGATTCTAGGCTACTTTGGGAATTGCTGCTACATATAAAACAAATTAAAGCATTGAGATGATTATAATCCAAGCCTGAAAATCTCTTATACCTCTTTTCCTCTCAGTTATCAAATCTGAACACATCCGTAATCTCATTTTATTTCTACAAGATTCAAACACAACCATTTGTCTTGGGTTATTATCTCTTCCTAATTTTGATATAAGAAGGTTTAAACTCTTCTTTACTTCTTTATAAATCAGAGCATCCTACTGCTTACTTTTGGGGATGATATGATGAGTTTTCAATTTATCTGTTTTTCAAGGGAGTTGTCTTTTCTGTTGATGAAAGAGTTTACTAGATCTGTGAAATGATGGAACAAATTCAATTATGAATCTATTTAAGAAGGTCACATTATCACCTTTCAGAGGAAATGGTGCTTTTCCCATTTATTTGTTCATCACTCCACACTTTTAGTCAAACTGCTCAGATTTTTACCATCAGGGAAACTGGTGGACCCTTGGAAAAATCAGTTGAGCTTCAGAAATCCAATGATTCATTGCAGTGAGCAAGCCTCTCAGCTGATAAGTGGTATTTTCCCTCTTCCTGATCATGAATTCCAGTCATAGTTTTATTGTTGGGCCTACGTGTCTCTATCTGGTCAAAGAGATTTTAACTGGAAACAAAGAAATAAAGCCTTCCATCTTGTAATATTCAGCTGACATGATTTTTGCAACAGTAGAAAGAGGAAAAATATCCATTCAGAAAGTTTCCCTGCTTTCCAGAGGTTTCTGAACGGCTTGTTAAAGCATTAGTGAAGGAAAGAAAAAATCCAACAACACTTTGCTATGTGTTTTCTTCTGTCATGTTACAGAAAGTTCTGAAAAAAGGAAATGCAAGTTATCCTTGTCCAAACCACCATTTTAGAAAATAAAGTTAAAAGGATGCTACTAGGATACTAAATATTATGATATGATTACATTTCAAATGTTGAACTTGAAAGTTTAGAGCCAAATATCTTTTATTTATCTCTGAAAAGCAAGTACATTTTAAATAATAATCTGAATAATTTGGGAAAAAGGCATGTTGAAAGAATCTCATTAGTTTTAAACTGCATTTATTCAGATTTTGTTTTATGCAGGTTCATCAAGAATTTGGTTCTATTATGCAAACACCTTAAATGTTAAATTTTAAGAATAAGCCAATATTTTGCTCTTGCACATTAAAATGAGGGGAAGCTCTGCCTATGTTGATGCTTTTCATCAGATTTTCTGTCTTTCTTTCAGAACAAAATCAAATATCCAAGGATGGATGTTTGTACAAAGACAAAGTAAAGTCTTAGGAGAAAGGGGTAAATATAAATGTGTATGTTCTCGTGTGATTTATAACAGAGTGAGGAAATAGGGAATTTATCAAATCCTTCTTGTCTTGCCTCTCCAAGAGAAACATTTCCCAAACCTTGATTGACCCTTAACCAAGAGGCAAATATTTTCATTATATAAGAATTCCAATTTTACCAGACTGTGTCTTGATTTATTTTTCAATCACACTGATTCCTCTTATTCACTGATGGAGGAGGACCTGAAGACAAGAAGATGTAGAATTTAGCTTCCGTGCTGCTGGTGACTCTGGGTGACACTGGACCACATCCTTCTCTCCTCTGAGTATCAGATGCCTCATCTGAAGTTAGACTCAGCTTCTCACTCAAGAAAGCAATTGAATAAAAATAAGCTCATTACTAAAGAAAGCTGAAATCTACTTTAATTCATTAAAAATAGTAAATCATTCTCAAACTTGAAACATTGTCTTTAATAACAAATATATTTTCAACAAACTTCACACCTGTTCTGTGACAGACCAGTGAAAACATTTTGGCTAGAAGTTCTCATGCTCCTTTTGGCTTTAAAAAACAAAGCTTCATGATTTTCTTTCCCTCATCTTTATTTCAGCTCTTAAACATCATAATTGTATAAATCCATTTACACAAGAGTATGAGTAATTTCTGGTAGTCCTTATGTGGTAACAGATTGTCTCTAAAAATATGATTTATGGAGTGCTCACTGTGTGCTGAACACTTGAGCAGATGCTGTGCACATATAAAACAAATCCACAAGTGTGCATGAAGGCCAAAGTCCCAGCAATGCAGCAAGAGGCTGAGGGAAAAGGAAAACTTGCTAGCCACCAAAGCTGCTTCAAGGACCTCCTGTAGGCTGGGGAAATTCCAAATATACACTTGAAATAAGATAAGGTGCCCACTCACTGGGGATTTATAACCAATTTGGGCAGATGAGCTACTTATCCTTGAAAGGGATACAGGAGGTCAGGATCAGAAAAGAAAAGATCAATAAGGACTAGACTGGTATTATCTAAGAAGGCTGTTTGGGAGCAGGCAGGACACAAAAAGAGCCTTGAATTGAGGAAAGAGTTGGGAAATCAGAAAGCTTGAAAAATGTAAAGACAGGAATGGGCGGGCAGGGACCATGGAAGAGAATGGCATGACAGGCTTAATTTACTTTCTGATACTTCTGAAAACCACCATAAGAAATTTGGACTTGATTTTATAAATCATGGAAGACTTTTCAAGTAAAACAAAGATTACAAAACTACTAATACTTGTGTGAGGCCTTATTGAGTACTTCACATGCATTTTTAATGCTAATCCCTGTAATGACCACTGGAAATTGTTATATCTGTGTTTTGATGATGAAATCAAGCTTGAGGTATTTTGAGGACCAGCTCCAGTCACCTGTGATTATGGGGAGAGGCCAGGTAGTTCAGCAATTAGATTCAGCATGAATAATTGTTGACAAAAAGGCACTGTGGAGCCAGTGTGCCAACGTTTGAAAGCCAGCTGTGCCACTCACCAGCTCTGTGCCTTTGGCAATTCACTTAACTTCTCGGGGCCTCAGTTTCCTCATTTGAGCAAAATGACAATGATCACCTTTCAGTTAGAGGGTGTTTATATGGATGAAAGAGTTAATAGGTTAAAACATAGAACAGATTTGTTATATATGACAGAAAGTAGCAAAGGTACCATTTGAGACCAATTCTGCCTGCATCTCAACTCCTATCTTGCCCCCTCCCTCAAGAGATCTCCCTGGATTAACAGAGAAGCAATGAGTCATCTGGCAGAAGCAGGGAGCTGAGCATTGGGGCAGAGAGGAGACTTTGGTCCAGGAAGCTGGGATGGTGATTCAGAATTAAGTAGATGAGTCCTCTTGATTAGGGAAGTGGAGAATAAATGAAGCCAAGAGACCCTCCTCCCATGCTAAACCACAGGATGTCCACAAGCTGAGAGTACAAATCGATCTTTTAGAGAGTTATATTTAGTAACACATCCATCTTTCATCATGAGCAGATTCTTAGCATAATAATACCATATTCTCTAGGAAAGGGCATAAGGTACAGTGGGTAAAAAAAATACAGAATTTTTGCAACACATAATGATTATATCCACTGCGGGTGATTAGTACATGTATATGACACATTCCAAATCCTTTTATGCCCTCTTTCCTCCCCTACCTTTGGAATTTTGGTCCCCTTTCTAGTGATTGTAATCATTATGTGTTGAAAAAAAAAAAAGAAAGAAGGAAAGAAAATGGTGGGGAGAGGATCTAGAAACAGAGGGAGGGAAAAGAATGGGGTGGGAAAACAGAATTTAAAAAAGTAAGATACGCCAAGTACATGTACCTATTCCCTAAGATGGATGTAAACATCATGTACTACAGACGTGTACACAGAGGAAAAGGAAGAAAAACAGCACAGCTTTCGTCATCAGTTCTAAAGGGAGAAGACTTTGGAAGGCTTTGGTCCTGAGAGGGATTACCTGAGACCACATGGTGAGGAAATTCAGGCTTACCTGGGATCTACATAAGCCACCCAGGTCTTAGATATGTGCAGGGCCAGCTTCACGGGTGTGCAACCTGTGCAGCCACACAGGGCCTCCAGCTTACAAGTGTCCTGCACTTCGTCTGGTGCTCCACTGCTCTGACGGCTCATGAAATCATGAATTACTTCTAAACACGGGAACTTGCATTTTCAGTTTGCAATGGGCCTCCCAAGTTGTGTAACCTACCGTGGGTCTCTGATACCAGTGACTCCATGAGGTGAGGTTGCCACAAATTCCCCTTGACTAAGGCAGCTGTTTTTAGGTATGACCGCTATTTTATGAGCATCCTACAACTCATTGCTTCTCTAACAAGCTGGGTCTTATTACGTTATCCTTTCACATGCAATCTTGAACAAAGTGAGAGCATGGGTACTTTTCCTTTTAAGTACTTTTTATTTACACCTTCACCAACTTTTTAGCAGATTCAGATGTATGTTTAAGAAAAATAAAAAGCATCCAGGGCTGAATCTGTGGCCATGGTGGGAACGTTGTCTCTGTTTTGTGCAGAGCCTGTTGTTATCTGCATAGTGAATCGCTGTCGAAAGCAGTTAGATGATTTTGCAATGTGAGAAGAGAAATTTGGTCTTTTAGGGCAGGTTAAAAAAGTGATCTGTGTATGCTTTCTGGAAAGAAATTGTGTGCTTTTAGAAACTCTCCACTTATACCTGTTTCACCTAAGCTGCGGCCACAAGAATAACTTTCAGTGGGGCCAGATTTCACTTCATGAGAACTGCCCTAAAAAGAAAGGAGTAGAATTTCCTACACTGAAGACCATCGAAAACAGAAGCATTTTGAAGTGAAGAGAACGTGGAAAAGTTGACACAGTAAGTTACAGCAGGGGTGGAAATGATGAAATCCTAACTCCCAGGATATGAATATTTCTATTACATTCTATTGCATAATTGCGAATAAAATTGTCTCCAAAAATTGATTTCTATTAAATGGCACCTGGATAAGTTTTCCTGTTATTCACAGCAAAACTCCTTGTTATTCATGCCAGCATTGTACAAGCAAAATCTTCCCAGACCCCAGGCGCAGATGTCTAGTAAACATTTGTCAGGCACATACGGAGAGCCGTAGTCAAACCTCGCCACTGCTCTTGAAGCCTGGAGCATTCAGAGCCCTGATACTATAGGCCTCATATGAGTCCTCTGTTTGTATCTGACCCACAAACCATGCGTCTTACTTAGCATGCAAGTGAGCAAGTTGTAGGGACAACTTTGCCTTTGACTGATGTATTTGGTCTTCCGGACTTGAAAAAGACATCGGTTATTGAAGAGTTGTTTAAGCGTTGGTGTGACTTAGAAAGCTCAGATTGTAGTTCATCTCAATACTTAGGGTTTATGTTCACTTTGTTTTAAAAAACAAATGCATTCAGTACCATGCCTATTGATTTCTTCACCTGAAAAATTCCAATAGCTCCAAATAGTACAGAAGCCCTGAGGGTGGGGCGAGGAGAGCTCGTCCAGTCCACTTCTGGCTGCATTGCTCCCTCAAGCATGAAAAAGTAGATTCCGGCACCTCAAGCCTTTCCCTTCCAGCTCTGGGACTGGTCCGATTACTGCGGATCCAGCAACTTCTGCTTTGCCACTGCAAAACTGCTGAATCACAGTAGAGAGCTAGCTTATGATTTATAAAACTTCTAGCATTATCTGTTTCATTTTGTTTATTTTTTTCCTAATAACCCTAATAACCCTGAATTTCACTCAAGATTGCTACAAACAATGAAACCAAGTAATGATGATGGAACGAAACTTCAGAAGCTGATTTGGTAAATAATTACATAGCTCTCTGGCTTAATTCTTAAACAGACAAATTAAGAATTCTTTACATTTAATTTCGGTTCTCTTTAGAGCTGGGAGATTTAAAAATGTTGTGTGGATTGTTAAAAACATGACATGTGTGATATTACCAAAGGCTATTTTTCTTATAAGTAGTAATGATACCAAATTCTCCTTTAATCTGCCATCTGCATTGGACAAAATTGGTCTTAAGACCAAATATAATTTTAAAATGCATGATTCTAAGGCTTATTTTTAAAAATTGTGCTGTTTCTAATTACCCTAATGTAAACCTATGGGTTAAATTTTCAATAAAGAAATTTCCAGTTCTGTAAATTGAACAAAGAATTTTTACCGGCAACCAGCAATTTAGGTTTGTTTATTTCATGTCAGATGGGTAATGTGCCAGTGCCGTAATGAGGTTTGAGGAACACACATCTCACATGATGATGAAAAAGCTCAATAATCATGCTTATGAATCATAAAAGCATCCAGCAATTTTAGTGTTTAAACCGTGCTACTGCAGGATACTTGGAAATCTCATAAAATTATGAAAATCGAAAAAATTAATACAAAAATATCTTTTATTTCACTTTTTAGAGGACACCACACAGAAGTCTAGATAAAAGAATTTGATGTTTTTTTCCCCCTATGGTAAACACTAGCAAGGGGGAATATTGAAACATAGGTTATCACCTTATTTTCCCCAGGGATAAAGAAAAAACTTTTCAATCCTAGCTACTGTGCAACAAACATTTTTTTTACAGCATATTCATTCATAATTCTTTCTGGAGTGTAACATCTGTCTTTAAAAGGTTTAAGCTAATACCCACACATGCCTACTTAAAAATACTTTCCCACTTATTACACTGTCTTTCCCTAGACCACTGGTAAATTTACGATGCCTCATTAAACTATATGGAAACAGAGAGCTCCCTAAATGTAAAAGGACTATTTTGAATGCTGACTATCATCCATAGCAGAAGGAAATAATTAACTCATTCATTCATTCATTCATTCATTCATTCATTCATTCATGTAACAAACATTTATTAAACACTATGCAAAACTACAGCTTACGATCAAATTCACAGTCAAGTGGTGCATAAATTTATGCATAAAATGAATGCTAATGAAGAGCTGTAAAGTCCATGAAAGAGGCAGCCTAGTCTCAGTCTGGGTAAGAAGACCTAGTAAAATTTGCACTACAGCTAGACCTAGAGGGATGAGTAGAATTGTAAAAGTTGGATAAGAAAAGAGTAGATGCAAAAGAAAAGGCCTGTGCAAGTGTGTGGCACTTTTTGGTTGTGGTGAGACATCTCTTACAACTCCAGCCTAGACTCTAAGGGGAAGAGGCAAAGATGAGAAAGATATGGTTGGCTGCAGGTAAATTATGAAGGGCTTCAATGCCAAATTAAGGACACTGAAGGCAATGTAGCTATGAGCAGGGAAGTAACATGATGGAATCTGTATTTAGAAAAATCATTGGATGCTTTGGATAATGGACTAGGGTGGGAAGAAAGCAGAGGTCAGAAGAATAATTTCAAAGTTAGAACAGGAGCTGAAACAGCTGAAAGTATAGTATGGAACTCCAAATGAGAAAGGGAGGTAAGGATTTGCAGAACTATTTTTAATTATCTTTGCAACAGGAGAAAAAGGGAAGAGTCAGGTTCTTTTAGAATCTTTTTTAAATTGTTTTCTTTTATTAGTACGTATTTCTGTACATAATGACTACATTCACTGTAAGGAATTGGTACATGCACATAACTCATTTCAATTCTAGAGTCTTTTAGAATCTTGAATGTTGCTATCATACAGGATGTGTAAAAATATTTACCAAAACTTTGTATAATTAACAAAGGCTTGTCATGAAAAGCATTTACTAAGTCCACACTGCCATTTGTGTAGAATTCCAAAGTACCAATGAGAAATATAGATATCATCACTTCTTCTCATGAATTGAAGGTTTTATAGATGAATACTTGGCTTCTAAAATCATTCTACTTTCAACAGAAACATCTACAAATGCCTGGACTGATAAATGTGCTGAATTTCTCCATATCATGACCATTTGCTGATAGCCACTTTTCAGTATGGACATGTGACTCTATGAGAAAACCGGTCTCATAAAATTTTCTTGTAAAATGGATTATTTTTAAGGGGAATGTCAGTATAATATCTTGCACACAGCATTTATGTAGAAATTTATAATTTAGTTAGGAGTTACAATTGATTCTTAACTTTGTTACTTAAATGGGCTTGTATATAGAAAGAGGCAGTCCTAAATCTTCTAGGTCTATTATCATCACCTTATTAAATGGTTCTGTGAAGTATGCATTTTGTGGCGTTAAACCAGTACTCAAGCACTACACCTTGCTAAGCAATGGAACCCTGCATGAATAAGGGAGAAAGAGAGTGACCCTCGTAAAGGTCAAGGAGGTGTGGGAAATTCTGCCTAGGACTATGTCCTCCGTTTGCTTTAGAATCACATGCATGCAGATCTCCGAGGAACTGCTTCCATAGTCCTCCACTCACTCATTCAACTGTTACTTATTGGGTACCTCTTCTCTGCTGGGCGTTATACCTGGTTTGAGGTACACAGTGGTAGATTAGACAAGGCATCTGCTCTCATGGAGCTTGCTATCACCTGGCGAGCCCTTCCATTACAGTGCGGTGAGGTTAAGTAAGACAGAAACTTCCCAGGATGTGATGACGTGACATCACTTGAGATTTATATACACGTGTGTGTGTGTATGTGAGAGAGAGAGAGAAAGAGAGAGAGGCTTATATAAGTTTAGCCTCAATGTGATCTCTTAGTCATCTATGAAAGGAAACAAAGAATGACACAGGAGAGAGGGAAAAGAAAGTTACACCTCCTCCCTGAAGCCTTCCCTAATTCTTCCACACAGAAATGATATCCAATAATTACGGCTCCCCATTCTGGAGGATTTTTCCAATCTATGATCATACTCTTTCTCGACTTTTAATGCTGAAATGAAAATCCCACGCAATAAAAAAAAAGCACTTCCTATTAGATAAACTGGGGAAGAATCTTGAAGGCTTGTCCTCCTAAATGCTCTCTACAAAAAAGATTTAGCAGAGTGCTGTCTAATGACCAAAGACAAGATGAGGACCATAAATCGTTCAAGCTTTATTTTCTGTGGTTATTTATGCCCCTGTTTCTTCACCTTTGCCTTCCATGTAATCAGCCTCATCCTGTAGTATGCTAGAAAGATGCTGATTACATACAAGTCACAGGGTAATTTACCCTTCTGACCTTCCTTGAGCTCTTACAAATCTCTCTACTGCTGGGAGGCCAGAGTTTTGTTCTTCCCTCAGCAACAAAAAGCTGTGCTTTATAAGCTGCCTCATACGGCAGCAGAATGGAAATAGTGCAAACTATTGTTTGTGTGTCAAGTTGGCTGGGGGTGGGGATGGCCGTGACCTTGGCCTTTCAGAGAATGTGGGAAAAAGGAATATTCCCCATTTTCCCAATCTTTGCGGCCCTCGTCATGCCAGAAGCAAGGCTGGTGACAAATCGGAATGCACTTATCACTTGTGAGTGTAAAATGAGGAGGTTGGGCCGGTTGATTTTTGAGGCTCCTTCCCGCTCTCACATTCCAAGATTCTAAATATGTCTCAAGCCTGATAACTTGAAGAGAAAATTGAGTAGGGCGATGAATTCGGCTTGTGTATGAGAAGCACCCTGGTGGATACAGCCATTCACAAATCATTACTCTGGACAGCCTCCCCTGAGCCCAGATGTCAAGCAAGGAGGTTCAGTCTAAGTTGTGTTAAATAAACACGGAGAACTTGATCACCACACTGGAGGAAAGCGAGATTGTCCTGACCTCCAGAAGAAGGTAAGCAGGCAGGAAAAGAATCTCAGCATTTGGTTTCTAGAAGCTTGGGAACATTTCCACTTTGCCCTTGTAAACCTGGCAGTTTATAAGACTCCTTACATTCAAGACGTGGTGAGGGGAGGTAGGCACATTCTGAAAGGTTTTCTGGTCTCTGCGCAATTTTATTCAGCTGCTACCTGCTTTTGTCCCACATTTTGCTTAGTATACCATCGTTAGAAACCCTTCCCTCTGTTTTCTATGGCTGGGTAGGATCATTTTAATCACTCCCATTCTTTCATTTCTTTTCGGGTACTAATTTGAATACGCAAAGCTGAACCCTCTTAGAATTTGACCAATTCTTGATAAGATCTGTCTGAGAAGCAAGCATCTTCAGTAAATGGGGGTGTTTACCTCTTTTGATTGATCCATTATGAATATAGGCCTGTCTTAAAGCAAGTAATAATAATGATTGCATAACATTCAAATGGTGCCACACAATATTTGAAGTGCTTGGCATGCATTAATTCATGCCATATTCACAAATGACCTACAAGAGGGTTTGTGTGTATGTGGGTGCATGCACACACATGATTGTGGGTGTTTTCCCCCATGTCTATTTGTATTTGTGGCAGTTATAGTGTCAGTGGGCTTTGTTTTTAGTTTGGAGTTCTGAAGGAAAAAGAGAAATTCCCTTCATTGGTTTATTTCTTTCCTCTCTTACCATGGCACTCAGCCCTGGCCTAGCAACTTTTGTGGCCCCAAAATATTTTGGCGGCACCAAGAGCCCAAGTAGCAACCACGACGTGGCCCACAGAGTACCAGTTTGGTAGATGTGTAAGAGTCCACAGGCTTCAACTAGCTCAAAGCTTCTGCTGTTCTCATTAGAGACACATTTTAAAAGAGGCACGGAGAGCTTTCCTCCCCCAATTCCCTGAGAGCAAGTTTTCCCTGAAGACCAAGCAGAAGTCCAGATCCGCATCCGGGGTGTGTAAAGGTGGACTGCAGTGCTGCACTGCTTCCAGGCAGTTGCAGACAGAGCACACTGTTAGGTCCTGGAGAAAAAGAACTAGCTGTTTTAGTTTTCTGGAAAGGATATTTTGCAACCTGTAAGTGCCTTGGTATGGTCTTCCCAAGCTTTCTTCTTTTCTTTCTTTCTTTTTTTTTTTTTTTAGTTTTGTATATCTGTTCCCTTTTGAGCAGGAAATGCATAGTTCAACTTTTAAAAGTTGTCCAGCAAAAAGCAGTCAGAACAAATTCAAATAGTTAACTATTTTTTAAATGATCGCCTATTGTTAAGATTTGATACTTACCATTTTATCAGAAATTTAAAATAGATTTATCTGTCTAAGTATATTGCTTTGTTACCTAGTTTTGACTATGTTGTAGAGAATACAAGGTTACTTGGCAATTGATGAGCACTTTTTCTTCTGAACATTGATTCTTAACAATTGTTGTAAAATGAAGATGCATATAAATGGAACATCTTGAATGTCCTTGGTCTTCTTTCTTTGTATATATGACCTTGTTTAATTTTCACAAATTTTGATGCTGTTGTCACCATTTTCCAGACGAATATTTGAGGTTCCTTAACTTGTCCAGGATTACACACCTTCGTTTAATTCAGTATGTAGAGGTTGAAAGAAATGACCATTTTCAGGACACTTTCTTGTCAGTAACAATATCCAGGTCCAAAAGAATGAGCATGGTTTCAGAGGAGGCACAGAAGAAATATTGTGAGTATGAGTAATTTTCTCTCCCCACCTGACTTGAGGCTGGAAGGACCTTAGGTGCCACAAGGGCATCTTCTAGAGAGTTTTGCAATTGGTTGCAGTCCATAGTCAGCTGAGTTCAAGACAGGACCACATGGCAGAGGGCATGGCCACCTGAGGAGAAGCTGCTCACATCATGGCGGCTGGAAGCAGAGAGAATCTGAACACTTTCTAAAAGCGCTTCTATCTATGTAACATTTATAACACTCACATGATTGATGATGTCTGATATCCATTACCAGAATATTGAAACCAGGCTTGCACATCACTAGGTGAGAGAGAATGCAACATTATTTTTCTTGTGTGTGTGAGACACTAATGATCTCTTATCTATACTCAGACTTAAGTGAGGCCTTTGGAAGTTGGATTTGACTAATTATTCTGGAAACTGTATGATGAAGGCCTCAGCCTTCTGCCAGGGAGCAGCATTAAATGATAGTGGTTGTTTGTGCTAACGAGTTTTTTTATGATTATGATTCTATCCCACCGACACTACCCTCTGCATGAACACAAATGACTTTGGGATGTATGTCAGACTTCACATATGCCACTGCTTCCCAACGTCAGCAGTGCAGCATAAACTATGGGAGTCACAAGATTCGCTCTCTCCATTTGGCTAAGATTGTGTGCAGAGCCACTGTGAGTGTGAACTCGTTTTTATTCCAAAAAGCATCTCAGTCAGTGGTTACTGAACTTTGTTGATAAGCCACTACACTGGAAAGGGAAGCTGGCATGCAAGTGGTAGCATCTTGCAGGCAGCATTGTGACATTTACTTTTCCCTCACAGTACCCATAAAAATCCCAAGATTAAATTCGGTTTGCCTTTTATTTCTTCTGACACCCTATGTTGGCTTTTCATTGCAGAGACTTTTTATGAGCACGTTGGACGTGGGAATGGGCTGCCAACAGATGAAATAAAAATGCTTCCATCACTCTTCCTATGAAAATACTTACAGGCCAGGGCTCAAATCTACATAGTATGTCAACTGGCATGCTTTCCTTAAATGCAGCCAAAACAGACAGGCAGTGTGGTCTGAAATTTTTGGTTACTTCAAAAGAAAGTAAATACATATTTTAGTTTTCAACAACAAAAGAGCAGAAATGTATTCAACATTGTTTTGCTAATTTCAACCATTGTAGAAAAGTGTTTGTTTGTGCTTGCTAATGCTCAGTATAGACAGAAACACAGCATGCTTGGAACTGGTTCCATAGGAATCATTAAAAGGCATGCTGAGAATATGTGCTAAGAATAAGACACAATTCTTCGTGCCTGTTCTCTGGCAAAACTCATTACAGGAAGTGATTTCAAACTCAAAGATATGACATGTTCATTCCTCCAGGAAGAGAAAGACCTGATTGGTGAGTGTCTTACCTTTCTCTGGCTTTGATGATTACACCTATGGCCGGGGTGGCAGGAAGGCATATTAAAAGCAAGAAGGCATGATGAGAGAGAACAGAATCAGGGTAGGAAAAGGCAGGTCTAACATGTTATTGACAATCATGATAACTGTACAGTTTCAATCGCGCGTGACTTACTAGCATATCATTGTTTACGAAGGTTTTTTCCTTTGCAACCTGATGCAGTGGGAAGGGGTCTTGGAGTCAGGAGACACACTCAAATCTTGATTCAGCCACTTCTTCTATGGCCTACAGCATATTAGTGTTGAGTATCAGTTTCCTAAATTGGAAAACTGGCATAATAATAGCCCTACTACATAGTGGAATAAGGGTTAAATTCACTCATATAGGTCTAATTGCCTCATATAGTGCTTCACAGTGAATAGGTGATTCATAATGTTTTTTTTTAAATCCCTGAATATAAGGAATGAGAAAGTACCTAATATTATGCAGTGTGGCTTGACCTACTCATGAGTGTGCTCAGGTACAAGCTGCAGTTTAATATACTTTGGTTGTTCCAAGAGTCACTGCCTCTCTAGCCAGGCTTTCTTTAAACTACAAAAACAATTTTCTGCTAAGCCTTAGCATTTACATGAGCACTAACCTTTGTATATACATACCGTTAAGAGAATGTGCATGTAGAAGCAGTAAGTACTAACTTCAGGGGCACATTAAAATCACATGGGGAACTACGGATGACTAGGCTCTATGCAGAGATTCTAATTAACCTCATTTAGGATAGATCTCTCAACATTTTTGGCACTGGCACATTTAAGACATCTTGAGGTAATTCTAGGGTGCAGCCAAAGGTAAAAATTCCTTATTGGCACAGTTATGCTTGCCCTCCTCCATCTTTCCCTCTTCTCCAGTACTAGTGATGATGGGTTGCCCAAGCCTAGCATAATCTACTTATTTCTCCTCAGTCCAGGACTTTGCACAGTGCCTTGTCCATGGTAAATGCTCATTAAATATTTCTTCAAGTTGTTAGCCAGAGAGATCAGAAAAGAGAAACAAACAAAAGGGATATATATATGGGAAAGATCCTTATTCACAGATGACATAATCCTTTACATAGTGGACCCAAATAATTCCACCAAAAGACTCCTAGAATTAATAACTATTTTTAGTAGTATAGCAGTCTACAAGATCAAAAAGTGAAAATCAATAGCATGATTCTACACCAATAATGATTCACCTAGAAAGAATTTTGGAAAACAATACCATTCATGATAACTTTAAGAAAAAATTAACACTTCAGAATTAACCTAACAAAGGAAGAGAAAGACCTCGATAACAAAAACCACAGTACTCTGAAAAAGGATATCAAAAAGGACGTCAGAAAAAGGAAAGATATCCCCTGTTCCTGGATAGGCAGAGTCACTATTTTCAAAATGACCATACTTCCAAAACTGATATATATATATATATATATATATATATATATATATATATATAGACTTAATATAGACTTATATAGATAGATAGATAGATATAGATATAGACTTAATGCAATCCCAATAAAAATATCAACAGCATTCTTCACAGAAAGAAAGCAATTCTAAAATTCATTGGAACTAGAAGAGACCCAGAATACCAAAACAATCCTGGACAACAAGAGTAAAGCAGGAAGCATCACAATCCCAAATTTGAAGTTATATTACAAAGCAACAGTGATAAAAACAACATGGCATTGGCACAAAAGCAGACATGTGGATCAGTGGACCAGAATAGAGGATGCAGAAACGACACCAGACACATTCAGCTATCTAATCTTTGACAAAGGTGCCAAAATCATACACTGGAGGAAAAATAGCCTATTTAGCAAATGGTGCTGGGAAAAGTAGCTACCCACATGCCGAAGATTAAAGCTAGACCTATATCTCTCACCACGTACTAAAATAAATGAAAATGGGTCAAAGGTCTAAATATTAGAACAGAAAAAATCTACTAGAAAATAAAATAAGTAAAACTGTAGAAATCATAGACAAGGGAAGGACTTTCTGAACAGAGCCCCAATTGCACAAGAAATAACATAAATAATCAACAAACGAGATTTTTATCAAATTAAAAATTTCTTCACAGCAAAGGAAATAACCAACAGATTGAAGAGACAACCTACAGAGTGGGAAAAAATTTGTCAGCAACTCCTCAGGTAGAGAACTAATATCTAGAATATAGAAAGAACTCAAAAATCAGACCCCCCAAAATAAAAGACCCAATAAAAATAGGCAACTGGAATGAATAGACACTTCTCAGAAGAAGTCCACATGGCAAATAAATACATGAAAAAAAGTTCAACATCCATGGTCATTAGAGAAATACAAATTAAAACAACACTGTGATTCCAAACTCCAGAAAGAATGGCTTTCATCATGAAATCAAATAATAACAAATGCTGGTGATGCTATACGCTAAAAGGAACCCTTCTACATTGTTGGTGGGAATGTAAACTAATGCAACCACTGTGAAAATCAACATGGAGAGTCCACAGAAAACTAAAAATAGAAGTTACATTTTACCCAGCTATTCTCCAGGTATCTCCAGGTATCTAGGTATCTTACCAAAAGAGTTAAAGATATCATATTACCATGATACATGCATGTCCATGTTCATAGCAGCACAACTCATAATAGCTAAATCTTGGAAGTTGCCTATACATCCATCAACAGATAAATGAATAAGGAAAATGTGGTATTTATACACAGTGGAGTACCACCCTGCTATAAAGGATAAATTCAAGTCATTTATAGGAAAATGGATCCACCCGAAACTATGTTAAATGAAAAGAATCAGACACAGAATGTTAAATATAGCATGGTTTCTCTTATATGAAAACACAAAGTATAAATAAAGAGTAAAATAAAAGATAGATAATAGGAAATAGAGACATAGATCTTTTGTAATAGGGAAAAGGACCAATAAATGGAGGGGGGAGAGGGAGCACAAAAAGAATTAAATGTGATATGTACATGTACCAACCCCCCATGATGAATGTAATCATTATTTACTGTAAACGAGTACTAAAAAAGTATAAATGAATGAATCTGACTCAACAGTGGCTCATGCTTGCAAGGTTGGTGACTGGTGTTAATGAATAGGAAACTGGACATTAACTTCATCAGAAAATCTGAGTTTTGTTCTGATTTAGTCGTGGCTTGGTGGGTCTTCATGCTTAAATAATTTATCCATGTAAGACCTCAGTTTCCCCTTGTATATAAAATGAGAAGAATAGACCATATATGCCTAAGGGCCTTTCCAGAGCCAATGTTATTCCACGAGTCTATGAAAATCTATGGCACTAATAACTATATTTTTGCCACCCTCATAAAATGACATGTACATGGTGAAAGGGAGTTTAATGAATCTTGTAAAAAGCACTTTCTGGAACTAGAGAAGCCATTTTCGTAATGGAGAGGATTTAATGGACTTAGCTTGTAAAGAAGCAATTTAGTAGCTTCTGTCCATTTGGTACTGTTGTGTGTGTTACGCAGAAAGAAAGGAGAGGGGTACAAGTAATCCTTAAGCACTTGTGCCTCAGGGATGGAGAGTGTCCTCTGAAATGAGACTAACCAGATGCACACCAACTGCTTACTAGCTGGGTCACTTGGCCATATCCATTGGTATCTGGTAAAGATAAAATGAGGTAACACATGAAAAGTCCTTACAATAACACCTGGAAATAGAAACACCGTAAATGCTGAGGAAAAAAAATAAGAATATACAAAATCCAAATAAAACCCTCAGAATCCCAAACTATTTGTTTCCACATTCCAATTACAGAAAGTAAAGCTCAGGGAAGTCAAAAATAAATTTGCTCTAGGTGACATAGATGATAAATGGCAAACATGGGATTTCAAGCCATGGTGACTGCAACGTCAGCAGCTTGTACCCTGGATCCTCATTGTTTTATTGCGATTCCTATCGTGTTCTGCTCACTCCGGTGGCGAATGCTGGAGGTGTGCTCACTTTAGCAGTCTGTTCTGGGTCTGTGTAGGTTTGATTTGGTTGCTGCTTCTCAGATTTCCCCCAGTGCCCTTTCCCAAGCATCCTTTACAAGGAAAGAGTGTCAGTGTTTCTGCTCTCATACACATAACCAGATTCAGATAGGCACTTACAGTTTGAACACAGTGAAAACCTTTACACAGGCAGAATTGTTTCCTAACACATCAAATTGTAAGGCCTTTGCAAAAGAGAAACTTGTCTTAGAACCCTGAACTCTATATTCTAACAGTAGGAACTCAAGAAATCTGGGACAGAGCCTGAGCATACGTGCTTTGAAAGTTTCACAGGTTTCCCTGGATAAGATCTCTAAGATTCTAGTTCAAATCTATTGTTGTACAGTTGGGTAAACTGAAAAACAGGGGTACAAAATTACTCAAGTTTGCATCACAAGGACTCAGAGTCTCAACCACAAGTCTCCTTCCCTGCTTGTCAGACTGAACTAGCTTTAGGACTTTGAGAGTACTTACATGGCTTTACTTGGGTAATCCAAGGTCAAGGTCATAGCTGAATTGTCTCCATAAAATTTTCTGCTGTCTGGTGACCCTCTGCTCCTTTTAGAGATATCATTTTAGGGTAATGAGAAGAGCTCTCTTGCAAGGAGGCAATATTTTCTAGTAGTTAATAATGTAGAATCTGGAGCCATACCAGCTGCTTTTAAATCCTGGCCTCATCACTTCCAAGTTTAAGGACATCAGGCAAGTTTCATAACTTCCCTGTTCTTCAGGTTTTTCTTGAGGAAAATGGATATAAAATGGTTAATGTGGTGATTAAATGTGATTGTGCACATAAAGTACTTTGAAAAACGCCTGACAAGAGTAATTATTCAATTAATCTTTACTATTAATGTTATCTTTCATTTAGTAATATACTTCAACTGAGCCTTTATTTCATTGTTCAGACTTTAAGAAATGATATTTTTGTTTTGCTCAGCTCCATTGTCTATAAAAACATGTGGGCTTGGTTGCACATAATGTCAGCTGCAACACAAAACAGCATAGCTTTGCTTACCAGGGAGAATAATCCCAAACTCTCTGCCACTTAATCTGGGTCAAAAGCTAAATGGAAGAGAACAGCTCCTTGAACTGGAGAATTTCTAAAGTAGACACAGTCCACCCACTCTTCTAATACATCCCTGAATTCAGGCATTTCAGCAGAGAGCAAGGCTTTTCTCAAAGTACGCTTTGTTATGATACTATACCATTAACCTCCACTAATGGCCATGTAGAGCAATATCATAATGAAACTCAATTGTTGCATATAGAGCTAGTGCTAGATACTTTAATCATTAGACTATCAATAATACTATTTACATGGATGTCTGGAAAAACTTCCTGGTCTGTTTCTCTACCAGGAATAACTGCACAGCCATTGTTATTATGTAATTTACATAGTTCTCCTTCATGGACATTATGGCTTTCACTGCACATAGAAGTAAAGTAGCCACTTTGCTAGTGGCTACTAATTCGCTTAGAGACAATTCATTGATATCTAGATGTTAGAAAATCAAGGCCTACCATTTTACTTCAGGCCCAGGTCACTTTGTCACCTGATTTTCCTTTTATCTCTTTTTTGATTTAAACTGCCAAATCATATTTTATATATTCTCACTTATTTTTCATTATTTCGTATCAGACTATATAAGAGGTAATTGAAGAAAGGTAAATAAATACAAAAAGGTTTTTTTCAGTCCTTCAAAACGCAGCCCAGGTAAGTTACATATTGTGGTAGATTTGCCCACAAGTCTAAATCCCACTACACAAAGATGTATTTTCAAAATGCTTGTGTAAGCTTTCTATTTTAAAAGTCAGGAACAATTTTATAAGAAAGGCCAGTGAGGCATCTATTGTGTTAGTTCAGATTCATGGGAGTGACTCAGTTCCCAGGAGTTTTCCTTTCAGGATAGTTGTGGCATTTGAAGTCAACAAAGTGAAAACCCTCCACAGTTACAGGGATTCTCTTTTCCAGTGTCTGAACTGCCCATGATTTCCAGTTTCTGTGATGCATGGAAGTTTGAGGAGATAACTTAACATAACCCCCACTTCATTGCACTTTATCTATTTACTGATGTTTATGCGCAGAGATACTTTGGAGATAAAATCAGAAGCATGACGTGTCTTCCCAAATCAATAGTTTAACATCTTGGTTACAGATATTCCTACTATTAATCTTGGTCTGCTTATAAAGCTATAGATCATACTTTATGTAGCAAGTAAATAAGCATGGTTTTTCATTGGTTTTGTCTCAGAAAGGCAAACATAATTTTAGATGTGCTTTATTTTATGAAGATGAATATCATCATCAATCATTTAAATAAATCCTTTTTGCTTAGAAACATAATTTTAAAGTCACCTTTTAAAGGTAAATGCAATACTTGTAGCTAACTTTTTGGTATGTTCAATAGTACTGACAAATGACAAATTTAAATTTAAATACTTGTCTATAGGCTTATATCTCAATTAAATTGTAATTCACCTTTAAGATTTTCATCTATACAATGAAATTCTCTAGGTTATGCTTCAGGCTTACCAATGTGGAATAGATTTTACAAATGCCCATACATGTTAACCATTAATTTCTTTATCACCACAATAATCTCCAATTTAGCAACTAGGCAAGTAAACTGCTTCTTTAAAAGCTAGGCGCATGAAATCATATTCATTATGAAAATGGCTCATTTCATTTCCAGGAAGTGATTTTTACATTCATCAAACTCTTCTTCCTGGAGTATAGGTCGTTTTAAAAGGGAAGTAGCAATGTAGATATTAGTGTCATAGTTATTTATGGACTACAAAGCAAAGAATTTTAAAACTGGGAAGGGTCTCAAAGATAATTTATTCTAATTTATTTTTATATACAGAACAAGTGAAAGCAAGACAGGTGAATGCATTTGTCTAAAATTGTCCAACTTATGTAGAAAGAAGCACTCCGTGTGTGTGTGTGTGTGTGTGTGTGTGTGTGTGTGTGTGTAAGGGATATAGAGACACAGGCAGAAAGGGATAGAGGAAGGGAGGGAAGAAAGGAGGGAGAGAGAGAAAAGAGAGAGATGCTTAACTCAGTAGCAGTTCTTTTTTTCATTTGAACAGCTAGTATTTTAGGGATTTAGGGTTCAATGAATTAACCATACCTGTTTGGCTGTAACCAAAAATCAGCAGCTATGGGAAGTATAGAGAATTGTTGTCGTCCTATTTATATTTGTTTTCACATCAATATCAACATAGATTTTGAGTGATCCAAACTTAAGTATAGAATTCAGTTAAGACCATGAAGAAATCCAAACATCTATGTGGCTCAAGGGAGAAAGAACCCAAAGAAAACCCTCCTTGAAAACATTTGCTTTTCAGACAGTTATCTATAGTAGGGTGGAATTTATATCACCACTATCTGTTTGCATAATTTAGTATGGTAAATGCCTTAAAATACAAACCACCAATTAATCTTCTTAAGAACAAAATAGCTATTTAAAATTTGCTTTTATTTGCAAGAACATTCCATCTGTGTGTTCTTTGTTACTAATACTTCATCATAACCTAATGTGTTTTCGGACAATTTTGATGAATCTATGTGCATGGGTGAGGGAGTCTAAGGATCTTTTAGCTGGCTGTCACATCCCATTCCCAGCTGCTTCTTCTCTCAGAGTCATCAGCAGGGCTGAGCACTGCTTATGAAGTGACCCGGTGTTCCAGAGCAGGCTGAGATATGGGCAAGGAAGGAGTGACTAAGGATCAAAGCAAAAGCGGGGAAGCTGACTTTGAAAGGAGGGCTAGAAATATCCATAAGGTAAAAAACAAGAAGAGGCTTCAAGGGTAGGCATCTGGTGCCAGGCCATGACATAACAGCAGGCTGATAATACTTGCCCTGTCCTGTTATGAATTTGTTAATTGTTTTGGTGTCCTTCAAGCTTTTTAAAGATCTTTCTAAGAACCTCACAAATTATAAAATATGCCTTTTATTATTACAAAACTCCCACTTTTCACCCATAATACATTAAAAACCTATAGAATTTTATATATCTTTATAAAATGAACTTTTACATGATCCCATGGAATTTAATCAGAAGTATGACATTACTAAGTATGTCCAGTGTTTTAAGAGACCTGGCCAGTTAGAATTTTATTTATTTAAACTAGTAATTTATTATTTCTGCAATGAGAAAATGATGTTCTTGGGGTTAGGGTTATGTTTTGGATCTAAAATACCCTCCCAAAATCTCGTGTGTTCAGAGGTGGAACTTTTGGAAGATGATTGGATCATGGGGATGAATCCACCACATGAGTCCATAGCTGGGTGTGCTCTTAGGAGGTGGGACCCAGTTGGAGGAGGTGAGTCACTGGGAGGTGTGACCTGGAAGTATGTACTCCTGCCCCTGGTCCCTTCCTCTCTCTCTGGCTCTTCCTGCTTCTACTGTGCTTCCTGGCCACAATAATGTGAGATTTGCTCCACCATGCCTTCTGCCATGATGTTCCTGCCTGGGAGCCAGCCAACTATGGACTGAAACCTCTGAAACTACAAGCCAAAAATAAACCTCTCATTCTTCAAATTGCAGGTATCAGGCATTATGTCCCAATGACAGAAAGCTGACCAATATAGGCTGTAGCTCGGAGGTAGGGTGCCTGCTTAGCATGTGCATGGCCCTGCATTTGATTCTCAGCATTGCAACAAAATACTTATTGTCAAAACCACAAGATATCAACCAAATACACTGAATGGGTACTGTGCCCCTACTTCCCAAAAAACAGAAATTATGACATGTGACATTTTTGTTACTTTCATTGTTTTCTCAGAAGGCCAAACTGTCATGATGTCCCAGGAGCTTTTCTATCGCAATCTAGTTCCAAATTGTGTACAGGAATCATCTGATTTTAATTCAGAAATGGGCCACTTTGTCCCAAGTATCCTTGGGCCAATGAAGTGACAAATAAAGTGTGACATATGAATAAAATGAAATATTGCTGTCTGAAAAAAGAAGGAAATTCTGACATACGCTACATTGGAAATGAATCTTGATGATGTTATGCTAGTAAAATTAGTCAGTCACAAAAGACAAACACTTCATGGCTCTGATTATCTGAGTTACTTAGTGCATTCAAATTCATAGGGACAGAAAGTAGTAAGGTAGTGGGAGGAGAAAGGAGGAATTTTTGTGTTGGATACAGAGATGAAAAGAATTCTGTGAGTGCACAGTGACGATGATAGAACAATAACGTAAATATACTAAATGCCATTGAATGGTCAAAATGGCACACTTACATATGGTTAAGATGGTAAATTTTACATGATGCATATATTGCCATAATTTTGAAAAATAAACACCAAAAATAAACAGGTCACTGTAGCACCTCCAAGACTCATGAGCCCACAGTGTTTTCTTGAGCCCTCCATGGTCACTTTAAGATGTTGTCAATCTTAAAGAACATTTCACTAAACTCCTCAGCCGCTGTATGCCCTCTGTGCCTCTTCCAGATCTCTCCTTGTATAATGCATTCTTCCCTGGAGAATAATCATTAAAATTGAAACCATTAGAGCCCTGCTCAAGTTAGACCTCTTCAATTAGCATCCTCCTTATGATTACATATTCTCTCAGGTTAGAGACCTTCCTTGCTGAGGGGTTGAGGCATTAATGGATGAGGTGGGTGGAGTGAAAGTTTTCCCAACATAAGAACAGTGTGACTCTGAGTCATCCGGCATTTGATTGCTTAATGGAGTTCAATAGATGGTGTCTAACCTTTGGGAATCATTGTTCATATGCTTTGCTTCTGTCTGTAGGACACATTAGTCATTGCCCCTGATTTGGTAGGTCAGCCCCTTGAAATGTTGTCTTTAAATGAACAGTCACTTTGCCTGCATTCCGTCTCGACTTTCAGGTCATGCACAGATGACCGCCTTGATATTTATCTGTCCATTGCTGAGCTGCATAGCACTTGGGGCCAGAGCCAATAAGACTTTTGGACTTGATGGGATTACAGCAGCTGGTACCTCGGGAGGTCCCATTTATCAGCCCTATCATTCAATTATTTCTTATTTATTTAGCCCTATATGAAATCTTTGAATTTTTAATGAAAAATCCCATTAGCACAGAAAGATAGAAGTGTTATTAAGCTAATAAAACAGACCTCCATTGAAAGTAACTGGAAAAGCCACAGAAATTAACATAAGAAATATAAAACTAATGAGTTCCTGGCTTAACACAGTTAAGGATTGTTTAGGGACTGGAAAATGGGAGATACCTGGTATTTTTAAATAATAAAATAAGCCTATATATGAATATGCATTTTAAACAAACATGACAGAATGAGGGCATAATGATTTAGATACTTTGAACACACTTGGAACAAAAAATTTGGTAGAATTTTTAAAATGGTCTGACGATCTCACAGGGAAGCAATAGGGGGCATCTGGTTTAAAGAACTAAGAATAAAGCAACAAGGGGCCAGTGAGATGGCTCAGCAGTGTAAGCGCCTGCCTGGCAAGCGCGATGGCCCAAGTTCGACTCCCGGATCCCACATACGAAGAAAGGGTTGGTGATATCGCTCAGCAGCACGGGCTCCTGCTGGAGTGCGAGGTCCTGAGGTCAACCCCCGGCACCCACACAATAAATAAATAAATAAATAAAGCAACAGGGACAAAGCTGGACTCAATAAAGGTCTATCATCATTTATCATAAGAGCGTGTTCCTCTTTCCTGAATAAGGGGAATGTTTTGGATTTCGGTTGGCCAGAATAGTAGGTAACTATTATAAAACTGTTACCTTCACTATTTTTGAGGAACTTTGCAATTTCAAATAAGGATAATGGCATCTTAATGAAAGTAGCTTTCTATAGCCTTATTTCCATTTGATTAGAGTCCTGTATTTTTGTGTTGAAGCTGAACAGGGCATCTTGTGTTACGTTCATAAAATGATACTCTATATAAATATTTGTTTTAATTTGGGTGTAAGAGGAACCAGATGTCGTGTGTCTAATCCAGGCACTTAGAGAGAAGTGGCACTCTTTCATGTCGCTAGGGCCATTGTTCCAAGAATTAAAGGATCATAATGATTTTCAAATTGATTTGAAAGATACAGTGTGACTTTGCAAAGTGCCTGACATCTCCTTGAGGCAGCTTTGGTTTGTAACTTGGTCACTAATCAGGAAATAACACATAAGAAAAAATCACTAACTATATAGAAAATATTTGGCAAAGGAAGTTAGGATGGTGTCAGCTCTGCATGGTATATATTGCAGGGGTGTCAAAGAAGTTCTGGTCTCTCAACATTTCTTCTGAGTGAAATAAATCCTATATCCTATTCACAGAACCGGGTTTCTACATGTCTACTCCCACAACATACTTTCTTCATTTTGGATGCTTTACTTAATGTTTAATGGAGTAACAAAAATGTTAGACCTGAGAGTTACACGTCACAGCATAGTTCAAGTCCTTTGTTTTGCCGATTACAAAATATATATTAGATGAAATGATTTGCTTAAGCTCATGTAACTACTTAGAAGCAGAATACCTTAACTGTACTGCCTTAATCACATTGTGCTGAAGTACTAATGTGTAACACATCAAACCTGATTTTTCTCAAATCAGCTATGAAAGGTATTTTCTAATTGAAAATAAATTTACAAGACTCTAGAAAATCTCTTTGCTCTGTGTTTTGTGTATTTGTGTGGTTTCCCCAATTTTTCAAATAATAGTAATACATCAACCTAACTGCAAAAATTAAAACCATTCAGGAAGATGAAGTAAATCTCTATTCTTTCTGCAAATCTAAGCCACATGTTTTAGTCTAACTTTTCTACAGAATAATATCTATATATGCAAAGTGTGTGTATAAAATTGTATTTACCTTATTAAAATTGGTTTCAAAGTGTACATTATGTCCCTTTTTCAAAATATGCTTTTAAAATATAGTTTAAAGTAGAGTATTAAGAAATGTAGTACAGCTCCCTTTTTAGGAACTTCTTCCATTTCCAAGTGAGATCCCTGTCAAGAAAACTTTTAGAACCTAAAAAGAAAAGTTATGATCAATTATGTTCTATTTGCAATTAGATAAGCTGGAGAGATTGAGGGTTTTGGTTAAGTTTTTTGTTTGCTTTTAAAGATTATTAAATAATATACATTTTTGAAAACAGAAAATGCAAAGCCTCAATAATAAACCCTGGGCCAATGTAATCTCCAATCTTACAGCCCCGAGAGAATACCATTCTTTTGGAGGAGTTTATCTATACATCTCCGTAGACCCACAAATGCACACAGTTAGTAAGGTCAACTACTTTAACAGCTGACACTAGACACAGTTCTTTTTAGGAAATGGAATATATTTGATTAGGTAAATGCCTTACAAGCACTTGGAGATGAAAAGGATGAAGCCCCACGCACCCATGCATGTTACCAGAGAAAGGAAATGAAATAAATAATTAAACTGCGGAGGTAAAACAAAGATAGCACAAGAATTTACTTGGGAGGAAGGAGGGAGGGAGGGGAAGGGAGAGGAGAAGGTGAAAGAGAAGGGAGAAAGAAGAAAGAAGAGAGGAGAGAGGAGGGAGGGGGTAAAACAGAGAGAGAGAGGGAGAGAGAGAGATGAAGGAACTGAAAGTTGTGAGCCAGTAGAAGAGTGGCATCTCTGAGGAAAGGTGTCTGTAAAGAATTCCCTGGGATAGAATATCCAGAGAAATTTAAAGAAAACGAATGCCAACAGTGGCTCCCCAGCATTCACCCATGTCATCGTGAGTAATGCATACAAATGCCTTGGGTAAAAATGCAAATTCTGTGAGTGTGTATACTTCCTTCTCAACAACAAGAAATTGTGTAACTTTAACAGCATGTGTTGAATGGATAAAGAAATGGTTTTGGTGAAATAAAGGAATAGGGAGCACATTTGGGCAAGAGAAGTAAAGCACACAAGGTTAAAAGAAGTAGGCACTCAGAATTAGAAGTGAGCAGGAGAACATAAAGTATCAGGAATTTACAGAAATATTAGGAAGATACTGGCCATTCCACAGGACATGGGACGAAAAATGAATGAATTTTTTTCAAAGCTTACATCCTAGAATGACTTCATCAGACCCCAAGACCTTACTGTGTGTGTCTACAATTGAAAATAATTAAATGGTAATTATGCTATCCAATAAATACTGTAACATGCTTTTTCTACTTAGTAATAAATATGGAATTACATTAGGATGAATGGTTTGTATTTAATGGATATAAATATTTTATTTAAACTTGGGGGGGTAGTTTTCAATGGTTTACTATGAATAAGCAATTCTACACTTACAATTCTTATTGACTGAAATGATCACAGAAATGTAAAAACAGGAAAAGTTAAGACCATTTTGGAAAACAGAAGGATCTCATCAATAGGCAACAAATTGAGGGGTGTTCAGAAAGATGTGTTATGAACAGGAGGAACAAGGCAATATTATTCTGTTATTTTTCTACAAATAACTGAAAAACGCAGCGGAAGACTTGAGAAATGGATGACATCTATGATCAGAGCCTCCCCGAATCCCCATGCATGGAGAGAAAGTGAAGGTGAGCCTCTAGGCCTTTAGGATTAGGCCACTAAAGGGAAGCAAGGTACTCTTTTGCTTGTTTTATTCCCTTAATTAGGGTTATTGTGCTAGAAAGAAAGAGGTTGCATTTTAATAGGCTCAGAAGAGGCAGTGTTGGCAGATTGGAAAGGGGGAAGTCTTCGAGATAACTTATGCTGCCACCACAAATAGAGAGAGAAACTGTTGGACTCTGAGCATCAGGTCCTCATCTGTTTACTACTGGCAACTTATCTAGCAAAATAAAACTATAAAAATGTAAAGCTCCACTTTTCTTATTAGAAATAAAATTATTTGTACTGAAACCCATCCCAACTAGCAGAACTTAGTAGATGTAAAAACAGAACAACTTACCAGACGTTTGAAAACATTCAAGAGTGACATAAAGAGATTGTTCCAAGGAATAAGGGCAGACTTCTTCCCACGAAACAGACTAGTATGATGGAACTGGAAAAAATGTTAGAATAATTCTATCTTGTGTTCTCCAAAAGTTTTGGGAGAACTTTCCTAGATGATAACAAAGCAATAAGAACTCAGACAAGATCACTTTTACATAAAAAGCACAACTGCAGAGAAAAAAAGTACCATCATGGCAGTAAATAGCAGATATACTCTTGCAGAAAACCAAATCTATAAAGAATTGAGAAAACTATCCCTGAACCTAGAGTAAAGGGTTAGAGATAATCAAGATATGCAAACATATGAAGCTCGTGGAATTTTAAATACATAAGATTGGAATTATTTGAAGAGAAAAAGGAACAAATGAAGGAGAAGCAATAGAGAAATAATAGGAAAAACTCGCTGAGTGTAGGCTAATTAAGTTTTAGCTAGTTAAATCTTCTCCTTGATTGGGGAAAAAATACAGGATGTTCATTCATGCAGCTGAAAGAAATACATAGTGTAGCCAGTCCTTTTCTTTTGACATTTGCCAAATAGCAAAGAGGAAATCAGAATTTTTCCCTTGGGCAAAGGGACAGAAAACTGAAAATATCAGCTGGCACTTGGGAAAACAATTATAGAGATTCCTTGGATGAGGTATAAGAAGGAAGGATAAAGAAAGATCCGAAATAAGGATGAAAGCCTGAATGGAAGCTTGCTGGTTTCCTGCCAAAAGTAAATGTGTCTAAGGATCATGGTTCACCTCCAGGCAGACTACTTTAATTAAGCTCCTCCTAAGAAATAAACAGTCCCAGAAAGTCCCAAAATGGTTGGTTGGCTAAAGCAAACCAACCAACTGACAACAAATGCCACAGTATTTCCCACTATATATCCATCTATATTGATGACATATAAGAGAATTGCAAGAAATGAACCATAATTCCTCAAATAAATGCTTAAGTTATGTCACATGCCTTTGTGGGTTACATACTGTTTGCCTTGTAATGGCTTCAAAATGCCACTTGAATTTGATTCAACAAGTAGTAACTGTATACCTACTGTGTGCCGAACACCTATATGAATTTGTGCTTCCTATTCTTTTTCCACGTGGAAATCAATGACGGGTTGATCTTAGGAGAGCTCAAAGTGTTACCAAATGCCAGTGTGAAAAATCAGACCATTTTATTGGGATGATCATAAGGGTAACACATTAGTATTTCTTCCTATGAAAGAGATTTAAGTAGTTACTGTGACTCTTCTCCCGTTAAAATGGTGAAAAAACATTTGTAAAAAACAGGCTTTTGAAAGAATGATTTTGCAGGAAAAAAGATACAAATCTCAATGTCAATGGGCGGGTGAGGTGGCTCAGCGGCGTAAGCGTCTGCCTGGCAAGCACAAGGGCCCAAGTTCGACTCCCGGAACCCACATACGAAAAAAGGGCCGGTGATATCGCTCAGCGGCACGGGCGCCTGCTGGCGCGCGAGGTCCTGAGGTCGACACCCCGGTACCCACAAAAACAAAGCAAAACACACAAAAAAAACCCTCAATGTCAACTAAGGCACTCTTTCACTTTAAGAACTGAATAAGATTGATTTGAACCTCCATTCTAAATCCTGTCAAAATCCAAGGTTTTGTTTGTTTTGTTTGTTTTTGGTTTTTTTGCAGTAGTAGGGATTGAACTGAGGGCCTTCACAAAGAGCTACATTCTCCGCTCTTTTTTTTTTTTAAACATTTTTGAGAAAGTACCAGCTCTTTTTTTTTTTTTTTTTACACTTTTTACTTTTTTGAAACAGAGTCTTGCTAAGCCACTAATTTGCCCAGGCTGGGCACAAACTTGCAAAACTCCTGTCTCAGCCTCCCGAAGTGCTGGAATTACAGGCGTGCACCACCATGCCCCGCTAAAATCAAAGATTTTCTTAAGATTTTTATGGTTTTCAAAGTTATCTATTTGGATGAGGCATAGTGGGAAGTCTCACAGTTTCTCATGATGACTAACAGTTTGCAGCTCCTCTTGGATTTTTCCACATGATGGATTGCTTCAATGTCCTACGTACCCAGTCCCTGTTCACATACAATAACAATACACAAGGGGAATTTAGGTTCTTCCCTTAAAAAAATACAAAATACAAAATAAAAGGAAAAACACCTAGTCATGCAGAGCCCTCTGCAATATCTCTCTTCCATGAGAAAGATAGGAAAAGAGGCTTGGCCTTCCGAGTCCAAACTCTTAAGAACTCATGGATTGGCTGAGGTCACTTCTCTGTGGCATGGAGAGAGAGAAATGGAAAGACAGGGAACTGGAGATCTCTCACTAATCCAACTCCTGTCGCTTAGGAGTGGGAAGAAGCATTCACTTTTAGTAGCCAGTGAGAAACAGAGTTTCCATCCTTTCCATTAAACACTATTTAGTTGAAAAGATAATTTTCATATGTATTTTAATACTTGGTGTTGAACACATCTGCTATGGCTTGTATCTAGATGTCCCTCCAAAGCCTCCTGTGCTCATAGGTGGGAATTTTCAGAGTTGGCTGGAGCTAGGGTGTATAAAGGTGGATTAAGGCTATGTGAATATGGATTAAGGGTGTGGTAACTAAATGAGTCCACTGATTGGCTTAGCATAGTTCTGGATGTAGATAACAGGAAGGCTCACCCTGAGTGCGGGTGGCACTACCCAAAAGGCTTGTATCCTGGATGGGCTAAACAGGAAAGGGAGGGTTACTGCTTGCTGCTTCCTGTCATGATGTAGACTGTTTCTCTTCTGCCATGCCCCTCTGCCATGCCACCCTGCTGTAGAGCCGGCTGACTATGGACTGAGACATCTCCAAACTGTGAGCTGAAATAAATCTTTCCTCCTTTTAACTTGTGGGTGTTGGGTATTTTGTCCCTGCAACAAGGAAAGTAACTAAGACAACATCTGAAGAGCTGAGAAAGTTCAGTTGATTGTTATATAGGTCTTATCCTCGTGACTAAAACCTCGAGTTTTGAGGTTTTGCCAAACATTGTCCTTTCTCTGAATTAGATCTAAACCCAATGGATGTTTTAGTTACTGACCAGAGATGCATGTCTTCCTTTTACTTACTTCAATTTCCAAACTGTGTCTTTAGTCCACTTAAAATTCCTATTCTCCCCTTCCCTCTTCCCAATGTGGAGATTCTTTCAGATGTCTGACTAGGTACTAGTTATGTGCTCACATTTCATGGGAATTAAAATCAATATGGCTGGGGTATAATGCACACAGCTGACAAAACTTCCGTAGCTGTTTAGTTCTGTACCTCTCAAACCCTGTTAGCTGCTATCTATAGGTGCAGCTTGGATTACATGTAAGTCAATCATGACCACATCTGGCGAGTCACTAAGAGCCCGAAATTCACCAGTCTTGTTGTTTTTGTTGCTCTAGTCTGGCAATTATTGCTGTGTCTTGTGAAAGTTACATACTCGACCACAGCACTTCCCTTACACCCTCGTTTGATGAGTCCAGTTGGCTTGCTTCCACATCAGTTCCAGAAAAGTCACTTCGTTTCATCATTGTATTTGGAGTGTGAGCATTAATTCATATCTGCTTCTAAGCTCAGACCCGCCAGCTAGACTAGTCTGCGGCTGGGCCTGATCTTGTCCTCCAGCTCTGTCTCTACGCATCTGAAAGCCCCCAAGGGCATATAAGAATTCTGCTTTAGGCTTTGAGGGGCTATTTGCTTGGACAGCACTAAAAATCTCAAAGGCTGAACCTCTCAGAGATTCCATCAACTCACAATGCTCAGACCATGTATCATAACCATTATTCCAAGACCAGGATCCAATATTTCGCAAACTAATCTCAAATTTGGATAGTGGTTTCTCTTACAGTTGGGAAAATAATCTCCCCAAGGGTGCATTCAAATGACAAAACCTACTTTCCAGAGTGACTACAAAGTGTCTGGACTGGTGCCCCACCAATAAGTCACACTGGCAGGCTATAGTCAGTTTCTCCCTCAAACCTTTCCCCTCCTTCAGTATACCCTTCCTACTGTTTACATATTCTTTAATTGTGTCCCACAAAGGTTTGCATGGAAGCTTGGCCCCCAGTGGAACAATACTGAGAAGTGTTAGACATTTAAGAAGGGAGTCTAGTAGAAGGTTATTAGGTCATGAGGGCACCAGCTTCAGAAGTGATTAATGTAGTACTCACAGGACAAAGTTAGTTACCAGGGAGCAGGTTGTTGCAAAGAGCTAGCCTGGCCTCACATTGCTCTCTTGTACTGACCCCTGATCTATGATGCCATCTGTCATGTCATGACACTGCTAGTAGGGCCTCACCAAAGAGCAACAAGATAGGATCACCTAATCTTGGACTTTCACTTGCCAAAACTGCAACTTAAAAAACTTTTCCTTACAAAATAGTAAACTTGCAGCATTTTGTCACAGCATCACAAGACAGACTAATACAACTATCCAGATTAGCTCGCACAAATGACTATTTTTCTCCAAGTACTGTTCTTTACCCTTCCTCACAGATCTCCTTGTCTTACCACTAAAAAATTCAGATTCTACAGAGTTCTCATTACATAGCTGACAATAATAACAAAAAGTCAAAAGATTGATTTTCAAGAATTTGAAAGTTCAGCCTAGTCCAAACCAAAACTTCAGTTTTGGGATTTGAGAATGCAGCTCAGTAGTAGAGCACTTGCCTAGCATGTATGAGATCTTCTGTTCCATCCCCAGCTCTTCAAAACCAAACTAGCTTAATCTTATATCTAACACAAAGCCTGTTCCATTTCCTGTACTCATGTCTTTTATCTAGTTCAAGCCTGACCTGTGGCTTAGGGGCCTGAAGTTGAGAAAGATAAATGGCCTGTGTGATTGGCTTTGCCTCCATTCTTTACCTTAGAATCTAGGTAGAAGAGGCAGTTAAGAGGAAAGAAGAAAAAGATTATTTACTTAGCTGTGGGGATTTTTGTTTTAACTTAATTGTAAATGCTTTGTGTAGCTGGTAACTAAATGCGAGCTCCTTTGTGGGCCATATGTATAAGCTCTTCAGAAAATTGCCTGTAGGGACCTCAGCGCTACATGGTTTTTCGAAATGTGCGATAATAGATTTTTATCAAAACTTCATAAGCCTTCTACATTCACTCTGAAATTACATTCCAGGTCCTGTTTCCCTAGAAGATAGTCATTTTAGGAACATGATGGATCAAAACTGGCCACCTTCTATGACGTCTACCATTTGGGGATGAAACTTCCTTATTCTTGCCACAGTGGGCAGTAACGTGCAGGCTGCCCAGGGATGCTCTCTTGTCCTGCTCTGCTGCTACAGATAGTGTCAAACAGCCTTTGCTGTTTGTTTCCTCCATGGGGGAAGTAAAACCAAACAGATATGTGTGCTTTATTTTCTAAATAAGAGGCACACATCAAGCCTCCAGTGTACTGTCTTATCGTGTTTCACTCTTCTGTCAGCATGAGGAAAATTAATGCTTTTCTTTTAATGTACTTATTTATCTATTTATTTTTCATAGCTCACCGAGCACCCGGCTGGAGAATCATTTAAGCATCTAGCTGCAGACAGCACCAACTGCTCTAAATGATTCTCTTAGAGGGCCCTCCCAGGGCTGGGGATGAAGAAAGAGAAAATAAAAAGCTACACTCCTGTTAGGCATGCCCACAATAGGCTTACTTCTCCCTCTTATTAATTCCTCACTTAAATGAATACACGTAGTTCAACAAATTCAGAATTTTCTAGTCTTCTTTCTATATAGGCTGGTAGTAACGATGAGGCTTGCAGGGCCCATTAATCACACTTCATTAAATCTTATTGAAGCAGGTGATTAAGGTGTGGCAGGCTAGCTAGGAAAGTGGACGTGACCTGTTAATTGCACAGTTCCAGGACATATATACAGAACAGTTCCCGAAGTGCTGCATGCGGACTTCTCAGAGAACTCGAGCAGTTTTGGCTAGGACAGCCTAGACCTGACGTGAGCCTAAGGAGCGGGTGATCACCACTGAGCTCTCTGCTACTGTGTTCTTTCCTTGAGTCCACCCTCACACTGTAGAGTGCACTTCTTTTCCTACTTTTTCTTGGCCCAAACTCACTCTGCAGAGCCTGTTTCTTTCCCTACATTTAATGAATGTAACACCTTGCTACGTGCACTTCTCTTGACCAATTCTTTGCTTGGGACGGAAAGAACCTAGAAATCACCTTTATTATGGGATGTATTATGGGATAATATTATGGGAATGTGTCTAGAAAATACTATTTAGAAGGTGGAAGTATTTATCATCCATTATTATCAGATTCATATCCATTCCTATATAAAAGATCCATTCAACATCCTGTTGCAACAGCAACAAAGGGAGAGGCACACATAGTAATACTATATCACCGGTGCATTTTAATTTAAACTGCAAAACTTTGGGCTAGAAAGAGAGAAGGAGACTGGAAGAGATCGAAGAAGGAAGGGGGGAGGAAGAGAGAAGGAATGAAAAATGAACAGAAGAGACAAGAACAATTAAAAGGATCCAGGTAAATCTCCATATTATTTTACTTCACAAGTAAATTTTTTCAAGTCTGCATCCCAAGAATGAGAGCAAAAGATGTTGCACATAATTGGAACATCCTCAGAATCTCAGTGCTGTGCCTTCTCGAAGCATGAAGTATTTCTCTGTGCAGAATGTGATTCCTGGTTAAAGATACCTCTTTTCTATTCAATATATAACCCTGCAGTGGTGAATTTTATGTGTCAACTTGTTTGACCAGGGGTGCCCAGATGCTTGGTCAAACATTTTTCTGGGCATATCTTTGAAGGTGTTTTGATGAGATTAACATTTGAATTGGTAGACTGATCGCCCTCCCTACTGTGGGTAAGTCTTATATGATCATTTGAAGGCTTAAATAGAATGAAAGGGTGGACTTGCCCTTGAGGAAAAGGAAACAACTCATGCTCTGAGCTGGGACACTGGCTTTTTGTTGCTTCAAATTTGGGCTGAAACAATTGGCTCTTTCTGGGTCTTGAGTCTGCTGGTATTCAAATTGGAATTTAACTATCCAATAGTTCTTGTGGTTCTGATGCCAGCTAGATCCATACCATTAGCTCTCCTGGGTCCCAAGTTTGCGCACTTTAGATCTTCATACTTTTCAGCTTCTATAATTGCATTGGCCAATTTGTTATAGAAAAAAATCTCTCTCTCTCTCTCTCTCTCTCTCTCTCTCTCTCTGTCTCTCCACATACATATACATTTGAGGGAAAGAAAAGGGAATGGAGAGGAAGAGAAAGAGAAAGAAGAGTGCACAATAATGTGATTCTTTAGGCATTATGAAGAAGCTCTTGATTAAATCCTCTGAACCTTTAAGGAGTAAATGATGGTGAGTATGAATATGTTTCCCATTTTTCTTCACTGACATTGAAGGAATACTAAATTGAATCTTTTGACCATACACCATGTGGACATGTGGGTTGGTCAATAAAGCTCAATAACTAGTCAGATTAGTTAACCAAAATTAGGGGCAAGTCAGAATGATAAATTGGATATGGCACCAAGGATTGGTTTTCAGTTCCAGTGACCAGCAGTATGACTCATGATAAAGAATATATTCAGGAGCCTGAGTGGCTGGATTAGAGCCTTGCCTGCCTGTTTATGCATGTAACCTTAGAAAAGCTACTTAACTCCTGGGACTCACTTTCTTCATCTTTAAAACGAACAAAGAACAGTACTTATATTGAGGTTTTTGTGTGGAGTGTATTATTAAATATTTATTAAATATTTAGAAGGGTGCCTGGCAAACAGTAGTAGTTGCTATGGTTATCAGGAAGAAGCTGCCCATCAGAATGAGGTACTGGGAACAGATGACTTGAAATGACATCACTGCTGAAACACTTTGCCAGTACTCCTCTCGTCGGACATAGCAGAAATTTGAGCAAGTAGCTCTACCACTTAATAGATGTATGATCGGAGAAAGTACATCTTCACCACTTCCATGTTTTGTAAAACTGGGATAATAACAGTACTTCCATCACAGTGTTATTATAATTTAATAAGATAATGGCTGTATAAATGTTTTACAAATCTTAGATCTAGTTCAATATTAGCTACCATTTTGGAAAATTCACAAAGACATTCAGTGAATACATTAGGTTTTTTTTAAAGAAGCACAGATCTTAAGTTATAACTTAAGGAGTAAAACTTAAGAAAATATCTTGTAATAACAAAGATCAGTAGAGGCTGAAAAAGAACCCTCTCAAAATTGGCAGAACTGATTTTCTTAGGACTAATTACTAAAGACTAGTTCAATATTAGCTACCATTTTTGAAAATTCACAAAGACATTCAGTGAATACATTAGGTTTTTTTTTTAAAGAAGCACAGATCTTAAGTTATAACTTTAGGAGTAAAACTTAAGAAAATATCTTGTAATAACAAAGATCAGTAGAGGCTGAAAAAGAATCCTCTCAAAATTGGCAGAACTGATTTTCTTAGGACTAATTACTAAAGACCTTTCACAGGGCAGCAAGGTTAACATCTTTAGGATTAGATGAAAACATTTTCAACAATATACTTAATTTCTTAGAACTAAAAGTTTTATTTATGGTCAGTTAAATCAATTTTTCTAAAAAATCTCTAGTAATTTCTGTACCTCAGTTCTGAACACCCCATTCTGTTACTAGGACCTTGAAAAGTCATTTGAAAGATATTTTTTAAAGCACTGATACTTGGGCATATGTTCTTTCTAAAATAATACAGAATGGGAATTTGTAATTTCAATATTATGAGTTTAGAGATTTTCAGAAAACATTTTATAAAAGCCTTATTCTAGACCATCTGATATGATTATTCAGCTGCAAATCTTAGGAGATCTTACCCAATAATTGCTGAATATTTTGAGTCTCTTTTACAGCTAGGCAATTTTTACATGGATTTTTTGGTTATAATGCAGAGCTAAAGAACCCTAGTGTAGGCACCTTTCCCTTATCTGCTATCATAGAGGCAGTCAGGGTCGAATAAATTACTGTTGGAACATATCTACACCCCCACCCACTGAAGAGTGAAGGAAAAGCACATGCAAGGTTAAAGGCATCTTAATACTTGCATTGTTTCAGGTTGTTACACCATAATACTCACTCATTTTGACTATTTTTTCCTTGATGCTCTCAAGAATCCATGTCCTTGGCTTTATACTGCATCTTTCCAAATCCATTTTAATGTTTCCTTGATTTGCCAACCAAAAGCATGTGATTTATTCACTTCAGAGAACTCACTCAGGCACCTGCAGTCTCAACTTGGCTACCTCCTTAGCTGAATGCTCTAGAGCTCCAGGAGGAGATGCTGTTGACACTAGCTCTAACTCCGCAACAGAAGAAAATTTAGTAAGACTGGGTCAAGTAACATACAAATAAGTTTTCACATTATGAGAACTAACTTAAGGCATCTTAGATTGCTTATTTTTAAAAAGTTAATGAAATTGCTTTTCTTTCAATAATTAGCTATATCAAATGATTGTAGCTATCTAAATTTGTTAACTGTTGTATGAAGAAATGTACACATCAGCACATACACACATAGATGTACAGATGTCTATTACTGTTCAGCAAAATAAATAATACAGTCATGAGATATAAGTTAATATGACAACTTAGTGTGAATTAGCAAAACACAGAGCACTGACAACTATACATACATGTAGCTGTATAATTACTAATAGGGTTAGATAGCTATATAGTATATATACACACAATACATTGTACATATATATATATACATAATTTTAAGACAACAGATAATATTCCCAGATTTACAAACATAATTCTTTTATGCAAACAATTCTAAGTCATCATTTTCAAAATTAGTACAGCAAAAATGTATTTTTCTTCAGAACTTGGTTAGTTAGCTTTTCAAAGTATTGGTATCCCGATACACAGTAAGTCTAGTATATTTATGACAGCATACTCTCAGTCTCATTTCAAATATAACTTCTTTTTTCCTCAAAATAAATTTATAGAGCAGATAACGAAATCTCCTTTTTTTGCTATCTTCAGTTAAACATTCAGCTGTACTGATGTTGGATAATGTACGCCTTTTAAATAGTCTAAAAAACTTCGTCAAGTCATATGTATGTGTTGCTTCAAGAACTGATTCGCTGAGCAGGGTCTCACTTATTGCCTAAGTTATTTCCTGTTGGTTAAGAAAATATGTGAACTCTTAGGTCTTCAGCAAAACCACCAAGTCCATTTCCAATCACTCATTCAAAAAATTTGTTAGTGAATTTTTCAAGAAGAGCACAGTTAATGAACTCCTTGTGATATAGGCAAATATAAGTCTTAGTTTCTTAGTGAACACTGATTATCTCGAGAAAAGTCAGCGGCTTAAACATTGTTTTATTTATGTTATGAAGATATTTATTCAGCTGACCTCAGCATAATGAACACAGATGATGTAAATTTAGCTCAATTCAATGGAATCAAACCATCTAGCAAAATACAGTATTCACTAGCAATGCATTTCTTTCACTGTTTGCATCAAGTTTTTTTTTCCCCTAAGTTGTTTGCCATGTATTATCCAGTTTCCATTATGCCGAAGTCTAGAGGAACATTCAAATATCTCTTCTCGCTATTAAAAACATCCAGCTGCAGAATTACAGCACCGCTGACTTTTCTATAAAAGCTTTTTAAATACAGTGGATGAACAAGGAAGATGGCCAAGTCTTGCCCTGGATCCTAAACTGGCTGCTCAGCCAAGGTGCTTCCTATTTCAAAAGCTTTTCTACAAGTAATCATGATTTTGTGCACAAGGCCGGCCATTGTCCGCTTCACGTTGAGGAATGCCAGCTAATGCCTCTAAGGTTAATATGTGGGAATGAAGAAGACATGAGCTAGTTTTATTTGTCCAACTCGACTGAGGCTGTTACTGTGAACTAAAGTGTGCATAATCGCCACGGGCAATGAGAGTTTGTCTAAATGAGATAAATGACTGAAGTGGGGCTCCAAGCTGTGCAAATGAAAACAGTACCTCAGATGGAAAGAAGGAAGTTGTTTCATACTTACAGGAAAACTTTACTTTGTGGATATATTTTACTTGCTTTCTTTTTAATTACAAACACATTTCATTTTTAACACATTTTAATTATAAGCACATTTTGGAGTCACTTAAGCAAATAGTTTCTAAACTGTGCTCAGTAGAAGCCTTCATTGGCCCGTTCATCGGAGAGGGACCCTGGAGAGGAGGACACTTGATTCCTTAGGCCCTGAAAGTGGCTTTCTATCCTTTTTACTACATAGCCTTCTTCTGCACAATATTTCAATTAACTTCATTACTAAGAAAACTGAAACCATTTCACTGAATAACTTCCCTTGCTAGAGCTCATGATTATAATTTACTCAAAGTTCTGTTAGTTGTGAATCATTTGTTTTCATTTTAGGCTGTGTGGAAATTAGTGGACATAATTAGGATGCCCGCTCTACAAAGAAGCTATTGCTTTTTGCAAAGATGAGACTTGAATTTAGACTGAAGAGTTCGCTTTTGGCATTCTGCTTAATCTGTCTGAAAAGCCTCTTCTTTCTTCCTCTTTAATTTTTTGGGAGGACATTTCTAAGTGACTGGAATGCTTGAAAAGAAATTTCGGATATAAAATATCACCTGGATTTCCTCTACTCACAAAGCAACAACAGTTGAATAAAGATTAGTGCCTTGAATAATCTGCCATTTAATTTCAAAGCTGGCAAATCTGACCCTGTGCTAGGTTTATTGATAATCTACATGGGCTATTTAAATTGCTATGAATTTGCTTTGGTAAAAACCAGCTTTTTGTTCTTAATTTTAAATTGTTTTCATAAACCAACACTTTACGGTGTTGAAAGAGCTGCAAATTGTATTACTTCCTAACTCCAATGTGCTGTTTGTCCATGTAAATGTCAAGGTAAGTTAGAGCAGACATTGTCTGCTTCCATCCACTAGGATGGGGCCCATGAGGATATTGCTCATGGGGTTGACCCTAAGGTAGATAGATTTGTAAACTGAGTCAAGCTTAAAGGAAATTTTATTCAAGTCAACCTAAGATTGTACAGTTCAGGAGGAGAACCAAAATCACTATCAGAGAAGCCAAGGTGGAAGAGAAGAAAATAAGGTTAAGCCCTAAGTGTGAAAGGGGATTTGAAGACAAATGCAGGAAGACAGCAGCAGCACACCTGCCCTGTAGGGAGAGACTAAGCACAAGATCAAATGCTAGTAATGAGTACAGCTCAGATGTAATGCAGACACTGTGAGGAAGAAAGCCACATAGTTTCTTTCAAAATCATAGCTTAGCCACTTACTCATAGTATGACTTTGAGGATACATCATTAATCCCTCTCTGCACGTTGGTTTATACATTTTTGAAATATGGATATCAATGCCTAACTTACAAATATGTTGTAAGGTGTCAAGGTGTAAAAATGACTACTGTCGTGTCAGTACATAGTAGACATTCAATTGTCTCTGTTATGACTTTAGTAAGATTTTCACCCAAGAAGCAAACACAAGTAGCTTTTTCTGTCTGGAACAATTTCGCAGTAAAGGAGCCATAGATGTAATGAGTCACTAGCAAAGCAACATGAAAGCCAAGTACAGTCCTTAGAGAGGGGAATAAGGTTTGCCAATAGTAAAAGATAACACTTATTTACTACTTCCTCTGTATCAAGCTTTGTGTTAATAATGTATTACATACATCATTTCACATAATCCTCGCGACACTGGTAAGACTAGTGGTGTCTGATCTCATTTTATAAATTGAGGAGACCCAGCATCACAGAGGCTAATGTGCTCAAAGTTTAGAATAAATGACAAGTAGTTGGGACTCAAGTGCAAGCATATGAGATCCTGAACTTACAGTCATTTTATTATACAACGTTGTGTTTCCTTGATGCACAGTGCCAATATACTCAAGTTTTTTCCTGATTTAAGAGGTTTCAGATTATGTTGCCTGGTCGCCACTATTTATATATCCAATCTTGGATAAAATATTTTTTATTGCCTGTCCTACCACCTGCCTACACTGGGTCCCTTTAAGTATTATTAATAAGATGACTTTCTTCTCCTTCATATCATTTAACCATTTATTTGTGGACATCTAACTGTATACCATATAATTATCTGTCTGCCCCTAACATACTGCAAGTCCTATGAGGGCAGGGACCATACCTGTTTTGTTCACCACTCAGCAGCCAGCACAGTGGTTACCATAAAATACAAAGAATGATATTTAATAAGTATGTGTTGAAGGATTACCAATGGCTAATAGTAATGGAAACCAACAGAACAGAACAACTAAGTGAAAAACCTGGGGAGAAATGTGTCTTATAGCTAATAATAACATCCATATATCACACACTTAAAATTTGCCAAGGATATGCTATGGGACTTAAGTGTAATAGTTAATTTAAGACTCACAATAAATATCACAGTGGGGCTAATACAGAAACTGAGATAGAAATACAGATACAGAAAATGAGACAAATTTGATTAACTTTTATAATCGCACAACACAGTTAGTGTGTCTCCACGCACAAACGAAAGAAAAACATGTGATGCACAAAATAAGTCACCAAGGTCTGTTCGTTGCTGTCTTAGTTACTTTCCTCATAGCTGAGACACAATGTGTGACACCCACAACTTAAAGGAAAGAGTTTATTCTGGCTCACATTTCAGTCCATAGTCTGCTGGCTCCATGGTAGAATCGCATCGCAGAGGAGAGCTGAGGAGAGCTAGGTGGTAAAGCTTTAAAAAAATGTTGCATTGGCTTAGGGATACACAGAATGGAGGAGTACTGATGACTGAAATCTTGTTGGTTAGGTTAAACATATTTGGGTGTGGTCAAAAAGTCAGATGTTCATTTCAGCCCTCAATTTCAAGTTAATTCCACATGGAAAGTTCGTAATACTGGATCATTAAAAATATGAGAGAAGATATTGAATAATATTTTAAAACTCTGATGGCAGAGGCTTCTTATAATAAAAATCATTATATTTGACTAATAATTTAAACATTCCATAGAGAAACTTTACACTGTGAAGGTAATATTTGGCAGAGTGGGAGGGATGACAGATCAAGACTTAGGTGAAAAACATACAAACTGGAAAGATTTTTATTTGCCCTAAAGTCAATTAAAAATTCCAAAGTGCTGTGAACAAAAACAATAGTTAAGAAAAAGAGTTTTAAAACATGCCTGATTATATGCTAAATTACTAACATCCTGCCCCAGGGGGTGGGTTTCCAACAGACTGAGTTGAGAGTTTTCATGCAACAGGTTTTTGGGGGAGTGGTCTTGGTATCAATACCCATAGTGTGTGAAGAAAGCAAGAAAAGAGAAAATAGGGGATATATATATATATTTGTTTGTTTTTGAGACCGAGTCTCGCTGTGTAGTTCAGGGTAGGCTTGAACTCACTATGTAGCCCAGGCTGGCCTTGAACTCATGGTGATCCTCCTGCCTCAGCCTCCCCAGTGCTGAGATTACAGGCAGGTACCACCATGCCCAGCTTGGGGAGCTTTAGAGTGGAGACAGCCTTTCAGGAATGTCCCTCTGTAAAGTGAGGCAGCTAGGAGTTCATCTCTGCATTGACCAGTCATTCAGTGAAGGCTGCCCTGAGAGAGAAGGCATGACCTTGGAAGGGGTTCAACTATGAGTCAGGTGGCACTAACACCAATGGCAGCTGGAGGGGGACAAGTGTTTTCACATCCCGAAAGGAGGATGGGAGTGGCACACTGTGACCTCCACTATATATCCTAGTAGAGAGATGGATGGACAGGAAGAAACTAATCCCCCAAGTTAATTCATATAATCAATAAAAATGAAAAAAATAAGTGGCAGAGGTGCATGGTGGAGGCGAGCTGAAGATGTCATGGTATTGGCTTATGGCCACACAGAACAATGCAGGAGTACTGATGGCAGAAATGTTGTTGGGGTGGGATCATAAAGTCAGATGTTCACTTCAGCCCTCAAACTCAAGTGGATTCCACGTGGAAAGTTTACAACACTGGATCATGAAAAAAAGAGAGAAGATATTGATTAATATTTTAAAAATCTGATGGCAGAGGCTCTTATAAAAATCATTACATTTGACTAAGTAATTACTTAAAAGACATACAGTCAAGACAAGATGCCTTTATACTACAATTTGAATAGGTCCCTTCTAAAATACAGGTGGTGTTTGTGATAGTACCAAGAGCTGGGCCCTTTAGAGGACCACTAAGAGTTCCTCCCTAAAAGCCAGCAGACTTTGGACTGAAAGGTGAGCAAATTAACGTGAACAGGATTATGGCCCTTATAAACGAGGCTGAAGGGGGCATCTTAGACTTTCTACCCTTCTGCCACGTGAGGACACAGCAAGAACATGCCATCCATGAAAAAGAAGCCCTCACCAGTTACTTCTCTGTTCTTTTTAAATTACTCAGTCCCAGATATTCTATTATAGTAGCATACAATGAAATAAGGCACCATATATATACATATATATATATATATATTTTTTTTACCCAATTAGTAATAATTTTCAAATCATTGTACTCAAGGCTATCAGTGATACACTAACATGGAGAATACCATATATTCCTTGGAGTGAGTATATGCTGATACAATTTAGAAAGCTGTTTAGATTTGCTAAAAATATACATTAGTTCATGAACCATAACCCACTTGTTATGGTTTGTGTCTAGATGTTCCCCCTGAGCCTCATGTAGTCATAGGGCTTTTTCTGAGGTGGCTGAATCTAGAGAGTGTGATTGATTCATGATGCAATTCTGGGATTAAGGGTGGGTGATTGCTGGACCAGTCCACTGATTGCACTGACACTGCCCTAATCCCAGTAGACAGAAAGAGCCTTGTCTCTCCTTTCCTGGCTTGGTTTTGCTGTCTTCCACTACCATGGACTGTTTCTTCTCTGGGATGCCCCTCTGCCAAGCTGATTATGGACTGAAACCTCTACAGACTGTTAACTAAATAAACCTCTCCCCCTTTAACTTTGGGTGTCGGGTATTTTGTCTCAGCAACAAGAGAAAAGTAACTAACACACCACTTTAGTAGTGAACCTAAAGTAAAACGTAGGTGAAGTCATGTCACTGTCCTGCCAAAAACCCTCAGTGGGAGACTGCCGTACCTAGAATAACCCCCAGACTTCTAACCATGATCCATAGCATCCTCAATGGCCTGCCCCACCTACCTCACCCCTCCCACTCTTGTCTTCACCCCAGTGCCCTAGTTCATCAGTCTTCTTCATCTCACCTGAGTGTTTCTACTCATGGAGTCTCAGACCTTATAAAACTAACACTTAAATAAATGAATATGATTCTTATCATAACTCCAGTGGGTTATAGGTTGCATCTGCTCCTTGTGCTCCTCCAGGAGCACTTTCCCACTTCTCCATCCTGCTGTGTGGCCCAAAAGGCTGATCTGTATGGACTGCATCTCCCCCCTCTTTTGCTCTCCTTTCTTGACTGAGTATGGCCAGCAAGGAGACACAGGCAGGAATTCTGGAGGTAGGTGGAGAGCAAAGTCAGGATATTTACTTCCCTGCTTCCCTCCCAGCCAGTTGTCATGGACAGGCCCTCCATAGAAGACTCCAAATTCTGTTGGTAAACCTCTCTCAGACTGAAGTAAAATCTACCCTTCCTTCAACCTTCAGTCTGAGGAGTAGTCATGGCCTTGGGCTATAGCTAGCTTGAGGGTCCTTCAGCATCCTTAGCTCATCCACACCTGAGCTTTTACTGAGTTCTCACTAATATGTACATGAATGTGTCATTTGTTTTCTGCCAGACTCTGACAGATACAGATTTATTTTTGGACCTGGATAACATGTTTTTAATGTTTATAGAAAAATAATGCCTCAGGAATAGCTAAGAGCTTTGTGGAAAAGAATAGTGAAGAAATATTTGTTCAACCAAATACAAAAAACTTACAATAAAATTATTAATACTAGAGTACTGACACAGAAATGACAAATAAATGACTAAATCAAAATCAGAAGTCCACAACAAAAGGTTTGAGAATACATAGGAATTTACTTCATTGAGAAAAAGGGTGATTTATTTTTTAATGGCGCAGAAATAATTCTAATCAAGCAGAAAATTAATTTAGACTCGCATGTTCCACCAAGTAAAACATGAATTCCAGATGGATTAAGGATCTAAATATAAAAAGTAAAATAATAAAGATTAGCTAAAATTTAGAATAATATTTGTATAAATCTGTATTGGAGGGTATTTCCTGAGCAAAGTAAAAACTAAGAAGCAGTAAATTTAAAATTATAGTTATATACATTTAGAAATTAAATGTGTTAAATAGAAAGAAGTACATCACCAAGACAAATAACTGCAACATACGTTACAGATAAAAATAATAATTACAATATAAACTTTTTTCTATAAATGTGTCAAATGGGCAATGGAAAAACATCAGCAAAATATATCAATAGGGATTAATGAGAAACAAGCAGCTAATAAATATTTGAAATGCTGCTCAAACTTTATAATTAGCAAAATGCATGGTAAACTAACAATGATCATTTTTTGCCCATACCACTGGCTAGAATTACAGGAGACTGATAACATCTAGGTCCTAGAGAGAACTCTGGGAAAATGACATTCTTAAGTATTAATGGCAGAGCATGAAATATTACCAAAATTGTGAAATTATACAGACATATCTGTAAAATCTAAAAAATTAACCCAGCAATCTTATTTTGGAGAATCTATCTAATAGGACAACCAGCATTAGCATATAAAGGTCTACAAAGAAGAATGTATATTGCATCATTATTTGTGATGATAAAAGCTGGAAACTGCTGATCTGATTCACCACTAGTGAAATTGAGTAAATTCTAGTTTGGGACTACTATTCAATGTTGTAAAAACTATTTAAATAATTAAGTGTACCTCTACTAACCTAGAAAAAGGCTTTACCACCTTGGCACCGCTGAAATTTGGAGCAGAATAATTCTTTGTTGACCCAAAGGATGGCTCTCCTTGGCATTGTGGGATGTCGATCAGTATCCCTAGCCCCTACTCACTAAATGTCAGTAGCATGGCCCCTCCCCCCTCCAGTTAAGGCAGCCAAAAATGTCTCCAAATACAGCCAAATGTGATGGTGGGCCGAGGAAAAATCTTTCCCTGTTAGCAACCACTAACTTAAGGTGATGCTCTGAAATATTTCTGCATGAGAAAAGGAAGTTGAAGAAGCATGGATTTAGGATGAAAAAATTTTGAAAAACAAATAATAATAAAAATCTTATATATATGTGTGTAGGCTTGTATCTATTTGTGAGCTGAAGAAAAAAATTTTAGTATGAGAATAAGCAGCAAGGTATTCGTTATTCTATCACCTCAGCGGGATGGAAATAAAGGGAAAGGAGAAGGACTAACAACATATTTATATTTATTTTCCTTGTTCCACTAGTTACAATGAGCAAATATTATACTTCTTAAAAACACAGTTAAGGAAAAAAAATAATTTTGTGATTTAACAACAAAAAATAACCTGGGGAAGTGAAGTGTTATGCGAACTGAAAGAAACTACTTAAAGTTTCAAAGCTTCATATTATCCATAAATATGAGATAACAAAACCACTCACAGTAAATGTTATTAGACTTTTATAAGAATCATGTCATTCAAAAGATAGAAATAAAAGGAATAAGGATAGGAAAGGAAGAAATTAAATTATCATTATTCGCGAATGACATGATACTCTACATAAAAGACCCCAAAAACTCCACCAAAAGACTACTAGAGTTAATAAGCAAATTCAGTAGCATAGCTAGATACAAAGTCAACACTCAAAAATAAATAGCATTCCTGTACACAAACAACAAACTTACTGAGAGAGAAATTAGGGAAACAACACCTTCCACGATAGCATCCAAAAAACTGAAATACTTAGGAATCAATCTAACAAAGGAAGTAAAAGATCTATATATTGCAAATTACAGTACTCTGAAAAAGGAGGTCGAAGAGGATATCAGAAAAATGGAAAGATATTACTTGTTCATGGATAGGAAGAACCAACATAGTGAAAATGGCCATACTCTCAAAACTGTTATGCAGATTTAATGTAATCCCAATCAAAATACCATTAGCATACCTCACAGATCTAGAGAAAAATTCCTAAAATTCATTTGGAAACAGAAGAGACCTAGAATAGCAAAGGCAATCCTGGGCAACAAAGGCAAGGCAGGAGGCATCGCAATCCCTGACTTGAAATTATTCTACAAAGCTACTGTGATAAAATTAGCATGGTACTGTCAAGAAAACATACTTGAGGATCAGTGGAACAGATCAGAAAATGCAGACACAACTACAAACACACTCAGCCACCTTATCTTTGACAAAGGGGCCAAACATGTTCACTGGAAGAAAGATAGCCTCTTTAATAAACAGTGCTTGAAAAACTGGCTTTCCACATGCCAAAGACTAAGACTAGACCCATGTCTATCACCATACACTAAACTAAAGTCAAAATGGATCAAAGATCTAAATGTTAAAACAGAAACACTAAATCTAATGGAAGACAAATTAGGTAGATATCTTGAAGATGTAAGTGCAGGCAGAGACTTCATGAACAAAACACAAACGGCATGGGAAGTACTTCAAAGAATCAACAACTGGGATCTCATCTTATTAAAAAGTTTTTGCACATCAAAAGAAATCACCAACAGGGTGAAAAGGCAACCCACAGAATGGAAAAAAAATTATAGCCAGTTGTCCCTCAGACAAAGGACTTATATCTAGAACATATAAAGAATTGAAAAAATCAGGACCCCCAAATTCAAAGACCCAATCCAAAAATGAGCATCTGAGGTGAATACACGCTTCTGAAATGAATATATACAAATGGCAAATAAATACATGAAAAATGTTCAACATCATTGATCATTCAAGCAATGCAAATTAAAACAACACTGAGATTCCATCTCACTCCAGAAAGAATGGCTATCATCAAGGAATCAACCAATAACAAATGCTAGTGGGGCTGTGGGGAAAAAGGAACCTTTCTCCACTCTTGGTGGGAGTGTAGATTGGTGCAACCACTGTGGAAATCAGTGTGGAGATTCCTCAAAAAACTAGTAGAGTTCCCACTTGACCCAGCTATTCCCCTTCTTGGTATCTTCCCAAAAGATTTAAAAGCATCATGCCACAGCGCTATATGTGCACCCATGTTTATAGCAGCACAGTTTGTAATAGCTACATCTTGGAAACAGCCCAAATGCCCATCAGCTGGTGAATGGATAAAAAATATTTTTTTTTATACAATGGAGAACTACTCAGCCATAAACAACGATAAACTTGAGACATTTATAGCTAAATGGATGGACCTTGAGACAATATTCTTAAGTGAAATAAATCAGACTTGCCTGTGTAAACATTGTATTGCGTCCCTAGTGTAAAAAATTAAAAGAGTAAATAAGATCCAAAATGTACAATAGATATTGTGAAAGCGAAAGGGGAAGAAACTGCTCAAAACGAAAACACAACTGGGATGGAGGAAAGGAGAAAAGAAAGAAGGGAAAAGAATATATATATATATATATATATATATATGTATATATACACAAGATAGATAAGGGAATTATACTGCTAATCTCTATTAGTTCATTGAGAAGAACAGTTTGTGCTTACACTGATCAATTTTCATGCCTATATCTTGTAATCTGAGCAACTACTTTGAAGATAACAATACACAATATATTAACCATTGTTAATCCCCTATTATCTTGTTTTGAAATTCAGTATCATAATTTTTATTGTTTTTTTCTTTTTAAAATAAAAAAGAATCTTGTTATTCATGAAAATGCTGATATTAAATCAAACTCACAAATTTCTCATGAGGTTCCATTGTAAAAATATCAAATAATTTTGGTGAAAATTAACATGGATGCAAATGCAAAACTACAATAAATCACGTATTTAAGAAAGCACATTGATTGCTAAAATGTTGGCTTCCTACTTAGAACTTAGTCACTTATCCACCAAGAGGTGATAATATGTGTAATCCGGATGTTACTACCACTTCAATCTTTACTATTAGACTGCATACTTAATAGATTATGATTATTATGTACTTAGGACTATGTATGTGGCAGGCATTGTTCTAAGTTTTATATCTGCTAACTCACTCACCACTATTTATAGATGGCTGATAGATGAGCAAACTCCAACACTGAGAGTTAACAAATTTGTTAAGGTCACAAAGCCAGAATGTGGCTACAATGGGATGGGATTCTAATTCAGGCATTTAAACTCCTCTAACTGCTTGGATGAGGCCCACCTGCATGATAGAGGATAATATTTCTTTATAATAAACTGATGATAGATGTTAACCACATATACAGGGGTATGGTGGTAAATACATCCACATCAAAAATACCATAGTAAGGCCAGTGTGGTGGCGCACGCCTGTAATCCCAGGACTGGGGAGGCTGAGGAAGGAGGATTGCTGCAAGTTCGATCGAGGCCAGCCTGGGCTACATAGTGAGTTCAAGGCCAGCCTGAACTGCACAGTGAGATCCTGTCTCAAAATACCAAATAAATAAATAAATAGCATAACATAACATAACATAACATAACATAACATAACAAGAAGGAGAAGGCAAGGCCTTATATACAACCTAGTGATTCTGATAGTGCAGCCTGTGGCTTGGTTATAACATTGCAAGGGATCCATGTCACACATGACGTGATCATCATCGTAGAAACAACTGAAACACTATTGGGACTAGCAAAATAGTTATATATATATATATATATATATATATATATATATATATATCTTAGTATATAGGCAGAAATAAAATACACAGAAACCAACAGCTGTCATATATAACAACACGAAGCTAGATAATACAATGAAAAATATGTTAATTCATAATCAAAAGAATGCTTATAAAATATCTAGAAACAAAATCAATATTTTAAGGGTTGTGCAAAATAAGGTAATAAATTTGCTCAACTCTTTTTAAGCAATTAGACTTTTTTCAACTACCTGACAACACATTCTTTTATTTACTATTGCTTCATACTAGTTTACTATATAATTTACTCCCCATTTGTCTTTTCATCTTTTGTATTTTAAATATAATCATCGATTAAAGTTTACAAATGAACTGTAACATCACTTTGATACATTTCTCGAGCCACGTGGACTGTTAATGTTGCCATAATAATGCAGGTGTATTTGAGAAAAGATATCATCATTACAACATTGCATTTTGCTATCTAGGACCACAAGTATACCTTTTTCATATCTGGGTTAGGAATGTTAGGGAAGATTACTAATTTCATCAATTTATATTTTCATGATGTCTCACAAGTTAGATTAAAAAAGCAATCATTGTTATTAGGTAAGTTGAACCTCTTGATATTTTAAACAAGAACCTCACCAATCTCAAGATCTCTATTCTGTACAATGAAGAAAATAAAACAGATTCTTAGCATTAATAGCATTGTTGGTAATTGGTAACCTTTTGTGTCATTCCACTTACCATCCCTATAACAAACACCTGAGATAATGGGATTGTGAAAAGAAGATGTTCATTTTGGCTATTTTGGAGGTTCCAGTATGTGATCAGTTGTCCCCATTGCTTTTAAGCCCATGGATTGACAGAGCATCATGGCAGGGGCATGTGACAAGGCAAAGTGCTCACCTCACAGACAAGAAAAGAGAGAGGAAGAGACCATGGCCCCACAATTCCTTTTGAGGACACTCTGCCAATGACCTAAAGACCTCCCACCAGGACCCACTTCTCTGTGTTACTATAACCTCCCAATAGCTCTTTACTATTTATACCATAGATCCCATTTTCACCTGTTTATTGTGGTTTCAGGATTTACTGAAATAATAAATGTGAAAATATTTTATTTTTAATTTATTTTAAATTGAAAGATAAAATCATAATATTTCCTGCGTATAACATGTGTTAAAGTATATGCATAATGTTGAATGGCTAAATCAAGTTCATATCTATTAAATCAGCTATTGTTTTTGTGGTGAGAACTCTTAAAATATACTCAGCATTTTTTAAGAATATATCTTGCTGGTAACCATAATCACTATGTTGTACAGTACATCTTTTTAACTTATTCCTCCTATCTAAATGAAATTTTGTGGTCTATGGCCATACCATACTGATCATGCCAAATTTCATCTAAATGAAATTTTGCATTTTTTGAACAACATCCATCCAACACTTCCTTCAACACCCCACCCCTATTAACCATCACGTTACTATCTACTACAAAATCAGTTGTTTTAGATTCCACGTATCAGTGAGATCACGAGAAACTTGTATTTTCTGTGCCTGGTTTGTTTATCTGACATAATGTCCTCCTGGTTCATTCATGTCATCGCAAATGATATTTCCATTTTTAAAAAATGTTTCACAGTAAATATGAACATAAAATATATGCAAATATGGCAAACATTTGATTCCATGTCTAAACATTTATAGATGTTTGTTTTTCCTACACAGTGAATATTTGTGTCTGTCACAATATACAGACTTCAGATAAATTTAATTTCTACTTAATTTTAAATTCTACTGTTAAATGATTATTTTAAATGAAAAGGTCTATCATGAGTTTAGGTGGCCTATGGATAAATGGTAGTGAATCCATTCCAAAAATTTACTGAAGGTCATGGATCTGCTTTAGGGTGTCAAAATAATAACAGAGGGTGTAGATACCTTTGTTCAAAAGCAAAGGTATTGTCTGATTTTCTCTGTACAGCAATGTGGAGCCCTTATTGACTATGAGGATATGTAATGTTTCCGTGCACCATATCCATAAGATACGCTTAATGTAGGTAATCCAAAAGAACCTAGTAAAGATGAATGAAAACTCGTATCTTAGTGAGCAGACAGAAAGCAAGATAATAAAATAGTAGCTTTTCTATGTGCCAACAATACACATTTTAAAAGTAAAATGGTTAAGATATATTTAGAGAAGATAATTTTTTGAAACAAAATAATTAGAAATCAAACTGGTAATAATTAATTAGGAATCCTTCTATGAAAAACATTGCAAATTGTTCTACATATGAAAATGAGAACAAATCAATATATATGATCCTGGGATATCCAATATTGTAAAGAAATTATTTATACTAAGTATTCCAATATGACAATTATTTTTTAATTTTGAAAAAAAAATGACATTCAGTTCAATTTTTTTTTTTTGTGGGTACCGGGGGTCCACCTCAGGACCTCGCGCGCCAGCAGGCACCCGTGTGGCTGAGCGATATCACCGGCCCTTTCTTCGTATGTGGGTTCTGGGAGTCGAACTCAGGCCCTAGCGCTTGCCAGGCAGGCGCTTACGCCGCTGAGCCATCTCACCGGCCTCAGTTCAATTTTAAAACCACCAAAATCATAAAAACTTTAAAGGAAAATTTCCAAAAATTGGAAAAGGATATCTGCCCTCAAACTTTATTTTACAGCTCAAATAATGGAAACAATCATTGCATTAGGTTAAGAATTGTGACATACAACAATGAAACAGAATTAACAGCATAAATGCTGTGGGCAAATTTTAGAGTTGGTTGCAGGAGAAAATATTAAAACCTCATTCACAGCATAAATGCAAATACTTTCCACATGTGCTGAAGAGTTGAATATCATTTTATTTTTATTTTTCTCTCATAATTTCATTTTGTTTCTTTCATATTAGCATATGTTTGCAATACACAATAATTACATTCATCTTGGGGAAGTAGTGCATGTATGTACTATGCCTTAATCATTGTTACTTCCTCTTTTGCTATGGTTTCTGTCTAGCTGTTCCCTCTCCCTAAGCGGTAATAGGACTTTTTCAGAGGTGGCTGAATCTAGAGTATACAATGCTGGGATTAAGGGTGGGTGATTGCTAGATCAGTCCACTAATTGGATTGAGACCACCCTAATCCCAGCAGTCTGGGTAAGATAAAAGGGACAGAAAGAGGCTTGTCTCACTCCTTTCCCTCTTGTTGCTTTTGCTGTCTTCCGCCGCCATGAACTGTTGCCCTTCTGCCAGCTGAAACTTCTACAAACAGTGTGCTAAATAAACCTTTCCTCCTTTCACTTTGGGTGTTGAGTATTTTGTCTCAGCAATGAGAAAAGTAACTAAGACACCTTCTCCTCCCAGCCCCCCTGTGTCCTCCTTCCCCTAACAATCTAAAGGGTTACGAGAATATCAGTAATGTGTAGTGATCTAAGAAGAGTATGATGAGCAATATTCTGGAGAATATATCAAATATAATTAAACTTTAATTTCTTATTTTATATATATGGAAGCATATATACAGGCTATTAATACCAGTAACAGTGGGGCTGATTGGCATAGGTGGTGGCAGATGAATGTAGTTTAGAGCTAATATCCTCAGGTAGCAAATGTATAAATGATAGACTTGATTGCATATAAATGTCACACTCAAGAAAATAAACTAAAAATCAATGAGCAAAATGAGAAATTTTAATTAGGTAGGCAGAGAAGAAATATTGCAAAATTAATAACTACCTAGTATAACGATAAAGATTAGTTTGAACGTAGCACAGGAAATACTAACTCATTAAAAAGAAAAAAACATGTATCAAAAATATTAACCCTTATAAGACGAACACAATTAATTTTTCCCAAGAGATATCACATAAGGCTTAACGAATTGGATAAACTTATGATCTTGGATAAAAAAATACTTTCTACTTAAAAGTTCTTACTTTTTCACTTACATTTTCATGTTAATTAAATACCAATGATATTTTGAATTTCTATTTCATTTATTTTTTTTAAGTGCTGGGGATTGAATCCAGGGTCTCATGCATGCAATGTGATATTTTTCAGACCATCAAAACAATCTGATATTATGAAGGAAGCTGGAAAATGGGTGCCAAAATACAGTTAGGACAGATTTTTACTATTTTTCACAATAACTTATTACATATTTTATGAATAACTACAATAGAGGAAGTTGAAGGTTCTAAACAAATAAAGGATGAGATGGAAATGCTCATTGTCCCATTTTGATGAGTACATACTACATACATATGTGAAATGTCACACTGTAACACATAAATATGTGTGATTATTACATGTTAATAAAAATATATGGCTGGGCGTGGTGGCACATGCCTGTAATCCCATCACTCTGGAGGCTGAGGCAGGATAATTGCCATGAGTTTGAGGCCAGTCTGGGCTATGTAGTGAGTTCAAGGCCAGCCTGAACTGCATAGTGAGACCCTGTGTCAAAAAAAACATTAAAAAATATTCATTTAGAATCATAAATGACCTTCATTATTTAATAAAACACTCAACTGAGAAGAGCAATTAGTGATATTTGTCATATTAATAAACATCATTGTAAAGATATACTAATGAAACAATTTAGTATTGATTCCAAATTCAGACATAAATGGATAGTTCAAATGATATTGGGTACATCTGGTATTTATGATTTTTAAAAAGTTAAATTTCGGGGCCGGTGAGATGGCTCAGCGGCGTAAGCACCTGCCCAGCAAGCGCGAGGGCCCGAGTTCGACTCCCGAAACCCACATATGAAAAAAGGGCCGGTGATATCGCTCAGCGGCACGGGCGCCTGCTGGCGCGTGAGGTCCTGAGGTCGACCCCCCGGTACCCACAAAAAAAAAGTTAAATTTCGTGCTGGTGAGATAGCTCAGCAGCATAAGTGCCTGCCCGGCAAGCACGAGGTCCTCAGTTCGACTCCCGGTACCCACATAAAGGACAAAAAGGGCCGATGATATTGCTCAGAGGCACAAGCGCTTGCTGGGAGTGCAGGGTCCTGAAGTCGACTCCCGGTACCCACACACACAAAAAAAAAAAAAAAAAGAAAGAAAGAAAGAAAGAAAAGAAAACTCTGCAGAGAAAAAGGATACATGCTATTACAAAACACAACTTTATGTTTGCCATGTATTTGAATGTTTTACAACATGGTAAATTCTTTTCAAAAATATGCTTACAAATTTGACAGGTTTTAGGTACTCTGAATAGTTTTAATTGTAGAGACTAACTTCTACTGTTGAGTTGCAGTTTCCTACAGTGAAACATTAGTCAATGTGGCATTCAGAAAGTGAGGACAGAATAATAAATTTTCCTTATCTGCCCCTTTTCATTGCTTAGTATAAATATTAATTTTGTAGTTAAAATATCGAAGACTTTATTTAAAACAAATACACAGCAATTGCTTTCTGACTTTTCCTCATCAGTTATATAATGATAATAGTCTCAAAGTTCTGTTTTTGTGAAAATAGTAGAAAATTCCTCTTAGCACTAGTAATAAAAATAAAACATTCACTTTCACAATGCATTTATTTACATGCACATAAGGTTGCTGACTGTTTCTATGGACTGCATCCCATTTAATACTGACAAAATGCTCATGGTACAGATTATTTCTACATCTTAGGTTTGTCCATAGACTTAAATAAACCAAAAAAAGAAGTGCTTTGATGAACTGAAAGTGATCCAAAAATGGAATCCATTCTATTATCATAAATTTTGCTTCCATGCATAACAAACCCCAGTTCCTTAAATCAAGTACACTGAATTCCTGTTCAACACCTCCTTTCATACCTAACCAGGGTTTAATATGTTCCCACTTGCTTGAACCACCAATGGTACATCCATGACCCTCCCATCAGGCAGTTTGTACCACTGGTGGTATACACGGGACTAATCATTTTTATCAATTTTTTTACTAATAAAATTAAATCAGAGCTGCCAGGCAGTGAGACATACGAATTATGGACCCATCATGAATGTGTTAAATGCATCAGGTAATGCTTTCTTATTAAGGGCAATGGGTAATTCGATATTGCAGTTTCTCTGGGCTACAGTGCCTAATTTGATCAAACATTAGTCTAGATATTGCTGTAAAGGTAGTTTCTAGATGAAATTAACATTGAAATCAGAAACACTGAGTGATGTGAATTATGCTCCATGATGAGCGTGGGCCTCATCCAATCAGTTTAAAGCTTTAGAAGAAAAGACTAATTTCTTAAAACTGTCACATGGAAACTCTGCCTGAGTTTGCAGTATCCCTGGCCTGCCCTATGAATTTTGAACTCAAGATTGAGATAACTCTTCTCTTGGTCACTAGAAGCCTGACAGCTTGCTTTACATGTTTTAAACTTGAACTTCTTAGCCACCACAACTGTGAGCTGATTCCTTAGAAATAAATATTTCTTTTTTTTTATTTTAAAGAGAAAAAAACAATAAAAACAATAATATAGAATTTCAAAACAAGATAATAGGAAATTAACAATGGTTGATATAATTATACTACTAATTTCTTTTAGTACATTGAAAAGAACGGTTTGTGCTTATATTATTTGATCAATTTTGCATGCCTATATCTTGTAATCTGAGCAACTAGTTTGAAGATAACAATAAGCAACATATCAAGAAATAAATATTTCTGTCAAAAATACTAGACACACAGACAGACAGAAGAGATAGATAGATGATAGATACAGGATAGATAGATAGCTGAGTTTCAGGAAGCTGTGCAGGGAACCCTGAATTTGGTGGAAGCAGATTTCATATATATTAAAAACAAATTCAGTTATGCCTCATTAAATAACAGATGCTGAGCAATGGGTGTTGTTTGACTTTACTTTGCATCCATGATTTATTAGACGTATGTACATTATCTTAAACTTGGAATCAAATGATAAATGATAAGAAGATATATTACTAATCAAACAGAAATATTAAAACCTCCCTATAGTTAGAAATACTCTATTTTTTATTTTATTTTTTGCTTCCCCAATCCAGGGTTCTTGGCATTTTTCATTTTTTAATATATGTTTGCAGTACATAATGTTTACATTCTTCTTAGGGAATCAGTAGGTGTAGTTAATATATCTTGATTCTTTTTATCCCTTTCCTCCTCCCCCTTCATCCCTCTGTCTCTAGACAGCCTTTTCCCATTTTCACTTCCTTAGTTCGTGTTTGTGACACAGGATGATTGCATCCATTGTGGGTAGTTGGTACAAGCACAAGGCACATCTTAAATCTTGTTACGTTCTCCTCCTCATCTCCCCTCCGTCTCATGGTGCCCTCTCTATCAGCTACAGTTAATAGGGTTACATACACAAAAGTACATCATGAGTATTAATAGAGTAAAAGGAAGACAGTCAGAAAATACCTATGCAAAAATCAATAGATTTCTCTTATAACTGTAGTAATTGGAAAATAATCCAATGACAACAGCAAGGATAAGGATAAAATATTTAGAACTAAAATGTTTACAAACCTTTCCTGGAGGGTATCAAAAAAAGGCTTGAATAGTCATGCACTGAAATCTTTCATTTTGGGTGGAACACTGGGTACTATGAACATGTTAGCTTCCCTCAAACTCATTAACATTTTTGTTCATTCAGAACTCCAAAGTGACATTTTTAAAAATGGAAAACAGAAGCTAAATCTACATGTTTAATTTATTAATGTGGATAAATCCAATACATCTGAAAGTAGAGTTAATAGTTTCCTCATTACCCATCTATAATGATTATTAATTTAGGGCTAAATTTTTTTTATACTCCATCTATTTTTCCCTTTCTCCTATTACTGGTTTATTTTGAAGCAAATAAAATTATGTCATATCACCCCAAGTACGACATTTTCCTGTTTGATAATTTGAGAAATCTTTTTACATTTGTCATTAAAATCAGAGTTCGATTATTAAAGAAATATAATACAACAGAAAATAAATAAAGAGCATTTGTCATGTCACAATCTAACTGGAAAAGCAACAAAATGTTTTTAAACTAGATATTTGCTCCACAATTGATAAAATCTTTACTGAAACAGCATTATGAACTTGGCAAAATTAGAGATTTTCACACTTGAATAAACAGAGCCCCCAATCACAACATACAACAAAATGCCATCCATAGCAATTGAAGAGGGATAGTAATTAAAACATAAAACAAAAGAAATCTATTCACCTCGAAAATGCCCATGATGTTTTGTTATGTGACAATAAGAAGTTGGAATATAATCCATCTTAGTAGATCCCAGTTTTTAATACAAAACAACTCAGGAAATAACCCTGATGTAAAAATACATAGGCTAATAAGTGATTGCTTGAGCCAAAAAAACAAAAACAAAACAAAAACCCACAGATGTTATGTAAAAGACGTCTGCATTTTTGGAGAATCCTATCAAGGGAGCATCATTTTGTAATAAAAAAATGATAGGGGAAAACATTTTAAATAGAAAAGGCACTCCTAGGCCACTCCTGGGCTGTGGTGAAGATTGCACATGTCGTGTCATGAATGTCACTTAAACTTTATCAAAAGTCCAGTTTTATAACCTGAGACAAAAGAATACATGCAGAATGCATAAGTAATAACAATAATGGAAACGAAAGTACTTTTTCCTGAGCAATTATTTCCATTTCAGGCAGTGACAAAGTGCCTTTATGAGCATCATCTCAATTAATACTCACAAAATATCCTCGGCAAAGAGAGGATGCTATTACATCTTCCTCTCCAATATATTGTGAAGACCAACTGAACCAAAATGTACCAAAGCATTTTGGAAAATTGTAATATCAGAAATATATAGGTCATTTATATGCCAGAAATTCAATCTCATGTTCAACAATGCACATTTACTAGTACTAGGCTAATGTTTTAATTATAATTTGAAAACTATTGGTCTATGTACCAGGAAAGAAGAGCCTTGAAGAAACATTTTTCATTAAAAATAAACTATAAATAGTAAAATACCGTTTTTAAATACAGAATTATTTCAGTGAATTTTAGTTTTTATGATGCTTCCAGAGCAACCCTGGATGAGCTGGTAAAAAAATCCCTACAAACTGTTTTGCTTACAGCCCATACCTGAAAAATAACTTCAGAATCCTGTTTCCAGCACTATGGTACTTAGGGTTGTGGCTTGCTCCTGGAAGTATGGTTTTCACATTTGCAGAGACATTCCTTGACAACTCAGTAGAGATCTCGAATCTTGTGTTCCATCTCAGATATATGTAATTAAATCTGCCTTTTTAGTAACATCCCCAGATGATTTCTGTCCACACGAAAGTTTGAGAATCAGTGATGTAGATGATCTAAAAATCTATTCTTCTCTTATAAACTTAAAAATATGGAAAAAGTATAAGACTCTTTTTGAATGTAGACCTGAATTTATAATGAAGTAGTGTCCAAATTCACAAAGAAGAAATTACCAGAAGGGTAAATGGAGATGAAGCAGTGGAAATTGAAAGGGGCTATGACAGAGTCAGGAACCTAAGGCCTTGGGTTTTACAAATACGAGTAGGACACAGGTATGGCTATGAGCAGAGGCAAGATGGAAAAATTAGAATGGAATTCCCACAAAAAAGACATATAATTAGGGCTGGTGAGATAGCTCAGCAGCATAAGCGCCTGCCTGGCAAGCACAAGGTCCTGAGTTCGACTCCCAGAACCCACATATGAAAAAAAGGGCCAGTGAAATCGCTTAGCTGCACGGGCGCCTGCTAGCGCGTGAGGTCCTGAGTTCGACCCCTGGTACCCACACACAAAAAAAGACATATAATTAAATTACGATTCACCCCTAAAACATTCTTTGAAATTTACATACTCCAAAAACAGCTAGTAAGTATTTTTAAAATTTTATCGGTACGTGTTTGTGGTACATAAAGATTGCATTCACTGTGGGGAGTTGGTCCATGTACATGATACAACTTAATTCTTTTTATATTCCTTTCCTCTTCCCCCTCCCCCTCCCTCCATTTCTTGATAACTTTCCCATTTGCAAAAGATATATCTCCCCATTTCTTATTATCTATCTTCCTTTCCCTCTTTGTTTAAATTTTGGTTTTCTGATGTAAAAGAAACCAGGCAATATTTAAGCTTGTGTGTCTGATTTATATCACTTAATATTTTGGTGTCAAAGTGCATCCATTTTCCTGCAAATGAATTAAATTTATCCTTCTTTATGTCAAAGTAGCACTCCATCATGTATAAATACCACATGTTCTTAATCCATTCATCTGTTGGTTGACATAGAGGCCACTTCCAACATCTAGCTATTATGAATTGTGCTGCTATAAACATGGGTATGCATGTATCATTGTAATATGATGTCTTTAACAATTTAGGGGAGATACCTAGAAAAGGAATGTCTGGGTCAAATAGAATTCCTATTTTTAATTTTTTGAGGAATCTCCTTACTAATTTCCATAGTGGTTGTATTAGTTTACACTCCCACCAATAGTATAAAAGAGTTCATTTTTCCTCACAGCCTCACCAGCCTTTGTAATTATTTGAGTTCTTGGTGATAGTCATTCTTTCTGGAGTAAGATGGAATTTCAGTTTGTTTACATTCGCATTACTCAAATGGCAGCACAGGCTGAACATTTTTTCATGTATTTACTGGTCATTGCTACTTCTGAGAGGTGTCTATCCATTTTAGTTGCCTACTTTTTTACTGGTCTTTTATTCTGGAGGTGTCTATTTTTTTTCAACTCTTTATGTATTCTAGGGATTAGTCCTGTGTCCCAGGAATAAGTGGCAAAACTTTTTTTTTCCCATTTTATAGGCTGTCTCTTCACAGTTCATTGTTTCCTTGCCATCCATAAGCTTCTTAACCTGATATGGTCCCATGTGTTGATTTTTTTGTTTTGACACAGCAAATTATTTATTGAAGGCCCAAAGCAGAAAACAGCATTGATTGTAAAGCCAAAGCAGAAAAGCCTCCAGGTTATTGAACCTGGGTGTGTGTTGGGGGGGTGAATGGATTGCCAAAGGGTTTCTTTCTTTAGAGGTTTTATACACAGAAATAACTACATCTCAGCCAAGTTGAGATCAACCTATGAGGTTACAAGCAGAAAAATTTGACTTAGAAATGGGCCTCTAAGAGCTCTGGGTAAGGAGTAGGTGTACTTTTGCAAGCACCATTAATTGTAACTTTAAACAGAGCAAAGACATTCTTTAGAGGAGTGTGACAATCTCCATCCTGGGCAAGAAAATCCTACCAATCTAATGAGGTGTTTGCTGAGCCTCCAGGGTCTTGGCCTTGGTCTTCCTCCTTCACGGAACATTCCGGACTCCCTCTTTGGGTTGGCTTTTCCCTGGCGCTCTTTGCCAGAACATGTCTCATATTCCCCTCCCCTTATGAGCCAGTGTCACTCTGAGAAATTCTCTCATCTTCCCACAGGGTCCTGTTTGTCCTCAACATTTTCCAATACGCATCACGTTTTACTGAAACTGATTGTTTAGATCATTGTTGAGAGCCTCTTGTTAGGTGCATCTTTTGTTATCTCCCTGCTTCAAAGTATTCTTCTTGCTTCACCTTCAAAAATTTCATCAGCTTTTCAGACTTCAGCAGTATAACATAATGTTTCTTGCGAGTCTAATCCTTTAATGTTAATATCATCATATTCAAGAATAATTATCCATGTTAAGTGACCCTAAAACTGGCCCAAGTATTGAGATCCAGGTAAGAGGAGACCTAAATTTCCAGCTGCTGTCACAGTCTGCAATATAGCAGCCAACCTGGGGACCATCTGGTTGTAGTACATGGTCTACACACACAAACACACTGCAGTGCCTGCAGCTCCTGATCAACTCTGGGTAGGTCTGGGAAAACACACCAAGAACACAGGAAGGCTGAAGAGAGGTAAAAAGGGAGAGGAGAGCAATGTAGATAAAGCTATGATGACCAATACAAATGGAAAGAAGATAACATTGACTATGCATAAAGTCGTAGTTGTTTTTTGATGTTGTTTTACTCCATCCATCATGTCAAAAGTATTGTCACAGAGCCGGTAAGATAGCTCAGCGGCATAAGCACCTGCCTGACAAGCGCAAGGTCCTGAGTTCAACTCCCGGAACTCACACACGAAAAAAGGGCCAGTGATATCGCTCAGCGGCACAAGCGCTTGCTGGCAAGCGCGAGATCCTGAGGTCGACCCCCTGTACCCACCAAAAAAAAAAAGTGCTGTCATAGAAAACTACAATTTGGAGATGAATTGAATCAGATAACTATGAATGATACCAACCAATAAGAGTTTGATTCTTATATTTAGATTCCTCTTCAACCATAAGTCTGTACTGGAGATCCATAAGTGAACTGCTGATACAATGGCTGTCTCCAATGAAGCATATTCTGTATTCTGCCTTACCATTCTAAAAGCTCTTGTGAATCCATAGAGTGAAGCCCCTGTAAAGAATTATCCAATGAAAGAAATGCTATTATAGCAAAAGGTGTCACTAGAGTTAGCAAAATGTCTGATAACACTATCTTCCGGAGTTTTATTTGCTTCCCTAGGAATACAGTCACAGTTCACATGTTCTTTGAATCGAAAGGGTTTCTGAAATTTCCCAAGATATGGATGCTTTGTATTTCTCTAAGTATCCACAGCATTATAAGTAATATCATCAAAATGTAGCCAACAATAGCCGGGGAACTGCTTTTGGAAATCTGTGAGAAACCACCAAAGAGATGCAGCAGAGTAGTTTCTAAGAGAGCCAAGACTAACACAATGATGTGCAAGAGGACCTCTTTCCATAGAAACTGTCTTTCTGAAGCCCTGGGTAAAGCTTGAGCTTTGGTTCCTGCTCTGTTTCTGGCCACTCTGTGTTTATAGACAAAGACTCAGTGAGAACCCAAATCCAGTCATGAAAAGAACCACACCAACAGTGCTGGGAATAAAATACGATGCTACAGTTGTTCCAGCAGAAATGATGAACATTGCCAATAACCATTAGGTGCATTAAAAGAGATGAGCCTCCAAGGCCAAACTCTAAAACCTGCTCCACTGCCTACATGAAAAGAGCATCAGGTAGGGGCAGAGTCCCGTGCCCACAGAAAGGGTAAAAATACAAACAAGATATGCGACATCTGGTTCATATTCTGGAGAGCTAGCTGGTGTATTTTAACAAACCTTCTGCTCCTGGCTGCGTAAGCTAGATATATTACCAGATTTGGGGGTGCTGGGGTCTCCTCCTGGAGGTGATTTCTAGGTTCTTTTTGTCCTGAGCAAAGAATTGGTCAGGACAAGAACAAATGGCAGCAAAGTTTTATTAAAGGTAGGAAAAGAAACAGGCTCTGCAGAGTGAGTTTGGGCCAAGTAAAAGTAGAAAAACAAGTACACTCTACGACCTGAGGGTAGGACACCACGCAAGACAGAAACCCACTGGCCCATTTGTTGATTCTTGATGTTATTTTTTGTGGATCTGGGGTTCTGTTCAGAAAGTTCTTGCCTGTGCCTACAACTTAAACAGTTTTGCTTATTTTAGCTTCCACCAGATTAAGTTTTTCTTTTTTAATATTTAGACTTTTGATCCATTTTGATTTTAGTTCAGTACATGGTGAGAGATATGGGTCTAGCTTCATTCTTCTGCATGTGTATAAGCCAGATATCACAGCATCATTTGTTCAATAGGCTATCTTTCCTTCAGTGTACGTTTTCAGCACCTTTGTCAAAGATCAGGTAGCTGAATGTGTCTGGTGTTGTTTCTGCATCCTCTATTCTGTTCCACTGATCCACATGTCTGTTTTTGTGCTAATACTATGCAGTTTTTATCACTGTAGCTTTGTAGTATAACTTAAAATGCAGGATGCAGAATTGTGATGCCTCCTGCTTTGCTCTTATTGTTCAGGATTGCTTTTGCTTTTCTCATTCTCTTCTGGTTCCATGTGAATTTTAGGATTGCTTTCAGTGGTTCTAAGTGGAATGCTATTGGTATTTTGATTGGGATTACATTAAATCTACATAACAGTTTTGGAAGTATGACCATTTTGACAATATTTGTTTTGTCTATCCAGAAAGAGAGGCCATCTTTCCATTTTCTGACGTCCTCTTTGATGCTCTCTTTCAGAGTACTGTAGTTTTCATTGAGAAGTCTTTCACGTGCTGGGTTAGGTGAATTCCTAAGTACTTAATTTTTCTTGATCCTACAGTGAATGATACTGTCTTCCTAATTTCTTTATTGGTTAGTTCATTACGGGTGTACAAGGACACTACTGATTTTTTTGTCTGTTGATTTTGTATCCTGCTACATTACTAAAAATGGTTATTAATTCTAGGAATCTTTTGGTAGATTTTTTTATTCTACATAAAGGTTCATGTACTCAGTGAATAATGATAGCTTCAATTCTTTTTCTATACATATCCCTTTTATTTTTTTCTCTTACCTGTTTGCTCTGGCCAAAGTTTTGAGTACTTCATCGTACAGGACAGGTGAAAGTGGACATTTTTCTCTTCTTCATGATTTTAAAGGGAAAGCATTTACTATAATATTTAATATAATATTGACCACTGGTCTGTTATAAATAGGTTTTATCTGATTGAGATAAGGTCATTCTATACTTATTTTCTCAGGGATTTTTCCATGAATGAATGTTGGACTTTGTTAAAAGCTTTTTCTGCATCTATTGATTTGGGAAATGATACAGTCCATTGATTTAGCTTGTCTGACTGTCCTAAGAAAAACTTTTACACATGCAGGCAACATGTATATACTGTTCATAAAAGCATTTTCCACAACAGCAAAAACCCGGTAACAGTCCAAATGTCTATCAGTAGGAGAATTGTATGTTAAATACACACAATGGAATGATTTGTAGTAGAAAACATAATAACATACAAAAATAAGAATAAATTTTCATAACAAAATGAAAAGTAAAAACCCACAAGCTCTCCTAAAATATTTCACACAGCATGACAAAAGTAAGCTAGTGAATGCTAAATGAGAATCAGCATGATGGTTACCTATGGTATGGAGGCTAGGTATCAGTTGGTAGGGGCACCTATATACATATATAGACGTACACGTATTTACATACACACAGATAAACTGAAAAGTGACACAAAAATTTATTGGATCATGTAATTCCAATTTTCCATCACAATGGTAACAAAATCCAATTAAGGAAAATAGACTGTTTTAAAATTTTGTACACATATTTTACTATTAATTATATTATTATATATTTAGTAGATTATCTGTATTTAGTAATTAAGTAATTCTTCTAGCAATCTAACGTTAAACTTCTACTTTTAAGTTGTCATTTTTTTCTACCAAAATCTTTATTGTGTTTGAATTTAAAGTGGCTACATGAATACCTGGGCAGGAACTATTAAGAAAGCACCCTGTATATCAAAAATTACCAATTTACGTGGAACAGTAAGATAGTGCTTTAAGAAAGACTAATAAAATCTACAAAAATCATTAACATTGTAAGTGATCATTGGCTATGAACAATAATGGTAAAAGAATACATTCAAGCTCGGAAAGAAAATACAAAAAGTACCTAGAAATCATAAAGGTTTTCCTTGACCTTGCTTTCTTAGTTAATAAATGTTTCTATCCTTAAGCATATAAAAGAAATACTAAATACGATAAACATATACTCGACATTTATATAGGAAGAAGCCATACACATTGTCACATATATACAAATTATATGTAATTTTAAAATCCAAATTTTACTTACTGGAGGAATTTGAGAATTTCAAATGTAAGATTACTTAAGACAATAAATTATTTTGCATTTCAATACAATTATTTTGTAATTTAACTAACTTAAATTGACAGACAATTCTGTATGTTTTTATCATGTGAAACATGATGTTTTTTAGTAAATATACTCTGTGGAATAAATATATCCGATAAATGCGCATTTTCACATAGTTATCATTTGCTTTTTTCATCTTTTATTTTTCATTAGTACATATTTTCAGTACATATTGATTATATTCCTAATGGAGAATTCTTTTCTCATCTTATTCCCCTCCTCTCCTTTCCCCTCCCTCCGTCTCCTGATACCATTCTCATTTGCAAAAAGTTTATATGCCTATTTTCTATGATCTGTCTTGATTTTGCTCTTTATTTATATTTCAGTTTTCTCATCCAAAAGGCTTATATTTAAGCCTGTGTCTCATTTATTTCACTTAAGCAGGGAATATAGCTTAGTGGCATGGCACCCTCCAGGCAAGCACAAGGTCCTGAGTTCGATTCCCAATACCAAAAAAAATATATATAATATCATTGATTTCACTTAATATTATGGTCTCAATTTACATCCATTTTCTTACAAATAATGCAAGTTTATTCTTCTTTATGGTAAAGTAGTACTCTGTTGTGTATAAACATGACATTTTCTTTGTCTATACATCTGTTGATGGACATATATACCACTTTCAAGAATGTTTTTCTGATGCAAGCACAGAACATCCACTATTTTTATACTTTGAAGAATGTATCACCATCAATAGTTACACTGTTATACAGTAGGTCTCTTGGGATGTGTTCTTATCTAGTTGTAACTATAGATAATTTTGTATCTTTAAAAACACCTTTCAAAACTAAGACTATTATATAGCAAATAAAATTAAAAAGTTACACATTTAAAAATGTGGAATTGACTTAAACAGTGATACAGAGCTTCTGGTGTTGTATAATTCCTATGAGTAAATAAAGATTGCATATTTATTTCATATTTATTTCATGAAATACTACATGTATTTCATATACATTCAAAGTTTGAATTTCAAAACTATAAAACCTTAGGGGCTGGAAGTATAGCTAAGTGGTAAAGTGCTTGTCAAGCATGCACAAGGCCATCATATATTATTCTGGAAAATCCATGCTACATGTGTATGTGAGAAAGGTCAATTTTAGGACCTCTATATATCATTATGTTTTTTTTTTCATTGAAAATATTCTTCGTGTATAACACAGAGATAAGTGTATATTTATTTGAGCAGGAATATTAATGAGAATATGCAACACAGTGATAGCATTTATAACATTGTTAAGATAAGCATGAGAACAGAGGTCTTACTGAAGATAAATTATGACAGCTGATACAATACTGGAGAAAAACAAAATATTCAACATTCAAAACCTTTACTTAAAAGTATGTGAAAACATTAGTACTTTGATCCCCAGTGCTGAAAAAAAATTACGTAGAAATCACAAAAAGTTTAATTTTCCCTTAGCAATTCAATGGTGTAAAGTTTATGAAAATATCTTGACACATGATGGAAAACAATTCACAACTATTCATCTTATTAATTATTATTCTTTAAAACAAAATTTGTTTGAACTTGAGGTTGATGCAAGTCAATTATGGGTGAGCTGACAGTCCAATACATTAGAACTCCTCATGTCAGACTGACATACCTGAAGAGAGATGAACCACCCATGTCTAAAGGACAAAATTCAATGAAGGGTAAAGAGCATTGTCTGCAAGGAGGATGAAGTGTGACTTGTTTGGGTCTAGATTGGAATGAATTTACTGATTATGATGAATTCACATGTAGCTTCATTTTTCAGTATCAGTATTGAAAATAAAGACATAATTCATTTCAAGATAGCTGAAAATCATCTGGCAAATGATGAGAAAGAAAACAGAGAAATAAGATGAAATGACAGAAAATCAATTTATAAAATTCAACATAATCAAAGAATACTATCTAATTGACATATGTAGAAAGCACCACCTAAAAATAATGGAATATATATTTTTTTCTGGAACTCATGGAAATTTCGTTAAGATGCACAGCATCTTAGTCCATAAAAAACTCAACATATTTTTTAAAATTGAAATTATCCATAACATGTTCATTAATCATAACAGAATTAACCTAAAGATGAATAACAAAATGACAAGAGACTTAGATCCAAGTATGTATGAAAAACACAACAAATTTTTAAAATCCACGAATCCAAGAGGAAGTCTTAAAAATACATAGGATTGAATGAAAATGGAAATAAAAATATATCAAAATGTGTGGAACACAGATAAAGAAGTGCTGAGAGGGAAATTCATAGTACTAAATGTTTGCCAGTTGTGATGGTGCATGACTACTGAGGCAGGAGGATAGCAGCAACTTCGAGGCCAACCTGGAATACACAGCAAGTTCAAGGCCAACCTGAATGATATAGTGAAAGCCTGTGTCAAAAAACCTAAATAAATAAACTAAATGCAAACATTAGAAAAGAAGAATAATCTTAAATATGCAAATCTATATTCATACCTCAAGAGCTAGAAAAAAATATAAACTTAAATAAAGGAAAATGAAGGAAATGATAAGGTTATAAACAGATATCAAGGAAATTCAAATTAGGAAAATAATGGAGAAGTCAATGAGACAAAAAGCTATTTCTATGAGAAATCAATTTAATTGCAGAATCATTACCAAGACTGACAAAAATAAAAACTGAGAAGACACAATGCACTGATATCAGGAATGAAACATGGGCTATAACTGCAGACATTACATCCACTAAAAGTAAAATAAGAGCATAGTATGAACAAATTTTCACTCATACAGGTGACACGTTAGAAAATGTAAAACAAATAAACAAAAAGCACAAAACACCAATCCTAACCAAGATGAAAGAGGTACTCCAAATAGCCTTAAAACTTCTAGAGAAAATGAACCCATGACTAAAAGGATTCTGAAAAGGAAATCTCCAAGCCCAGATACTCCCACTAAGCAGTAGGATCAACCTTTTAAAAAAAGATTAGTACCTATTTCATATAATCTATTTCAAAACATAGAAGTGAAAACACTTTGCAATTCATTCTATGAGTCTAGTACTCCATTAGCAACACAAATTAAAGAGAATATTTTAAAAATCATTAATCTTTTATTTATTTTATTTTTTTTGTGTGGGTACCAGGGGTCGAACTCAGGACCTCGCGCACCAGCAGGTGCCCGTGCCGCTGAGCAATATCACCGGCCTTTTTTTCGTTTGTGGGTTCCAGGAGTCGAACTCAGGCCCTCGCGCTTGCCAGGCAGGCACTTGCGCCCCTGAGCCATCTCACTGGCCCAAAATTATTAATCTTAATCAACTGAGATGCAAAGATCCTCAAGAAAATATTAGCAAGCAGAATCTGAAATTCACAAAAAGTGTATATCAGCAACAATTAAGGTTTTTCATCTCCATAAGATTGGATAAATGATAAAAATCAATGTAATCTACCTTACTCATGATATAATTGACATAATCATATCAATTGATGCAAAACACTTTTAACAATATTCAACATAAGTTTGTGAAAAAAAATCTCAGAAAATTAGAAATAGAGGGGAATGTTCTCAACTTGATAAATTCATATACAATGAACTGCTGCAAACATCATCCTTAATGGTGAAGATTGACTTATCTCCATCTAACATCAGGAAAAAGGAAATGATGTCCACTCTCACTACTTTCAGTCAGTGAATTACTGGAAGTGCTAACTAGCAAAAAAAAAAAATGCAAGAAAGACAAAGGGTGCATCAATTGGAAGAGGAGAAATAAATCTTCCCCTATTTGATGATGGCACAACAGTGTAAATAGAAAATCCCAATGAATCCCCCCCAAAAAAACTAGAATAAATAATAACAACAGTGTCAAAAGACACAGATCAATATGTAAAATACAACTGCATTTCAAAATACAATAAAGCTGTAGAAACTGAATTTAAAACACACAATACCACTTAAATTTGCAACAACGAAAATGAAATACAAGGTATAAATTTAATAAAACATATACAGCATTGGTATCCTGAAAGTAATGAGTCACTTAAAAAGAAATAAAAGACAACCTAAATATATGGAGAGAAAAGCTATATTAATTTCATGGAAGGCTCAGCGTAGAAAAAGTTATCCTACTGATTGGCTAATTTAATGCAATTGCTATCAAAACTTCAGCAAGATTTTTATGTGTGTGAAAGTGCATGTCTGTGCACAATAATGTTATGAATTATATATAAGATTATTCAAAACTTTACATGAAAAATCATAAGCAATAAGTACCTTAAATTTGTTGGAAAAAAATAAATTGGGAGGAATTATTCTATCCATTACTGAGAATACTATTTAGCTAGTATGTATAAACAAGACAGTGTAGTATATTGCTGGAGAGATAGACATATAAATCAGTGGAAAAGACCTGAAAACCCAAAAAGAGATCCACAAAACATAATCAACTGATTTTTTAACAGTGGTATAAAAACAATTCAAGGAGAAAGGACAATGTTCTCAACAAATGGTGTTGGAGAAATTGGGCATCCATATATAAAAAAAGGACCAGAAACTAAACCTCATGTGTTCATACAAAAATTAACTCAAATGTATCATAGGCTTAAATATAAAATATAAAACTTGAAGCAAAAAACCCACAGGAGAAAAATTTTTGAGATACAGGGCTAGGCAAAGATTTCTTCACCTCAACATCAAAAATAAGATCCATAAAAGAAAACTGATAAATCAGATCTTACCAAAGCACAAACTTTTGTTCAGTAAAAGACTATGAAGAAGATAAAAGGAGGATTAAAAATGGTGGTATACAAGCCAGTAGTAAAACACAGCCTCTCCAAAATCTGGAATCAAAATGCTGTGTCTGGGGCTGGTGAGATAGCTCACCGGCATAAGTGCCTGCCTGGCAAGCGCGAGGTCCTGAGTTTGTCTCCCGGTACCCACATACGAAAAAAGGGCCGGTGATATCGCTCAGCGGCACGGGCGCCTGCTGGCGCGCGAGGTCCTGAGGTCGACCCCCGGTACCCACAAAAAAAAAAAAAAAAATGCTGTATCTGGAAAAGAACAACTTGGTGAAGAGGAAAAAAAAGTAGATCTCTAAGATTGAGGAGGAATCTGATAGGAAAACTGAAACTACAGAGAAGCTGGAGCAATGGATCACTGCGTAGAGAAATGAATTAAGCAGTCTGGAAAGTGGCCCAAGTTCCTAGGGAGAGAGACCTGTCTCCACTGACACAGGCAAGCTGGGTCAGCGGCACCAGGAAGAAAAAATGGAACTGGCCAGCCACACTACCTAAAAAAGCTCATGGCTATGAAAAACTACAAAAACATAATGGCGTTTTACTCTGAAATTGACTCCTCCTGCATCGAAGGCTAGAGTGGAAGAAGAAAACCAGTGCAGCAGCCACCATATTTGAGAGTGTTTAATCAGGAGCCATTTTGGAAGGAGGTTAATTGTTTAAGACTGAGCTACAGAACAACTACAAAACAAGTATACTTCAGAGATTTTGGTGTCCCACCACCACAGTGGCTAAGTTGGAGACAGCCACAACAGTCAAGAAGTGGGCATAGGCTAGATGTAGACCACTACGAAAAGTTTTAGTTCAGGTCGGGAAGGACATGGGGGGGGGTCCTACACTCTGTGATAAAAAGTCAGTCTGGTTGTGTGTGACTTTCAGAGGGGGCTGGGTTTAAAAGTGCTGGCATTAGTTCCAGGCTGTAAAGCTAGGCGAAGAAAGTAGTGACTTGGGGTGCACAAAAGGACATGGAAACTGGGAGCTGACACAGTGACTACACCCTTAAGGTAGACACCATTGACTAACCATGCCCCTAGAGAAAGCAAGACAGAATCCAGCATTCACACACAAAAATGTGAGTGTGAAAACAAAATAGGTCTCAGTAGTGGCTAACTATCCCTCCCCCATATCTGGTGGATTCCAAAACTACAGACTATGGAAAGAAAATGTTATCAGGCAACTTGCTTCTGAAAAGTGGCTCTCCAACTAAACATTACAGGGTTTGGGGTTGTTCACCTCTCCTTCTGGAGTTAGATTACAGGCTCTTCTTGTTTCGAACAAAGAATTGTACTAAACGAACAAAAAGCAGTGACAAAGTTTATTCGAGAAACTAAAAGCGAAGAGTGGAAGAGAAACTAGCTCTCCAGAGCAAGCTTGGGCCTAGCAAATAGAAAAAGAGGGTAAAAGCAAAGATAAAAGTATACACTGCGTCTGGGAAACACAGCGAGGGCTATCATGGAAAGTTATGATAGCACCGGCTTCTCATGGCTGCCTTTGTTTTATATTGTCCAAATCTTGAGGAAACCCATGAGAACTTCTACATCCGGGTCCTGAGAGGCAGTGCTGAGATCCCACACCTCAGGCTGACCTCAGGCCTAGGCCATCCTATTGAAAACCTGCTTGAGTTCTCCCAAAAAAAAAAAACATGTGCAGGGCTTTGAGAACTGTTCTGCACATGTTTCCAGCACCTTGTAATTAACAGGCTATGCCTACTTCCCCAGCCAGCATTTGCCATGCCCTAATCTCCTACCTCAAAATTACTCATTCAGAAACACAGAGGAATTCTTTTGCATTCATTTATTTTTCTTTTTGTTTCTTCATTTTTGGAGGTCTGGGTTTTTTTAATTCATTTTTCCTTTTTTGTTTTTTCCTCTTCTTTTATTCCTTATTTTGGTCATTTTTCTCCTTTGTTCTTTTCTGTTAATTTTGTCTCTTTCTATTAAAATTTTTTACTTGTTAGTAGAATCCTTAATCTTACTTTTCTCTTCTTCTCCTCTTTATTTTTCAAAATTTCTTTCATTCTCCTGTACTCCACCCGCTTAATTTTTACTAGTGTTACAATTAAGTTTTATTAAGTTTTATATATTTACTTGACTCTATTCAATCATTCTTGAATTCATTTCAATCATAAATGTAATTGTTGTTACATTTAGTAGATGTTTACTATATGTCAATATTGGCTTTATCTTTCTATCTAAATGATAATTATAGATATCTATGGTTAAGTATGGTACAGTGGTAGCTTCTATCAGAGATATATCTATATCTATATCTATATCTATATCTATATCTATATATATCTTTGACTCTTAATTTTTGCTGAATTAGTTGCTATTGTCAAGGCGGCAGAGTTGTTGCTATTAATTGGTTTTGACTGTATGCCAATATCTGGTTTGTCTTTGTGTCATCAAAATACTATGGTTCATTTCCAAAGGACTGGGTCCTGAGCCAATTATACTGTATCAACCCTGACAAAAAATGGTAGTAGTTGGATCTTGGGACAGAGACAAAAGTGTGCAAAAAAAAAGTCTGAAAAAACAGACAATAACTAAAGAGATACCCATACTAGCAACAAGGTCTTTCCACTATAATCAACCTGCAAACCTCAGCACACATACATAAAAAAACAATAAAAACATGAGAAGACAAGGCAACAAAATACCTGCCAAAAACTTTCAACTCCTCCAAAGCCAATACATGGTGCATCAATCTGAAGGAAACCAAAAGCCAAACAGCTGACTTATATGAAATAATAAAGGAAGAGTAAAAAAGCAGATAAATAAGGAGCTTGGCAAGCTCAATGATTATATAACTAAACAGATAATGAACATAATAAACAAAACAATCATAAAGCTTACTGAAGACATGAAGTAAAAGCTATCTGAGCAAAACAAAATGATACAAAATAAGAATAACCAATTTAGCAATTGTACTCCACAAAAAGGTATCAAATAGAAATCTAGGAGATAAAAATTCTATTGAAAGTGGGTATAGAAGTGACCAATGTGAAGATACAGTATCAGAACTAGATGATAAGGCTGATGCAGGTGACCATATACTCAGAGATACCTTAAAAACAAGTTAACATAAAATATGGATTCAAAAGTTCATAGGTGATGCAAAGAAAACTTGGATTAACTGAATTAGTGAAAAATCAGAAAACAGCACAAATGATATACAAATTCTGTTTACAGAAACTATAGCAGCAATCTTTCCAAATATCAGGAAAGAATTTAACATACAGATGAATGAGGTATACAGAATGCAAATGGCCATAATCAGAAATGAACTTCTCCATGACACATTATAGTTAAAATCCCTGAAGTCCAACACAATAACATAATCTTAAAAATTGTTAAACAAAATTAACAAAACACTTATAAAGGCAAACTCACTAGAATTACAGAAGACTTCTTAACAAAACCATAAAAGCCAGGAGAACTTTAAGTGACATGATTCATGCACTAAAAGGAAATAAATTCCAAACCAGAGCAATTTAACCTGAAAAATATGTCAAAATTGATAAAGAAATAAGGTATTTCTTTGACAAACAGCACTGTAAGAAATTCATGACCACTAAATTCATGCTCCAAAAAATTCTCAAGAATATTCTTCAAAGAGATAATGAAGCCAACAATGCCCAAAAGTATATGAAATGAATGTACGAGGCAGAAAAAGAGGTTAAGAAAAACAACAAAAAAGGAATCAGCAAGAGGAAAAATAATGCAATGACAGGAATAAGTCAATACATTTCAGTAATAATTCTCAGTGTGAAAGGTCTAAACTCACAAATCAAAAGTTGCAGATTGGATTGAAAACCAAAATCCAACAGTATGCTTTATGCAAGAAACCCATACAATCCTAAAAGAAATACATAGACTAAAATCAAAGGATAGCAAACCATATTGGCAAAAACAAGATCATTAAAACAAGCAGCAGTATCTGTTCAATGCTGAGACAAAGTTGACTTGAAGTCAAAACTGACCAGAAGAGGCAAATAAGGTCACTACATATTTGTTAAGGAACAACTCAAAAGGAAGAGAAAATAATTATGAATATATATGCATCAAACAACAGTACCCCGACTTCTTAAAACATACAGTACTGGACAGAAAAATCAGATAAACATCAACACAATTTGAGTGGGGACCTCAAAATCCTACTGTCACAAACAGACAGAACTAGAAAAAAAATCAACAAATATCAGAGTTGAACCAGATGATCAAACAAGTGGACTTAATAGAAAGCTACAGAGTGTGCCACCCAACAACAGAATGCACATTTTTCTCATCAGTACATGGGACTTTCTCAAAATAGACTACATACTAACCCATAAAGCAGGCTTAAGTAAGTACAAGCAAATTGAAATTACCCCATGCATATTATCAGATCATAGTGCAAGTAAACTAAAAATCATCAAAAATCACACTGGCAAATAAAGTCACACGAATTATGCAAACACATAGGGATTAAACAACACACTCTGAAATAATCAATGGGTCACAGAAGGAATCAAGGAAGAAAGTAGATAGTTCCTACAATCAAATGAAACTATCAGTATCACATACCAGAACCTGTGGGACATGACCACAGTCCTAAAAGGGAAATATATAGCCAAAAATGCCTAAATCAGAAAAAAAAGCAAGCCCAAATAAATAACCTAATGATGCACCTCAAAGTCCTAGAAAAAGAAGAACAATCCAAATTCAGGCTAGTATAAGGAAAAGAAACTATAAAGATCAGAGCAGAACTTCATTAAATTGAGACCAAAAAAAAAAGAATCAATGAGGCCGGTGAGATAGCTCAGCGGCATAAGCACCTGCCTGGCTCACGCTAAGTCCTGAGTTCAACTCCCGGTACCCACATATGAGAAAAGGGCCGGTGATATCGCCCAGCGGCATGGGCACCTGCTGGTGCATCAGGTCCTGAGTTCAACCCCTGGTACCCACAAAAAAAAAATGAAAATGAATCAATGAGTCAAAGAGGGAGTTCCTCAAAAGAATAAGCAAAATAGACAAAGCTTTAGTGAATCTTACCAAAAAGATTAAAAATAGACACTAATCATTGCATTAGGAGTGAAAAATCACAGCAGATACTGCTAAAACCCAGAAGATTATAGATAACTACTTTGAAAACCCATACACCAATAAACTGGAGAATCCAGAAGAAATGGATTGATTCCTAGATACAGATGAATTACCAAAACTGAACCAAGAAGGTAGAAAAAACCGGAATAATACAAAGACAGGCCATGTTATAGACATAGTAGTTTTTAAAACAACCAATTTGGAAAGCCCAGCATCCAGTGAATTCACACTGTTTTATAAGAACTTCAGAGAAGATCTAATGCCAATACTTCTCAAACTCTTTAATGAAAATTAAATGGAAGTAGTATAGTAAGTCTCTGACTTATGAATGAGTTCCGTTCTGGGAGAACACTCATCAGCTGGATTCATTTGTAAGTCTCACAAAGTGAGTAGTATATAGACATTTGTTTCCATGGTTATTGCTTTGTGTTTCCTAGCGGTCCCCTCCACATCACCAGTGCTTTTCTTCTTGCTTCTGGACAGGCTGGCCTCTGATTGAGTGGTACAGTACTACTATCGCACTGTACAGTAAGCGCCCAGCAGCACAACTGTGACAAAGTCCAGCAGACATGTGGGCTACTTGTGTGATTTGTTTGCATCCATGCATGTTCGTCATGAGAGGTCCATTTGTATCCGTGAAAGTTTGCAACTCAAATGTTCGTAAGTCAGAGACATTCTGTAGATATGCCAAATTCATTCCCAGTAGCTAGCATTACCTTGATTCTAAAACCAGACAAGGAACTAACTAAAAAGAGAATTATAGGCTAATCACTTTAATAAACAGACACAAATATCCTCAATATGATAATGACAAACATACAGCAAAAATCATAGAAGATATCATACACCATGACCCAGTAGGCTTTATTCCAGGGATCCAAGGATAGTTCAAAATACACAAATCAATAAATGTATTACACCATGTAAACAAAGACAATTAGGAAAATCAGATGATCATCTCAATAGATGCAGAAAAGCCTTTGACAAAATCCAACATTAATTCATTTTAAAAACGCTGAATAATATAAGTATAGAAAGAAACTTTATTTCAGTACGATAAAAGTCATTTATGACAAAAGAACAGCCAACATTATATTAAATGGGAAAATGCTGAAAACTTTCCCCGTACAACCATGAACAAGACAAGCTTAACCATTATCACCACACCTGTTCAATATAGTAGTCAAAACATTAGGCAAAGCAATTAGGCAAGAGAAAGAAATAAAAGGGATACATAAGGTAAAGGATAAAGTCAAACTGTCATTATTTGTACATGACATGATCCTTAACATAGAAGACCCAAAGAATTCAATCAAAAGACTTCTAGAATTAATAAACAAATTCTGCATTATGTCAAGACACAAAATCAACACACAAAAATCAGTAGGACTCCTGTACACCAATAATGAATTCACAGAGAAGACAATAAGGAAAACACCACCATTTTCAATAGCATCAAGAAAAATTAAATACTTAGGAATGAACAAAAGCAAGGAAGTTAAAGACTTCTGCAATCATAACTATAGTACTCTAAGAAAAGGATATCAAACTGGACAACAGAAAATGGAAAGACACCCTCAGTTCCTGGATAGGTAGAACCAATAATACCAAAGTAGTCTTTGTTCCAAAAGTGGTATACAGATTTAACACAATCCAAAAAACCCAGTAGCATTCTTCACAGAATTAGATACAATATCGCAAAATTCATATTGAGCCAAAAGAGTCTCAGAATAGCAAAAGCAATCTTGGGCAACAAGAGCAAAGCAGGAGACATCACAATCCTGGACTTCAAGTTATGTTACAAAGCTACAGTGAAGAAAACACCATGGCATTGGAACAAAAAAAAAGACATGTGGATCAATGGAACAGAATAGAAGATGCAGAAATAACCCAAGTCACATTCAGCTGTTTGGTTTTGACAAAGGGCCCCAAACCATATGCTGGATGGAAGATAGCCTCTTTAACAAATGGTGCTAGGAAAACTACCTTATACACATGCAGGAGAGTACAGTTAGACTCATATCTCTTGCCATACTAAACTAAAATCAAAATCGATCAAAGTTTTAAATATTAAAACAGAAAAATTTAATCCGGTGGAATATGAAATAGGTAAAACCCTTGAAGACATAGGCACACTGTTGGCGTGCGAGGTCCTGAGGTCGACCCCCCGGTACCCACAAAAAAAAAAAAAAAAGACATAGGCACAGGCAAGGAATTTTAAAACAGAGTCCCAATTGCACAAGAAATAATATAAATGATCAACAAATGTTTATTTATGTTAAATGTTAATTTTAAAAATTAAATTAAGAGACAAGTACTCATTCACTGTGGCTATGCAGTATGTTTAATGACCACTAACATTATCTTTAATGTAGATAAAACAAAAAAAATTCAGTTAAAACCTAATGAGGATTGCAGTGATAGTTTAGTAATTTTGTCAGGCAAAAAAGAAACAAAAGAGATAACTTCACATATATAAGCATAGTTAATTTAAAAAGGCATTTGGCATCTTGAGGCACTGATTGTATGCCAAAGAATAAAAAAGAATCCTTTAAACTAGCATGCAATTTTGAATATTAACCATTTAAAACAATGTAAATGTATTACTTTGTGCAAAGTATTTTTAAATATACATGAGGTTGAAATCTGTGTCAAACGAAATATTTAGATATCAAAAGAGGTATTTGAATTTAGTCTTTGTTGAAAGACAAATTGATGAAAATTATCTAGAAATAATCTTACTAAGAACAGTTGAGGACCTGCTGGAAGAATGTTAAGAAAATTACTGAGGTCTATTCCTTTTACGCAGATGTTCATTCTGCACCCCTTCAACCCCAGAGAAAAATGAGATGCTGAAAAATTTGTAAAGAAAATTGCACCTTTCCTTTTTCTGTGCAACAAAGGCAAAAATTATCATATTATACATATCCAGTTAATCTGTAAGTAACTGATCAGAGAAAGTTGTGAAGAGGCGTGTGCACCTCATAAGCTATTAACACTGTTTAAGGCCCAGGGATGAATGGAAACAATGTGGAGTCAATCATGCCATTTTCCTTCATGTCTTTGAATGGTTTAAACTAAATTAGCTGGTATTATATCCAATGAAATAAAACTAACAAATAAAATTTTAAAAAATAACAGCAAATGCAATGCAGCCCTAAGCAAGACACTTAACATCACCAATCATTAATACTGTCTGTGTTCAAAAAAGGAATGACTGAATTGGGCAATATTAGTAACAATATCAATAGCAACAATTAAAAAGATAAATATTTACCAAGTGCTAATTTATTTTTCTGAAACTATACGAAGCAACTACTTTCTGCAGTCCACACAACCAACCCAGGAACTGTACTGTTATTTCAGAACGTCAGGTGAAAAGAAAAGATGTGCAAATAGTTTAGCTAACTAAAAAGACACATAGAAACATACACTTTAGGTAAGAACAACATGATTTTGTCTGACAAATCTATTTATATAAGTCATATTAATGCAAGTTTCAAGCTTTCCTAGCCAATAGAAATGAATGTTTTGAATATTTTTTTCTAAAACAGGGATTTGTATGGATATAACTGCCACTGTTCATATCAAAATGTTTCTATTGAGTTTGTGTTTCAGATACCTGCTGGGGCAGCTTTGGATAATCCTAAGGTAATAGCCACAGAAAGGCCTGTGTTATGCAAGGGTAGACCAGGGCAATGCATAAAAAGGACAATTCTCTTTTAGTTAATCTGTATTTTAATATCCAGGAAGTATTTCCTATGACAACACAAAGTTGTGGAATGATTTCAATACTGTAACACTTCAAAAATAGATTATGCAATTAACCATTTTGGAAATCCTAAAGGAGGAAAATTAATAAAAATAACTGACAAAATTGATAGAACAGGAGGAAAAAAGAAAATCATAGATTACTAGATTTTTCTAAACACTATTTGTCATCAAAAAATGGAAAAGTAGGACATATAATGTAACAAAAATTGTGCAATAACAAGAAATATAAATGCTATGAACTTTTTTGTATCCATTGAAGAAAACTGCAAACTCTCCCACATGGTAAATAACAGAGCTCATTAACTACAAACATATTTATGGTCATGGTGAAAAATCAATATTTTAAAGATGTTAGTGCTGTAAAAATTATTATAGTTATAATTATAATTCTGCATGTTTGATATACTAGATTCATATTAAACTGTATTTTCCAGAATAAATAAGAGAGGTTGGCCAAGGGATCATACATATTTTGTTTAAAATGCCTAATATGGCAAGTGAGAGGGGAAAGATATAGCTATAATTATTTAGATAATAGGTATTAGTTTAATATTTGAAAAAATATCTACAGGACAGAACTAATGGACAAGATTTTTTTGTGCAAATTGAGGAAAAAATACAAAACTAAATGAGATAGTTATATTGCACCTACCCAAATCACATATGTCATGGTGGATCAAGGGTTACATATTAAAATAAGGTAACATAAGAATATCACTTTTTACATTCTTCATAGAAAAAGAGGAAGGCAATTTGCAGAGCAAGGTGCATAATACATTTCAATGTAAAAGGAGAGTCATGAGATTGTAACTTACTCAAGGGAAGGGGTTATAGACCCAGGCAGAGTGGTTGTGCAGTTGTACCATTTAGCTTTATGTAATCATTTCAACTACAACAAATACAGTTTTGAAAAAACCACAGTACTTGCAAACATGGACAGAATTGATAGCTCAAATATTATTAGTTGACTGAGATAGTATTGGGAGTATTTCATGTTAACATTCACTGCAAATAGTACTATCATTGAGTAACACATTGCTTAAAGAAAGTAATTTGAAAATAGTCAACATAAGGCGAGGTCCTAAATCTTAAATGATGTGAAGACAATTTGTAGATATGCATATACTATGCTCCAATTCTTATTAAAATCTACATGCTTATATGTAGCTACTACTTTTGAAAACCCAGCAGAAGAACAACTACCAAGATGTGGAACTGGAATGGGAAAGCAATGAAGATCATTAACTTCCTCTTTAAAAACTTTTGTTATCTAAAAAATAATTCAAGAAAACAATAGCAACAACAAACATATACCAAAAACTTAACCAAAGAGATGAAACTCTCTGCAATGAAAACTAGAAAACATTTATAGAAGAAATTTTAGAAGATATAGATAAATGGAAAGATACATGATGCACACACTTCAGAAGAATATAATACCTAAAACAATATACAGATGCAATAAAATCACCATAAAAATACCAATATCATCTTTACAGAATTAGATAAATAATCTTGAAATTTATATGGAGTGACAAAATATCCCAAATGATAAACCAGTCCTAAGCAAAGTGAACAAGGCAGGAGATATCACATTACATTACCTCAAAGCATACTACAAAGCTATAGCCTATAATCCTAGTACTGTGCAAGGCTGAGGTAAGAGGATCACAATTTCAAGCCCAGTCTGGACAACTCGGTGACTTAGTGAGACCCTGTCTCCAAATAAAAAAGTAAAGAAGGGGTGGGGATGTAGCTCAGTGTAAAGGTGCTGGGTTCAATCCTTAGTACAGCATAAATAAATAAATAAATAAATAAATATCATGGTATTGCCATAAAAAGGGCACACAAAAGAACAAAGCTGGAGGCATTACATTACCTTCCTCAAAATATACTACAAAACTACAGTAATTGAAACAGCATGGTATTGGCATAAAAAGCACATGAAGGGGCTGAGAGTTAGCTCAGTGTTAGAATGATTGCCTAGCATGCATGAGCCTTGGGTTCAGTACTTAGGATTGTAAAAAATCAAGACAGAAGAGAAAGTCCAGAAGCACACACATTCCTTTACAGAAAACTGATTTTTTTGTCAAAGGAGCCAATAACACATAGTGGGGAAAGAGCCAACTCTTCAATAAATGGTGCTGGAAAAACTAGATATCCAAATGTAGATGAATGAAACCAGACCCTTTCTCTTATGAGCTACAAATACCAACTCACAATGGATTAAAGACTTAAATGAAAGATCACAAAATTTGAAAATACTGGAAGAAAACAGAGAGAAAATGCTTCAGGACATTGGCTTAGGCAACAGTTTCTTGTATATGATCAAAAATGCACATGCAACAAAATAAAAATTTGACAAATTGGACTGTGCAAATTAAAAAGATTTTGTACAGCAAAGGAAACAATCAAAAGAGCAACATAACCTATAGAATAGGTGAAAATATGTGCAAAATATACATCCCACAAGAGATTAATATCCAAAATGTATAAGGAAATCTAAGAACTCAAGAGCATAAAAATAAAAACAGGATAAAGATTTGAACAGACATTTCTCAAAAGTGGATATACAATTGCCCAACAAGTGTATGAAAAAGATACAATACCATAAATACAGAAATGCAAATAAAAACCTTCATTAGACATCACATCACTCCAGTGATAATGGCTATTATCAAAATGACACTTTAAAAAAAAAAGGAGGAAAATGTACTATTGGAGGGAATCTAAATCACTAGCACAATCATTCTGGAGAACAGTATGGAGGTTCTTCAAAAAACTAAAACTAATACTACCAGATTGTCTTAGACACTTTCCTCATCACTAATGACACCCACAACTTAAAGGAAGAGAAATTTATTTTGGCTCATAGTTACAGTCCATGGTTGGCTGGCTCAAAGGCAGAACAGCATGGTTGAAAGGCCTGGGTAGAGGAAAGTTATTCATGTCTTTGAATCCAGGAAGGGAAAAGTCAGAAAGGGAGGCATTCCCTTCCAGATCTCAGCCTCAGTAATCTACCTTTAACCAGGCCCCTTCTCCTAACTGCAAGTCAGTGATAAGTCCCTCAGTGGAGCAATCCACCAATGAGCATAATGCCCTCATGATGCAATCATGTTCCAAACACTGGGGACTTTGGGGGAACAATCCAGATCTAAACCATAACACATATGATCTAGCAATCTTTGCCTACTAGGTATACACATACAGGAAATGAAATTAACATGCCGAAAGATACCTTTAATCCTACATTATTGCAGCACTATTTATAATAACCAGGATATGGAATCAATTTAAATGTCAATCCACAGGTAGATATTGTTAAATGAAATAAATCACACAAGCTTAAATATTGCACAATTTCTCTTACATGAGAATCCCAAAATATAAATAAATTATAGAGCAAAATAAAAGAATAAGAAACAGGGAGATAGACATTTTGCATAAGGGAAGGGGCCCAAGTGATGGAGGGAGATGGAGGGCAGGGAAGCGAAGGGTATGAAAATAAAAAACAAGATCTGTTATGTACGTGTACCAATTCCCCACAGTGAATGTAATCATTATATATTCCAAACATGTACTGATAAAAGAAAATATGGTATATACACACAACCAAATACTGTTAAGTCTTAAAAATAATGAATCTTGTCATTTGCAAAAACATGTGGAACTGGGAAAACATCACATTAAGTAAAATAAGTCAAGTACAGAATGGCAAATACCACACAAACTAACTCATGAGTGGAATTTAAGGAAGTTGACCTCATAGAAATGAGAATAGAATAGTGGCCAATAGAATGTGAGGAGAACAAGAGGGAGGGGAGAGGAAAAGGGAAGAAGCTGACCAGTGGGTAAAACGTTATTTAACAGAGGAATAATTTACCATGTTCTATAGCACAGTAGTGTGAATATAATTAATAATGTTTTATATGCCTCAAAACAGTTAGAAAAGAATTTGAATGAACTTACCAAACAGCAATACAAATGTTAAAAGTGATGGATGTGATGATTATCCTGATTTGATCATCATCTAATGTATACAAGTATCAAAACATCTAATTGTATCTCATAAATACATACAAATATTATGTGTCAATCAAAAAATTTACTGTATCTCCAGGTTCAATTATCATACATTAATTTTGTAATTAGAAGCAATTACAGAGAAAATTACCTGGATAGGAACAAGAGTAATAATTACATTGGACTTCTCACCAGAAAGCATATAATCAAGAAGAGTGGAGTAAAATATTGAAAACGCTTAAAGAAAACTACCCCACCATCCTAATGTTCTGTATCCAAAGAAATTATACTTCAAAGTGAAATGGAGATACTTTTCCGAAAACCAAATATCGAGGGAATTTAATGCCAGTATACCACCTTCACGGGAAAATCTTTTTGGTGTGTGTGTGTGTGTGTGTGTCTGTGTATTTCCACAAGTGTATTTATTTTTGAGAGAGTGAAAATATGGTAGAAAAAAGCCCTAAACAAGATAGAAATTTACCTAGAGATTACAAAGAGTTCAAAGCCAACTAGTATTGGATGACACAATATTTTAAACAAAATGAAAGGTGAAGCATACACATAGTTGCCCCACCATTTCCTGCTTTAAACCTTTCCCTGGACCCTGAAGATATGTATTAGCCAACTTTCCCACTGCTGGGAAAAATAACACTCAAACACGAGGTTTGTTTGGCTCATGCTTTCAGAGGATTTGTGCTGGGTTCAGGCCAGCAAACCCTTACAGAAAGATGAATGAATATGCGAGAGACAGAGAATATCCTTCTCAGGGGGCCAGGGGACTTCACCGGAATGGAGTGAAGCCCCAAACTGACTCAAACCCCCAGATTTATTGGGGAAGAACAAAGGCATACAGTTCTGCTGAACACAAATGTTTGTTTTAGGCAGCAAGGCAGGCAAGCAAGGTGATAGTTTGGCTGGATAATTACTTTTATCTGATTGTCCCCTCAGGAGCTTCCTTGTTTTCCCTGTGAGGTCCATCTCTGCTCTCTGCTGGAGCTGGCAAAACATCTTGTCTTCAAGATGTTTCGGCTCCTCAGAATTAGCAGTTTTCCACCTCCAGAATCAATCTGAGCAGACACTGACCCATTGGGGTTTCACAAGGAACTCCACAGATTTGGTCCACGTTTGGTTAGCTCCAAGGCAGGAATAGCACAGTGGAAAGGTAGGACAAAATAAAGATGCTTAGACCATGGCAGTTGGGAAACGGGACAGGGTAACATCATCAGAGAGAAAGGGACCAAGGACCATATATAGAACTCAAGGCTATGCCTCCATAAGCTACTCAGACACACCCAGAAGTGTGCTTTACTAATATCATCAGCAGTTCCCAGCCAGTCAAGTTGCCAATTAAGATTAACCATAACATGTGAATTTGAAAGCTGCCCATCACTAAACTCTCACACTTATCCTAAGATTTTTCAACTGTCTTTATACTGTATTTTTATGGTTATTGGCACATATTAACTGTTCAGATTAAAGAGATTCATTGTGATGTTTTCATGCATGCATACATGGTGTATTCATCATACATATGCACTCTTCTACAATAACACATTTTACCATTTCTCCTCCGAATACACTTCCTAATTCTTAGTAATTATTCGTCTACTTTCAGGTCAACTTTTTTAAAACGTCCACCTGGGAGAGAACATTTAATATTTGTCTTCCTGTTTCTGGTTTATTTTGTTTAACAGAATGTCTTCCAATTCCTTCCATTTTGTTACAAATTTTGGGATTTTATTCTTCTGGATATTTTGCAAAATTCTATGTCAGAATTTTTTTTCAATTTTTTTGTTTTTATTAGTACATGTTTGCAGTACATAATGATTACATACATTGTGGGAAGTTGGTATATGTACATTACACCTTAATGTGTGTGTGTGTGGATACTGGGGGTCAAACTCAGGACCTCGTGCACCAGCAGGCGCCTGTGCCGCTGAGCAATATCACCGGCCTTTTTTTTCCTTTATGTGGGTACCAGGAGTCAAACTCAGGACCTCGCGCTTGCCAGGCAGGCGCTTATGCCGCTGAGCTATCTCACCGGCCCCCTTAATATGTTTTTATAACCCCATCTCCTCCACTCTCTCCATCAATTGATCCCCTTCCCATTTGCAAAAGAAAAGATCTCCCTGTTTCCTATTATCTATCTTTTATGTTGCTCTTTGATTATCTATATTTGAATTTCTCATATACGTGAAGCCATGTGAAGTTTAGGATTGTGTGCCTCATTATTTTACAGCTATGGTCTCAAGCCTATTTGCTTACAACTTGCTGAAGTTTATCTTTATTTACGGCAAAATAGTACTCCACTGTGTATAAATACCATGTTTTCTTTATCCATTCATCTGTCAATGGTCATAAAGGCCACTTTCAAAATTTTGCTACTATGAATAGTGCTGCTATAACATGAGTATCCGTGTATCACTGTAATATGATGTTTTTAATACTTTTAGGAAGATACCTGAATGGGGAATAGATGAGATGAATGGAATTTCTAGTTTTAGTTCTTTGAAAGATCTCAATACGATTTCCATTGTGCTTGTTCTGCCTGCAGTAATTCAATACACTGCATATGTTATAGATAGCAGAAATTTATTTCTTAAATACTGGAAGCTGGGAAGTCCAAGATCAAGGTGCAGGCAGATTTGGTGTTTGGAATAGTCTTATTTGCTAGTTTATAAATGATGACTTCTCACTGTGTCTTCACATGGTCTAATAGGCACATACATATGTTCCTTCAGACCTCTTCTATAAGATCACTAATTCCACCCTCATAGCCTAATCACTTCTCAAAGATCTTGCCTCTTAAAATGAGCTCACACTGGGGAAGAGATTTCAACAAGCAAACTTTGATGGGACATATCCAGACCATAATATGGTTATGGAAAAAGTGATGCAAAAGTTTATGTGGAAAGACAAAAGACCCGGAATAGTAATTCAATAATAAAGATGAAGAATAAAATTCAAGAACTGACACCATCCAATCTCAAGATTTACTATAAAGCCATAGTAAACAGAAAAGTGTGTTATAGGCGTAGAAACAGACACACAGATCAGCAGGACAAAATATACCAGCAATGGACACATGCAGATGTAGTCAATTGCTATCTAACAAAAGAGTAAAGGCAATTCATTACAGAAAGGATAGTCTTTTCCAAACAATTGTGTTGAAAGAACTGGACACCCATATACAAGAAAATGAATCTGGATACAGTTATTATACCTTTAACAAAAATTAACTCAAATTGTGTAAAAGAACTAAATGAAAAGTTAAAACTATAAACCTCCTAGGAAAAACCTTTGTGACTTTGAGTTTGACAATGAATATTTTTTGACTCAATGCAAAAAGGACAATTCATAAATTGTAAAAAGTAATATCTTAGATTTAATGAAAATATTTTTTTTCTTCCTAAAAACACTAAAATAATGAAAAGCTAAATATATGAAAAATTATTTGCAATACACATGTGTGATAAAGAACTTGTATTCTTTAAGATCAACAATAAAACATTTCAAGTAATGATCACTATATCTGAACAAAAAACTGACAAAAGGAGATATACAGGTGACAATTATATATATTGCAAAATTCTCAATACCATTTTTAATTAGAAATTTGAAAATTAAAATAAGACCATAACACACATATTATATTGGCTAAATTTTAGAAAGATACTGAAAAAGCCAAATATTGGTGAGGATGTGAAGGAACAGGAAGCGTTGTTCACTGGTGGTGGAAAGACAAAATCGTACAGAAACATTTGAAGACAGTTTGAAAGTCTCTTAAAAGGCTAAACATGGTCTCACTATAAAATCCAGGATTTCTACTTCTAGGTATTCACTACCTGATTAGAAAATTTACATGTACACAAAATCTGCACCTGAATGTTTAGAGTGGCTTTATTCATAATTGCCAATAACTGAAAGCAAACATCATATTATTTTAAAAGTAAATGTTGTATAGCTATACAAATGGAATGTTATCCTTTGAGTAAAACAAATTAGTTCTCTTGCTGGGTGTGGTGGTGCATGCCTGTAATCCAAGCACTGAGGAGGCTGAGGCAGGAGGATCACCATGAGTTTGAGGCCAGCCAAGGCTACGTAAGTGAGTTCAAGGCCAGCCTGTACTACATAGCGAGACCCTGTCTCAAAAAAAATTAGCTCTCAATCCATAAAGATATGGTAGTCCTCAACTGACTAACTGAAAGAAGCTAGTCTGAACAGGCTATATATTGCAGGTTTCTAAATATTCGCTTTTAGAAAAGGCAACTATAGTAAAAACACGATGGTCAGTGATGGCTGGGAGTTTTGAAGGCTGGTAATGGAGAAGGGATGAATAGGTGAATACAGGATTTTGGGTGGTAAAAATATTCAGTATTATAATAATGGATACATGACATTATGCATTTGTCAAAACTCACAGAACTTTACCACACAAAGATTAAATTTTGATGAATGCAATTAAAAACCAATTCAATGGCTGGAGGTCTCAAGAAATAAGAAAGGTCACAGATCTGTGTTAAGCTGCATGTGCAGCAAACATGTATTAAGAAAAAAAGGTTTGAAATAAAATTTACTGAAGGGGACTGGATAGGGTATGGGAAGCTGCTGTAACTTTGTCAATGAGTCGACTCTGAAAGACTATAAATGAAAGTAGTGAAATATAAGCTCTATATTGTCAATAAAGATATTTTCTATGGGAGAATGGGTTAACCATCTTGATACTGCTATGTCTATATACTAGAGTAAATAATTACGTAAAAGCATGGCAGATGGTGGGAGTTAGGCTTCTCACTGTTGTAGTGGGAATTAACAGATAAGCAAGAGGATAGGCTAGAATGATCTGCGTGGTTATACACTGGAGTTTGATACATCAGTAAGAATGAATGTTCAGCTTTACACAGATATGAATAGTTACATACAGAAATATTTATAGGCATGTTCACATACATGAATTAACATATACGTGTATATTTCTTGGCTCTGCCATCTAAGAAATCCTACAAGACACCCCAGAAGCAATAAGCATACCTAGCACACAGATCTTCATTTGTAAGTCTATTCTAAAATAAAAAGAACCAGGGTTCCCAGAGGAAATGGTCCACTGTGGGTCTGGGGTATGAATATAGGACAAGAGCCTAGGGCTTCTTTCAGTACCCCAAATTAATTTTAACTGACAATTAACTGGAAATAATCCCACATTAATAGGAGTATATCAGTGGGGCACAAAGAACAACTGAGTACCCAGTAGCCAAAGCTGAAACAATTTGGATAAAAAATTATACACTATTTTATTATAACCTAGTTTATAATATAATCACCTATATGTCAATACTAATAGTAACATGATTCAACAAATTAATAACTGGAGAGAAATCTCCCATGCAGAAAAATTCCAAATAATTATTTCTCCATGAAGAATAGCATAACTCTCCACTCTTTAAGTGTTGACTATGAATAGAGACTAACTTTAAAGAATACAATATGAAAAGGGGAAAAAGAATTAAGTTTACAGTAGAAAGACTTGACAGCTACTACTTTAGTAAGGTGATCAAAGTTTCCATCAACAATCATGAATTAAGTAGACAGTACAATTGGTCCTCTGTGCATGAAGGTTGTACATCCTTGGATTAAACCAACTATGGATCAAAAATATTTTTAAAAATGTGTTGGCACTGAATATTTACAGATTTTCTTGTAATTATTCCCTAAGCAATACAGCATAACGATTGTTTACATAGTGTTTACAATGTATTATTATAAGAAATCTGGAGGTAATTTAAAGTGTGCTGGAGGATGTACATAGGTTCTATGCAAATATGCCACCATTTTATATAACGGACATGACCATCCATAAATTTTGATATCGGCGAGAAGTTCTGGAATCAATCTTCTGCAGATACTGAGAAACAATGTACATACCTTTGACATGAATGTTAAAAATGGAAATTTCTTGGACATTTCACCTAAAAATTTATAACCCCAGTTGGTATAGGCTTAAATGTAGTTTCTCCCACCTAAATTCCTGTTGAAATACTAACCCCATGTTTGAAGGTATTAGTAAGTAAGGACTTTAAAAGGTGAGGGCGGAACCATCATGGATGGGAATAGTGCTTTCACAAAAGAGATTCTAGAGAGTTCCCTGGCCTCTTCTACCATATAAAGACAAGAAGAGAAGATGGCCATCTATGATAGAGGAAGCAGACATCAGACATCAAATCTCCTTGTACCCTGACCTTAGAATTCTGAGCTTTCATAATTGTGAGAAATAATTTTTATCATTATAAGCCACTCGGTCTGTTACTTTCATTAGAGCAGCCTGAAAAGACTAAGACATCAGTGTAAACATTAGAAAAGCAGCAGCACAAAAATATGGTTGAGCACCATACTATAAAATACCTTCTAACTATTATTACTTAAGACAGTCAAGTTTGCTAAAAACTAGACTGACAATCTGGCACCATGAGGAGAAACCTAAGAAGGCATTACCAGTAAATATAACTTGATGGGATTCTGGAACAGAAGGACTTTAGATTATAACTAAGGAAACCTGAGGAAACTATACATTTTACTTAATACATCAATTTTGTTCCATTAGTTATCATAAATGTACCATACTATTGTAAGAGATTAATAATAGGTAAAACTGAGTGCAGGAGGGTATATAAAGCTTATATTATCACCTTTATTTTTCCGTAAATGTAAAATTGAAAAATATTAGAAAAATAATCTAGGTTTAGACATAAAAATCTTTCAAAAGTTGTAATTACACAGTACATAGATCACAAGGGTAACAGATATAGGGCTGGGAATTTTTTTTTTCTGCACTGGAAATTGAATCCAGGGGATACCAAACTACATTTCTAGCCCTTTTATTTTTTGTTTTGACCCAGGCTGACCTCAAGCTTGGAACCCTCCTGCCTCAGTTTCCCATGCAGCTGGGAATAAAAGCATATGCCGCCATGTACAATGATGGCTAGAAATATTTTGATGCAGATGACATGGAACGTTAATTCTGAAATGTACAAAGATCTCTTACAAAATGAAGACTCTCCCCATGAAAATTATGGCAGTGATTATTTGAACAGAGAATTTACAGAAGAGGAAAAAGCAAGAGTCTAATAATTAAAATTTAAAAAATGTACAGATTCTTAGGGTTGGGGCTTTTGCTCAGTGGTAAAGTGTTTACCTAGTATGCCTGCGGACATGGGTTCCATTCCTAGGTCCATAAAAAATATTCATATTCTCTATGAGTTAGGAGAATTCAAATTAAGTAACAATAAGAAACAACTTTTTACTCATTTGAATGACACCAATAAAAACCATAACGACAAATAGTGCTGGGCATGTAGGGACATGTACTCCCTCAATCAGTGCTAGTGGAAATATGAACTGTTCTACATTTTAAAAGCTACTCTGTAAGTACATATTAAGATGTCTAAATATAGGTTCACATATAAATTACATTCCTGAGAATTATTCCACTTAAATAAAACTTCTTAAATATATACATATAAAAGTTCATTATAACATTAATCCAGGATCACACACAGGATAAAAGGAATTATTTATACAGACAAGAATATGGTATAGGGCCGGTGAGATGGCTCAGCAGTGTAAGTGCCTGTCTGGCAAGCGCAAGGGCCCGAGTTTGACTCCCGGAACCCACATACGAAAAAAAAAGGGGCCGGTGATATCGCTCAGCGGCACGGGCGCCTGATGGCGCGCGAGGTCCTGAGGTCGACCCCCCGGTACCCACAAAAAAAAAAAAAAAAAAAAAAGAATATGGTATATAGTCTTACTCTGGACTATTACCCAGTCATTGAAAAATTAAAGTGGAACTATACTAGATGACTTGGAGAGATTAATGGGGCGTTTTAAGTAACAAAAACAAGATACATAAAATTAAATGTAATGAAAAAATATATTTGTGTGAAAGAATAGGACTGTAGTTATTACACAAATGGAGAACATTAGGTTAAAAGTAGTACTATAAATATATAAGGCTGAATTAAAAGGACTATTCAAAAAATCTGTCATATACATACACACATGACAAAATTTTCTTAGAAAAAATAATTTATTGGTAATTTAACCAATTGACAATTTATTGCTATTTGATCTCAAACGAGACAGACTAGGAGACTTTTGCCTTGAAGAAATAAACTTATCATGCTATAGTTTATTATTGAGACAAATACACATAATTCCTTGGCAAATGGAAACATATAAAATCCTAAGCATCATAAGTTCAATTTCAACTTTAAAGAAATATACCGTGCTGGCTTCCATTTAAAAACAATTTATTTACCAAACAGGATATAATAATACATAAGGTAAGCCCACACTCTTAAGTTACTATTCTTCAAGCCAAAAGGTATGTTTGGACTTGGGATAGATGTTAGTAAAACCCAGGGCTGAAATGGTAGCATCGTCTACCCTAACTCCTTAATGGACACCCATATACTTAAATAAACTGAAATATCATAGATCTAAAGGACAAAGTGTGAATAGAAGAGGAACCTATACTCCCTAAAACAGTCCATGTTAGTGCAGATTGCCTGGTTTGGGTCTGCAAAGGAGAACAGTTAACTGATTATTATAAAATGACCCATGCCTTCTATTCAATATATTGAAATTAAATATCATGCATTTTTAGAAAACTAAAACCTCATTTAGAAAATGATGGGATTATCAAAAGGTATTAGTAGTTTGAGCAGATAGAAAATTCATATGTGAAATTTAAGAAATGTATGATGTACCAGTCAAAAGATCAAATTCACAATTGCATTTACGCTAGAAAGAAAAAGTATGTAAAATCCATGTACAAACTGATCAAGTAATGTTCAACATAGAAACAAAGAAGAGTAAAAAATCTATTTGGAGTGTTATAAAACAGCTTATGTAATTGGAGTCATATATATATATGGAAGAGAAAGCTCTGTTGTAAAAATAATGATGTTACTCAAGCTTTTTGTTATACTGATGTGACAGAAATCCCTAAGGGAGTCAGGTAAATTTGAGGAACTGGTGCTGATACTAAAGAATAAAGACATGTGAATACTAGAGTAACAAAATAAAGACTTTTGCCACAAAAGAGTTTAAATTTTATTTTCTAACTGTAATAATTAAAATACCATAAGATGCTCTCTGGTAAGTTTCTGCAGCTAAGGAACAGAAAACATAGGGTCAGTAATGATAGACAGTTTGATATTTGGCAGAGGAAAATACAAAAATACAGAAATCAGAATACACACACACACACACACCTTCATCCCTTATGGCTTAAAATGCTAGATTCAGGACACATGAATATAAACCAGGATATGAATAGAATTCTATAAATGACTATGATGTATTGCTATGTGATAAAAGCAAATTGCAAAACGTGTATTATAAAATCCAATTTTGCCCAATAGAATTCCAAGCGCTATGTTATGCATTTACTTAAATGTGGATAAGTCACTCATGTCATCTACAAAGTTAATGGAATCAATTTCCTTCTCCCAGCCTCAAGTTTCCCAAGCAATAAAAATAATGTTTTTTTCCTAGAAATGGTGGTGGTAGTAGTAGCAATAATAACATCAATGCAGTTAAGCTTGACTTAGAGCTAAGAATGCTCTTCTATGTAGGTTTTTTCTGTTAATCATTACACCATTCCCATCGAAGAGACTCTCTCATTATTCCTATTTTAAAAACTTGTCTCAGGGCCGGTGAGATGGCTCAGCGGCTTAAGCGCCTGCCCGGCAAGCGCAAGGGCCTGAGTTCGACTCCCGGAACCCACATATGAAAAAAGGGGCCGGTGATATCGCTCAGCAGCACGGGCGCCTGCTGGCGTGTGAGGTCTTGAGGTCGACCCCCCGGTACCCACAAAAAAAAAATAAATAAAATAAATAAATAAAAACTTGTCTCAAGGGTGAAAGGTGCTGACAATAATTCCATAGACATATATTGGATGATTAATCCACATATTTTACATAATAGAAAATTTAAAATTTTATTTTAGAGTAAATTTTAAATTATATTTTGGATTCTAAGTGCAATGGTTCATCTCTAGTACCGGCTTCTCAGGAGGGCAAAGCAGGGGGATAGCTGAACCCAGGAGTTAAAAAAACCAGCTTGCTCAACATAATGAGACCCTATTTCAAAAATATAGACACATAGATATTTAAAAAATAGAATATGAATATATTTATAGACATGTGTGTGCACCCACCCACAACCCAAGGGTGTGGGGCTAGAGAGGAAGTCTGCTTAGTAACAAAGCTGATATTTTAATTTCTGAATTATCTTTCTTTAAAACAAAAGTTTTCCAGTTAGACTATCTCACAACCACCTGGACAGCTCTGGAACAGCTGGTATTAAAGTTCCTCTAACATTTCCACAGAATCTAGATTTTAGAATGAAACTCAATATCCTGGGCCCCAAGGGAAAAGCTTCTGAGTGACATATGATGCTGGGCAGGTCAGGGTATTTACAGGATGTGGTTTCTGTTTTCACATTAAAACTATAAAAGACATTATCTACATAAAAAGGAAAATCATAAAATGAGATGACTTTCAGAACACCTATTTCGTAGAATAATGAATCAAATGCATATTTTGAAAAATATCAATGAAGTCTTTACAGAAATAAGCACAATGGAGAGAGGAAAAAATAAAATACTGTACCAAAGAAAAGATGCAAGCTACTAGAAGTACATTATTATTATTATGATTTTTGTGTGTATGTGTGTGTGGGTACTGGGGGTCGAACTCAGGACCTCACGCACCAGCAGGCACCCGTGCCACTGAGCGATATCACCGGCCCTTTTTTCGTATGTGAGTTCCGGGAGTCGAACTCGGGCCCTCGTGCTTGCCAGGCAGGCGCTTATGCCACTGAGCCATCTCTCCAGCCCAAAAGTACATTATTTTAAGAGCTCTGTGTTAATTTGAGGTTCTGTTACCAGGGCAGCCAGGAAACCAGTTCCAACAGGGGACAAGGAACTGGAAGTGCATGTTTACAGTGGATCTCTTATGGGCTCCTTCTTTTACCAAATGGATGGCCTAGTACCTAGTTGATGCCAGGAAACTGATTTATACTGGCAGCTGCCCTTGTGACTGTTGTTCAGTGTTTGCCTGCTTGACCATTGCTTTGGTGCTGGGACTCCAAACCCACATTCCTCCAAACTCAGTGTCCCAAGGAAAACCCAGTGTGTTAGTTACGTTTCTCTCATTGCTGAGACAAAATACGCAACACCCAAAGTTAAAGGGGGAAAAGTTTATTTAGCTCATAGTTTGTAGAGGTTTCAGTCCATAGTCAGCTGGGTCCAAGGCAGGGTGGACCGTGGCAGAGGGGCAACCTTTCATGGTTGCAGAAGACAATAAAAGTGGTGAGACAGAGAGAGAGAGTGAGATAGACAAGCCTCTTTCTGTCCCTTATACTGTATGCAGGCTACCTGCCCTAGCGCAGGTGTATCACTCACCCTTAATCCCAGCATTGGACCATGAATCAATAACAAACTCTATAAGCCCGCCCCCACAGCTTCATGAGGCTTTGAGGGGACATCTAGATGCAAACCATAATACCTAATATAGGGTAGCCTCTGAATTTTTAGATGGAAGGCACAAATTCAGTTACCACTACAACAGGAAATATGTCCAAAGATTTATTACTTACAGATCATTGGCAAAGAGGGACGATGAGTCAAAAGGGATGTCCTCTTTTTCTTGGTCATGTATCTCAGGAATAAAAAGTCAAGCAGAGAGACAAGGAAGAGATGGCAAATAACAAAGTCACACTCAAATGGACACTGAAGCCACATAAAATTCTAAGAATTTACTACATACATGTAACAAGCAAATTTCAGGACCTATAATTAACATACAAAACTGTATTATATAAAAGGATTAAAATGATAGATACCTATCCACCCCGCTATATATGAACGTGATATTGTGGACATAAATTTTTTCTATTTTATTTATATTTTTAAGGTAAGCAGGTTAAATTTTCAAGGCAAATTTTCAGCAAAACCTCACGCACCAGGACCAAATAGCTATTAAACTCATCTGTTGAGAATATAACAGTGAGAACTGTAACTCAAGAAAACTATCCAAGGCCAGTATATTTGTTTCCCAGGGCTACCAATATAAAGTACAACTTGGGTGACATTGAACAGAAGACAGTTACTGTCTCAAGCTTCTGGATTCAACAAATCCAAAAGCAAAGTGTTGAGAAGGCCAGGCCCCTTCCTTGCCTCTTCTTGCTTCCAGTAGACTAAGTATTCCCCGGCTTGTGGTGTCAGAACTCCAATTTCTGTTTCCATCTTCACACAATGTATCTTCTTTCTGTGTCTATGTCAAAATCTTCCTCTCTGTGACAATTAGTGGCAACTGTCAATTTGAGTGCGCTAAGACATCTAGAGGATTAGTAGAGCACACTTCTTGGTGGGTCTGTGGGTGTTTCCAGAGATGACTGGTAGGTAGGCCAGTAAACTGAAGGACAAAAACCCACCCTGATTGTGGATAGCATCATCCAATAGGCTTGCAGCACAGAGGAAAGAAAAGGGAAGATAGTTGAAGTTGGCCTGAGTCTTGGAAAGCTCCTTCCTACTTAACTGGGTCTCTCAATCTGCCACCATCTACAAACATCTGACTCTGGCTTCTTCAGCCTTTCAATAGGGTCTCACACCAGTGACTCTCTAGGGAGCTTCCAGACCTTCAGCCTCTGACTGGCACTTCATCGCTAATCCCTCGTTTTCTGCCTTCCAACTCTGCAACTGCTGGGTCCTCTGGCACTCCAGCATGAACATGGTCACTGTGGACATTTCCCACTCTGGTCCCGCAAGCCTATCTAACAAATCATCTTGTGTATAAATAAATGAATAAATACATAAATAAAATATTTTATATTGATTCTGTTCCTCTAGAGAACTCAAACCAATACATGCTCCTCATAACAACACCAGTCATCATGGTCTTTTTTGAAATCATATCTTCCAATGAACTTAATTTAAGTTTGAGAATTAAGTTTTGAAAAAAAAAACAGTAAAATATGATGCTCTAGGAGGATGTCCAAGAAATTATGTTTGAGAAGAAAACCAGTTTTTAGTGAAAAATGTGTGGAATAATATTAAAACAATTTGTATAAAATGATTCCATTCTGGTAACAAGAATACAACTCAAGAGAACATTTCTATGTATGTATATGTAATTTTCTGCTTTTATTTATAGAAGGAGATTGAGCACAATTTTAATATAGAATAATATGAATTAGTTGTTAGAGTAGATTATTAAATTTGTCAGTTTATAACTCTGAAACTCTTTCCTTAAGTAAACTATGAAAGGATAATTTTTAATATTAATATTGATAAATAATATTCGCTTTGTATAAAATAAAATATTCTCTTACTTTGTGTGCTTAACCATATCATTTATGCTTTTCAAACACATACTTCTCATCAAGAAGAGAGAAATGCCTCCTTTTAGTAAAGATAGCTGTAGAATAAGAATGATAATCAAATGATAATCAAATCATTTACTGAAGGTTTCCACCCAGATCAATGCCTATAGACATGCTTTTATATATAACAAACCAGCGACTCGGATACCATCAATTCCACGTCAAAGGATTGATGTTAGAATTAAATAATTATTTGTAATATGGAAAATATCCTATAAATTGAAAAGCTACTTAGAAGCAGAAAGATTATATTATCGTGACAATTGATTCCATGCATGAAACAATACTGAAGAATTTATGTGCCCACTATCCAAGATGTGCCAGACACAATAATTTGCACACACAGTGCCTTTCTCTTAGGCCTTGTGCTCTATTTTCAGTGATGGAAGAGATAGTAGAAAAAAATTGAAAGATAAAGTAGGTTAGAAGATAAATGTGATGCAAAATGAGTTAATCAGAATAAAGAGAACAAGACTGGTGTGAGGACGTTGGGAATGTCAACTCATAGGCACACTTAGGATGGCTATAGTTGAGGACAAACTTGAAGGAAGTAATAAAGTTATCAACGACACAGAACTGATTCCTAAAGGGCTATGATGTACATCAGCTATTTTGGAGGGAAATATCGAGTTTGATGTATTAAAAATGCAAATGAATGAGAGCGCGAATAATACCTCAGGTCACGAACACATCTGTTTGCAAACAAAAGCGGTCAGCAAAATTTTGCTTCCGTTTGCAAACTCCGCATCAGTTAACAAATGCAACTGGCCATCTTCCCCAAATCGTAAAACAAATTAAGTTCATAAACCAAGGTGCCATTGTATATTGCAAAAGATAACATATGCATATATTTTAAAAGAATGATATACTTGTCTTTATCTTTTGACTTAAAGATACACTAAAGATCTGATGAAATCTATGTTCTATTTTGAAAGCGTATTTATGATCGTACACTACTTTTTTATTTTAGAGGTTTGACAAATCTCCATCCTATCCATGAACTCTCTGATATTTAAGCACATTGTGTAGAATTAGTCTAGACACTGTGAAATGTTTATTTCCCACTTTGCAACGGAAACACGTGAGTATATTTTACATTCCTAAATGGTATGTGAAAATCAAGCCTCTCAAACTTTGAGCACTGTTAAAATATTTTACTGAGTTGGGCATTAAGAAATAAATTCAGAAAAAAATCACTGTTTTCATGTTATCCCAATACTTTGAAAGAATAATCCAATTAAGAAATAATTCACGGTACTAAGAAAAAATCACTACATACACTGTGAAGACTTATTCAGGTCCTGTATAAAGAAAGCAACAAAATTTACCAAGGGATTTATTGAAAGGGCAGCTTTGTGGGAGAAAACCCCCCTGCCAACTCTCTCTCTGCCTCTCTCTCTCTTTCTAATACAGAAAAGTCAGTATTGATGTTCATTTTCTCAGAAAACATATTTCATATATAGCAAATGAGTTAAAAGGCTACATGTGGTGATGTTAGAAATTTAAAAACTGAGTTTAAATTGTAGCCTTAAGTCTTCAGGAGGTGAGATTATAAAAGAAAAACCTCAAAAAAAAAAAAGAGAGAAAAAATACAAAGAAAGGCAATAGGGGTATTTGTGATTGTAGACTACAAAGTATAGTACAGGAACCGTAATTAAAATGATAACACCAAAGAAAATTTGACATATTAATGGTGGGCAAATATGGTATTTCTGAAGTGTGAACTAAACTGAGGAAAGGAGTTAAAATTTCACTTCATACAACACATTTAGATATATGTTGCATGGGTTGTAAAGCTAAATTTTAAATACAAGATAGAACCCACATGGGTGGCTTTGATGTACTGTTAAATCTGTAAGTAATGTATCGATTGTGGCTGCAGTTATTATACAAACAACGATCAAAATTACAGGCTACAAAAGTGAATTTAAAATATACAATAGAATTCCAACGACCAGCTTGATAACAATGACATGATATTAAGAAGTAACATTAAACACTAAAATGTATTAAGCTACATCCATCATGTACTTTTAAGTTTGAAGGGGGGCATGTTGTGGAATGTATATGTCAAGATACCCCCTTTTCAAACATATATTCATAATCCCTGTTTAAAGTATATGTATATGGTGAGGATCAATTATAAACAATAGAATTTAAAGAATAAAGGAAAGAGTCTAAAGAATAAATTCCTTCTCTTGACTTGGAATACAAAAGCAATATTGTAAAGATGTTGAGTTTTTAAAATTTGAATACATTTTCTGGATGATCAGCTTGAAAGCCCCATTAAAATTTGGAGGGAATTTGGTATAATGTTGATAAAACAACATTTATAATAATATACTTCTGAAAGTAATTAAGCTGGTTTTCGGGGATTTAATGTTATGATAAAATTGTACTGATTAGGAAAATGTGTTTTGGGGTCAAAATTTGACAGCCACCAATGACATTAAATTAATCATTTAAATTCTGTTGTGCTCTTTAGCTATCTGGGAGAAAGTATCAAATTAAGACTACATTTAAAATGATACAATCTAATGGAATCCACATAGGACTGAATGTAGAATTTTATAATATTAAGCAAAAATCATATATATGGGGCATCCATAAAAAAATTTTAAGGACAAAAACTACTTGCTGAATCATGATTTTTCATTATTTATCTGGTCCAGGGAAAAGCAACCTGAATGAAAACAAAATAAAACCTGTGCATATACCTGCTTAATGCTTTGATGTTTTATCTATCATAGTCTTAATATGTATGTTTCACCCAAATCCATATGTTGAAATCCTAACCCCAACTTGATGGTATTTGATGACTGGGTCTTTAAGAGATAATTCTGTCAGGAGGGTCGAACTCCTCTGAATGAGATTAATGATCTTGTTGTAAAAAGAAGCCAGACAGCCTGCTCTTTTGCCATGAGAGGATATAAGAAGTTGGCACCCCGCACCTCAAAAGGCCCCCACCAGAGTGCAGGGGACATGGCTGCCTCCACCTTGGCTAAATCAATACCCAGGGGGGCTGCTGGGGCAGAAGCATCCAGCAGAATGCTGGCTGCATGATCTCTACTTCAACAGAAAACTGCATCATAGGTGGGACCCCACTAAGAATGGGGCCAGCACAGATAGGCACAGCGTGAACATCTTGCTGAACTGTGAGGGCAATGTTGCCACCTTAGTGGGCCAAAAAGCAGGAAAACTGCCCTAGTAGGGTTAGAGGGAAGACTCAAGAGCCAAAGAGAATTGTTCTTGAGCCTTAATATCTCCTGCAGCTTACCTTACTGGGCATTGGATTTCATTAGGACCTATCACCCCTTCCTTCTTTTCTATTTCTCCCTTTTTGAATACTAATGTGTATCCTATGCCTATCTCACCACTGTATTTTGCAAAAATATAGTTTGGTTTTATGGTTTCACAGCTGGAGAAAGATGTTGTTTCTGGATGAGCTGCATCCTGAGTCTTACCCACATTTGATTTAGATAATATTTAGATGAGAATTTCAACTGTAGATTTTAGAATTGATGCTGGAAAGAGCTGGGGTCAGCGGTTGTTGGGATGGGTTAATGTACTTTGCATGTGAGGACATAAAGTTTAAGAGCTTATAGAAAGAATGGACTAAATGTATACCCTTGAAATACATATCCTGATCATAACTCCCAATATGGTGGCATCTGGTTATGGGGGCTTTTGAAAGGTAACTGGATCATGAAAGTAGAGCCCTCACAAATGTGATTAATGCCCTTACAAGATGAAGCCACAGAGCTCATTAGTTTTTCCGTTATGTGAAGTTCTAAGAAGTCAACAGTCTTCTGAAGAAAGCCCTCACCAGAACCTGATCATATTGGCACTCTAATCTTCAACTTCCAGCCTCCACAAATATGAGAAATAAGCTTGTTGTTTATCAGCTCCTCAAACAGTTTAAACAGCACAAACTAAAATGACCTCGCTTATCTCCAAACATTCAGCTATGAAATTTTTCACAACTGGATAACTTTTACATTTTTCAATTTTTACATCACAGGTCTCTGGTAAGTTTGGTTCTCAGATGGTTGCCAGCATATCACTGAAGGAGCTGGCTACTGCCACCCATCAAACTAGGTAACCAAGGGCTTTAGTCACAGAAGAGAGGGGAACAACCATGGGATAAAACATAGGATGCGAGGTGTTAGAATTGGTAAGAGTGCTAGGTAGGGGGTTAAAATTAGACTGTACACTGTTAATAAAATGAACTTTCTGATTTATTTCATGGGGAGAAAATTATAACACATTTCACTATGATGACTTGTTTTGAGATTTAGAGTGGTCAATTTCTGGTGCTCCATATAACATATTACCAAACTGAATCCAGCAATGTAGAAAATGAATTACATACCGAAACCATGTGGAATTTGCTCTAGGGATGTGAAGGTAGTTTTACATCTGATAATTTTAAAATGTTTTAATGACATAGTAAAAGAAGGAAGAACAAAAACCTTTGCTTATCTCTGAATAGATACAAATACAAGAGCATTTGACATAACTGACACTCTTTCTAGATAAAAATGCCCAGAAACCCGATAGCGGAGAGTTTAAACTGCTAAGGACCATATACGAAAAACTCACAACTAACATTACACATAATAGTGAAAGACTACTTTTCCCTAAGTATTAACAATAAGGTAAGGATGGTCACTCTAACCATATTTATATAACATTTTCCTGGAAGTTCTAACCAGGGCAATTAGGCAAAATAAATGAATACAAAGTGTCCATATTGAAAAGGAATACGTAAAACTTTCTCTGTTCACAGATGACATGAATGTAGAACATATGAAACATATGAAATCATATGAAATCCACAGACTTTATTAGAGTTAATAAACTATTTCAGCAAAGCTGCTGGGAACAAGATCAATACATAAAAATAAATTGTATTTTTATACACCTTCAATGAACAACTCAAAAATGAATTTAAGAAAATAATTTAGTCACAGTCCTATGAAAGTATAAAATACCCAGGAGTATATATAACAGAGGAATTACAACACTTATACACTGAAAATTTCAGAGATCACTGAAAGAAATTAAAGATCTAATGGTAAAAGGCAGAGGGAAAGACATTCATGTATTAGAAGACTTAATAATCCTAATATAATACTCAGTAAATTTATCTATGAATTTAAGGCAATCCCTATCAAAATTTCAAGAGCCTTGTGGAAAAGCTGATAGTAAAATTCATGTGGAAATGCAAGGGATGGAAGACAGCTAAAACAGTTTGAGAAAGAAAGATAGACTCAGATTTCCTGAATCCAAAATTCACTAAGAGCTACAATAGCCACGGTGCTGTTACTGGCATAGGGATAAACATTGATCTATGAATAGAATAGAATACAAAAATAAATCCCTACTTTGATGGCCAGTTGATATTTGACAAAAGAGCTGGAAAATTCAAATGAGTAAAGAGTCTTTCAAACAAATTATACTTTCAAAACTAGATGGGCCGGTGAGATAGCTCAGCGGCATAAGCGCCTGCCTGGCAAGCGCGAGGTCCTGAGTTCGACTTCCAGAACCCACATAAAAAAAAAGGGAAAAAAAGGGCTGGTGATATCGCTCAGTGGCACAAGCGCCTGCTGGCAAGCGCAAGGTCCTGAGTTCGACCCCCAGTACCCACATTAAAAAAAAACTAGATGTCCACATGAAATAGATCCTACTTCATACCATATATAAAAGCTAAATCAAAATATAAGAGCTAAAACTATAGAACTCTTAGATGTTAAACTTGGTGACTCTGAATTAGGTAGTGATTTCTTAGTTATGAAACTGAAAGTTGAAATGACCAAAGAAAAATATAAACTGGACATCATCAAAATTATAGTATTTTGATCTCAAAACCCAAAATATAAATAAATAATAAAATAAGGAAGAGATGTCAGGAAGTGGAGAGTTAGACTTTTGGGAAATGTGAAAGAGGATCAAGGGAAGGAGGTAAAGGGATCTAAAATGATCAAGATATAATATATAAATGTATCAATTCCCCAAAACAAATGTAACTATTATGTATCACAAATATACCTGATAAAAAATGAAAGTAGAACTTACAAGAGCAAGTATTCGCAAATCACTCATCTGTTAAGGGCATGTGTCCAGAATCTGTTAAGAACTCTTTTAATTTAACAATGAAAAGAAAAATGATCCAATTAGTTAAATGGACATTTCTCCAAATAAGATATATAATTGGTCAATCAGCAAATTAAAAGCTGCTGCTCCACATCATTAACCATTAGTGAAATGTAAGTCAAAACCATCGTGAAATAGCACTTTGTGTCCACTAGAATGTTCATGGGGATGTGGAAACACTGGAACCTACCCTGCTGGTAGAGACAAAAATGGTGCAGTTGCATTAAAAAAAAAGAACTAGTGTTTCTCTAACCCTTAAACATAGATTTACCGTGGACCAAGTAATTCCTCTACTTGGTATATACCCAATAGAACTGAAAACATGTTCACACAAATGCTTGTACACTAGTGTTCATAATAGCTATTATTAATAATAGCTAAACAGTAGAATGAATGGGTGAGAGAAGTTACACAAAAGACCATGTGTTGTACAATGACATTTATATGTAATATCCAAAGTAAGTAAATTCATATTGACAGAAAGTAGATTAAAGATTACAAGAGGATGGGAAATGAGTGACTATTGTTGAGTATGGGGTTTCTGTAGCAATGAAAATATGAAATTAGATAGGGGTATGACTGCACAACTTTGAACATGCTAAAACCACTGACAGACATACTTAAAGGGAAGGCATTATGGCTTATGGCTCATAGATAATGTTTTTATTAAAAAAGCAACCTTGAAGCTAGTTTTGCAACATTAATTTCTATATATAGTCATCATACTCACAGGAAATATTTCAGTTTCCTATTAGGATCTTACATGCCTACTTGAGATGTGATTTGAGTAATTATGCTAGAATTAACCCTTTTACACTTTTTTTTTACAATTAAACTCATATTTTAAACTGTCATTTTGAATAGCAAAGGTTGTGTGAGTTCCCTCAGTGGCTACAGGTCTATAAGCATGTCACTTAAGTTTTACAAAATGAGTATTTTCCATTTGACAAAACACAATCAGGTTAGCAGGATGGAAGACCAGGAGGCGCAGTTCTCAGATTCCTTCCCAACAGTAATTTGGCAGCCATTGCGGGGGGGGGTATCTTTTAGGAAGCCTGGGCCTCTGAGCAAGATGTGAAAATATGGAAGAGCCAAAGACCAAGGAAGGCTCTTTTCAGTAAGCAAGCCAAGCCCAGATGACAGCTTTTTTACTATGGTCCTGGCTAAAGACCTAAAAACAGCCCTGTTCTCTGTCAAATCAGCCATAGCCTCCTTAGGTCTTGATCCTGTTGCCATCACCATCTGCTAATTTTCCTATCAGGAAACATTACTGCCCCTGCCTCGGATAACAGGCCCGCCAACCTCAGTCCCAGCTATGGACCTTGAAGTAACCCAGCTGTATGATCTCACTTATAAAGTATAACATCAAACAGAAGCTGAGAACAGAATACTGGTTTGCAAGAGGTAAAGGAGGTGTGTTTGGCAGGGGGAGATATTGGCCAAAGAGTAGCAGCTTTCAGGAATAAAATGAATAAGTTCTGCAGATTTCATGTACAGCATGGTGACTACAGTTGTAATCTCCCTTAAAACAAGTAAATTCTTCCACTAAAATGCCTCTGAAATTACCAAAGCAAACGAACAAACAAAAACAACCCCAGAATCATATCTAAAAAAACAGCAGAACTTAAGTTTAAAATTTGAATCACACAGGGTTGGGGGGGAGACAAAAGGAGAGGGAAGAAAGGAAAACCTCTGATGCAGTGGGATTGCAGTACTTTTAAGAGGTAAAACACTTTGGATTACATGATCTAATTTTAATGTGAATAGGAAGTAATCTTACTTCAAAATATACAGTAAATTTCATTGTGCTTTAGTATTCTGTTAAGTTATATCAATGAGGCATTTAACATTGTTTCAAAATGGATGTGTGTCTGTAGATTTGTGGGAGATTCAGTTTTTCACTTTTCATCATATGACCTATGCCACACATGAAGTCAAAATATGATATTTGTATTATTAAAGAGAAAACAAAATTCATTTAAAATGTGAAAATAAACTTAGGTTCAAATCCAGGAAGAGTAGTTAAGAATAACAAAATCCCTACAAATCAAGAGAAATGTGACAGTTTTAATTATGGGACTGCAGTATGAGGAAATTTGCAAACACATCCCAAAGAGAAGGAGGGATATATACATGGCAGTAATCACAAAAATAGAAGCAAGAATAAAATAACATGATCAGCTCGATAGATACAGAAAAAGGACTTGATAAAAATTCAACATGCATTCATGAAAAAAAAACCCTGAACAAATTAAGTACAGAAGGATCACACCAAAATGTAATAAAGGCTATGAGAAACCTATAAAATATACTAAAGATTAAATATGAGAAACATATAATCAACATCATTTTGAAAGAGGAAAATGTTGAAAGTATTTTATCTTAGAACAGGAAAAAATAAAGGGGTATACTCTTAAAACTCTTATTCAGTATAGTACTAGAAATTCTAGTCACAGTAATTAGGAAAGAAAAAGAGAAAGAAATGACATGCAAACAGGAAAGGAGGAAGTCAAATTATCCCTGTTTGCATGATGTGATTCTATACACACAAAAACTAAAAAACTCCATCAAAAGACTATTAGAACTGATAAATGAATTCAGTAAAGTAGCAGGATACAAAATCGATATACAAAAATCAATAGCTTTTCTACATGCAAATAATGAATTCACTGACAAAGAAATCAAGAAAATAATCCCATTCACAATAGTTACAAAAATTAAAATAGCTAAAAATGAAGCTATGGATGAGAAAGACTTCTTCAATGAAAACTGCAAAACACTGAAGAAATTCAAGATGTAACTAAAAGGTGAGAAGACCTTCCATAATCATGACTGAAAGAATTAACAATTTTAAATGTCCTTACTACCAAACAATCCACAGATTTAATACAACACCCATCAAAATACTTATGAGATTCTTCACAGAACTAGAAAAGGAATCTTAAAATTCATATGCATCGCAAAAGACCCTAAATAACCCAAACAACCTTGACAAAATGCAAAACTCTTGATAAAGATATCATATTTGATTTCAAGATAAGTTAGAGCCATAATAACAAAAACGCATGGTGTCAGCACAAAAACAGACACAGAGACCAGAGAAACAGAAAAGACCGTAAATAAATCCCTGGGTCTTTAGCCAGTTCTGGACTAAAGTGTCTCAAAATTACACTGGATAACGGATGCGCTTTTCAACTAATAGTGCTGGAAAAAACAGATATTCACAGATAGAAGATTGAAACCTGACCCCTGTTTCTAGCCCTATACAAAAATGAACTCAAAATGGATCAAAAATATTAATGTAAGACCTGAAGCAGCTAGAGGAAATCACAGGGGACATACTTCAAGATATTGGCACAAGGAACAATTTCCTGGACAGGTCTTCAAAAGAACATAAAACAAAAACAAGAATTGATAAATGAGATCACACGTTAAAAATCTGTACAACAAAAGAAACGGCAGTGGAAACAACCTACTGAATGGGGAATTAATATCCAGAATATATAAAAAACTCAAAGAAATAAAAAACAAACTTAAAATTATCCAATTAAAAATAAGATACCATCTCAGCCCAGCAAGAATGCTGTTATAAAAAAAAATAACAAATGCTGGCAAGAATGTGAAGAAAAGGGAACCATAATACACTGTTGGTGGGAAAGTACACTAGTAAAGCCACTAGGAAAAACAGTATGGAGGCTTCTCAATAAGCTGAAAATAGCAGATCTACCATATAACTCCAGAATCCTACTCCTGGGTATATATTGAAAGAAAATGAAGTGAGGATTCAAAAGAAATACCTGCATACCCATGTTTATGGTGGCCTATTCACTATAGCTAGTATATGGATACAGCCTAGGTGACTGTCTACAGATGAATGAATAAAGAATATATGCTATATATACAGAATGGAATATTATTCAGATATAAAGGACAATGAATTCCAGTCATTTGAAGCAAGATGGATGGAATTGGAGGGCATGATGCTGAATGAAATAAGCCAGACACAGAAAACCAAATACCAAGTGTTTACTCTCATATGTGGAAACTTTAAAAAATTACCAGAAAGTAGATAGGGAATTAGTGACTATGAAGAGGCGCTGTCAGTAAGGAGGCGAGGGGGGAGAGGGTAGAATAAATAAAAATGACCAATGCACAGTGCATGCATGCATGGAAATTTGTGGTGAATTCTACCAATCTGTACAATTAATATGGGTCATTAATTATAAGAACTGTCAAAATTTTCTAGAACTTTCCCTAAGGGCCTACTTTAAATGAATAAAATGTATTTTTAAAAACTTACTTGATAAAGACAGCAAAAGTCAGTGACACTTGAACCCCTACCCCACATCCTCTCTCTCCGTCCAAGGGTATCTTGGGGAAACTCCTTTGCTGGAGGCTGTGACCAAGTTCACTACCCAGTGATAAGGCATCTAATATGGAGTGGCAGCCTGGTAGCACTTTTGGTCTACTCCTCTTCCAAGTAATAGATGCTAAGTTCCTGGTGAGTACAGTCAGAGTTTAGGAGCTATCTTTCTAAATCCTTCTGACACAGTTTTCTGAAATGTCCCCCAAAGGCTCATTATGTCAAAGGCTTAGGTGCTGAAGAGATTTGGGGAGTGATTGGATCATGAGTGCTCTAACTTCCATCAGTTCATTATCTGATGAGATCTTAATTTGATTGTATAGTTGGGAGGTGATGGAAACAGGACACAGGGCCTAGTTGAAACGAGTAGATCATGAGGGCATGCCCTTGGGAACCGTGTCTGGTCCCTGACCCCTTTCTCACTGGCATTGTCTCTCTCTCCTTCCTGCCTGCCACAAGGTAAGCAGCTTTTCTCTCCCATGCCCTTCTGTAATCATGTTTTTGTCTCACCACAGATGTAAGAGAAATGGAGACAACTAACCATGGACTGAGACCTCTGAAACCATGAGCCAAAATAAATTTTTCCTCCTTTAAGTTGTTTTCCTAAGGTATTTTGTCACAGTGATTAAAAGCTGACTAAAACCATTCCACACTGACGATATATGCTATATCCAGGTGTATCTGTCTGCAAATACTGAGTCTCCAATCTGCTTTTGTTCAGCTTACTCACTGGGAGTACATCCTACATTGGGACAGGTAAACTGAAAAGAACAGATGCTACTACCTTACTCAGCACTCAGAATAGTGGCTTGGAGACTTCAGGAAGAGGATGAGGTGGGCCCCAAGGAAAAGAAAAGAGAGATCCAAAGTTATTCCCAAAGAAACTTGCTTTATTTGAAATGAAACATAAGAAGTTCAATCATATGAGTGCTCTAAAATAATGGCTATCTTCATGGTAAGAAAATAAAAAGATCTGGAAGTTTCTTTTAATTAAGAACAAGCTAAATCACAGGCCAGCTAATTCAACAGAGAATAAAGGAAAGAGATGCTTCAGAAAAGCTCTCTGAGAGTAAGAACAAACCTCAAAGCCTGACCTCAAATTGTGGTAACCATTCCACAATACAGAATATATTAAAACATATTGTGTACTTAAATGTATGTCACTATTTGATAATTATACCTCAACAAATTTGGTGAGGGGGATGTTTCCTCCCTGTCAGAATTTAATTGGAACAGATTTGGAGCAGTCTGTATCTCAGGCTATAGCCAAACTAATAAGGCAATGAATTGGAATTGAATGATTCCTACCAACTGCGTGTAATACCAAATGAAGCACTGAGTTTACAAGGAAATCAGAGAAAGTGTCAATGAAACACATCTCTGCTAATATAACTATCATCCCACAGTAACTTTGTGCTTTCTCTAGTCTGGATTCTCTGAGAAGCAACATCAAAGGCTTCATATTGACGAGGAGATATACTTACTATACTAGGACAGACAAGTTACTAAGCAAATAAATAACAAAAATAAGATATGGAGCATGAATATCTGGAATTCCTACAAAATATTAGCTAAAATGTTAAGTTTTCAATAACAAACTTACGAGATATACAAGGAAACAAGAAAAAGACATACACACTAAAATCAAATGATGCACCAGAAACTGTAGTAAGGCCCAGATATCAGATTTAAAAGACAATGCTTCAAAGAAGCCATTATAAACACATTCGAAGCAAAAAACGAACAAAATACATTTAACATAGTAAAGGAAGCTATGATGGCAATACAGAGTATCAACAGAATAGCAATTAACAAAAAGAACAAAACAGAAATTCTGGAATTGAAAATTATAATAACTTAATAGAAAATTTCACTATTAGGGATTAATAGTACAATTGAACTGGGAGAGGAATCACCAAACCTGAAAGATGGGTAGATTTTAAATACAAAAACAGGGCCAGTGAGATAGCTCAGCGGTGTAAGCGCCTGCCTGGAAAGCATGAGGTCCTGAGTTCGACTCCCAGAACCCACATATGAAAAAAGGGTCTGGTGATATCGCTCAGCGGCACGGGCGCCTGCTGGTGTACGAGGTCCTGAGGTCGACCCCCAGTACCCACAAAAAAATATTATGAACAGGATGGTGACTTTTGTCAAAATTTAAATTTTATTTTCACTCCTGGTGATTGAATCTAAGGTCTTTACACTGAGCTACATCTTAACCTATTTTTAAAATTTATTTATTTACTTATTTATTTATATTTTGAGAAAGTGTCTCACCCAGTCACTAGGTTGCCCAGGAGGGCTTGAATGGGCAATCCTCCTGCCTCAGCCTCCCAGAGTGTTGGGATTATAGGTATGCCACCAAATGTGGCTCAATTTGCTGATTACTTTTTCTCTTTTTTGTTTTTTTTAGGTTGGCCTTGAACTCACAGTGATCCCTGCCTCGGCCTCCCGAGTGCTGGGATTATAGGCATGCACCACCACGCCTGGCTATTTTTGCTAATTTTTAAAAGAATATTTGTGTCTGTGTTCAGGAGGAATATTGGTATTTTTCTCCTCCCAAATGGCTTTATCTGGTTCTAGTATACAAATAATGTCACCCTTATAAAATAGGCTCCTTACTCTTGTTTTCTGAAAGAATTTGTGGAGAACTGATATTATATCTTCATTAATATTTGGTAAAATTTAGTAAAATCATCCAAGGTTTGAAGATTTATTTTTGGGAAGAATTTAATTATACATTTAACCTTTAATGGATATAGGACTGCTGTATTTAGATTCCCTACTTTTTTTTTAAGTCAGTTTGGCAGTCTGTGTCTATCAAGGAATTGGTCTACTTCATCTGATATGTCGAATATATTAGAATATACAGTATTATTGGTTCATAATACTGTATTTACATAGTACTCTTTTAATGCCTAGCAATGTCCTCTCTCTCTCTCTTTTTTTTGCAACAGGGTCCTGCTGTGTACTGCAGGCTGACCTCAAGCTCATTATGTAGCCCAGGCTGGCCTCAAATCACAGCGATCCTCCTGCTTCAGCCTCCTGAATGCTGGGATTCTCATTATTATTATTTTTTTTTTGTGGGTACCGGGAGTCGAACATGGGACCACGCACTTGCCAGGCGGGTGCTTATGCCGCTGAGCTATCTCACCGGCCCTCTCATTCTTGATATTAGTAATTTCCTCATATTCTGTTACATCTTTCCAGGTCTGGTAAATTTTTAAATGCCAACATCTGGTGTCCAACATCATGACTTTTATATGGGTGAGTTTTCTTATCTTTTTTTAATGAATGCTGTGCTTTGTTTTGTCAGTTAAATTGCTTGATGTTCAGTAAAAAAAAAAAGAAGCCATTATAAACAAATTCGAAGCAAAAAAAGAACAAAATACATTTAACACAGTAAAGGAAGCTATGATGGCAATACAGAGTATCAACAGAATAGCAATTAACAAAAAGAACAAAACAGAAATTCTGGAATTGAAAATTATAATAACTTAATAGAAAATTTCACTATTAGGGATTAATAGTACAATTGAACTAGGAGAGGAATCACCAAACCTGAAAGATGGGTAGATTTTAAATACAAAAACAGGGCCGGTGAGATAGCTCAGCGGCGTAAGCGCCTGCCTGGAAAGCACGAGGTCCTGAGTTCGACTCCCAAAACCCACATACGAAAAAAGGGCCGGTGATATCGCTCAGCGGCATGGGCGCCTGCTGGTGTGCGAGATCCTGAGGTTGACCCCTGGTACCCAAAAAAAAAGAAAAAATTGAACACAACCTCAGAGAAATGTAAGACACCATTAAGCAAATTAACATATGTTTAACCTGAATAACAAAAGAGGATACAGAGAACAGAGGAAAAAAAATTGAAAAAAGAACATGATATGAAAGTAGGAGGAAGATGTATTATGTGCAAGGACCAACTCCCCATGACGAATGTAATCACACTTATACCGCTAACACGTACTGATAAACATAATTTTAAAAAAGGTAAAAGGGAAAGTTTTAGAGAAGAGGAAGAGAATAGGGAAGAAGCAAAGGATTAATAGGGTAATGAAAACGGTCAATGTGTGCTGTATGTATGTATGGATATGCCAGAATGAAGCCTATTGTTCTGCAAAATATTAACTAATGAAAAATTAAATCATCAAAAATAATGGTTGAAACATTTCCAAATCTGATGAAAAACATAAACAATCAAAAAATTCAGCAAACTTTAATATAAATGTAAAGAAATTCATATGTAATCATCATGGTAAAGATGCTGAAAGACAATGAATAAAGGAAAATCATGAAGAAAGAAAAATAACTTTTATGTATAAAGGAACTCCACTAAGAATAAACTAACATCTCATTAGAAAAGAAAAGGAGCCCAGAAGGCATTGTTGCAACATCTTTAAAAACTGACAGAAAACTACAAAAACTGTTAACCAGGTTATCTTTTGTCAAGGGGAAAATAAAAGCAAAATAGGTACATTCCCATATCAACAAACACTGAGCTTGGTGCTAATGAACCTGCCTATTATGGCTTGGATTAAGAATATCCTCCCGAAGGCCTCATGAACTCATTAGGTGGGGCTTTAAAGGAGGCTGGATTGTGGGGGTGCTACAGCTGACTTGCCTAGGATGTGGGGCCTGGTGAGGGACTGGTCACTGGGTGGGGCCCTTGGAATGATGCGTCTTCCAATGGATTCCTTGCTTCTCTCCCTACTTCCTGTCCACCATGATGTGAGCAGTTTTCCTTCTCACAAGCCCTTCTACCATGCCTCCAACTATGCCTGGACAGAGACTTCTGAAACTGTGAGTTAAAATAAACCTCTTCTCCTTTTAAGTTGTAGGTGTTGGGTATTTTGTCCCAGTGACAAGGTAACTGACTAAGACACTGCCTTAAAGGAAATACTAAAGGAAACTGAAAGGAAGTAGCCTCAGATGCTATTTCAAATCAACATGAAAAAACAAAGTGCACTGATAAAGATAATTATGTAATTATGAGAGACAGTAAAAAAAAAATATATATATATATATTTCTTCTCCATTCATTTCTAAACTCATTAAAAACAATTGTATGAAGCAATATGTATTGCGTTGATAGGCATGTAACATATAGAAATGTAAGATACTTGAACACAATAGCAAAAACGAGGGAAGTGAGAGCATAGTTGTATCCGAGAAGAGTTAGTTATACCACATGCAACAAATAATCCACAGCAATTAAGGACAACCAGAAAGAGTTAAGTAAGAAGTTTAACATAACGAATTCTGTAAGTAAACACGTGCTTACTTTTCTTTTCTTCTAAGTTTCTTTTGTAGACATAAAACAATACAAAGCAATGCTTATAGCAATGCATTGTTGGGTCTGTGATATACAGATGTAATTTATATAACTATAATAGCATGTAAAGGAGGAAAAGAAAATAGAAATATATAAGAGGAGTATTTCTCCATCTCACAAGATAGTTTTATTATTTTATTTTATTATATTTTGGTACCAGGAATCGAACTCATGACCTTGCGCTTGCCAGGCAGGTGCTGTGCCGCTGAGCTATATCCCCGGCCCCAAAGGTAGTTTTAACATTCTAAAATCAATCGATGTAGCACAGTGTACTTAAGAGATTAAAGGAAAAGGGGAAGAACATGACAATTTCAATAGATGCTCAAAAAACAGTTGGCAAAACTGCACATCTTTTCATGATTAAAAAAGGCTCTTTAGAAAACTACAGTCTAATTAAGGACATCTATGAAAAATGTACAACAAATGCTGTTGTCAATGTAGACAGGCTCAATTGTTTCTAAGAGGAGAAGAGTCCAGAATTTCGCCTCCCGTGGTATTTATCATTGCACCAGAAGTACAAGCTAGTCAGTTTGGGATGAATAAAAGTAAGAAAAGAAAAACATATTTAGAAGAAAAAAGCAACAATTCATTCACTTAGAGCTGACGTGATCAAGTAGTTACTTAGATAACTCCAAGGCTACTCGAACAAATATATGAAAATAACAATGTTGCATGGTAAGTGTTCTCCAAACAAAATCAATTGTATTAGTATACAATAGCAACTAACAATTAGAACATGAAATTAATAATTAATAAGCTTCATTACAATAACATAACAAAATTATTTAGGAAGATTTTCTAAAATTATGCCAAGCTTACATACTAAAATTAACAAACATTGCAAACAAAAAGGTAAGTTCTAAAAAAATGAAGGGTCATGTCATAGTCTTAGATTGGAAGAATAAACATTAGGAGATCAACTGCTTCTATCTGATATATTGATACAATGCGATCTCACCAAATCCTAACAAGCGTTGTAGAATTAATTGGCAGGTTCAATTTAAAAGCCATGTAGATATGACTATGTAGTCTCTCTGCTGAGTATATACTAAAAGGAAATTAAATCAGCACTCTGTAGAGATATCCATGTTCACTGCTGCATTATCCATTCCATGTTCATTGCTGCCTTATTCACAATAGCTAGGACATGGAAACAACCTAAGTGACTGTTGACAAGTTGATAAAAAATTACACACACAAACACACAAATACCCACACAAGGAAATAGCCTTAAAAAGTAGAGCTTTCCATTAGTAAAATCAGGGATGAACCTAGAAGACATTATAGCTAAATGAGTCACACACAAATAAAAACATTGCATGATGTCACTTATATGTGGACTCTTTAATTTTTTTAATACATAGAAACAGAGAATGAAACAGTGGCTACCAGAGGCTGAGGACAGGAAGAAAAAAGGACATGTAGGTTAAACAGCATGAAATTGTAGATATGTAGATGTTTTGGAAAAATTTCTCCCAATTTGTGGTTTGCCTTTTAGTTTTCTTAATTTCCAATACCATTTTTTAATCTTGAAAAAGTCTATTTTATCAAAGTTTTCTTTTACTGTCTGTGGTTTTGGTGTTCTGCTTAAGGAATCTTTGACCTAATGTCACAATTTTTTTGCTACTAGTGTTTATTTTTTATACAGATTAGTGGGTTTCATTTTAGAATATCTGTACCTGAATTTATCATATATTTTCTTATAAAAATGTAATTGTGTTTCTTTTTACAGTAGCTCTCTGATCTGTATTATAAATTGAGACTTAAGTTAAAATTTTTTTTCTTTTACAACAATAAAATTTCAGGCTGAGGTGTAGCTCAGTGGCAGAGCATAGCATGTGTGAGGGCCCGGGTTCAATCCCCAGCATTGCGAATGAATGAACAAAAAATCAATCTCAATGAGGATCATATGAAATTAAGAGAGAATTACTCTGTGTATCAAACTTGAGCAGTAACTTTCCAACACTCTGTCACATACACAAACAAAACACATTTTACATAATATGTGTCTATGTGTGTGTTCCCACATATATGTTTCAGCAAGGAGAAAGATGCAAATGATTAGTGTCTAGAGAAAAGCTGGAATAGTGCTTTCAAAGTTAAGGTTTACTTATTTTTGTCTAGTGAGGCTCAGAAAGCTTTGTTAAAAAAATCAATGTAGAAAATCAATACATAAAACCCAAAGATAATATTATAATCAACCCAGAGAACCAACTGACAATTTCTGAAAAAATGATAAGGTTCAGAAAATTGTTATGTAGACAGAAAATGAATATGAAGTATGAAAGTTCACTGTCTCTTCATAGTTATAGCAACTGAAATATAAGGAATAAGTTCAAAGAATCAGAGTTTATTGGAAGAAAATGGGCAGCTAAAATGGCATTTAGTTAATTCCTTATTTGAGAGGTAAAATAAAGTCTTCACTCCCTGCAACAATCACGCATTTGGCATGTATTCAGTTACAGGTATGTAAACTTTAAAAACCCCATTTACCACTGGAGATATTTATGATGCATAAAACAAGTGAATGACATGATGATCTCATTTTTATAAATACATAACTTGTTTCTGAAAAATAAAATACATGCAAGCATGATTGGTTGTATTATCAAAATGTTTTATGCTATACACAGCACACATTTACTGTGATGAAAATCCTATTTAGACACTCATATTCCATTAGATCATGCAAACTGTTTGAAAAATTCTTCTTGTAAATTAGGATGTATATCCAATATTCAGATGCCATTTTTTCATTTGTAAACAAATTGAATATATTTAGAGTTTCAAACAGCTACCACATTTTAGATAAATAGGCTGCTATCTCTAGATGGATTAGCTCAAAGCCCACATTCAAGAATGGAGCATCAGGCCAGTGAGATGGCTCAGCGGCGTAAGCACCTGCCTGGCAAGCGCCTGCCTGGCAAGTGCGAGGTCCCCAGTTCGACTCCCGGAACCTACATATGAAAAAAGGGCCGGTGATATCGCTCAGCTCCACGGGAGCCTGCTGGCGCGTGAGGTCCTGAGGTCGCACCCCGGTACCCACAAAAAAAAAAAAAGAATGGAGAATCGCTTATATATGAAAGTCAAGTATTGAGAAAAAATGGGGGGGTCATATTCTCTAAAGTAGAGGTAGTAACTTATTTTGAACATGCAGAGCACACAGTAATGACGACAATGATTACGATGATAATGATGTTTTTGTCTGGTTTTATATTTGCAATAAAATTTGGAAAATGAGTACAATTAGTAATAAAGTTTATTAAGTAGTACACAGAAAAAAATAATATAAATATCTTACTGTATTAGGGCAACTGAACAAACAAAAATTAACATGAAAAAGTAACTAGTTCTTAAGCAAATCTATCCAGAATTGCTTAGACCCTATAAAAAAATGAAAACTTAGAAAACTTCCAGATGAAGATGAATAACAAGTGGCATATCAGAAGATATAATAAAAACTACATCTAACATCATTAAATTTTCACACATAGTCGTGCTTTTGTGTTAACCTGACTAAGCTATAGTCCCAGCTGCTAGGTCAAACACTAGTTTAGACATTGCTGCTGAAGTGCTTTTACCTGTGATCAACATTTACAATCAGTTGACTTTCAGGAGCATATCCTTAATAATGTGTATGGGCCTTACATTTGTGTTTGGGATAATATATAAAGGAATTTATTTAGGTATAGAATCACCTGTGATACTATAATGGTTTTATTTTTATAATAGCATTTTTAAAAATTGCAACAATCAACTAGAGAACACTAAGGAGAAAATAAATTATTCATGACAAAAAGAAAATTAAGCTATCAAATATTTTTAGAAGACTTGAAAGATTATATGAAGCACAATTTGAATGCTTTCTTGGGAATATAAATATCAGGTTTGAAATACTGAATCTACCTATACTTCATAATAAAGAGTCCTAGTACTGTAAGTTCATTTTCACAAATTGTGTTATAATATGATGGCAATTTACCTTAAATTTTTCAGCAAATCTCCTTGCTAAGTAAAAGATGTGATGCTAAAGTTCACCAAGTATAAACTAGTGAGACATGACAATATTTACTTCATAAAAATAGAGTAATGCTTATTTAGAACACTTACTGATATGGTTTAATACATTTAATAGTGTAGTATTACCTAGAAGACCAATGGGAGAAAAATATCAATGAAAGACAAGCAAACCAAACCTAGAAACATATAAAAAGGATTATACATCATGACCGGTAGCATTTGCCTCAGGAGAGCAAATTCTGCTTAACCTTTAAAAACCCCTTAAAAAATATACCATATCAATCAAGGGGGAAACACACCAGGATCTTCTGAATGGGTGTAGCAAAAGCACTTGACAAACTCCAATATATTTTCATGATCAAAAAGATGAAAGAAACTAGGAATAAAAATAAACTTCATCAGTGAGATAAAATATTCTACAAAAATCTTCCATTTCATATCATACTTCATGGTAAAACGACTGAATTTTTTATGTGAAATAACACGAATCTTTATTCTCATTACCATTATTTCATATTTTGCTGAAAGTTTTAGAGCAATTATGAAAGACAAAAAGAAAAAACGTCACTAGAATTAAAGGGAAGAATCAAACCATATCTATTACCAGGTAACATGATCCTGAATATAAAATATTCTAAGGGATTTAATAAAATATATTAGAATAAGTATGTTCAGCAAGGTCCAAGTATACAAGATCAATATACAGTCTGGAAATCAAATTTTATATAAAATGTATTTATAGTAGCATGAAAATAATATCCTTAGGAAAATTTAAGAAAAGAATAAAAGAAAAATATACTCTAAAAATGATAAAGTATCTGGGTGTCATAGCACACTCCTATAATTTCAAAACTTGCTAAGCTGAGTCAGAAGGATGGCCCCTAGTTCGAGTCCAGCTGGTACTACACAGTGGGTTCAAGGCCAGCCTGAACTACATAGCAAGACTCTTTCTCAAAAAACCAAAATAAAATAAAATGATAAAAAAAATTGTGGAAAGAGATTAAATAAGACCAAAATAAATGGGACATCATCCCATAGTCATAGATCAGAACACTTAACAGTGTCAAAATGATTGCATTCCCGAATTGACATATTGACTCCACACAAACTTTACCAAAATCACATCTCTCTTTTTTGCATCTTGATAAGATGTTCCTCAAACTCCTGTGGAAATCTAAGGAACTCAGAAAAAACAAATCTATCTTCAAAAATAATCAAGTTGGAGAATGCACATTTCTGGCTTCCTGCAATCTTACAGTAACCAAGACAGTGTTCTACAGGAATAAAGATAGATAGAGATCGATGGAATACATTACAGATTCCAGAAGCAGACTCTCATATGATTTGTCAATTGATTTTATGCAAGAGTGATAAGACTACTCAATGGGAAAGAACAGTATTTTCAACAAATGGAGCTAGGATAACCAGCTAAGAACTTGTTTCCTATCTTCATGCAAAAGAATGAAGTTGGATACATTCCTTATAATGATAAAAATTAACTCTAATTGATCGCAGACATAAACCTAAGAACTAAAAGCATAAAAATCTTAGAAAAGAACCAAAGAAATTCTCATGACCTTGGATTAGGCAAGCCCAAGAGACACAGAAAAATAAAAAATAAAATAGATAAATTAGATTCCCTCAAAATTAAAATGTTTGTGCTTCTAGGTTGCTATCAAGAAAATTAAAGGGATTCCTCATATAAGTGACATTATAAGATACTTTTCTTTCTGCGAATAACTTACTTCACTTAGCATAATGTCTTCCAGGTTCATGCATGTGTGAAAAATGGCAGTATCCCCTTCTTTTTTAAGGCTAATATTTTGTTAGACAAACTCAAATACATTAAAAGAGGGTAGAATGCAGTTAACAGGTACAGGGATGTGGAGGAATTAGGCAGAAGTACGTCAAGGGGTAAAAATTTTCATCTAGATAGGATGAGTAAAGTCTAGATGTAAAAAGGACAGCATGAGGACTACACGTAAAAATATCGGGGGCCAGGGATATAGCTTAGCGGCACAGTGCCTGCCTGGCAAGCGCGAGGTCGTGAGTTTAATTCCCGGTACCAAAAAAAAAAAGTTGATTAAAAATTTTTGGATTTTTTATTAAAAATTTGCTGACAGTAGATTTATTTTATTGGTACCAGGAATTGAACTCATGACCTTGTGCCTGCCAGGCAGGCACTGCATCACTGAGCTATATCCGCAGCCCAAGACAGTAGATTTTTGTGGTACATTCTTACCATAAAAATATTTAGAAGATAATAGATATGCTAATTTGTTTAAATACAGCAATTATACAAATATTTTGTACATTAAACATTTACAATTAAAAATAAAATTTAAAAAGGGATTTCATACTATACTTGAAGTCATGCATTTGATAAGGTCTTGTTTCCAAATGATGTAAGAATGTTTTTCCAAAATTTATAAAGTAGTCTTACAACTCAATACTACAAAGACAATCCAAAAATGGGCAAATTATCCAGATATTCTATTGTCTACAAAAGAGATGCTAAAGCCCAGTATGCACATGAAAAGATGCTCAACATAATTAGCCACAGGGAAAATAAAATCAAGCCACAATAGTATAGCATTTCATATCCCTTGGCCTGATCATAACATGAAAGACAATAACAAGGTGTTATGGTTTGTGTCTGGATGTCCCCCAAAGCCTCATGTGGACATGGGGGTGGGCATTTCAGAGATGACTGAATCTAGTTTGTGATTGGTTAATTGTCTAGTGCTGGGATTCGTGGTGTAAGTGCTACACCTGCTCTAGGATGGGTAGCCTGCATACAATATAAGGGAGGGAACAAGGCTTGCTCGTCCTCTTTTTGCTCTTATTGCTTTTGCTGTCTTCTGCCACCATAAATTGTTGCCCCTCTACCATACCACCCTGCCTTGGAGCCAGCTAATTATGGACTGAAACCTCTACAAACTGTGAGCTAAATAAACCTTTCCCCCTGTAACTTTGAGTGTCAGGTATTTTATCTCAGCAAAGAGAGAAAAGTAACCAAAACACAAGGATTGGCAAAGATGTGGAGAAACTGGAATATTTATGTATTACTTGTGGGAATGTATAATAGAGTATCTTCTACAGAAGACAATTTTGCAGTTCCTCAAAAGCTTAAATATAAAGCTTACTTCTGATCCAGAAGCTCTACTCCTAGATATACATAAAAGATTGACTGGAATGACAGATACACAAAAAAGTGGAACAATACACAATACAAAAGTAAGAAATAGATTTACAGGAGAATGGCCAACTGATTTTTCACAAAAGTGTGAAAGTAATTTAATGGACAAAAGGATAATCTTTATAAAATGGTGCTGAGGCAATGTTCAAAAAATTAATTAAAAATAAATTACAGACATAAAAGTGAAATGAAAAACTTAGCAGATGAGAGGAGAAACTTGTGTGGGTGGTACAGGGCTTGAGGAAGAGCTCTTAAAGACAATATAGCAGGATCCATAAAAGGAAAAACTTGCAAATTTGACTTACCCAAGTTGAAAATTTTTCTTATGAAAGAGTGTTAAGAAGATAAAAACACAACCTGCAGAGTGGGAGAAAATATTTGCAAACCACGTATCTGATAAAATAACATTTATAATTTACAACACAAATCTCAAAACTCAATTGTACAAAAGCAAACAATCCCATTAGTAAATGGAGAAAGTTGTGAAGAGAAATTTCACTGAAAGGGATACGCAGATGGCAAATAAGCACATGAAATGGATGTAGAACATCACTAAGAGTAGGGAAATACAAATTTAAAAAACAAAGAAGTATTACATTCTTATCAGAATGCCTAAAGTTAGAAAAATTAGTCATCACAGTAAATTCTGAGAAGGAAGCAAAAAAATAGATCACTCATACATTGCTGGTACAAATATAAAAAATGTCACTATGGAAAAGAAAATGGTGATTTCTTAAGAAGTGGAACTATACCTTAAATATGACCCAGTAATTGCATTTGTAGGCATTTATACCAAAGAAACAACCACTTCTTTCCATCTAAAGACCTCTATAGAGTTTTTCATAACATCTTTATTTGCAAGTCCAAACTGTAAAAGGTAAACAACCCACAATTCCTTTACCAAGTAAATATGAGGTGTGATTGAAAACCACACTGAACATACAAATTTAAAATATTAAAATAAAAGACATATTGGCATTAATCCCCTCCCAAATACTCTTTCCTCACTTTGAACACATTTATCCACCATTCTTGCCATTTTCTGAAGCAGTTCCTGCATGTCCTGAATCAATTCAGATACTTCCCTATTACAGCCATTTTGACTTTGGGGAAGAGTGAGAAGTCACATGAGGGCTGGTGAGATGGCTCAGTGGCGTACGCGCCTGCCTGGCAAGCGCAAGGTCCTGAGTTCAACTCCTGGAACCCACATACGAGAAAAGGGCCGGTGATATCGCTCAGCGGCACGGGCACCTGCTGGGGCGTGAGGTCCTGAGGTCGACCCCGGTACCCACAAAAAATAAAATAAAATAAAAGAAGTCGCACGGTACCAGATCCAGCAGATGAGGACATATCATAATGATGTACCAGTCTGCCTTTCCAGTGGATGGCACTTGACAGTGTCATTCACCATATTTCCTTTATCATTCCACATATGTAGGTCTTCTTTGTACTGCAAATTCCCGTGAATCTATAATTATTTTGAAATTAAGTTATCCTACCATAAAACTCTGAACATTATTATGCACATAAAAGTATTTTACATAACAAGAACGTTACATGTATTCAATAAACAAATATTTCAAGTGTGCAAAATACGTACAAAATTTGTGTAGTTATGCACTTGTGTTTGTGTGTGAGGCTGTAAAACATAGTATCTTACCTATACTACCTGTGAATAGTCAAGATTTGTTATAAAATTATTGCTATTTTGATTTTATTCTAAAATTATAAATCAATAAATATAGATCACTTTTGTTAAACAAAAACTAAGGTTAGCAATGTAAAAAAAAAATAATGAAAACTTGGTTTCATTCACTTGCTATCAGAAAAGACCCCCGCCTGGAGCAATTTTTGGTCAGCAATTTCAGGTCCCTCTGAAACTTTTCCTCAAATGTTTCCACTTTGGGAATTCTGTGTTTGTATCATCTAGTTTTAGAAAAATCTTGTTAGGTCAGTGTAGCAACAACCTCCCAAATTTAATATCTTAACAAATTCTTCATCCCCTATCCTTGTCATCTGATTAAACTGATCGGCCTTCAAGGATAATCTTGTCAAGTAGGGTTAGCCCAAATCTCTGCTTACCCTTAATGATTCCCCTTACTAATTTCCCACTCACTGGTCTCCATCCCACTCCTTAGCTATAAATTTTAACTTGTCCATACTCCACTCAGAATTGAGCACAGTTCTATACAGAAGTCTTCTTTCCCCTATTGCCATTATACCTGAATAAAATCTGTTTTTGATGTCACAACATCTATCTGGCTCTGGTTTACTGTTATGCAAGTGACATTTTTTATTTTTTATTTTTTGTGGGCACCTGGGGTCGACCTCAGGACCTCGCGCGCTTGCCAGTAGGCGCCCGTGCCGCTGAGCAATATCACCGGCCCTTTTTTCATATGTGGGTTCCGCGAGTCGAACTTGGGCCCTCGCGCTTGCCAGGCAGGCGCTTACACCGCTGAGCCATCTCACAGGCCTGCAAGTGACATTTAAAACTAAATGTCTCAGCCAGGTGTGGTGGTCCACCCCTGTGATCCCAGTACTCTGGGAGGCTGACACAGGAGGATCACACGTTTGACCCCAGCCTGAGCAATATATCGAGGCCCTGTCTCAAAATTAAAAATATACATAAAAAAATAAAAATGGGCTGAGGATGCAGTTCATTCTGAAGGCCCTGGATTCAACCCCCAGTACTACAAAACAAACAAGTAAACAAAAATCCTAAACCTCTCCAAGCCTCAAGTGTTTTGATATCTTAAAAAATGTATCATTAGAATCAGAAAGATCAATAAAAACATTATTCAAACTACATTTAATAATTAATCACTGCTGACATAAATTCAGTAAATGGGCATTTTAATATGTATATCATTATTTTGTCTTTAAAAAAAACACCTGGGATATAGGTGTTATTAATACTTTCATCTCTAAGTTTGTCAGGAGTGACAAACGAATTTATGTGAAAATGCTCTGTTTATCTGAAGCACAGCCTAGCAGCACAAGCACATATGACAAAAACCATGGCCAAGAATATTTTGGTTTTCCATTTATAAATTCATTCTTATCAACTGAAAGGTACGATGAATTATCCCACTTACTAGTTACTAGTATGCTACTTACTAGCTTACTTCAAAGAGTGAATTGTTACTTTTCCCCACAAGATGGTTTCTAAGGGTTGTGTCAAGTGAGCCTTTTATCAACTGGCATTCTTTGTCTTTCAAACAGTAGACAAGAGTTCACATCCCAAAGCAGTCGCAATCAGACTTCTACCCAGAATATTCTACCCAGAATATTTAAGAAAATCTATTTAAAAACCATACGGGCTAATAAGATACTTTCAGAAAACTGTGTAGATTAAAAAATGTAGGTAATCATTAATAAATGAATATTTCATACCAGCTTATTCTTCAGCACTCATCTGAATTGGAAAAGTGGAAAAAACCAAAACCACAAGATATAAACAGAACTATGTTGAGATATTTCATCATGAAATTTCAAAACCCTAGGAATCCATGGGGAAAAGATCCTACAGTCTTAATTTCATTCACCAAAATGATAACAAATCTGGAAAGACAAAGATGAGATATATAGGATACAGATCTATAGGCTAGATCTTATTTAGATCTTATCTATAAGATATATAGGATACAGGCACAGGATAAATCTGCACAAAGAGCTGCTATGACTGTGAAGGGATATCTCAAAATGACCACTGTGGGCCAACGGTAGAATGAGTCATTCCGCCATGGACCGTGCTTTTTTTCTTTTCCTTTTAAAGAGAAAAAAAGTAAACAATGAAACCGAGTCTCATTGTTTAGACAAGACATCTTGCCTATATCTTGTACTCTGAATAACTACTACGAAGACAACAATATGCAATGTATCAACTATTGGACCGTGTTTTCTAGCCCTGTTGCATAAAGCATGGATCACTGTGTGTGCTCTTATTATAAATCTAGAATATAGGCTCTATTCCAGATGCACCTTGAGTAAGAATATTCTTGTAAATAGGACTCCCAGGTAATTCCTATGGACATTAAATTTTGAGAAACACTGGTCTAAAGGTTCTAGAATGAGTCATTTAATGGTCATAATAAGTCACATTTTTATAATTTTGGAAGGGAAGCAATATTTATATATATATTCCTATATATACCATTTAAGAGTTCAACAGCTGCTTAAAAAAAGGAAAACATGAGGTCTACTGGTGAAGTTATTAAGAGTGCAGAAGCAACATAATAGAGTATGATTCCACATTTCTACAAAAATAAACAAAAACAGCAATATACTTGAAGGTGTTTATGCTTGTTTGAACATGAAAATATTTTTCAATAATATGCATGAGAGGAAGTTAACAGCTGCTAAAAATGAGATGCGAAGTGGAGCATTTGTGCTCCTCTTCCAGATATTGTCAAATTATTATTAAATTTTTCATTACATGATTATGCTTCATTTCACTAGGTAAGCTGAGAAATTAAATTCAGCTTATTTAAAAATCAATAGAGGGCTAGGGATATAGCTCAGCGGCACAGCACCTGCCTGGCAAGCGCGAGGTCGTGAGTTTGATTCCCAGTACAAAAAAAATAAAAAATAAAATAACAATAGAAAAATATAATTCCAGATAGTGATTTACTACAGGACGTTCAAAGGTCATAGAATATACAAAAGTCCTTCTTAAAATGGTAATGGGACAGTCAATTAGTATTACTAACATCAACAATAATAATAAGCAACTACTACTGAATGCTTAGCTAATAGGTGGTGTGTTTTTAAAACGATTATCTCATGACCTTGAAAGCAAACCTATGATGTGGAAATTAATAATTTCACATCACAGATTTGTCACAAAGATCAAAAAAGTCAGTATGTTAAACACTGACAATGAGGAGTAACAGAGAAAAAATAAGCAATGAGATCATCTTAGCATGATTTATTTAATGAAAACTGACTTATGACACAGTACCAAGAATTGTAATTCTTCCTGCTATGTAACATAAAATTATGGTATTCAATGCCTTTGTTTCAGATGGATACCATGGTAATCTTGGACGATCTGGTGGTAACATACGTACAAAAACAGTGGTAGGACTAAGATTTCTGTATACAGTTAGACATCTCAGATTTGAGAGATTTGTGAGGGGCAAAGTCGGGAGGGGGTGTCATATCTTAGAAAATAAGAGTGCATTCCACCCTATTTGCTACTTTATCATAAAGCACTAACTTATGATGAAATTTTGTGTAGCTTCATTAAAATTTTAACATATAATACAGATAGCCCATCCAGCTAGAAATACAGCAAGAAGCATGTGGAGAAAAAAAGTAGGTAGTCACAAGGCATATAAAAATTACTGCCTTTTCCAAGTATGAGCAAAATAGTTGGTAAATGCACTGAAAAACAAACTTTTCAGAATATAAATGTAGGAATAAATTTGTGAATAACCTTAATATCTGTATAAAGAAAAAACTTGTATCTGTTGAGAAATAAAAAATGCAAAAATAATTACATACGGGCCGGTGAGATGGCTCAGCAGCATAAGCGCCTGCCTAGCAAGCGCGAGGGCCCGAGTTCGACTCCCAGAACCCACATACGAAAAAAGGGCCGGTGATATCGCTCAGCAGCATGGGCGCCTGCTGGCGCGTGAGGTCCTGAGGTCGACCCCCGGTACCCACAAAAAAAAAAAAATTACATATAACCCATGTTCAGTGGAAAAGCTACTCTAAAGGTATAGATATTTTAGTAATTGTCATTTAATAAAAATATCAATGTAATATTCAGATAATTTGAGAAAGTGCTGTTAATGTCAGCTTCCAAACTACATGGGTGAAGTTATTTCAGAAATCCTCCTGTGGAAATGACAAAGAGAAGATTTTGACAGATCAGAGGTGAAATATATCGTAAAAAGTTATAATAATATTAAGTAGCATTCATTTAAGAGCGGAGAACATAAGAGATGCAGAATTGAAAGGTGATACAGTGGAAAGAAAATCTCAAATTCACTGAAGTCCTCCACTTAACCCAATGCAATCCATATAGGTAAAAGAGTAGAATTTTAAAATATAAAACAAATACATCAAAACCCTTTGACCCATGGGGGGATAAGTATAGAATGAGTTTAAGAGTAGCACATTTTTGGTTACACTACAAATAAAAAAAATAGCATTTTATGTGAACTCATTGACACAAATATTGCAGAATGATACACACAAAAATAATATCTCTGATTTACTCTTGGGAGTGGAACTGTTACTGGGACATTAAATTTTGAATTTTACATCATTGTCTCATTTACTAGTTAGGCTGATAAACTGTAACTTTTATTATATAATAATAAAATCTTAAAAACCATTTGCTTTGGGATATTAAACAAGTCAGTTTCTAAAAGTTCTATATTTTCCCATGTGGTAAAGAAAAATTTGAAATTACTTTAACTAAATAACCAAAATTTGCTTAATAATAATTCATCGACAGGCTTTGTGCTTTGATCCTACTGTTGAATAGCTCATTTGAAACTCAGAAAACCTTTAGCATTGAAACTTAATGTCATGCCATAAATATGTTTGGAAGAGTGAATGAAACAGAAAATGAATATACTTCTGTATATTAGAGAAAACCACTAAAGTAGTTATCATTATATTCCATACCCCATCAGAATATATTTACTTATGTCATACTCATTTTCAGTAAACATAATTCTCTAAACACTAAGAAGTAAGTACTGTTATGCACATCTTTTTCTTTGCAGGTGTGAGATTAACGCTAAACGTTATATTGTTTTCCTATAAAACAAAAGTTAACCAGATGCACGTGCTTCTGGTAAATCCAAGTACAACTCAGGCCAATTGTCATCTGTAACATGCAGCAACAGACACAAAACAGAAACAAATATCCTTGTTCTGAAAAACAAGGGAGCGAGATGGCGAAAGGAGTACATCATCCCCAAAGCAAAGGGGATTCTGCTTTCTTGTTAGTGTAATCTGTAGCTCTTCCTGATGTGATAATTTGGCATATGGCATTATTCAAAACAATAATTCAGGGCCGGTGAGATGGCTCAGCGGCGTAAGCGCCTGCCTTGCAAGCGCGAGGGCCCGAGTTCGACTCCCGGATCCCACATACAAAAAAGGGGCCGGTGATATCGCTCAGCGGCACGGGTGCTTGTTGGCGCGTGAGGTCCTGAGGTCGACCCCCGGTACCCACAAAAAAAAAAAAAAAAACAATAATTCATAAAGTAGATATGAATGAGTATTGATAGACAAAGTAAATGAAAACAAAGGTCACATATACACATCAAGAGCTTCCCTGGGTACCAGGAAAAGTCTGCCCATATCTTTCAAATAAAAATAAGTTTCAAGACACAAAAAATCATGTATTCTTTCTGGGTGCGGTGGCACACACCTGTAATCACAGCACTCGGGAGGTCGAGGCAGGAGGATCGTCCTGAGTTCAAGCCCAGCCTGGGCTACATAAGCGAGTTTAGGGCCAGCCTGCACCACTACATAGTGAGACCCTGTCTCAAAATAAAACAGAACAAAATACAAAACAAAACACCAAACAAACAAACAAAACCCCTCATGTATTCTTGGGTATGTATGAAGAAAAAGAAGTATATTTCTTGAGTCACTGGCAAATTCACAAAATATGAAGATTCTAACTGAAATTTCAAAGTTACAGTTTAAAAAACTAGTTTTGGGTCTTATGAACTGAGAAATTAGAAGACTGAATCATAGAAAGGGATCCAATAAAATCTCTACTTCTTAAAAACAAATTCTTCCCATCACATGACAAGTTATGCAGGCAACATGAGTTAAGGAGTTAGATTATAACATATAAAATTTAAAAAAGTCATTTATGAGGAAGGATTTGAGTCATATTCAGCAAATGAAAGATTAAAGAATAAGCATGGGATGACATTTGTGGGCAAATAAGAAAAAACCCTAAACATATTTAGTCGTATGTTACTGGTTTATTTAAAAATAAAAGTGTTTAACATTAAAGTATAAGGAAGTTAAAAGGGAATAAGAAAATGACATAAGAAGTATATCTTACTAGAGGTAGATTATGAAATAATTTCCATAATTAGACCACTACTTATAGTGATCTAATATTTACCATTTAAATTAATGAAGTATATTGTTAAAAATATGAATTAATATTTTTCACATTGTGCAGATCTTAAGCAAAACATGCAAATTCAGCAATCAATTTATTGTTTCATAAAAAATGCATGCAAATTTTCAACATTAAAAAGGCAAAAATACTAACAAATGTTGTAAGCAACTTTTAGGTAATGTGCTTACCTCCATGATAAGATTCGTATAAATATTTATGATTTATGTTATTTAATCCTAATACATTTCATATGAAATTGTGGTTATACCACAAGATTTCTATTAAGTTTCAATGAAGAAACACTTGCAAAATATTTCTGCAATCAATAAAAAGAAAGAAACATACAAAAGTGTATAACATTTATTTTTTCTGTGATAAATATATTAAAGTTACTGTTTGAAAACAATATGGAAGTATTATTCTTTGAAAAATATAAACAACACTTATCATGTGATGAGCACAATATTATTTCTCTCATCATATATTGCCAACAGTATTTTCAAGGCCTATGTTACGTAACAGATTATTTTTCAGATTTACCACTGACATTCTGCAATAAAAATCACAGATGTCACACACCAATTTTAAAAATTCATGGTATTTTTATCCTCTAAACAGCAATGTGTGACATTACACCAGAAATCTATGACAAGAAGATAAGAAGGTATTTGTTGCAACCAGATCTTAAATGCCATCATTAAAACTTAACAGTCATTAAAAGAAAGTGATGTGGGCTCAAAACTCATAGAATATCTATTAAACAGAAACAGTATTATACAGGATATATGACAACTTGTATGTGGTGTAAAAACTTACTCATTTCATACCGTGTAGTTTTCAGAGCCTCAAGCAACACACACATACACACACACACACACACACACACACAGATAGAGACAGAGAGAGACAGAAGAGAGAGAGAGAATAAGCACTCTTTTAGAAGAACACCAAACAAAAATATACATGAAATATTTAATTTTATTTTCCTTGGTTTAATGTTTTTTGAAAAAAAATAAAAAGTGCTGAACATTAATGAACAAAAAAGTACACATTTTAAAAGAAGAATATAAACTGGTATTCACATATATGCAAAAGTTCAAGTATTCAAAGGTTAGGGTGAGATATAGTTATTATAACATTTACAAGGAATATGGTTTCTTAAGTATCAAACTATTTGACACTGCTTATTCCTTGTAGGATCATAAACAGATTATTTAATGTCTATAATCAGCAAGCTTTCCTTTTTTTCAAATATGATTGCATATTTGCAATCTACATCAATAATTCGTACGAAGTAAAATTTATACTTGTTAAGATGGAATTAATACTTAATTATCTCTCAGCCATATTCTTAATATCCTCTGTGGTTAACTGAAGTTAATTCTCACAATATTATCAGTTCTGTACTGTGAGTGTTTTGTGAGGCAAAACCCGTAAAACACTTTTATGAATTAAAAAATGCCAATTTAGTGTGAGACCTACTTAGATCAATCTAACCTACAACAAAAATAAGGAATGTCACATTAACAATATCATGCACCAAAATATATAATCGACCTAAAATGGAATCATTAATGTAAGATGCTATACTTCACAGAATTAGAGAAAACATTCCTAAAATTCATTTGGAACCAGAAGAGATTTACAATAGCAAACAGATTAGGAGATGAAGAAACAACTGCAAACACACTCAGCCACCTTATCTTTGACAAAGGGGCCAAACACCTTCACTGGAAGAAAGCCTCTTTAATAAATGGTGTTGGAAAAACTGGCTTTTCACATGCCAAAGACTAAAATTAAAACCCATGTCAAAATTAAATGCCATGCACTAAACTAAAATCAAAATGGATCAAAGATCTAAATATGAAAACAGAAACACTAAATCTGCTGGAAGAGAGAATAGGTAGAACTTTTGAAGACATATGTATAGGCAAAGACTTCATGAAAAAAAAACCCCGATTGCATGAGAATTACTACAAAGAATCAACAACTGGAATCTCATCTTATTAAAAAGCTTTTGTACAGCAAAAGAAATTACCAACAGAGTGAAAAGGCAACCCACAGAGTGGGAAAAATTTTAGCCAGTTGTTCCTCAAAGGACTAATATCTAGAACATATAAAGGATTGAAAAAAATCAGACCCCCCCAAATTTAAAGACACAATCCAAAAATGGGCATCAGAAATCAATATATATTTCTCAGATAAAGAAGTACAAACAGCAAATAAATATATGAAAAAATGTTCATCACTGGTTGTCCGAGAAATGCAAATTAAAACAATGATGAGATTCCATGGCACCCCAGAAAGAATGGCTATCATCAAGAAAACAATCAATAATAAATGCTGGAGAGGCTGTGGGGAAAAAGGAACCTTTCTCCACTGTTAGTGGGAGTGTAGACTGGTGCAATCACTGTGGAAAGCAGTGTGGAGATTCCTCAAAAAACTAGGATTAGAGATTCCTTTTGACCCAGCTATTCCCTGGTGAGTATCTTCCCGGAAGAATTAAAAACATACAACAGCGATATATGCATACCCATATTTATAGCAGCACAGTTTGTAATTGCTAAATCTTGGAAACAGCCCAAATGCCCATCAACCGAGGAATGGACAAAAAAGATTTTTTTTAATACAGTGGAGTACTCTACCATAAAGAAGGATAAACTTGAGACATTTATAGCTAAATGGATAGACCTTGAGACCACACTAAGTGAAATAAATCAGACACACATGTGTAAATATCACATCATCTCTGTGATGTGAGAAACTGGAGTGTACATAAGAACCAAAATGTACAATAGATATTGTGAAATAAGAAAAAATTGTTCAAAAGGAAAGAGGAACTAGGTAGTGGGGAGGGGGAACGGAAGGAAGGGAAAAGAAAAAAATGAGAAAAAGGACAAAATGGAAACAAAGCTTTGTAAATGAGGGGAAGAGGGGTTGAAGGGAGGGGAGGAGAATGGGTAAAAAGAGGAATCAAGATATTTCATGTACAGGTACAAATTCAATATGATGAATGTGATCATTATGTATATCGAACTTGTACCAACAAACTTAATTTAAAAAATTAAAATAATATAATATGCTAGTATGTAAGAGTGACAGCAAGATAAACAGAACAAATAATCTCTGTTGTAGATGGGAAAATTCAATAGAAACCCAAGATTGATTTTTATTTGCAGTCATTAATTCTTCCCAATGTATTCCTTGTGGCTTTACATCATATATAAATAAATATATAACCATTATGGCATGGTCACCCATGGATTGTTTGGCAAAAACTGTGCAATAATGTTCAGTGAAAAGCTGTCTTTTTTTTTATATGCGGGTAACGGGAGTCGAACTCAGGACCTCGCGCTTGCCAGGCAGGCGCTTATGCCGCTGAGCTATATCACCGGCCCAAAGCTGTGATTCTTATTTGAAAAGCAACCAGGTGTGATGGCACACCCTGTAATCTCACACTAAAGAGTCCGAGGCAGGAGGATTTCCAAGTTTGAGCCCCACTTGAGCTACATAGTGAGTGCAAGGTCAGCGTGAACTATATAGTGAGACCTTGTCTCAAAAAGAAGAAAGAAAAAAAATGTCACAAGGCAAAATTTACCACTTACCAAGGATTTTCAAATATTTCTTGGCACATCTAAATAGTCTGATAGGTATTAGTATTAAAATTAGATATGGAACAGAAGATTTATGGTATATTATATTACTCATTATAAACCACTAACTCATTTTATTGTTAGGTAAAAAATATTTTATCGAATATTAATAGAAAAATATAATTAAAAATTGTATGTACAGACAAAACATTAAGCTTCAATTAAGTACCAGCACTTCCCACCACATAAAAGGTGGTAATAAATGTATTACCGGTTGCATTAGGTAAAAAAAAAAGTGTTAACTAGATAGTGATAATGATACTGATACCTTTCTTTACAAGTTTATTTTATTACAGACCAATTTGTATAATTCGTATTTATTTGAATACAGCATTTTTTTAAATATTGGTACCAGTCCACTTATTGGTTAAAAAAGAACTATTGGAGATCGTGAAATAAATTTCATAATGAGACAATTTGCTATCATTTAGGAATAAGAAAAAAACTATTTTTTCAAAAATAAAAGTAAAACCACCTTTCCTTTTTTACACATTAAACATTCAATAATATTTCTAAAGTCATCAATGCTTTCTCTACCCTGATTCAAACAAATGCTCAAGAAATCAATATTAATAATTCCCACTAAAACTTCTAGTGCTTACTAACTTGTAGGGTGGTGCTTAGGCTGGTATTTATCTGTATTTGTATTTAATTTAATTCTCACATCACAGCACAAAAATATTTATTATATATCACAGAATTGAGATTTGAATGAAGCATCCCTTTTTAAGCATTTATATTTTAAAACTGATATATATTAAAATCCTAATGCCTGTGTCCACACCTACCAAGCAATAATGATTGACCTCCAACTAAAGAATTACTGTTAGTCAGCAGCATTTCATCACTGACCAAAGACCTGACAGCAATCAATTTAAAGGAGAAAAGGATTATTTTGGCCCAGTTTCAGTTCATGGTCCCTTGGTTCCATCCTTTCTGGCCTGTGGTGAGGCAGAATATCATGACAGGGCTGGCAAGCAAAGGGCCAAGGACACAATAAACCCTTCAAGGGCACACACCACCCCCAGGGACCTACTTCCTACCGCTTGGCCAGGTCTCTGAAAGTTGTGACCACATCACAATTTGGTATGAAGGTCTGAAGCCATCCATGGATTATTTCATTGATAAGATTTGACTCCTCGCAATCCAGTTATCTCCCAAAGGCTCCATCTTTAAACACTGCTGTATTGGAACCCAGGAGCTCTGGGGAGATATTTCAGAACCAGGTCATATCACTGACCAAACAGAACGAAGAATAATGCTTATTACTAGGAAAAATTCAAACCCACTATTTCACTGCCTATTTCAGTGCCTTGTGGTTTCTAGATTGTGTGGATTTCAAATACTACTAACCCTGTCAACTGGTATCTCCCATTGCTTCAAACTGATTCTTGCTACAGACAACTCTGATTGATATACCACCTGCAATGTGAATCCAATAGCACCTACTTAGACTAACCAAAGAAAAATAGGTAATACACATGAGCAAATGCAGGCCATGTGTATGTATGTTTGTGTTATATATTATGCACAGAAAATAACAGTCGAGGGGCCGGTGAGATGGCTCAGCGGCTTAAGCGCCTGCCCGGCAAGCGCGAGGGCCCGAGTTCGACTCCCGGAACCCACATACGAAAAAGGGGCCGGTGATATCACTCAGCGGCACGGGCGCCTGCTGGCGCGCGAGGTCCTGAGGTTGACCCCCTGGTACCCACAAAAAAAAAAAAAAAGAAAAGAAAATAACAGTCGAAACTATAGTATTGGTTAAAAAAGTGATGCCATGTTCAACACAATAGATCAATTTGAGATGGAAAATTAAATTAAAGTTCAACAACTGATGTAACAAATTATTTTTATTGGTTCAACAGGTGAAATATATAGGATGTAATATGGATTAAATAGATATACATACTTAAACTCACATCCACATACATCTTGAAATGAATACTGTTTCTGAAACACATGTTTCAGAAGAAAAACAAGCTGCAGAATAATGGCCATAGTATATCCTAACATTTAAAAAACCAAGTGACTAAATAATCAAATCAATGTTATAATTATATATTGATATGTATTACTTCAAATGACTCTGAATTATATTCATCTAGTATTTGTAAGTGAATGGAAATATATCACTACATCCCTTCATCTATTAGGAAAATACTCTCATCAAAAACACAGCATACACATTTTTAAAAAGCATTTGCTTTGAATCATTAAGAGGTATTATAAAGTTATTTATAGTTCATATGCTGCCACATTTTCTAAGTTCTAAAACATGATAATAGAATATTTCAGGAGTAGCAAAGGCAATAACATCTCATTAATGATACTTACACCTGGAAGAAAAACTTGGAAGAAAATGTTCTCTGAACCTGTGTATATATAGATAATCTCATCGTAGCCTGTGCTGCTGAAATGTTTAGTAAATAAATCTACAGTGTAGATTTGCCATGATTACATGAAGCAACATTTATAGAAACTGATACCAAGTGAAAAAAGCAATTATGATATCACTCTATATAATTCTAGAATTAATACAATACAGACTTATGACATTCTGACTTCACTTTGTATCTAAAATCTACCCACTAAACTCACAGAATTTAGGCTCTTCAGTAATTCTTCTCAGTCACTAAAGCCATCTCCACTGATTCCATCTGTCATATTTGAGGCCAAAAGTTGTAGATGTTAGTATGTAAGGAATCCAGAACAATCACTGATAAGCTGGCAGCAAGCTCCTCTTATAGTCATGAGAAGAGGGCATGGTTCTCAGAACTCTGCAATTTACTGTTGCTCATGCATAATTGGACTTTATTTTAAAAAGCAATTTCTTAATAACACACATTACTATCCATGTACATTCCTATCAAAGGTCACAAGAACTATTAGATAGGTAATGACTATTAGATTGGTATTCTTCTGTTGGGAACAGCAAGAGATAAACACAAAATTCAGTAGCTTCAGGGTATGCCATTAAAAACACCCAGCAAAGGCAAATTAGAATTCATAAGAGTAAAAACAAAAAAATGTTGCTAAACTATACTTATATTTTCTATGCACATCTAGAAGAAAAGATAATAATGTTTATGAATCAAACAAAACAGAACTGATTGCTTGGTCATATATGCAATTAAAAATTCATAAAGGGATCAAAAATGCTCAAGACACGTTATATGCATGTACCCATTCTCCAAAAGGAACATAACTACAGTATTATGTATTACATACACTTATATAAAGAGAAAAACCCCAAACATTAAAAAATAAATAATACCTTTCCAAATAACCCAAGGGTAAAAGAGAAAGTTTCCAGGGAAATTAGAAATACAGTGAACTGAAAGACAATGAAATTACTATGTATCAAAATTGGTTGGGAAACTTACAGTACTGAATGCATTGTATGGAAAGAGAAAAGTATCAAATCGATAAACTCCAGCCTCAATGACCTTTCTAGAAAAAAGAATGCAATGAACCCAAAGCAAACAGGAGGAAGGAAATACACAAAAAACACAAATGAAATTGAAAACATGAAGACAGAAATCAACGAAAAAAAATGGTTTTCTTAAATCTCTATCGAGAATGAGAAAGGAAAAAAAAAGAAAAAATTTAATATGAATCTAAAAAGATACTACTGCATGCTTAGCCTGCAGACATCTAAAGACAATAAGAGAATCCTACGAGCAACTATACATAATGACAATACAGAAAAAGGAAAAATTACAAACTACCACAAATCATAAAACATGATAGATAATATGTGTAACTTCACAACTATTAAGGAAATTGAATTAGTATTTAAAACACTTCCACAAAAGTCTCCATGTGCATGTTTCAGTAAGAGTTGCTGCCAAATACATAAAAATGAATTAATGACCATTCCACTGGTTCTTTCCAGAAAATAGAACTTTCCAACTCATGAGGATATTAATACCCTGAACCAAACAATGACTGTACCAAAAATTGTAGACCAACTAATGTTCCTCATGAACACAGGTGCAAAAATTATTTAATACGTACTTGCAAATACCATTCAACAGTATATAAAAAGAATTTTCACCATGAGCAAGTACAGCTTATTCCAGCAAGGCTGGTTCAATATTGAAAAGTCAATCAATATAACCAACCATATTAACAGACTAAAGAATAAAAAAAAAATTACAAATCTTATTGACAGAATAAGCATTTCAAGGAAATTCAACATTCTTTGATCATAAACATAATAACTTAGAGAACTCTACTAGCAGGTAGTTTCCTCAACTCATGATGGAATGAATAAAAAAAAAATCTTACAACTAGTAAAAAGTGTTCAACATCACTAAGGAAATGAAAACCAAAACCACAGTGAGATATCCCTTCGCCACAGCAACAAAGGCAATTTTGAAAAAGGTAACAAGTCTTGGTGAGGATAAGAAAAGGGAACCCTACAGCACCACTGGTGGGAATGTAAATAAGTATTGCTGTTATAGAAAACAAATATGGGGTTTCCTCAAAAATGTAAAATTACATAATGTATTAACCATTGTTACCCTCCTATTATGTTGTTTTGAAATTTTGTTCTGTTTTGATTTGTTTTGTTTTTTCTTCTCTTTAAAATAAAAAAAATGTAAAAATACAACTACCGTATGATCTGGCAATTCCAATAATAGGTATGTACTCACAGGAAATGAAATCAGTCTGTCAAAAAGACATCTGAATTCCCATGTTCATTTCAGCCCTATTCTCAATAGCTAAGAAAAGGAAACAATTTCAATGTACATCAACTGATAAGGTGAGAAAAAGAAAAAAGCAGTACATATACAGAACTCAGTGTCATTCATCCATAAAAAAAATGACATCCTGGCATTTGCAACAATATGGATGAAAGTGAGTATCACTATTAGTTGGAGCTGGCCACAGTGGTGCACACTTGTAATTCCAACACTGGTGAAGCTGAAGCAGGAAGACCACTGTGAGCTTGAGGCCAGCCTGGGATACACAGTGAGTTCAAGGCCAGCCTGAACTACATAGTGAGACTCTGTCTCAAAAACAAACAAACAAAAAGAAAAACAAAGCAGTAAGTCAGGCACAGAAAAAAAATACATTATAATCTCACCCATGTAGAATCTTAAAAAGTTGACCTCATACAAGTAAGAGCGTAGAATGGTGGTTACCAGAGGCTTGGAAGAGCACAGAGAGAAAGGCGGGGTAGGGATGGAGAGAGGCTGATTAGTGGATATTCTCAGTCATAATTAGATAGAAACAAGAAGATCTGATATACTATGTTATACCAGGGTAACAATAGAAAATAATAATTTACTATGTATTCCAAAAGATAGGATTCTGAATATTTTCACCATAAAGAAATGATAGAGGAGATGAATGTTTGACCAGATGTAAAACATTACACAATGAATACACACACTGAGCATTATTACTGGGTACCCCATTAATATGAACAATTTTTTATGTATCACTTAAAAATAAATATAAAAATAATTAGCAAGAGGAATATTGATAAGTCAAATGTATAATTACAATAACAATTCTAAAAATAACAGTTACAGCCTTTGTTTAGACTTTCTTATTCGGTACAAATTGTACTTACTAGGATTTTCCTATGTGCCCTTCACAAGAAACCTGGGCTCAAAAACCTCATTCTCGAGCCCTGATTTATCTGAAAATACTTTTACAAAGTGTAAGAAAGCAAAGTCAAATGAATTTTTTGATGAAACTGTAGATTTTCTAACAAAACATTTGCATTTACTACTCCTTAATTTCCCAGGGGAAGTTCCATCAGTTAACATAACTGAATCGTCCTTCCCTAAACCAAGAGTTGCCGAGGTTCTAGTGCCTCACGTGGATGAGATGGGCTGACGGCTGATCCAAGCTCAGGACTGAACACTCAGTCCTCATGGTGAGACAGGCTGCTTGGTTATTACCAGTGGTGATGATTGGTATTGAATATGACAAATTCTAAAGCAAAATAAAATTTCCTCCAAATATAATCATTTTAAAAGAAGAAAACTTGACAAGAGTGGTGTTGTACACCAGAAGGCTGAGGCAGGAGGACTGCTGTGAGTTTGAGGCCATCCTGGGCTACATAGTTAGTTTGAGGCCAGTGTAAACTATATAGGGAGACCCTGTTTCAAAAAAAACAAAAAACCAGGCCGGTGAGATAGCTCAGCGGCATAAGCGCCTGCCTGGCAAGCACAAGGTCCTGAGTTTATCTCCCAGTACCCACATATGAAAAAAGGGCCGGTGATATCGCTCAGCGGCATGGGCGCCTGCTGGCGCGCGAGGTCCTGAGTTTGACCCCCGGTACCCACAAAAAAAAAAAAAAAAAACCAACTTACAGAGGCCCAATGGATAAAAGGTGCCATAGCAAAAGGAAAACAGAAAAATCAGTATCTTTCATGTGTATTCGCAGTGATCAATCATTTATCGAAGTTGTCAGAAAAATGTTAGTCTAAGCAAAAAGAACAAAACATAATAGTATTAATAAAATTATCATACGTTGTCTAAAATCAATGAAGATCACAGCAGAATATTTCTAAGGAAAGAAAACAGGGCTGAATACTTGATTTCCAGAACAGTCCTTACCACTCTATAATTAAAACCTTCAAAGGGACCATCAGAGAAAATCCAGTGTGATGCTAACATTAAATATCAAATAGAAATGGTTAAATATTTCCAGAAATCTTTGGACAAAAAGAGTAAAGAGGAAAATTTTCAAATACCAGATCTTAAATGATATTTTTAAAACGAACACATTAAGCTCATGGCTCAAGGACTCAGGCATAATAAGTAAGTGAGCGCTGATGTGGCATATGGCAAATTCTGTATACCCCTGTGGAGGGGCACCAGCTTAAACTAATTCTTGCCACCACAACATAAGCATATTAATTTTTTCAGTGTGCAAATATTTTTCTTCGATCTTTAATTTTTTATTAGTACATTTGCAGGACATCCCCTTTCCTTTCCCCTCCCTCCATTTCTTGTTCCTCTTTCCTTAAATTTCCTAATACAAGTCAGGCGTGGTGGTGCACGCCTAGCACTCAGGAGGCTGAGGCAAGAGGATCACTGTGAGTTGAGGCCAGCCTGGGCTATGTACGTGAGTTCAAGGCCAGCCTGAACTACAAAATGAGACCTTATTTCAAAAACAAAACAAACAAAAACAAAACAAAACCAAAGTTTCTTAATCCATTGATCAAAGCATCGCTCTGAATGTATATCCATGATACACTCATCAAAGACTGACCCAGACTTTAAGCACAACATGGCGCTATTTGTTGCAAAGAACAAACATCCACACTCATGTGAACACAGGCACACATTACTATATACGTTTCAATATCTTTGTATACATATGTGCATCTACAGATGTACATATACGCCTTTGTGTTTAAAACCTACTGTATACACAGACACATCTGTTACCTTCGTTTACAAAGTGTTAATGTTTGAACACGACTGTTTTTAAGAATTATACTTTTATTGTGTATGTGTGTGATACATAATAATTACACATGTCTTGGGAAACTGGTACATACACATATTGCATTTTTTGTAGGTATTGGGAATTGAACTCAGGACCTCACGCTTGCCAGGCAGGCGCTGCGCCAATGAGCTATATCCCCAGCCCCCATAATGCATCTTTATCATTTCTATTTGTGCTTCCCCTCCCCGCCCCTCTCCATTCATCTCCAAATCCCCTTCCCATTGCCACAGAGCCTACCTCCCTGCTTCCTGCTGTCTCTCTTTTATTTTGTTCTTTTTATATTTTGGGTCTCTCCTATTAGAGAAACCATGTGATGTTGAAACTTCTGTGTTTAATTTTACTTAGTATTATGGTCTCAAGATCCATCCTTTTTTTTTTTTAAACAAATGACTCAAATGTATCCTCCTTTGTGGATGAGTAGTATTCCATTGTGTATATATACTATATTTTCTTTACCTATTCATCTTTTGATGGCCATATTAGACACTTTCCCTAATTTAGATATTGTTAAGTTGTGCTGGTATAATAATAGGTATGCATAGATCATTGTAATATGACTTTAACTCTTTTGGGAAGACATCCAGGAGAAGTATAGAGGACCCAAATGGAAATTTTTAGTTTTTTGAGAAATCTCCAAACTGCTTTCCACAGTAGTTGTACTAGTTTACATTCTTGCCAACAATGTAGTAGATTCCTTTTCCCCACAACCTCAGCAGCGTTTGTTGATTTTTGAGTCCTCCAAATAGCCACCCTTACTGGCAGAAGATAGAATCTCGATGTTGTTCTGATTTATATTTCCTTTTTTTTTTTTTTTTTTTGGTAACGAGAATCAAACTCAGGACCTTGAGCTTGCCAGGCAGGCACTGCTCCGCTAATGGCCAGATACTGAACATTTTTTTCTCATGTATTTATTAGCCATTTATACCTCTGAGAAGTGCTTTCTGATTGTTTTTGTTTCTTTTGTATTGTTTTGTTTTGAGATAGGGTCTTGCTATGTAGTTCAGGCTGGCCTTCAATTCACTATGTAGCGCAGGCAGTCCTTGAACTAGTGGTCATCCTCCCACCTCAGCCTCCCAAGTGCTGGAACTACAGGTGTGCATCACCACACTCACCTTCATTTTAATGGACCACTTTTTGACTGGATCTTCTTATTTTATGAGAAAGCAAGCTTTTCAGTAATATTAAGATGTTATTACCTAAGGAGGTCACAAAGGCCAGTTTCTCATAAAATAGATAACTAGTTATTAAAAGACAACTTTAGAATTATCTTTGAAAGTTATGAACTAAACGTGTAAAGAAAATTACCTAGTTGTTCTTAATTTTATTCTGTCAACTCACAAATTCAAAATGCAAAACTACAAAGGTCAAGCTCCTTTAAGAGTTAAAAAAAATGTTAACATTTTCTCAAAAACAGAAATAAATCTATACTACTCTTTTCTGAAGGGATCTTAATAAATTCAATTGCTTGAAGAAACACTAGTGTTTCCCTCTCATTTATTTCCTATTCACTAACCTTTTAAGCTACAGAATAATAACCAAGTGTATTTTATTTAATCCCCACAATTCCCCAAAATATAACAATTTTATATTTGTGAGAAAATTACAAGATAATTCCCAATTACCCTTTCTTCCTCCTATTCCAGAACTTGTATCCCTTCCTCTTGAGCAACTGATAGAATAAGACAACACTGAGGGCAATGTCACTTCTGCACTTAGCACACACAAGGACTGCATCTGTGCTCTGATAACTGACTCTCAATTTTGCCACCTTGCTTATAGGCTTTGTTTAAGAAAGCTGCCAATTGCAGAAGCTGACACATACTGATCTAACAGTAGCCAGAGGTCTCCAAGATTTCTAGGCCATGGATGCCCAAGACAACTGTATACACCAGTAGCGAATACCTCTTTACAACAAAACAAAATTTTGTGACACTGATAACTTTGATATGAGAATCCCAATACAGTTATAATCTAGTAAGGGGCATCCAAAATAACCTCAAAAAAGAGAAATAAGAAATTTTGGGAAAAGCAAAGCACGTATCAAAATACATGACTTAGTCATAACATAAGCATTTATACTCCTCCTTTTAATGACCACAACAATGATAGCAAATGCACAGGTAAAAACAGATGCGTAAAATGAAACACTAGGCAAAAATAATCAAGAACACTTCTTTCAGGTAGAAAAATGAGCTCTCCCCCATAATGCATTCTGTTGTTTCTTAGGAATTGAAAACAAATGCAAAAATTACGAGTTTCAATTGTGCGATGATTATTATAATCTCTGAACATAATAACAAAGATAATTAAAAAAAGATAAACAGAAAGAAAACCTTGAGACTGTTCAAGACATCCACAGATAAAAATACATAATATACATGATTTGTCTCCCCTTTTTCTAAATAGGACTGTTAAAAGTTGCAATAATTGGGTAGGGGGTTGTAACTCAGTGTTGATATGCTGGATCCAAAGCACTGCAAACAAACAAACAAACAAACAAAAACAAAACAAAACAAAAAACCAGCAATGCTCTGGGAGGCTGAGGCAGAAGGATCACAAGTTGAGCCCAGCCTGGGTCACTTACCCCAATTTGCAGAGCTGCGTGAAATGTGATTAAACAGAATAAGCTGTTCAATCTTCGATGTTTTGCTGTAATACCATGAAAAGACGAAGAACTGGAATCATTAACCAAATAACTCAGAATCTCTGCAAAAAAAAGAGTTGGTTGCTATGATACACAAATGGTTAAAAAACTGTATTCTTAGTTTATATCACTCTCAGGTAGATCTCACAAATAGTTAAATTTTAAAACTTAACTCAGAAAGAGTATTTGGTGTAGAAAGATATTGATCTTTTCACATTCATGGATTGACCATATTACACAAAGCCTAGTGAATGTTTCCATTTGTTGAAAAACACAGGGGTTTAAAAAATAGAACCCATCAGTTTCTTTTATGGTGCCATATGTATTAGACTGATCAGGTGTAGGGGCGTGTGTGTGTGTTTGTGTGTGTGTGTGTAATAGAGAAGGGGACAGAAGCAGAAAGAGAGACAGTGAAAGGAGACGGAGGGAAGAGGAGAGGATTTTAAGGAATTGTCTCATGCAATTGTGGGGGCTGGAAAATTTGAATTCTTTAACTAATGACCACAGGCTAGAGATCAGGAAAGAGTTGATACTGCAACTCATGTTTCAAGGGAATCTGGAGGCATTTCTTTTTCTGTGGACGATCTCACTCTTTTCCTCTTAAGGTCTTTCAACAGGTTAGATGAGACCCAACCACATTATGGAGCAAAATATGTTTTACTGAGTACATGTTAATCTCATCTAAAAAATGCCTTCACAAAAACTGGGTATCATAGCCTAGTCACATTGACAGACAATTAACCAAACTCGGTGTGTGTTTAAAAAGAGAAAGTGGATTTGAACAGTAAGAGGCAAGGGAGAGAATGTTGATAAAAATATATGTGCAATATAGAAATCTATCCATGTATGTCTTAGATTCAATGGAAACTGAGAGTTAAAATGAAATTTACACTTAAGATTAATTTTAAAATTTAAAATGCAAATCATACTTTCTTTAGGATCATAAGAAAGCTTCCTAACCCACACTCTCACTAATACTTCCTGCATGTATGCAAATGGTTACACATTGTAGCGGTAATAAACTCATGACCATTAAACGTTAACAATTGTTAATACCGACTTAATGCTAACTTACCTGCCCGTTTGTGTATTTTCATCAAATTCCACAATTAAGGTCATCCTCAACATACTTCATCATATAAAATTGGTATTAACTGTATAGGAGGGAATCAGTATCAAGATATTTGAAGAATTATATGCTAAATAGTTTGTGAACCTAACTTAGTGAGTATTATTATACCATTATTTTTCAACACTGTAAAAAGAAAATTCATTACAAACAAATGACGGAGTGATACATTTAAGTGAAAATTAATTTCATAAGTTTCTAGAATTCTCCTGTTTTCTGGATTCTAGATGGCTAGGAGGCCTAGCCATGTCAAAGAAAATATTACTCAAAGGGGTGTAAACAAAACATTACTTTACACCTTTGAATTTGCACAATTATAAAAAGGCCTGAGTGAAATTTAACAAGAATGACAAGCAGGAATAAAACTATATGGTCAACATAAAAAAACAACTGATTAATATCATCATGGCTGATAAAGAGGTGTCATAGAATGAGCTGATAAAGCCCAGTAGTGTAATTTGAAATTGTGCTTAGACAAATATTTTTGTCTTTTGCAGCCATTAAACTCTACCCTCCCCAATGTGTTCCCTGATGCATTCCCTTGGACTTGAAGATCTGAATGAAGACAAACATATCTATATGGGCATAAATATGCATAAAATATTACAAAGAACATACAAAATGAAAAAAGTGAATATCTGAAATGGAAATAAATAATATCCTATAAATTACAATTTAACATGGATCTCTATGTATTTCTTGTCAGATGACAAGTACAGCTCTGTGTTGAATATGATTAAAGAATTGTTTAAGATGTGTTCTATCAGTGAGCGTTTCTGTGAAATACAATTAAAATGACTTCCTTGTTATATGCAATTCTGTGAACTTAAAAATATTCATAAACATTGAAAGAGTAATATACAGTAAGTCTTAACAAAATTATATCCTCTGCATTAGTGCCTAGTCCTGTTGGTATGACAATTATGAAGAATACCATCCTAGAAAAGGTAACCATTTACCATGTTCTTTATACTAAGACAAGCATTGCCTATAATATTAGTACTAGCAGTAATGGAAATAGCAGGTCTGATGGTAGTGGTGCTAACAGTCATAAATACCGCTTGTTGGATGACTTGAATTGGGAAGTAAGTACTTCAGAATTTCAAGTAGAAAGTTTTATTTGACCATCACAAAAATACGTAGACTAAAATCATAATAATTGTTTATCTCATGTGTTGTGAGAATTAGATGAAGTAGCATGAAAAATGAATTTTCTAAGACTGAAAGGTACAAAAGGCCCATGAAATCACATAGGTGCAACATAATCACCAAATATTTTTAAATAAGATGAATTTCCAATACAAACTACCAAGAAGTAATTCTTCCAAAATCACTTAGCATTAGATTATCCTTTACACATTTTCAAATTTCTCTAGAAATCAGTGCTTCAGAAAGAGCTCACAGAAAACCTGGCCAAAACAGACACGGGGTTTTCAAATCATTACTTTAGAACTCAGTTATTTGAATAAAACAAACAGACCCTTAGAAGCCAGGCATGGTGGCACACGCCTGTAATCCCAGTGCTTGGGAAGCTGAACCAGGAGGATTTCTGTGAATTCAAAGCTAGCTTGGGCTACACACTGAGTTCAAGGCTAGCATGAACTACATAGCGAGGCCCTGTCTCAAAACAAAGAAACAAACAAACAAACCCTTAGAAGACAAGATTTTGGAGTTATTAATGACTAAAAGAAATAAGAGATTATGTCATATAAAGCTTCATTGACAAATATTTGAGAATCACTTAGGTGCAATCATACAACTAGAATGGAAATCGGTGTCAAGAAGTAAAGCAGACAGGCAAAAATGAAGTAAGCGCAAATCAGTATGGCTATTATTCACAAACACCAATTAGTCGGAAAACACAGTAATTATAAGTAATTCAAAATAAAAAAACACAAATATAATGGTTAAATGCAAACTTATATGCTTTTCAGGTATCTACAAAGAAAGCCACAAATTTTTCAGAAAAACCTAAAACCTGGATTATGCACCTCATTCTGTTCATGGAAGGTGATCAAGATCTCCTGAGAACCGGATCAACTGAGATGAGACCTCAGTGGCCACGCCCACAACGAAATCCTCCAGGTCTTGGAGAGACCCGAGGTCCCAGAGGCCTCCAAAGGGTCTCCATGAATAAGAGAGGTGGAGACTGAGGGTGCCTGCAGCTCCACCCGGAACCATCCAGAGGCCACTTCAACGGAGGAAGTTGTCGAGTCTTACTCTACTCAGAAGGCCCTGGTTACTTGTGGTCCAAGTGAACAGTACCTTTCTGAGTAAGGCACGGCACGCAAGATGCTGAATGTGGAAATGCAGCTGCAGAAGGCTCTGTAACCCCAGCCCGCAACTCCCAGAATAGGCTGGTTCTTAAACCTTGGACTTATTTGCTCCTAAATCGGGGGTCCCCATCACCACCTAGTGGCCACTACAAATGACAAATGATGAACTTGGTGAGCCTTACTCTACCCAGAAAGGCCTCGGTTACGTGTAATCCAAGTGACCAGGGCCTCCTTGAGTTGGGCACGGCACACGGCATGCTGAAGCTGGAGAGGCTGCCCCAGCGGCTCCATCATCCCCTGCAGCTTTCCTCACTGCCCCCTGTACAGCAAGATAGAGGAAGCTATCTTCATTCCTAAGTCCCAGAGAATGCCCAGCCCACACCCTCCACCTTGCGCCGGTCTCTAAGTGAGGATCCTCCCATCTGCTCTAAATTTACCTGAATGAGTATGTGGATCTTGACAGAAGAGCTGGGTTTTGTTTCTTTTCTCCCAAAGGCAGTGTCTTTACCTCTAACCTGTAGATATTTAAACTGTTAGGAATGGAGCACTGGAAGTAGTGTGCTTGTCCCCTGTGTTAACACATACACACACTGCAAAGCATTCACCTTGTCCTTTGCTACTCCACGTCTCTACCATCTAAATACAAGTTAAATCAGTGCAGAGACCCCCCACCCCGAACCTTTGTAATGACAGTGGAGATATGACAAGGGGTGGGGGTGTGGATGGACAAAAATTTCATTTCCTTTTCCATCCCTGTAGCCCACAGGTGCCCAAGCTAGTCAAATAGCCAAGGATGAAGAAACTGTGACCACGCCTTGTCCTCTTTGGGGATGTTTGTGTGTCCGGTTCTTGAATAAAGTCCACAAGAGAAATCTAGGGCTTTATGTAGCTCCAATGGCCCAACTATTTCCGTGCTAGAACAAGAATGGGATGACAGAGGTACTGCAGTTGGACGACTGCAAAGAGGGACACCAGACAGCAAATGTGCATATTAAAGTGACAGCTCTGTGACTTGTTGGCTGTAAGATGTGAACACAATAATTAAACCTCTTTTGCTCCCCTTTTATAGGCTATCATTACTAATCTATCCCAGTTTGTTGTATTTCCTTGAGCAAGTAAGTCCCTTGCCTATGTGCGAATGTGACATCCCACCTGAAAAATGAAGACTGTGATATTCTGAATATATGTGGCCTCTTTCAAGTTTATCATTTTTTTTTTTTTGGTACCAGGAATCGAACTCACAACATTGCGCTTGCCAGGCAGGCGCTGTGCCACTGAGTTATATCCCTGGCCCAGGTTTAACATTCTTTACTGAGATATAAATCAGTTGCCATAAAAATCAAACATGTAAACTTTCAAATTCAGTTAATTTTATTGTATTGGCCATGTTGTATAACAATCACAACTGTTTATTATAAAACATTTTAATCACTACATAAACCCCAATACAAAAGCATTCACTCCCCATTACCCCCCATTCTGATACCTAAAAACCACTTACCTATTTTGTGTCTATGCATTTCACTTTAACGGACATTTCACATAAATGGAATCAAACATCATACGTCCTTCCTTGTCTATCTTCTTACATTTGGAAAATGTTTTGAGGGCTACTAGATGTGGTAGTATGTATCAGTACTTCATATCCATTTGTGCCTGAAAAAATTGCACTGATTGAATGGACCACATTTTCTATATCCACTTACCAGTTCCCAGACACGAGAGCTGTTTCCACATTTCGGCTCTTTTTGAATAATAATGTTATGAACATTAGCATACCATTTCCTGTAAGAATGTATGTTCTCAGATTTCTTGGGTACACACCTAGGAGTCAAATGCTGAGATATGCTAACACCACACTTAACTTTGCGAGAAATGTCACAGTTTTCCAAAGTGGCTGAACAATTACAATCCCATCAGAAGTTTAACATCGCTCTAATTTCCTCATTGTCACCAACACTTGACACGGTCTCTGTTTTAGATGAGAATCATCTACACTGCATGAACTATTATAACTGTGTTTTTCATTTGTACTGCCCTGATGAATAATGGCATTATTTTTCACAAGCTTATTAGCCACTATAGCATTTTTATGAGAAAAATCTATTGAAATACTTTTCCTGCTTTTTAATTAGTTCGTTTATCTTTTTAGTATTTGTTAGTAGAAATTACTTACATAATATGCATAATATTCTCATATAAAAACCAAAATATGCAAATATTTTGATCACAGAAACTTTTCTCAGGAATCTTTTACAAATGGAAATTATCTTTTTCTTCATACCAAAATTCCTCTAAAAGATAATGCTTCAACAAGACACAATGGAATGGCTAGGGTGAGAAAAAGTCCATCCCAAATCATAATTTTAGCAGTAAATTCTCAGAAAAAAGTGAACCATCCCAAGGTAAGAGCTGAGGTTTACTGAACAAGGAACAATCCAAAAGTAAAGATTTCGATTTAAAGTATTTCACAGAAGGATTATGGGATATTAGACTTTATTGAAAACTATTTCAGAATGTTTACCCCTTCTCCACAAAGGATATGTTCCAAGGTTCCCAGCAGATGCCTAAAAACAAGTAATAATGTACATGCGTGATGTAATTCCTAGTCATTTATACCTACGGCGAACTTTAATTTAAAAATTAGGCAGAGTAAGAGATTAACAACTAAAAGCACATTAGTGTGATCTCTCCCAAAATCTCATTGTACTGCACTGTATTTTCAGTGGCTAACAAACCACAGAAATTCAAACCATGGATAAGGGGAAGTGTATATGTATAATCCTCACCGCAATGGTATGAAAAATGATGAATTATACCAAGACACCAGATGGTGGGGTAAAACTGAATTATGCAAAAACTAGAATATCATAGGTTGTAATAATAAATCAAAAGACAATGAAAATAATAAGTGATAACACATTCACACTAAAAATCCAAATACACAATTGTTAAACAAAAAAATTTCTTACTCCTTTTAGACATCTGTAAAAAAATGGCTCGACATCTTTCCTGGGGAAACCAAAGCTGGATTTGCCACCTTATTTTGTGTTTACAGGAAGGGATAAGCATCCTCTGCAACAAATGGCCATTCATAGCAGGTGGTATTGACACTCAGTGAGTCACTCACTGGCAACACTTATGACCTAAACATCTTGAAGATTCATGAAGACCAGGTGGCTATCAAGGCCCACCTGGGAACAACCAAGGCAGCTGAAAGATGTGTACAGCTCAAACCAGTTCAATGTGCAGAAGCCTCTATAAGAATTGTATTTAGTGAGCCTTACTCTACCCAGAGAGGCCTCAGTTACGTATAATCTAAGTAACCAGTGCCAGTCTGAGTAGGGCACGGCACACAACACGCAGTGTGCAGGCGCTGTTCCAGCGGGCTCCATCGTCTTCTGAAGGCTGCATCATTGCCCCCAAGACAGTTGATGTTTAAACCCTGATCTTAAATAGTTGTAATACCTAGAGAAAACCCACCCAATATCTTCTAATACTTAATTGAGGGTCCTCTCACCTGCTTTCTGTTTACCTGGCTAATTTAAAAAATCCAGAGAAGAAGCTTGTTCCCATTATCTTTTCTTCTATTAAGAAGTAACTTAACGTCCTCCACCTCTACCATCCTTAACCTATATGTGTACATGCTTTTGTGAATGGACCACTAAAAACATCTTGAGAAAACCTAGGCTCATGGGGTATCTAAGGCCTTTTGGAATCAAAGAAAGCAGCTCAAGGGTACCTGCAGCATCACCTCTGTATTACTTATTTTCCCACTGCTGGAACAAAATATCCAACACCCACAACTTAAAGAAGTTTAGTTTGGCTCAGAGTTTCAGAGGATTCAGTACATGGCTAGCTGGCTCCAAGGCAGAAACACTGTGATGGAAAGGCCTATTGGAAGAAAACTGCTCCCATCATGAAGGCCAGAAGCAAAGAGAGAAGGGAGAAGATAGAATGAGAATATACCCTTCCAAGTCATACACCCAGTGACCTGCCCCTTCTGACCAGGCCCCACCTCCAAATGACAAGGTCAACTATGAACATGTCAGTGGACTGATCCACTTGTGAGTATAGTGCCCCTCCCGATCCAGTCACCTTCCAAAAGGCCATCTGAACATGAGACTGGTGGAGGACATTTCAGATCTAAACCATAACAAGCCCCATCACCACCCAGAGGCCACTACAAACAAGGAAAATAGTGAGCTTTACTCTACCCAGAGAGGTCTTGGTTACACGTAATATAAGTAACCAGTACCCATCTGAGTAGGGCACAGCCCACAGCATGCAGAGTGCGCAGGTGCTGTTCCAGCAGGCTCCATTGTCTTTTGAAGGCTGCATCGTTGCTCCCGGTACAATGTGATAACTCAACCCTGATCTTAAGTAGCTGTAATTCCTAGACAATGCCCGCCCACTGTCTTTCACTTTCTAACTCTCACTTAAGGATGCTGTCACCTGCTCTCTATGTACCCAGCTAATTTTAACGTACACAGGAAATACTAGGAAATATCTCCCATCATCCCAAACTCATATGTGTACATGTTTTTAAGAATGAACCAGTAGTGGAACGTGGTGGCACACGCCTGTAAAGCCAGCACTCGGGAGGCTGAGGCAGGAGGATTGCTGTGAGTTCGAGGCCAGCCTGGGCTACATAGTGAGTTCATGGCCAGCCTGAACTGCAGTGAGACCCTGTCTCAAAAAACTAAAAAGAACCACTAAAAAATTGTGAGGAAGCCCAGGCTCAGGGGGTACCTAAGGCCTTTGGGTTCAAAGAAAGCAGCTTAAGGGCCCCTGAGCTCCACGCCTATCAGTATCCAGGGCCACTACAAATGAAGAAGTTGGTGAGCCCTATTCTACTCAGAAAGGCCTTGGTTACATATAATCCAAGTGACCAGGACCTTTCTGAATAGGACATGGCACACAGCACACTGAATGTAGAGAAGCTAACCCAGCCAGCTCCATCATTTCCTGCAGCTTTTTTCACATCACCAATGGAGTGGTACTTGAACACAGAACTTCTTTACTAACAAGTCCAAGAATATCCACCGCATTGCCTACAAGCGATCTATCACTCTACTACAATCCTCTCACTTGCTCTGTTTTAGATGGATTATTGTAAGAACCAAAAGAACAAGCTTATTCTTATTTTCTTTAATCTCTTTCTTCTTTACCTTTAATAGTGGGCAGGTGTTCATTGGTTACTACTCATCACAGAAATTGTCTTGAAGATGTGTTGACATGCAGGTTGTCATGACAGCACTCCTGAGATCATGGAAGGCATCTCAAGGGTACCTGAAGATCCATCCACTGCCATCCAGATGCAGCCACGAGCACTGTATTGGTGAGCCTTACTCTACGCAGAAAGGTACTGGTTCCGTGTGGTTCCTGCGACCAGTAAGTTTCTGGGTAGGGCACTGCACACATCAGAGCTAATGTGTAGGTCTTGCTCCAACAGGCTCCACGGTCTTCTGCAGATTTCATCACTGCCCCCGGTATAGCACACTACCCAAATCTTCACATTACTTTTTCAAAATTCCTAGGAAATACCCACTCCACTTTTCCTTCAATTTCTTTTTTTTTTTTTTTTTTTTGTGGGTACCGGGCGGTCGACCTCAGGACCTCACGCGCCAACAGGCACCCGTGCCGCTGAGCGATATCACCGGCCCCTTTTTCGTATGTGGGTTCCGGGAGTCGAACTCGGGCCCTCGCGCTTGCAAGGCAGGCGCATACGCCGCTGAGCCATCTCACCGGCCCTTCCTTCAATTTCTTACTCTCTCTGTAAGGATCCTCTGACCTGCTCTTTGTTTACCTGGATCATTTTAAAGACCAAAAGGACAAGTTTCTTCATGTTTTCTTGTTTCTGCAGTATTTTTATTTTCTGTAACCTGTAGATGGTGATGTCATTAGATACTTAGTATTTGAAAATGTTTTTTTGTTCCTCGGATTACAAAAACACCCTGGGGGCAGAGGAACATGGCAGCTGTATAACATCCTCTGGTAATCATTTCTCCAGAGATAGATCAAGTTGAAAATTATTCACATACCAATCTACTGCCACAAGCCCTACAAAAAGCAGACAAGAGACCACTGTGTCTGCTTTCCCTACAACAAAAAGGAAAGACTCATCTGAAGACTTAGGATAAAAGAATTGCCCACATCGCACCTCCCCAGTCTCCCAGTCTAGAAATTAATGCTTCCAACTTGAGGGAGGTTGAAGGAATTAAACCAATGCCTTGGACTTGAAACCAAGCTTCTGCCTCCCCATGGTGAAATCTGGGGCTTAGTAGAGCCCCACAACCCCTATCACCAGAACAATACTCATGTACTTAGCCACTGGGACTGTGTCATCCAAGCAGCAAAGACCCTGTCTGCACCATCTCTCCTCCAACCTCTGGCAGCAGAGTAGTAAGCAAGGCTCTACCTACCAAGGAGTAGGGAAGCTGCATATCTTGCTGGATGAAGACAAAAGTTGTATGCCATAACCTACTCTGCACTGGCATCAGAGTACAAGCTATGTCTACTTTGAGAACCCCTCCACATCTGTTGGAATTTATCAACATTAGTCCCTTGCCCATATATGGAGACTAAACTTGCCCAGGATGACTAAGGTCATATTGTGACTACTATGGTTCAAATGGCAGGGAGGCAAATGTAATTCTTGTTGTCAACATTTAATCAGACTCCGCATACATTCATATCTTTGTTACAACCAACAAGAATAATCTCAAGAAATAGTTGACTAAGAAGGAAGCCATCTAAGTCCTTCATGTCTCAAGAGATGGCAGGAAAGCACAAGGTGATAACTATTTTAGTGATGGTGGTATCAATTAATATCAATACTGCTGAAAACAGAAAAAAGACTAGGAGGAGAATGAAAGAAAGTGGCAGAAGAGGAGAGGTAAGGGAAATGGGGGAAAGACACGAATAATACTAAGAAGAGAAAGAATAAAGAGGTAGTAATACACAAAGAAATATAGGAAGAAGTTGTATGTCCATACTTTACTTACCCAGTAAGCAATGTACTTGGGGCTTCTAGGTACATTTTCTCATTTGTGATTCTCACAACGAACTCACGTCATTGAAACTTCTGTTAACTCACTAACATGGGTTTGTCATTACGGTAGCATTAAGGAGGAAGCTCATGAATGTACATTAAAATCCTGAAGAGCAAAAGAAAAGCAAAAGTATTACATTAAGTAACATGATCTGGCATACCTAAATATGATTAATTTATCATGGCATGTTCACTTCCTAGTTACAGTCCACTTAGCTATCTACAAGATGTAAGATTTTCAGTAATTCTATTAATTGTAACTCACCACTGCTATTCAATATTTCTTTAAGCCAGTCATCCATGATTTTACTGTTTCAGATATATGATAAGGCAATCCAGGTGCCGGCAGCACAGCCCTTCCAAGCTCAAGGTAAGAAGACAAGCTTTACAGAGCAGAAGTGTTTCTTCGCCACTTATTGATTATGATGCTGTTCATGTTAAAGAAGTAACATTCTCAAGATTTGCAAAGTGGCTCCAGTAGTTCCAAACCAATGTTTTGTTACCAGATCCTTGAGTTAGTACTCACACGCACTGCTAACCTAAAGACGCCAACCTAATTGATCTTCAATCGGTAACAAAGTATGATATTGTTTAAGATACTAATGATAAATTCAAGGGCAAAGAACAGGAGATAAAATAATCTCTTATGTAAATCTTGACATTGAGCATAAAATCAAGGAAAGTTATTAATTATTTGCAACCAGGAAGACTCCAAAGCATTCCCTGTATGTTGGTATATGGATATATGGCTACGAACACACACTGCTCACCATAGATAACCATAGAGAACACATAAGGAGTAAAACAGTAAGTAGCACGATTTTCAGTATGTATATAAAAAATAAAGCACAAGAACACAATTAAAAGAGCCCAACCGAACATCTACAAACGTTTCTAGGTACATCAAATAATATGCTGAATGCCTGTATGTATTTAACATATATTTTCACAGGTGGCAAAAGGTTATTAAACAACTCATTGTAAGTCATTGGCTTATTTTCATAAGTTAAGTGAATTACTACTAATTTTATTTAATTTAATTAATTAATTAATTAATTTTTTTGTGTGTGTGGGTACCGGGGGTTGAACTCAGGACCTTGCGCTCCAGCAGGCACCGGTGTTGCTGAGCGATATCACCGGCCCTTTTTTCCTTTTTCTTATGTGGGTACCAGGATTCTAACTCAGGACCTCGTGCTTGCCAGGGAGGCACTTATGCCGATGAGCCATCTCACCAGCCCCTACTAATTTTATTAAATACAGCAGTGCATCCTATTAAAAAAAATTTGCTGTAAGACATCAAAAAAAATTTTAGCCTCAACCTGTCTCAGGAGTTACAGGGTCCTAACACTGGGTAAATAGACATGACTACTTCAAAAGAAACCTGCTGTCTTTTCAGACACTCTGTACTGGCCAAGGCACAACGGCAATCTATCAGAAAGGGTAAGCCGATGAAGAAAGCTCATCCTGTCTGATTGGTCAGACCGAGAATGGGGGCTCCAGTGCAGGCAGCAAGAACTAGGCACAGCCTAGGAATTTCCCACAGTAAGAGACTGAAACAGATAAAAAAAAATCATCTCAATAGATGCAAAGAAATTATTTGTCTGAATCTAACATCCGTATTTTAAAAATAATAAAAGCAAATTAGGCATAACAGAATATATCCTCAATCTGTTGGAAATTATCTACAAAAAGCTACAGCTAGCATTAAACTTAATTGTGAAAGGTTTAGTGCATGACTCCTGAGAACAGGAACCAAGCAAGGATACCTGCACTCATCATTTCTAGGCAACGACGCTGAATTAAAGCCGTGAAATAGATGATAAAACCCTGTTTGATAATCTGAAAGTTTAACAAAGAAAATTGGACTGAATATTAAATTCCCTCCACCTGTGTTTGCAGGGGCTTCAACGTTCACACTACAAATAAATTAACTCTATTGGCATAAATAGCCATAAAGTGTTCTAGAAAAATATGTAAACTGAATAAAAACAAGCAGAATACATTCCTATATGTATATGAAAGACAAACCACCCATTAAATACTCTGAGTAATAACGGACTATGTACTCTTCTTACTACTAATAAAACAGTAGTGTTACTAAGACTGGTATCATTAGCTTTAGTAGTAACAGGAATGATAATAATAAAAAGGAAAATTTGCTGAGTGACTATATACCTGGCAGATACATATTTCAGATTTTCACATAGATTTCCACAGCTGATACCCACAACAAATCTCTACCAAAAAAAAAAATAATTCCAAAGCTTTGATTTATGAAGGAAGAATAAGGAAATGTGGAAAGTATGCATTTGGAAATTGAAGCACTGCAGAATGCAAAAATAATCATAGTATCACAACAAAACATTATATACCTAATAAATGCCATTTAAATATACCAGACAGAATTCTTATCTGCAACCTACTTACTTAACTGCCATAAAGTAAATTCACTGCTGCACGTCTATAACCCCAGCACTCCGGGAGCCCGAGGCAGGAGGATCTCAATTTGGAGCCCAGCCTGGACAACTTAGTGAGACTCTGTCTCAATATAAGAAGTACAAAAAATCCAAAAAAAAAGGAGAAAAAAAAGAAAAAGTAAATTCATTCAGGAATTCATAATATCAGATAAACTTCTCATTTTTTCATACTCAAAGCTTTCCAGATAGAAGTGGTTCTGGATGATCCCATAACAAATCTACTGAGAAGGATGCAGTCTTCCAAAGTTATGAGCAAACAAAAGTTGAGAATCACTAAGATAGACACAGCCCAGAAATGAGGATGATGCTCTGCCTTTTGGAACAGTGCTATTTTTACTAAGATGCTTATTTAAATTTATTTCAGAAACCCTTAATTCTTTGTTCTGTTCATCCACTTCTCCTCCCCTCTTTCCCCTCTCCCTCCATCTCTTGGTCCCCTTCCTTTTTACAAAAGATCTGTCTCTCTGTTTCCCATGATCTGTCTTTTATTTTGCTTCCTCAAGGAAGAGGAACCATGCAACACTTAAGTTTGCATGTCTGATTTATTTATTTCACTTAACATGAGAGTCAATATTCTTTTAAAATAATATGAAGAGTGTCAGTTATTGAGGAATGATTTTGAAAGAAGTGAACAGTGTGAGCCTTTCTTATTAGCTATATGATCCCTTCCGTTGTGTACTTTTTTTTTTTTTCGTGGGTACCGGGGGTCGACCTCAGGACCTCGCGCGCCAGCAGGCGCCCATGCCGCTGAGCGATATCACCGGCCCTTTTTTCGTATGTGGGTTCCAGGAGTCAAACTTGGGCCCTAGCGCTTGCCAGGCAGGCGCTTACGCCGCTGAGCCATCTCACCGGCCCCTATGTGTACGTCTTTCTTAGTGCATGTTTATGACATATAACACTTACACTCACTGAGGTTATCAGGTTCCTGTGCCTGGCATGTCTTAATTCTCCTTACTTCCTCTCTCCACTCCCCTTGCCCTCTATCTCTTAGATTCCTTCCCATTTTCAAGAGATCCATCCCCCCTTGTTTCCTTCTATCTTTTATTATTCTCCGTTTGTACTTTTCCCTACTCAAATGAGAGGTATCACAACTTGTGTGACCAATATATTTCACTCAACATTGTATTTTCCAGATGCAAGCATTTACCTAAAAATGTCTTGAATATACCTTTTTTCTATAGCCGAATGTATTCTATTATGCACAGATACCACATTTTCTTTATCTGGTCATCTGTTGATGGGGATACAGGCTGCTTCCAGGATACAGCCATTACGGATTGTGCTGCTGTACACATTGCTATGCACTTTATCACCATAGCAGGATTTTCTTTAACTCTTTGAGGAAGATACCTAGAAGAGGAACAGCTGGGTTATATGGAATTGCTAGCTTTAGTTCTTTGAGAAATCTCATACTGATTTCCAAAATGGTTATACTAGTTTGCATTCCCACCAGCAATGTAGGAGGGTTCCTTTTTCACCACAGCCTCACCAGCATTTGTTATTCTTTGACTTCTTGATAACTGCCATTCTCTCTGGTGTAAAGTGGAACCTTGGTTTTGTTTTAATTTACATTTCTCTAATGGCCAGAGATGTTGAACTTTTTTTTCATATGTTTTTTGGCCATTTTTACTTCTTTTGAGAAGTATCTGCTTATTTCACTTGCCTACTAAATGTTGTTCTTAATACTGTAGTTAATCAACTCAGTTAATCATGGCTTAAAAAGTCAATGATAGTTTCTGGGGAAAAAGAAGCTAGTAGCTGGTATGACATATTAAAACAGATGACTGAACAACCTCAGATGAGCTGAGGGTTCATTACAACTTCCGGTGATGGGCTAGTTCTAATAGAATTGTCCCTGGGTGACTTATCAACACTGATGAGGTGGGATATGGATTTACTGAATATTACAATGTAATATTCATAGAGACATCATTATCTTTCTGGAATCATCTGATAAATAAAGAGAACTGAATGATAGTTACGGAAATGAGGCAAGAAGGAAGGAAACAAAGTCACTTATCTTCCCTGTTATTTAGAATTAGTAATACAGGCATACGCCTCTAATCCTAAAACTCGGGAGGCTGAGGCAGGACTGCTGTGAGTTCAAGGCCAGCCTGGACTACATAGTGAGTTCAGAGACAGCCTGAACTTCATAGTGAGACCCTGTTTCGAAACAAACAAATAAAACAAAAAAAAAAAAAGCAAACAAAAAAAACTAGTCATACAGCAAAAGGGAGGGATAAGAATGAATTCAAAACAAAAATATATCATAAATTACTAGAAGGAATAAACTTTTCATACATGTAGACATATGAAACAGCAGGTATAGCATAGGCTTTTTGAATAAGTATTTCTAATTTTAAGGGTTTAAGAAATTAACGGTAGTTCAAAAAGAAGCATGGAATCAATATATTTGCATAATGAATATATTTACCCAGGTTCACTAATTATGGTAAAATAGCGATCAATACATTTATTAGGAAAAATTACATCAAAAAAAAGAATACTCCATACAATTTCTATGGTACCTTGTACAGTCTTTCCACACTCACCTCCTGAAAATAAATTATGAAATTTGCTCAATTAATATAGTAACAATAAAGATATTAATTTTACTCAATGTTTATTCATCAGTAAGTCATAATGCCTAGTTTACACCTGCAGATCATTCCATTTGATCCGTATAACACCTATATAATATAAAATCATTATTAATTTTATATCACAGACTTATTATGAGGTTTGAATGGAGCAACCCGAGTCACCTAAAATTTAACTATAGTTAGCAAGGCTAATTCTCAATGCTAAAGCAATTTCTAATTTAGAAATTATTTGAAATGCACAAGCCCTTGATGTATTGCTATAAACTAACCCCTACCCCACTGGTGTTGCAAATTAACATGGACATTCATATCTTTCAATAGTATTTTTTGTGACAGATATTGTTGAAAGATACCCATCAGATATTTATCACTGTTTAAAAATGGGATGGGGTGGAAAACAATATTTAGTGAGGGATTACTAATTTCCCACCATAGATCATTTCCTTATTTTACTAGTTAATGTGAAAATATTATTATAACCTACAAATCAATATAACAATGTCTGTATGGTTGTGCAACCTTGGTAAATCTAGAATGTTCTACAAAGCCCAATTTAAACATCAGCAAACAAGGTGCATGAGGCCCCCACATTATTTCCATTTGACCTGTGTATCAAAATAAATGTAAATTCTGTCAGAAATCCTGCTTATTTCATCCCTCTCTTAATCTGTCTTTCATACTAATGTATCTCTAGGTAACGGTACTTCAGAAAGATGTCAAGGACATTTTTAATGAGCTGAAAGTCAAAACTCAACTTGGTAGGAAGTGGATCGTAGCACACAAATGAATCCTTGTAAGATGAAATTCGTAACTTTCCTATATGCCACCCACAATCATAAAGTCCATAAAAACAGTGAAAATAAGATTTCATTCAAAGAAGAAGGAAAATAAATAACTGTGAGGAATAAATGTATCATATAACATGCAAACTGTCCTGAGGAAAGCAGCTTGGTTTTGCCTAGCTGAAAATAGCTGGGTTGCATGAGTGGTCAAGAGCTTACTTCAAGGAATAAGTAAACTGAATCTTTTAAAGATATTTATGTTTCACAAATTCCCACAGTTGCATCCCAGAACTAGATAGAACTCAGTATCATAATAAGGGAAATTTAAGAACTCTCTCTTTTTTTTTTTATGTGGGTACCGGGAATCGAACTCAGGGCCTTGTGCTTGCCAGGCAAGCGCTTATACCGCTGAGCTATATCACCGGCCCTAAGAAATCTTAATAAAAAAAGTCTTATCCTCCAGATAAATTTCAACTATACAGTACTGTACTGTTAACTATAGGCACAATGTTGAACAACAGATCTCCAGAATTCATTTTGCATAACTGAAACATTATATTTAGCAAGCAACTACTACCCATTTATCTCCTACTACCAAACACATACAGTCACACACACACACACACACACACACACACACACACACACACACACAGGAAACATTGATACAAAGACACTTTTACACATAATAAATATGTTTACTACCTTGATGGTAGTGATGGTATAAGGGTGGACGTGTTTGTCAAACTTATCATGTGTATTTTTACTGCACATTAATTGTATCTCAAAGCTGTAAAAGAACAACACATTTTTAAAACTCACAGAAAAATCCAACTCTAAATACAAATAAATCGATGTTAAATCTTTTAAAGGAAACTTAAGTGATATTAATATAAACCAAAGAATATAAATAGTTGTAACTATACAAGAAATGTAAAGATTTAATGTTTAAAGCACATAATTTGTCTCTCATTTTTAAATGGTACTACCAAAAACTGTATCAATTACTAAGCTGTGATAGTGGCTTAAACAACACATACAGGTGTGACTAGAACAGAACTAAGAGTCTGGTATACAATAAATGCTTTTACAATTTGTATATGCATGTGTTATTACAAAACCAAATGCATCCCACAAGTACGAAAGGGCTGAATTTCAGCACTCAAACACATTATAAAACATGGATCAATATATGTGGGTTTATATTTGTGAATTAACCAGAAAACGGAATGTGTGCACCATGATCCCATTCTAAGAAAACCATGTCTATGCCCACATGTTTTAGTTCCTTTTATATAAAAGGAAATTATCCTTCAAACATATGAAAAGGCTTTGAATATTAATACACCATCACATCAGTCACAGAAGTTGCATGAAATTGAAAGTTTCTATATATATTGCCCAGTTTTGCTAGTTAATGAGATTGTACTACATCTATTATTGTTAAAAAATTACTGAAGACAGTTGAAAGCAATAAAAATAACTGTAACATTCATTTTGTCACTATACCCCACCATCACCAGTGTTTCTTTGTTTTAAATCATTAGCATTTTTTATATTAATGTAAAGAATAATAACCAACATTAACATAAACTTAATGCATATTAAACTTTCAGGTAAAATATTTAGACTGCATTTCTGGATCCTAATCATCAAAAAACATTGTATAAACTTATTTGTGGATTCTAATCATCAAAAACATTATGTAAACTTATATCACATGATTTTTATGAGCTTCAAAGAAAGGGGTAAAATAATTTTGTAACCTAAAAAGACAGCACTTACAAATACTTGCCTAAAATCACAGCATCCTTTTCCACTAAAGGCATGAATGTTAGTGACATAGTTTTTCCCACTCAGGTTTACCATATACACCTACACAATATGAGGCTGGCCAAAGTCCTCCTTCTAAGTGAGAACTAACCTTACCATTCCATTGCTTGTGTCGAATATTAAAATCCTCACAGCTGTCTGGGGCCTAGGTAGCACATGAATAATATTGTTATATGTTAAGTTCCAGGTAGCTGCAAACAAAGAACTATGTAGGGCAGTATTTATAAGAATAATTATTGGGCCGGTGAGATGGCTCAGCGGCTTAAGCGCCTGCTCGGCAAGCGCTAGGGCCCGAGTTCGACTCCCGGAACCCACATACGAAAAAGGGGCCGGTGATATCGCTCAGCGGCACAGGCGCCTGCTGGCGCGCGAGGTCCTGAGGTCGACCCCCTGGTACCCACAAAAAATAATAATAATAATAATTATATGTTCCTGTTTTGCTAGATATGCTGAGAATTAGAAGTTTTCATTAAAAATCCCTCCATCTCTTGTCTCCCCAATGTGGAAAAGATCTATCTCCCTGTTTCCTATCATCTCTCTTTTACTTTACTCTTTAATGAAATAAATCAGGCACACAAGCTTAAATATCATACGGTTTCTCTTATATGAGAAATGCACAAATATAAATAAATAAAAGACGAAAAAGAACATGATTTTAGTAAGAAATCACTTGGAATGGAATATTAGCAAGAACCTTAGCCTATAAAGTCCATGGATTTCCCAAGTTTTTAAAGGTAGAGTTTATTAGCAACACTCACATAATTGTTGTCACAGTAGTTGTAATCTTATTAGTTGTTAGTAAATAGTAATAAGCATCATCTGGTGAATGATTACATACCTGGGAGACAAGGTACTTTTGGAAACTGGAAAGCAACATACAACCCAAAGCAATTCTGTCATCATAAAATTAGATCCCTTGTATGCCCAAACCCATTACCATTTCATTTCCAACTACTTAAAAATTTATATAAGGTATAATTTAAATGAAATTCATAAAACTTTAATAGTAATAGGACACTTTACATATAAGAACTCATACAAAAATCAGTTTGGTTCAAAAAACTAGTTATGTTACAGTAACAGTAAGCAAGGACAATGAGAATAAAAATATGATCATTATAAAAAGAAAAAAATGCCAGGAATATTTTTATCATATCATCTATAGATATTTACAAAGAACATAATATAATTTTTTTAAGGAAGGCAAAATATACGACATGGACCAAAATCAGGAGAAGAGCAGTATCTACTTTGTAAGGATTATGGTTTTGCCTAAATTCTCTCATCGCCAATGTATACTGGGAGTATAGATGCTACACTGAAGATATTTTGTGATGTTACAGTTAACATCTAAATATCAATGAGTTACATCCTTCAAGAAATTCTTCGAGTAATGAGAACATCTGTGACACCAGATCTTCAATGGCATTGTCAACAGCTTCATATTTAACACATGAGGTTACTGCCCAAATCATTCAGAGACTTTTCCTGAAGAGAGTGCAAGCTGTTGTGATATATGGGAAAACATACACACTGAACTGAAAATGTTATGCCCTCAGTTTATGCCATTAATTCAAATGTACACCACATTACAGAGTTGAATTTGAAAAGAGGAAATGCATCTGAGTTAGAAGGGTTATAATCTTCTAGCATTTGCTGCATATTCACCATATTATACAAAAATCAGAATCTGAGGCTGTATTTTGGCAATTGGCATGCACAAGATACACACAGAAATACACACATTAGCTTCTCTTACAGGGATAAAGTGTGTATTGAAATACAGAAAATGGATTTCAATAGTAAGTTACCATGGAGTTTATGTTATTAAAAGGATATATTGATCCATTTTTCATGCCTACAGCTTACAATCTGAGCAACTACTTGGGAGATAACAATATGCAGTGTATTAACCATTGTTACTCTCCTATTATATTGTTTTGAAATTTTGTATCATTGTTTTTCTTGTTTTTTCTCTTTAAAATTAAAAAAAAAAAGGGGGCCGATGAGATGGCTCAGCGGCATAAGCGCCTGCTGGTGCGTGAAGTCCTGAGTTCAACCCCCGGTACCCACAAAAAATAAATAAATAAATAAAAATAAATAAATAAATAAGATTTAAAAGCAAAAGCTGTGTGTATATGTTTGCATCTTATATTCGCTAGTTATTATGAGACAAAAGTATTTGTATTATTAAAAAAATTCACATTCTCTAGTATCCTAAAAAGGTCATTTTGCTCTGGTTTCTGTGTGGTGATAAGAACTGTTAATGTTAAAATCATAATTATCAAACATTAATGCTGATCATTAACACTGACTACTTCTGAAGGGTTCCTCAGAACGAATTCCTGTAATGCTCAGATTCACTCACTACATATCTCATCGTGCTATTGCTATTAAATTCCAGTCTCAGAACTGCTGGTAGAAATTACTGAGAAATACATGATTTTTTTTTTTTTGCTAAAATAGTGACAGGCCACATTACGTTATCACACATTTATTTCCATCATAGTAAAGGCAACTGTACTAACTGCCCAGAGGAAGACTAACCATATGACCCAACTTAGTGAAAAAATCAAAAGATACTCCTAAAGGAAAAAAAAGAAAAAAGAAAAAAAAAACTTTATACAGAAATAATAGCAGTAAATATTCTACTGTGGGGAAAGAATTTAACAAAGAGATAAGGGAAGCATACAGAACTTCAAATAGCTACGAGCAGAAAAGAACTTCCTCATGATACATCACAGTCAAAGTCCCAGGAATCCAACATAAGGACAGAATCTTAAAATGTGTTAAGAGAAAAACAACAAATCGCTTACAAAGGTAAATTGATTAGAATTACAGCACACTTCTCAACACAAACAATAAAGGCCGGGAAACCTTGTAGTGCAGTGTTTCAAGTCCTCAAAGAAAACAAAATCCAAACCACACTGATAAATCCTGCAAAACTATGTTTCGAAATTGATAGAAAAATAAGATCTTTCCGTGACAAAGAACATCTTAATTAATAATCACCAAGCTAGCATGCTAAAAAAATTCTCAAGGACATCCTAAATATGAAGCCAACAATGCCAAAAAAAGTCTAGTGGAATAAATATAGGTGGTAGGTTCAGCAATGAAGCAGAAAGGAAGAAAAACAGAAATCAGCAACATGAAAATAATGCAATGACAGGAAAGAGCCAGTGCCTTCCAGTAATAACCTTCAGTGTAAATGCACTCAACTCCCTAATCAAAAGACACAGACAAACAGAATGGATCATGAAGATAAAATCCAACAGTATGCTGTGTACAAGAAATACATTTAGTTTAAAAGGAAATTCACAGACAAAAAAAAAGGATGGAAAGCAATATTCATACAATGAGAACCTGAAAACAAGCAGGAGTAGCTATCTCATTTTCAGACAAAGTGGACTTCAAGCCAAAACTGACCAGAAAAAAGCAAAGAAAGTCACTACATCTTAGTTAAGGGAACAATTCAACAAGATAACAATATAAATACATATGCAGCAAACACTGATGCACCCCTCTTCAAAAAAAAAAAAAAAACAAAAGATCAGATACACATCAAAACAATTATACTGGGGGACCTTGATATCCTACTATTATAAACAGATAAACTAGACCAAAAAAAATCAACAAATATCAGACTTGAACAAAACCTTTGAAGAAATGGACTTAACAGATATCTACAGTATTGTGCCTAACAATAACAGAATACACATTCTCTTCAGTAGCAAACAGAACTTTCTCCAGAAGAAACCACATACTAGTTAAAAAAGCATGCTTAGGGCCAGGGATATAGCTCAGCGGTACAGCATCTGCCTGGCAAACGCAAGGTCCTGAGTTCGATTCCTGGTACAAAAAATGCTTAAATAAATATAAAAAAACTGAAATTATCCTATACATATTATCAAGTCACAGGGCAATAAAACTAGAAATCAATCGTAAAAGAAATCCCAAAAGTTATCCAGACACATGGAAATTAAATAATATACTCTTGAGTAATCAATAAGTCACAAAAGAAATCAAGGAAGAAGTTAGATAATTTCTACAATCAAACAGTAATGCCAGTACAACATACTAGGACCCATTGAATAGAATGAAAGCAGTCCAAGGAGGGACGATTAAGCTGTGTATGCCAACATCAGAAAAGCAGAGCAAGCACAAATAGACAACTCAGTGCTGCACCTCAAGGTCCTAGAGAAAGAAGAAAAATCCAAATTCAAAGTTAGAACAATGAAGGAAATTACAAAGATCAGAGCAAATATTAAATAAGTTGAAACTAAAAAAGCAATAAAGAATCAATGAATCAAAGAGCTATTTTTTGAAGGAATAAACAAAACAAACTCTTGGCTTATCTTACAAAAAAAAAAAAAAAGGAAAGAAAAGATGCACATAAAAATAAAAGACCTGGGCCGGTGAGATAGCTCAGCGGTATAAGCACCTGCCTGGCAAGTGCGAGGTCCTGAGTTCAACTCCCGGTACCCACATAAAGGAAAAAAAGGGCCGGTGATATCGCTCAGCGGCACAAGTGCTTGCTGGCAAGCGTGAGGTCCTGAGGTCAACTCCCAGTACCCACATAAAAAAATAAAATAAAATAAAAGATCCATATCCATGCAATTAGGAAAGAAAAAGGTGAAACCACAATCGACACTGCCTAAATCCAGATTAGTACTTCAAAAACCTGTATAGTACTCCAATAAATTGCAGAATCCAGAAGAAATGGATAGATTTCTAGATACATATGAGTTACTGAAATTGAACCAAGAATATGTAAATACCCTCAATAATCCAATAACAGGCAATAAAATTGAAAGAGTAATAAAAAAAACCTACTAACTAAAAACAGCGCAGGATACGATGATTTCTCCACTGAATTCTACAAGAACTTCAGGGAAGATCTAACGCCAATATTCCTCAAAATCTAATGAAACTGAAAGGAGTACTGCCAAACACATTCCTGGAAGATAGCATTTCCTTGATTTAAAAACTAGACATTGATTCAACTAAAAAAGGAAAGTATTCTCCAATCTCTTTAATGAACACAAGTACAAGGCTCCTCAACAAAATGTTGGCAAAAATAATCCAACAAATCATATATCATGAACAAGTAGGCTTCATTCCAAGGATATAAGGATGGTTCAACACATGCAAATCAATAATTTAATATATCACATAAACAGAAGGAAAGATAAAAATCACATGATCATCTTAATAGATGCAGAAAAGCCTTTGACAAAATCCAACATCCATTCATGATAAAAATCCTTGAAGAAAATAGATATAGAAAGACTTCATCTCAAACTGATAAAAGCCATTTATGACAAACCTACTGCCAACATCATAAATTACATGGGAAAAACTGAAAGAATAAGTTTGAGTGATTTGTAGGAAAATGGATGCACCTTGAGACCATAATAGTAAGTGAAATAAACCAGACACACAAGATTCAATATCACATGGTTTCTCTTATACGAAAATATCAAAAGTATAAATAAAGAGCAAAATAAAAGATAGATAATAGGTAACAGGGAGATAGATATTTTGCAAATGAGATGACGGCCAAGAGTTGGAAGGAGAGGAGCATGGGGGCAGGGCAAGGGGAAATAAAAAGAATTAAGATAAACTGTGTACATGTACCGACTCCCCAGGATGCGTGCAATCATGCACTACAAAGATGTACAGGTACTAATAATTTTTTTTAAAGGAAAGCTGCCTGGATTTTCCAGCACATGAGCTTCCAAAGTTTTATTACTACCAAATCCCAAATGCCAAGAGAACTGACTGCAAAGTTTTGACAAGTGGTATATTTCAGTAAGGTGGGCAAACAATAATCCAAATATTTCAAAAATAATAGTGATGTCTCTATATAGCAGTGATCAGTAACAAGTGCAGTACCGTCCACCCACACCCCTGCCAACAGTCTGCCAGCTAATCCCTGCCAGAGCTGGTGAGCTGCTCCACGGTGAGGAGGCAGTGGGAGTGGTGAAGGCGACCCCCCTTCTCCGCTGGTGTCTGGGCTGCATTTCTCCAGGGAGGAGGAGCAAGCAGCACTTCTCTAAGTAAGATACCAATGAAATAGAGCAAAATATAGATCAACTCACTTGCGTGCTGCTACCAAAGCCCTCAGTTCCTCAAAGCCTCGAACACTCTCATCTCCAAACAACTGCTAATACCACTCTTGGTATTACCAGCAACAACTTCCCAGAATTGTATAGAACCTGTATAAATAAACCCATAAAGCACTTTGAGGGAAATAACAAATCTAGAACCAATGGCTGTGTCCACATTTCTGAACAGCAAGATTTGTTTCTCGAGATGTAAGGATTTTTATCTTAAGGGAAGTTCAGGGCAATTGCCTTAAAAATCTCAAAGTGTGTGACACTTTGCGAGCAGTGCCATCCAAGAGAGATTTCTTCAAGGATGGAAATGCTTCCCACATGCTCTGCCCAACATGGCAGCCACTCCCCACACAGGACTACAGCCCACTGAGATGGGACCACGTTGTATTTGGTTTAAAATACATTCACACTGAAAGAGTCACATCAGGTCAGTTCAGCTCTAGGGAATTCCTCTGAACAACGAAATTAAAGAGTCATGAGAGCAGTTTCTCATAGTAGATACTAAAGTGAAATTATAAAAGAAACAAATTAAAGCTGACTGGTTTTTGTCTCAACAATGGACAGAGTTGAAACAAGAAGATCAAATGCTGTTAGGAAAATTAGGTGTTCGTAGAAAAATTAAACTGTTAAATCAGTTCTTCACAACTTACACTGAATACATTTTGTATGAGTCAAAACACTGAATTTTGAAATGCATTACAAGATAAGTCTATTGATCTAGAAAAACCTGTATGGCACATTTTAAGGGAGAAAAATTAAAACGCATAGCCTGCTCACTGATTTTAAAAGGAAACCATCTTTAAATGTTATTGTTCGCTGTATAAAGAGAGGTACCTGGGTCAGGCCCTGAGCGAAGGTGTGACACGTGGGGAGGCCCCGAGCACCCGCCCACCCAGTGCATTTGGAGGGGTCAGGGGAGGGGTCAGGCACTGGGACGCTGCATGCGCACCTACGCACTTAGGCGCCTTTTCACCTGTTTCTCTCATCGGTGTCTCTGGTGTCTCAAGGCTGTCAATAAAGGAAGTGTGGGGAGAGAGTTGGGGAATACAAAGAAGGCAGGGGCTCCAGAGATCGGCCACCTCTGGACAAATCTCTTCACATTTTCCCCAAGCCTTCTGAGTAGGTGTAGCTCCTCCAAACCAAACATTTTAACCCTAAATCTGCAGGGACAGTTTTCTCTTTCATTTGCTCTACTTCCAGGGACTTCTCCAACTTAAGATTTCACACGGGAAGAAAGTGGTTCTGCTTCCCGAGGGTTTGAGGAGCACTCTTCCAGGTGGGCACCATGGTGGGGCCACAGGATGATTCAGTCTTGGTGCCTTCACAGCAGCCCACATAGCAGATGTCAATGCTGACCCATCTCCCTCGCCACGTGGTCACACAGGTCACCAGCAAACCCACTTGAAAATGCTTTGATGAACTGCAGATTAACCAGCACGCGAGGAGGTTACCTGACCAAGCTAGAATTCCAGTGCTACAGCCCCAAACCCCGCAGCATGCTGCTTTGCTGCCGAAAACCCACGCCTTCCCCATGTGAGCAGGCGCCTGGAATGACCTTCTCTGCTAGCTGGGGCTTAAGTCTACCTCAAGCATGTGGCGTCCACTAGAACCAAAGCTTCCCAAGGCACTTGGGGTTTCATTTGGGGAGGGCGAGCAGGCCCAGGAAAGGGTGCTCCCTGACACACGCTGAATGCCCATGTGTGGGAAGGGTGTGAGGGTGCCACGGGCATTTTATTCACCCTTTAATCATTAAATGTACAGTATTCTGCTGATTTTAACGATGCTAGACAGACACAGGGAGGATATTTTTATCTACCTACAAATTTCAAGATAATAAATTAAAAATATGACTTCTAAGACAGCTGAACCAGGTGGGTAGAAACTAATTAGACAGCTATAGATAGAAGAGAGGATTCATGAAAGAACAATATTAAATGTAGGAGAATAAACAAGAACTGTTCTAAATCTACAAGGAGAAATCACAAAGATGGCCTAAGGCACATGAAAGGAAACATGAATGAAGAGATCTGCACTCACATTGCTCAGAAGGAACATTTCATACTAGGGATTTTTTACCTCTTAAGCTCAATGGACATTTTATAGAAGTTGCGCTGCATTTTAAAAATCTTTACTGATTTGGTTTTTCCCTAAACTTGACAAAGCGCAGCGCACACTGGTATCTATTCTGATAAAATCTCAAAAAGTGAGAGTAATGAACAAGAGTGACCACACCCGGCACTCACTCGCATTTTAAAGTTAGAATACTTTGCCCTCGGTGAGCCCGGAACTCCCACACTGGGGCAGCCCGTGGGGACCCTGTTGCTGAAGGAAATGCAGAGGCTGCCACCACACAATGGAACTTCGCATACCGTGCAGCCCATGGATGCAGTAGGAGAATTGCCACAATTCACTTTTACAAATATAAAACACATCAAGACTTTGACAGAGATGAAGAGCAAGTAGTTGTAAGTGAAGAAAGATGTTTGTCTTCAGCAAGCAAAGTGCAGCTGTGCAGCTAAGAATTGCAGCCCAGCCTATGCAATGATGCAGAAATGCAGGCAGTTAGCCCCCCTGGAGGAGGACCTAGCACCAGATGATTGGTGATATAGGGACTTCCTTGTTTCATCTTCACACAACCCTCTGAAGCAGATGCAATTCAGTGGTACCTTGATACTAGCTGCTAATTGGTTCCAAGAGGCACGAGGAGTACAAATTGTTATGGCTGGAAAGCAGTGTCAAGTCACAAGGCGATCAACACCACAGACTAATTCTAGGTTGAGTGTTGTGTACCAACCAAACAACAACTACCAGGACAAAATTTTCCATCAACATGCGTCCAGTACCAAATTGGATGAGTTTCAAAGCAGTCGAGTACCAACATATGACGGCATTACTACTTCTAAGTCAGTGAACTGCAGCACAGATCAAAGGAAACCGAGAAACCATAAGTCAGCGCAGAGTTACAGATGGCTGTCATGTGAACACCAGGTCTCACTTCTTACTTGGGGTTTCCAGAACTATCAGGGTGACAACTAACCTGATGTAGCCCCTCTGATTACATTGCCAAGCATTCTTGTTAAGTGTCCAGCCTCACATATCTGCCAGGGCTAACCAAGGCCAGTGGCAGCAAAGTCATATAAAATTCTGTACCTGAAGGTCCAGATGCCAACCCAGCTGAACAACAGAGGTCAGTGCTCAGGAGGGAAGGTCTCCAAAGCAAGGGACTGCGCCCTCTGTATGGAGATGACAGCACTCAGCGATGTGCTTTTAATGTTGCAATGTACCAAACAGTCAGATGGTGTTGTCTGTTGTAGGCCCTGAGGATACAATAGTGAGCAAATGGGAAAAGCTTTAATATAATATTTAGCAAAACGCATCGTGTCTGGCACAAAATGAATGTTACAAAGACACTTGCTCAGTGCAATATATATAAAAGCTATATCAAAATTAGTATTTTGCTTACAGACCAGAAAAAAAATCCATCAGAAAACAGAGTGGGGAAAAAAAGAAGGTAACTGTAACAGAGATAAATTCTAAAATGCCTAGGATGAACTCTTCCATGCCATTTCTTTATAAATGATGTAAAAGTTTAAAATGTACTATACACTGTGAGAAGAGATTCATTAAGTAGATATTTATTCTAGGAGTTTTCTGAAAACAGAAACTGAAAACTAGAAAGATGTTTTTTTTTTTTTTCTTTTTTTTTTTTTTTGAGACAAGTTCTCACTATATAGGTCCAGGCTGGCCTTGAACTCACTATGTAGCTCAGGCTGGCCTCCAACTCACAGCAATCCTCCTGCCTCAGCCTCCCAAGTGCTAGGATTACATGAGTGCACCACCACACCCAGCTGTTTTTTTTTGTTGTTTTTTTTTTAATCAATTTTCAGTTGCAAAGTAATATTTCTGAAGTTCTAATGGAACCACTTCTGGGGAAATTCAGAAGGAGATGTTAATTTCACGTGCAAGGCAAGTAGGAAGTAAAGCAAGCAGGAATAAAGAAGGAAGACCCCTTAATTGGCTCCAAGTGGAACAAGCTGGCAATAACAAATAACTCATTGTGGTACTGGCCCAGAACTGGAAAGGCAATATGACAGCAGTAATTGTAATTAAGGTGACTAATGTGGGTGTTGGGGAAAGGAGATCTCATAGGAACTCTCTTTACAAAGACCCCCAACATGCATTCCAAATAGATTAAAGAACCCCATATTAAAACATAATGTCACAATCATCTATCTATTGACCGAAACATCTTCCATGATTTATTGTTAAATTTTATCAGCAAGTTGAAGAGGAATGTACACAGGATGTCCTCCTCCCAACGGGGCAGACATATGGGGGTTCATCTTTCAGTATTTTCACCAAAGAAGAAGATTATGGAAAATTTGTGCCAGGTGTTAAAACTGCTCGTTTCATTCAGCTGAGCAGGAATGGTTCTCAGATGGGTGAGCAGATCGCAGTCTTTCTAGGTGCAACTAGCATGTACTTTTTCCTTCAAATTTCAGTAGTTTATGTTCATAACAAATAATGTGGCAACTCAAACAAGGTATGAACTTCTCCAAGCCTCATGTTCTCACATCTGCACAAAGAAGATACTAATGTGAGCACGAAACATGCTCACATTAAACATATCCCAAATCCACGTTCTTGAGGCTGATGCTGTTCCCAGTTCCTTCCTGTCATTTACACTAACAGCCATGAAGATACAGTGTGATTACTGCAGAGGCCACAGAGCAACACGATGCAGCACAGACTCTGAAGCCAGACTGCCCAGATCCAAGTCCTTATTTCCCTTCTCATTAGCTGAGTGAAGTCAGACAAGCTACTAGAATTTTCTGTCCAAAGTTTCTCCATTTCTAAAATAAGGGCGATACTGTAATAGTATCAGCTCCTCACAGCTCTGTTGTTAAGATTATACGGATCAATGTATGTAAACAATAGGAGTAGTGTCAGACATCTGATTTGTGCTGTGAAGGGTTAGTTATGACACTGCCTCACAGATTTGCTGCAAGGAACGAATGAGGCAATGTATTTGAAAACATTCTCAGAAAGTATAAATCTACATGTTACTGTGATCTTATATGCCCTACTAAGTAGGATACGGTTTGTAGTTTGGCTTTAATTATTTATTGCATCAAAACCAAAAGTGAGGTAAACACTTACTGAAAAGTTTCTGTTCATCAACTCTTCCTAATTCAGATCCTGTTTTCTGAACTTTCTTTTCATTAATAGAATACTGATTCTAGAGGTAAGCGGAACACTGTAATGAATGTGAATTATAAACATTCTATTAAAAATTATATACCTCCCTGCCATCACCACAGTATGGGGAATACATTTGAAGAGCCCGAACACGGAGAATTCACAATTTCAGTCTGATACTTATTTTCAGGTTTTTCACTGACCAAATGGAGAAGTGATTGAACTGGGTCACACAGAGCCTTAGGAAAGCTCTGCCACTCTAGAAAACAGCCTTCTATGTGTCTACGTACGTCTCAGTGCAGGTGTGTCTTTGCCAGTGTCATTACTGGATTTCTTCTCCCTCTCTCTGTCACATGCAGATACTTGTAGAAGAGGTTGCTGATGCTACATGCCACAAAGGACCTGTTTCCAGATCACTGGTGTCCACTCTCAGCTTGACATCTGAAAGCCACAGCCCATGACATAACATATAAGCCCTGACTCTTTAAGAAAAATAACGCCAATGACTTACTAAGAGTCTACAGAAAACCAAGGGCATTTCTATGTGCTTTACATAAACATCTTCTAAGCCACACAACCCTACATAACAGGCAGTATTGTTACCTACTCTTATACATGCAGCAATTGAAGGTAAAAAGGCATTTGTCCCACTATAAAACACAAACATTTTACATTCAGTGCATTATTCTACAACTGCCAATTCTGTCTCCTCTCTCCTTCCCATCATCAATGATATCACAGTAATTGAATATTATCATTTGTCCCTTCGTGGCCCATAAGTCCATTTAGATCTTTATAGTATCTGACGTCCATCCTTTCGAATGAGCTTCCCTTAGATAACCTGATGCAGCACCCTTGGGACCTTCTCCTTTCTTTGGCAAATCAATATCCATCAGTGTCCTCTGCCCACCCCAAAATGTAGGGCTTCTCCAAGGTTAAGTCTGATGCTGCCTGTGATTCCTTCTCCACACTCTTCCTAGTGGAAAGCACTGCACACACACAGCCTCAGGATTTGGGTAAAGCGTGTGCACTAACTGTCGAATTCAATCCATTCAATGTGAAATGTGACTTAAAATGTGAAACTGCTCCATTTCTAGTGATCTGCATCTCCTATTAGCCTTTCTACCTACCTTAGCATCTTGCATTCAATTTGGATCCCGCCATTCAAACAGTTATCCTTGTTTTGTCCATCCCATAACTCTTGTATTCATTCCTCCATCCCCTCACCTGTTCCAAAATACACAAAAACAAGAGAACGTCCTCAGAAGTCTATCTTCTGCCTCTCTCCAGTCCCACCCAACTCACACATTGCTGCAAATTGAGTCTTCTTAATTAAATACATTCATTAATTTATTTTTGGACCTAATTTTCTCATAGGGAGAGTAATAATTAGAGAGATTTTTAAAAAAGGATAATTGTGGCTCGTATATTTTATTTGAGAAAACTATAAGTTGCAGCAGAGATAATTATGCGAAATAACAACAGTGATGGCAACATTTATTGGATACATGCTCGGTACCAGACACTGTATTATCACTTTAACATTACAATAAGCCTCAAAGGTGGGTACCATGATTATCCCCATTTTGCAGGTGATAAATGAAAGCTCAGAGGCAAGAAAATGTTTAACTCTACATCACCTTGATTGATTTCAGCGCCTTCCAACTTACCCACATGGTGCACTGATTTCCCTTGGAAAGAGATTGCTGAGAAGTACAACTACAGGGCATACACCTTGACAACTGTACACTCCCAAGAGGGAATGGCCAAGACCCTGAGAGGTTGATGGGTTATTGCTCAAGCTTAGCACAGTGACTAAGGCCCCTCTTTCTGCTGTTCTCAATTGGCTGAAGACTGATGAAATTACAAGTGAATCACAAGGGACCAAAAACAACACATTTTTCAAACAACACTGACCTAAGCAAACTTCTGCTTACTTCTCTTCTGAAGGTATCTTTCTGAAGTATACTGGGAAGACAAGAAACGGCTTGGGTGATTCTCAAGCCCGAGCCCACCAGGATTCCCCCTAACAAACATACCTTCCTTTCGATCAGATCATCCTCGGCTTTCACATCAGCTCCTTATCTGCTACAACTCTGTAGGCTAAAAATGCACTCACACCAGCACCTGCACTTACTGAACGCTGCCCTTTTTCCTTCAAGTAGACTACGTGCAGCCCACCCCAAAGGAGTAATAAAAGGGGCTTTTAGAGAACATGTTCATCACATGTTTAGGAAGAAATTTCAACATGGTAGACGGAATTTAAATATCAAGTACCTGCCTGGCAAGTGCAAGGTCCTGAGGTCCATTTCCGGTACCAAAAAATAAAAAATAAAAATAAATAAATATCAAAAACACAAGAATTTCAAGGCTTGATGGAAGTGGCGAGGGAATCGTGCATTTGGACTGATGAAGTATGATCATTTCACTACAACATGACTGAGTACAAACTACATGCCAGGTATTTTGGGCCAGGCTCTCCTACATCTACTCTCTCACATAACCCTCTCCACTATCCTGGCTACACTAGTACCCAGGGCCAGATTTTTTAGATGAAGTATCGCAAAGATGATAAACAAGTGACCCAATGTGACCCCCTGAGAGGGAGACAGCTAGAATTCAAACTACCTAGTTCTGACTCCAGAATCTGAAATCGTTCCTTTGCACATTAGTTATTTGGGTGACACATTTATCTGCGTTGTAAAAAGAAACCGATTCTGATTTTACGAGTGCCACTTCCTCCCTCTCCTTTTATACGTTTTGGCTATAATGGCAGGTTGTTTATACTTGGGAGGATTGACTCTACTTTCAGAAGTGTTGAGCTTTCAAAAGAGAGTCTAATCCCCAAAGTCTCTAAGTAGTCTTTAAAAAGATTTCCCAAGTTACATCAAGTATGACAGATGGCAACATACGGTGAGCAAAATATAATAATGATGTAATTATTTTTAAAAAAACACAAAAATGGTATTTGTTCCTCAGAATGAAAACCAGTTGTGAAGGTTATTCTTTTTGAATTCACATTAGAACCTACTGGGGGAGTGTGGTGGTGCACGCCTGTAATCACACCACTTGGGAGGCTGAGGCAGGAGGACTGCCGTGAGTTCATGGCCAGTTTGGGCAACATAGTGAGTTCAAGGCCAGCCTGAACTGCATAGCAAGACCCCGTCTCATAAAAAAAAAAGAAAAGAAAAAACAAACACATTAGAACCTATTACAGATACAGGTTCCAAAATTATCTCAATGGGCTGAAATGAAAAAGCAGTAAATTTAGCATGGTTAAAGTTAATGTAGTTACACATAAACCTAGTATCTAGACCAAATGAAATAAAACAAGTGCAAGCATTGCCTAAATTTGGGATTACAGAGATTTGACTAACTAGTAGCTTCTTTGAAAAAGGGGTTGTATTTTCTGCAAGCTCACTGAGTTAACGATGCAATGAAGCTTCTGGGTAGTGATTATATTCTTAGACTATATCAGAAGTATGGTATGCATACCTAGTGGGACAGTCTCTATTCCGTGACTAGGCCTTCCTTAATATTCTAATTTAGTTCTAATGCCACATTTTGAGGTAATATTAACATGCTGATTATATCTAGAGGTGAATAGCTAGGACAGTAGAATCTAGAAAATTTGATAGCAGAACTAAGGTTGCCTGACAAAGAAGTATTTTATCAGGCACAATATTAATGTCTTCAATGGTTTGAAGGACTAGCATTTGGAAAATAACTGTGCTTCAAGAAGGATGAACTCTAGCCCTAGCTCACTTAGTGAAAATTTAAGAAAGTAAATTTTGGCCTAATAGTCATATAAATTCTATACCAGTTAGAACAGTCCAAAAAGTACAGTATCCTCATGAGGCAATGACATCTAGAAGTCAGATAACCATTTATCCAAATGAGGTTACTTTACAAAGTCAGGCTTGGAAAATTTCAAAGAAAAATTCTGGTGGAGTCTCAGTATTCCCATCAGCCATGCCCAGTAGGAGTCTTAGTACTATCTTCTGTGATGTACAGCAATACTTCTGCTTATGGTCAAATTTGCATAACTTCATGGGAAAAGAAACATAAGAGAAAGTAACATAAAAGTTAGATTGGGATCATTCTAGAAATTGTATCTGAACAATCATATATTATCTTTAACCAGAAAATTAGAGTTGCACTTCCTTTATTACAAAGCATAGGTTTGGCTTTTTCTAGGCAAAAAGGAGGCACTGTGAACTCACAGAGAGTGAGAAAAGTGCACAATTCTACAGGCCTGGAGGAAGTAATTGTGGCTGCAAAGTTGAGCCAATAAGCAAGGACTAGAGCCACACATTTGGACTAGCAGCGAATGAAGGCAAAGAGGATTCTTCAGAAACGGAAGGCCACTCCAAAAGAAAACAAAGAAATGTAAAAAAGAAAAAAACAAGACTTGGCAGCATCTTTGAAAGTCTGTGAACCAGAGCTGACGAATGGCCGAGGTGCTGAAGTACAAATCGGGAATGGCTTATTGGCAGGGTAAGCACTGTGATAGATGGTGTCTGCCTGAGAACAGACAAGAGGAAGCAAAAACAACTGACTTTTACTGAGTGCACAAGGAGTAGAGAAAAGGCACTAAAAGTATAGGAGATGAAGCAGAGATGAGTGATTATTTGATGGCTATTAATATAGTCTAACTCATGAGTTACCATAGGAACCAATGCCACAAACTGAATTCTGGAAATGGAGCCTAGTTTTACTTACTGGCTTAGAAACTTTTCCAAGTATGCCAGAAACACCTGTTGAAACAAGGGTTCCTGACTCGACAAAAAGACGTGCTTTGTAGAATTATAAAAACAACCCAGGGTACTTATTTATGCAGTAGTAAAATAAAGACAGGAAAGAGGAGGAAGGGGAGGGAGAGGAAGGTACACATAATGAGCCCCACTGTGGCACAGGCACCGTGCAAGACATTTGCAGATATCATCTCATTTAATCTCCACGTTAACGATACGACAACAGTGTTATCTATAATTTACACAGAAAGAAACAGGCTCACAGAGATAAAGACTGCACCGGTAATAAGAGAATAAAAGCCAGTTTTCCAATCCAGGTCTCTATGAGAAGATTGTAGAATGGTTGATAATGGAAATAAAATGTGAATAGAAAAAATCCTTGGTGCAGAATGCAGTACAATAGAGTACAGAGCACAAAAATCTGGGGCTGTATAAACTGGAAGCAAGAAAAATTATTTACAAGTCACATTCTGCAGATAAGATGAAGGGAAACCGGTAGTGCCTCCCAGGCCACTTCCCAGCACCTGAGCCATCATCGCAGACTGGTCAGAAATGGAGAATATTAAGCACAAACTGCTCTAAGAAATAGCACCACTTGGCTACTGTATCACTTATCAACTCACCCACTTCTTCCTCACAGCTCTTAAGAGAATCAGCAGCAGCAGCAGCAGTAACAACAACAACAACAAAAACCAGCACAAGGCACTAACATCAAAGGAGGAACCAACTGAAGGAGAAACTGGGCAAATTCCCAGGAAAGAAAAACAAAGACACTGCTATAGATTCATTACGCCAGATCAGAAAAAGCCAAAGCAGGAAGCATGTAAAGATACAGAGACAGAGAAAAAAAATCACTGATGAATGTTTGGAAAAAACGTGCTTTAACTGCAATGGCTGCGGAGGGAAGCTGGGTAAGGTGGTGCACACATACCGGAGTCTAGCCGCTAGAGCTTTTTAAAGAGTCTGGTTGTTTTAGGAAGTAACTTGCCATAATACTCTGACAAATACAGTGATTAAGTAATACGGATCCCCAATTACTTCTGCTAGGAAACAGCAATGAGCCATAAACGGAATACAAACTGCTGTCAGGCTAAGAGAGACCAGAAATAGTGTCAGTGGCCCAGGAACCTGGACACTTCCCTCCAGCCTTCTTCTTTTCCAATATGGAAACTAAGACTCAGCAAGCTTCAATTATGTATGTCATCGCCCCTGTAAAGGAGTGCTCAGGAGGACAGAAATCTTGTACCGGGAGGGAGAGCGGCTGCTGTGGAGATCATGGGTGAACAGTGACATGAAAAATACCCCACTGTAAAGTCTCCCAGAGGAGGGCCCGCAGACCATCAGCTGCAGAGAGAAGCGATCTTTATTAAGATGCCATGAAAATAAAATAACAAAGAAAGTAAAATTGATGCTTCAACTGTTTGAAATTTCCTACGTGGAAATAGAATAAGAAAATCCAAAAATAGCACAGAAAAAGAAAAAAAGAAGTTCAAAATGCAGCTGGCCTAGTACTCAGCGTAAGAGCAGAGACAGACAAGTCATTCCGAATGTGTTAATATCATCGTGCCTGTACGGCGCATCATTATATTTCACGATTTATTTGAAGTCGTCTTTTTTTTTTTAGCTTGCTGTACTGTAAAATTTTGAGACTTGAACAAGGCAGTGGGAATGCTGGTAAATAAAAGCAGAGAAGGGGCCGGTGAGATGGCTCAGTGGCGTAAGCACCTGCCCGGCAAGCGCGAGGGCCCGAGTTCGACTCCCGGAACCCACATATGAAAAAGGGGCCGGTGATATCGCTCAGCGGCACAGGCGCCTGCTGGCGCGCGAGGTCCTGAGGTCGACCCCCCGGTACCCACAAAAAATAAATAAATAAATAAATAAATAAATAAATAAATAAATAAATAAATAAAAGCAGAGAAGGATGAGGATAACTTAAGACTGTAAAATAAAATGCACAAAGCACCATTTTTTATATGCTGGGGCCAAAAAAATATTTCTGATTAAAAAGCCATTGTGCCAGCTTGGGTCAGGTGTGATCAGGCTAAATTGAACTCTGAATTACTCCCAGCAGAGGGGAAAGTGTTTGCTAAGAAGGAATGTGCTTGTATTAAACTGCATGCCACCTGCTTCTTCTGACAAAGATTGCATGTTATGAAACAAGCGTGAAAGCTCCTGTGGATTGTCAGTTATTCTGGAAAACATTATAATGAAACTCTAATTTCTCGTTACCAATTTTGTCAATTGCATTAAAGTGAACATTACTGTGTAGCCTGGCATTCTTGATGTTTCTGTTTTCTAATTGACCGAATCACAAAGACTCGGAAGCCCAGCAAGCGGGATCCTCTGAGTTCAAAGTAACCACTAGTGATTTTTGAATTAAACTACAAATTGGTCAAAATCATGCTGAGCTTGACCCAATAAGAATCAGTGACTAGACAGTTTTCAAATATAAGAATAGGACAAAGGAACAAAATTTCACATTCTTTGCCTTGGAACCAAGGCAAGGTCACTTCCTACATCAGTGATGGCAAACCTTTCAGAGTTTTCAATGACCACAAGCAGCCCGCTGCGGCACGCGTGCCATAGGATAGTCACCACTGTCCTACAGCACCAAAACTGGCAAATAATGCATATGAATATTCATAATTGGTTTTCACAGTGGCACTAGGCATTCCAGAAAAGGGAACCCCAGGACTCCCTTGCCACCCAGCGTCTTGGTTCTGAACTGCTCTGTTTATTTTTAATCCACAGGATTCATAACTCCTTTGCTGATGCTCTTCCTTTAGACTATACAGCCGTGCAGTGCATAAGGATATTCTGGTCAGTGGCATATGACATACAGAGCTGGAAAGAGACAGCACCCCCAAAAATCCTAATTCTGGGTCAGCTGTTGTATGATGACTGGAGGTGGGGGGAAGGGGTGGGAGGAGTAATAACGACTCAGCTTTACCTGCATCTGGGACTACCTTGCAGGGAGATTTCAGCTCTTTAATTCTTTGTGGGGTTGGTGGAGCCTTTGTTATGCTGTCACCAAGGGTAACTTCTCAATTCTGCTTCTCCCACAGCCCCACAGGTACTGATCCTGAGATCCGCACCCCCATCTTGCCTGCACACAATTTTACCGCTCAGAATTTAAATTCCAGGAAACCCGAACTGTGATAAGAACTACAGACCTTTTGTGTGTGTGTGTGAAAACTGTGGGCATTTCTTTCCTTTTTCCCTTTTTTCCCCATCTTTCCTTTTCTCCTTATGCTTCTTTTCTTTGTTATTTTCTTTTCTTTCTACAGAGACTTTGGTAGGTATCATCCTTAAGTAAAATAACACATAGTGAAAACACAAAGTGAACGCATTTCTTTGTGCTAAATGAATTATGATGTTCCCTAAATTACTGTAATAGGATTAACTTGCTCCAAACAGCAGTACCTGAAATCAAAGCTGTGTGACACTAATCGGGAGCATTTTTCCTCATTGGGTACATGAATTCAGCATTTGCAACTGAATACCTTAAATTAGAGTCCTAACTCTGACAGCCAGTATTCTAATATTTGGAAGAATGTACCCCCTATGAGAAAAAGACTTTGTCATTAAAAATACTCATTTTTCATAATGTATTTGTCCTCTAAGTTTCTGCTCTCAAAATTAAGTAGCATTTAAGAGGTTTCTTGACCTGAGTGTGTGTTAATATATATTATCTATGAACTTGAAAATCAGACTTCCCTGGGCTGAAAATTGGTCCTGAGGGGGGTGTTGGCAGCAAGTGAGCAAGTCTTTACCCCAAGGGTCCTGTGTCTGCATGTCCAACAGGAGGAGCTTATGCTGACTGCTGATTTCTTCACATTGAAACAAAGCAAAAATGATATTTCCACTGACTGCCTTTATACTGTTTATTTGAAGTGAAAAGTCTGCAGAAGATTCATTAAATTTCAGCTATTATTCTGGTTGATTATAAACAATCTCTTTGGTTGGTTATGATGAAAAGAAATAACAGGCTGCCCAGTGATTCATTACTCAGTTTCTTGCTCATCTTGGTTATCAGATAAGATCAAAACCTCATTCTTTTATGGATGGCAATTACTGAAAACAAATGATTAATCTATTTTATATAACATTTCAAAGTATATAGTACACATATGTAAGACATAGATACTTTCACTCAGTATTACCTTTTTTCTTAAGGATATTACCTTCTTAAATGGTTCCTCTCCAATTTCTTTTGAAACCATCATACTCATAGGTAACAAAGTGTTCTTTGAAAAAAAGAATAACTACTACAGAAATCAGTAACAGAAGTGAGCTGATCTTATAACAAAAATAAATGGCTTCACTTCAATGGTCAGAAACCTTGCCAGCAAGAAGAAAGAAGTGGGATGACTAGAGATCCATTTAATTCAACAGCAAAACATTTGGTAACACTATCAGCACATTAACTTAAGTGCAGTTGATGAGGCTACATAGTTGGTGTTATAATGAAAGAGGATAGAACACAGTGTTAGAAGTAAGGTTTCAGTATGTCCTCCAATGTGTTGAAATGCAGTCCCCATCATAAGGTGCTCACAGGGTGGAAAATTAATCTGACTGTAGTATTTAGAGGTGGGGCTTTCGGGAAGTGATTAGAATTAGATAAAGTTATCATTGCGGAGTCCCCATAATTGAACATTGGTGGTTTTATAAAAGGAGTAAAGAGAGATCAAAAGAGACACTAATGTGCTCCCTGTCTCTTGTCATAGGATGCCCTGTGTGCCTGTGAGAATCAGCCAGCAAGACCATCCCATCACTAGATGTGGGCCCTGAAACCTCCAGAATTGTGAGTTAAGTAAACTTCTTTTCCTTTTTTTTTTTTTTTTTTAATGTGGGTACCGGAAGTTGAACTCAGGACCTCGCGCTTGCCAGGCAGGCGCTTATACCGCTGAGCCATTTCACCGGCCCCTAAACTTCTTTTTTTTATAAGGTTAAAAATGAGTAAAATGTTAGAGACAAAGGTGCTATTCGCTTTGTTTGGCAAACTATTAGTAACAAAGGTACCTTAAAAAGAAATGGCTGCTTTCTGAGAAGAAATGAAAGGACAAAGGAGAATCCAGAAGTTGGAGAACTTGAAGAATTGCAAAAGCCATTTGTTTGCACAACACAACAGATGACAAGGTGCAAAACAGGCTTACAAACTCAAATGCAGAATCAGGCATGGTGGCACACATCTGTAATCCCAGCAGCAGGGATCACTGCAAGTTCAAGGCCAGCCTGAGCTATGTAGTGAGTCCAAGGCCACCCTGAACTACATAACAAGACCCTATCTCAAAAACAAACAAACACAAAAAACAAAAAAATCTCAAATGCACAGTAAAACTTCTTAGTCACTCTAGGCAGAGAGTGAATTAAGAGAGTAGCCTTTCCACATTTTGTTCTGAATCAACTAGGAGAGGTACAATGGTAAAAGCAAAGATATGGAAATAAGGAATGCATGAGATATGGAAATATGGAATGCATGAGAAGTATCTCTACAAGAAATCATTATTGTGGCTACTGGATACTAACAGATTACTAAATTTGGAGATAGTTGTCCAGTTAAACCAAAAGCCTAAACTGAAGTGCCTTGAACAAACCTGGATCCTCCACCTTTCAACATCAGGAGGCAGACTTCAAAGGTTCTGCACCCCTTCAACAGAGCTTGCTCCTTGGGATGGACTCGGGATGTAGCCCAGTGAGAGAGCAAGTGCTTAGCATGTGCAAGGTCCTGGGTGTTTTGTGTCTTCCGTTCTTCTCCTTTCTAAATGAGAATGCTACTAACTTCAGCAGTGGTTAAAATAACAATTGCATGGCTTATAATATCCACCATTCATTTTTCACTCATAGGATTGGGGCTCAATGGGGTCCAGCTCTAGATTGTTGGCTGCATTGTAGTCAGCTCAACACGTCTTATTCTGGGACACAGGGTGAAGCACAGCAGTTACAGGGAGCATGCTCTCATCCAAGTGCAGGAAGGAAGTACTAGAGTGAAGCTAAGCCACAAAGCACACATAAAGCCTCTAGTCTGGCAGGATGGAAGTTACACCAGCTAACTTTTCATTAGTCAAAACAAGGTACATGGCTACAGCCAAAATCAGCAAGGTGAGGAAATAGCTTCTAAGCCCATTTTGACAAACAAAAGACACTGCCAAAGACAATGTCACGTGTCAGGCACTCTTGTCGAAGCTGCACATGTGAGACCTAGATATAATTAGATAGTTTTTCTTCATTGTAACCCTGTGACTGCCATCTGGCCAAGCAGAAAATTCTAGTCTCCTGACCAGTCTCCCATTCCAAAATCACATTCCAGGAGTATCTTAAATAGAGTCTAGAACATGTTCTGTGTTACACATCCTCCTTTCCCGGGCACTTCAATTCAGTTATATTTTTCCATGTGTCCCCTGGCCATTATATTTTAAACTTTTAATATTCTCTGACTTACTTATTTATAGTTTTCAGTTAGGAACAGGGTAGGCTATGCTACACCCCCACCCAATACTTAATAGCCTGTGGAAAAAAGGGTGGTTTCTCATACCACATGTTCAACAGAGATCATCTAGGGGCTGTTTCAGAGCCCCCCTTTCCAAAGCGCCAGCATCCACACTGATGGAAATGCCATTATTTAGTAGTCATAATACTGATGCAGACAGAATAGAGAATTTGGTGAGGCATGCACTGACTCAATTTTTCTCCTCAAAAGTGATGTATGCTTTTTGCTCGCATTTCATTGGCCAAAGTAGGTCACACATTCGTCCTGGTTCAAACACACTGGGAAATACGATCCTCCATGAAGAAGAGGAACTTTGGGGAACAAAGATAAAGGTCTAATACAATCTTAATCTGGTTAAATTCTGCTTTGCTCCCCTTGCCATGCCAGAATATTTTACCTCCTCTCCACAGGAGACAACCTTAACTACCATCCAGTTGTTGCATCCAGCTTCAAGTCAGTAATGCAAAGGTCAGGGTGATGTATGGTAATCTCTTTATCAGAGATCCACATTCCCGGGCCGGTGAGATGGCTCAGCAGCGTAAGCACCTGCCTTGCAAGCGCGAGGGCCCGAGTTCGACTCCCGGATCCCACATACGAAAAAGGGGCCGGTGATATCGCTCAGCGGCACGGGTGCCTGTTGGCGCGCGAGGTCCTGAGGTCGACCCCCCGGTACCCACAAAAAAAGAAAAAAAAAAGAAAAGAAAAAAAGAGATCCACATTCCCATATACAATGGTGAAACAGGCACAGGACAGTTGCAGAACTCTCTCACTCCGAAAGCGGAAGAATGAGAGACATACAGCAGCCTCTAGGCTGCATCAATAATGAAACCACACTGGGTGGCACATGTCTGGAGAGGCTCCTGGCCTAATCTTAGAGAACTAAGCCAGGAAGAGGCCTTGGTTGCCCTTAAGCAGCTCCCTTGTCCACTGTTTGCCAGTGGCTCTTATCTCTACTAGCCAACATGTTCTCCCTTTTTTTTTTTTTTTTTTTTGTGGGTACCAGGGGTTGAACTCAGGACCTTGCGCGCCAGCAGGCACCCGTGCCACTGAGCGATATCACCGGCCCCTTTTTCATATGTGGGTTCTGGGAGTTGAACTCAGGACCTCGCACTTGCCAGACAGGCGCTTATGCCCCTGAGCCATCTCACCGGCCCCACGTTCTCCTTTTAAAGTGTGCTACTAGACCATATGTATAAGAAGTTGTCCGGAGGAAGCTTCCTTTCTTGGGAATCTAGCAGTTGTGGCCTGTTCCTTGTCTACAACAGATTACAGTCCCAGGTATCATTTTAAGTGTCAGTCACAAACTAATCCAGCTGCGTGATGTCTTTTGACAGTACAATTTTTTAAGAAAATGTAAGTCAGCTTCTTATCAATTGTATTCCAATGAGTTGTATAAATGCCAGTAACCCCGATCACATCCACACCTCTTTCTTCCACTCCCTGTCTCTCTCAGGGTAGTACTCTGAGTTCAGCCTTTTCTATGGGACAGCCGCATCCTTAGTCTCTTTTTCCAGAGCTACTTTGCCTAGATGAGGGGTGTCACACATTTAGATGGACTTTTAGGAATTTTAATCTATTGAGCATGTATCATTATGTATGTCAGAATTATACCCTTAATTTAATAGTTATGCTGAGGCAATTTTTTTTTTTAAGATTTTGACAATACATACAGAGAAGGCAATACAGTTTGCTTTTTCCTTGGTATGTGCAAGATAGATTAAACCTGCTTTTATCGTTCATAAAGATGTTCTTGATTTTATTTCACACTGAAGTTTAAGCTCAGTATCCAGCACTGTCAGTCCATAATTTCTATTGTCTTGATTCCTTTCCACCCACATTCAAGAGCCAGCTAATTTTCTTATCTGAGCTCATCTCTTTTCGTAATAATTCAAAAAATATAGGCAAAGTTACCAAAAATGCAACTAATATTCTTTTTAAACCTCTTTCCCTAAAACCACATTATGTACACAATCTGTCTGCCTTTCAGGCTATTGCAGAACACAGTTTTACTGAAACTTTCTCTAACATTTGACATGTCTCAACAACCTTCAAAGCTTCTGACAGTCTCCTCACTGCCCAGGGCACAGCCTTAAATCAATGCCACACCTTTTATGGATTTTGTTACAATAGCATCCATATTCTGCTATGGATTTCTGTATGAGTCAGGATAGCCTAAATTAAGCTCTTATGGTCTCAGTGTTTGTCCACTCCCAAAATGCATATATTGAAGCTTAATCCCCAGTGCAGAGATACTGGGAGATAGAGCATCACGCATAGGATTAATGCCCTTATAAAAGAGGCTTTACGGAGCTTGTTTAACCCTTCCACCATCGGAGGACACAGTGAGCAGATGCCACATATGAGCAACAGAGCCCTCAACAGAAATCCCATCTGTTACCACTCTGATCTTGCACCTCCCAGACTTTGAGCAACAGATTTCTGTTGTTTATAAATTCCTTGGTCTGTGTTATAATACCCTGAATGGACCATGATCGTGTCAACAACCCTTCCGTTTCAGTGGTTTAAAACAAAGGTTTGTTTCTCACTCACACTGTTATTTCAGTCTTGGATTTACTGCAAGCATCCACCATCCAGAATACTGCTGGCTGCTGTGGCAGAAGGTAAAAAGAATATGGCAAATAAAAAACCACGTCCCACTGGACGTGGTGGCACACATCTGTAATCCCAGCACTTGGGAGGCAGAGGCAGGAGGATCACCTTGAATTCAAGGCCAGCCTGGGCTACATAGTGAGCTCAAGTCCAGCCTGAGCTACATGTGAGAACCTGCCTCAAAAAAAAAAAAAAAAAAAAAAAAACAAAAAAACAAAAAACACATAAATCTTAAAGCTTCTATCTATAAGTGATACCCTTCATTGACCTAAGCAAATTATATGGCCACGTCTAGATTCACCAGGATGTTACCATCATTCTTACAAGGAAGGAAAGAAAAATGATGGTAAATAGTCTACTACAGTATTTGTGGACTACAGTTTTTCTATATCTTGTCATTTTCTTGCTAATTTATTGAGGCAATGTGTTTTCTCTGATCTTGCCAGTTGTCTTTCAACTTTGCCTATGATAATCTATGATAAATATTCCCATACAGAATTTTAATAAACAAATATATCTGGTTACTCTTTCTTTCCTTTCTTCCTTCTTTCCATTTTGCCTTTATGGCTTCTGGATTTCAGGTATTTCTTGGGAAGGCTTTACCAACCTATAAGAGGCCAGATATGTTACAGATTTTCTCTAATATTTTACCCTTTTTATAATGTTTAGATTTTCAAACCAACTGCAATTAGTTTTTGTCTCTATACAGCATGTGATATAAACCCAAACCCTTACTTTTTTATCCTCCAACAGACATTCTATAGACAGCTATATCAATACTGTTTATTGAAGGAAAGATCTAGTAGGCGGGTAGATGATAAATAGGTAATTGGCAAAGATAGGTGTCCAACTGGCCCAGCTATTGCTACATGAACCTGTATTACTTTCATTACCATCTCAGCAGCTACTCTTCATATTTCTATTGATTTCAAGCTTGGAGATGAGAAGAAATATGTGTACCTTCATGCAGCACCTTTCCTATGGCTACCTGGGCTTTCCCATTGCTCCAGTTCTTCAGTCAATACAACACCTTCTATTTTTTCTGTCTTCTTTCTATAAATTACTCAAAATATCTGATAACCTACAAGCAGTGATTCTTATTTTCTTATTCTGGACTTATTTAAAAACATTCTACACCTGGATTTCTCCAAGAATCAAAAGGAGAGACAGGGACTGACATGAAGGTAGGGGTCCCAAGGAACTAAAGGAAGATTGGGAAGAATGGGGAAAGAAATCAAGTTTTGTTAATAAGCTAGTCATAGTGGTGGAAAATCAGGACTTACTCCTGCATTGGGAGATCCTCTAAGAAGATATGTAGCCAGATGTGGTGACACACACCTGTAATCCCAGCACTCAGGAGGCTGAGGCAGGAGGATTGCTGTGAGTTCAAGATCAGCCTAAATTACACGGTGGGAAAAAAAGGTATGTAAAATGTGTCTCAGAATTATTCACCCAAGGGACAACAAAGGGTTACTAGATTTTCCTTCCTCCACTGATCAAAGGTTGCATCTATTGGGTATTAGTCTATTGGGTATTAACTCAAACCTCCAATTTTGCAAATATGATTGATAGGATTAGAAATAAAAGCAGAACCAGGCATGGTGGTACACACCTGTAATCTCAGCACTGGGGAGGCTCAGGCAGGAGGATAACTGCAAGTTTGAGGCTAGCCTGGGCTACATAGTGAGTTCAAGGCCAGGCTTAACTACACTGCGAGACCTTTTCTTAACCAAAAATAAATAAATAAATAAATAAATAAAAACCAAAAAGAAAAACAGATGCTACGCAGTTAAATTTGAATTTCGGATTAACTACAAACTTTTTTTCTATAAATTTGTCCCATATAATATTTGGAACATACTCATACTAAGCAATAATTTCTTACCTGAAATATGAACGTAACTGAGCATACTCTATTGTAGCTGGTAATCCCATTCATGATACAACCGAGTAGGGCTAAGCAGATTCCTGAAGATTTATCACTTAGCAGCCAAAGCAAGTCCCTTGGCATAAAGCAGAAGTACTGGATATGGTACAGCTAAGTGAGTTGCCCTGAGGCCTGCAGCTGGTTGCCACAGCAACAACTAGGCAGGCCAAGAGGAAGTAGGGCAGGCCACAAAGCTATCTGTGCCATCTAAAGGTGAGCATTCCAAAGTGGAACCACCCTAGAGATTTATCAGCTAAAAGATTCAATGTCATGGGATGGGAAAAATCCAAAGTCATACTACATCAAGCACCACATTAAGTGCTGAGAGAAGGTATAAGATAGAGACAAAGGGTTTTCATTGCTAGTGTAGTAGAGAGAACAGATAAAAGAGGCATAACTAACCAGGAGTGCTGACACCCACCTGTAATCCCAGCACTCTGGGAGGCAAGTTCAAGTGTAGCCCAAGCAACATAGTGATTTAGCAAAATAAAATTTAAAAAGAGCTGGGGATGTAGCTCAGTGGGAAGGCCCTCAATCAATTCCCAATAGCAGAGAGAGAGAGACAGAGAGAAGGGGAGGGGAGGGGAAGAAGAGAAGGGAAGGGACAGGGTTAGGGACAGGGACAGGGACAAGACAAGACAGGACAGGACAAAAAGGAATAACTACTAACTCATCAGCTACCTGAGGCCAGGGCCCATGTCTGATGTATCTTTGTATTCCCCAATAGGTGTAGTACGGAGCAGGTCAGTAAATGTTTCTTGACTAAACCTTTATACAAATGAATGGGTAAAAAGATAAGGAAAAGAGAGACATACTTCAAAACAAAAAGGATAAATAAGAATGAATGCTAAAAGGCAAAATTTTATCCTTAATTCAGAGATGCTTAGGTGAAAAGAATGTTAAAAGTGTGAAAACAGATTACCCCTCTATTTCAAATATTGCATTTAATAAAGCCCTTTAAGTGGAGTCTTATAGGAAAGAAAGAAGCCCAAGATGGCTGCACTATGGTTCAGGCTGTAAAGGGGACTTTCAGGGGACAGTGAGGCAGTAAGACTACAGAGCAGGAGCACCTCCCGGTGTCCCGGTGCAAGTTACTTTTATAACCACTCACCCCATATAAGGTATGATACTGGCAAGCAGTCACTATTACGTACTCTACTATAAATCTGGACTGCCATGGGAGTATCCACTGCTAAGAATAAAGATGTCTACCCTACCCTGGGCTTCTCGCCTTTTTCCACTCCACCAAACCGGCAGAATCCCTTGCTGAGTCGCTGAGGGACAAGTCTTCACATACGTATTTGTAATACAGCCTATAACCAAGGGGTTCTGCGAAATAATCACTGATAACCATAGTCATAAAATGTTCACTCTTATCTCCGGGCATTTCCTGGATAATTATACGTAATTGTGAATATATTTTAAAATTGTGAGCTCTGGGATACTCAGCTATAAAATGGTAATATTGACTCCTCTTAGAAATTTAGTCTGGATTAATAAACTCAGTATTTATAAAGTGCTAACAATTTGCAAGACTACTGTGACCACACTGAGGATTAGTTTAGCAGATGTTCACAAAGAAAAGTCTGAAGATATTACAGAAGACGCTACATCAAATGATGTCCCCATTCTCGTCACTAAACCCGGGAAATATGTTAGTTACCTGGTGCTACGGATTGAATTCTGTCACCCCAAAAGATATTTTTTAGTCCTTACCCCCAGTACCTCAGAATGTGACCTCATGTGGAAACTGGGTCCTTACAAAGGTAATTAAATTAAAACGATGCGGGCCCTAAGCCAATACAACTGGGACCCTCCTAGAAAAGGGGAATTTGGACACAGTGGCCTACAAAGAAAGACACACATGAAGATGGCTCTGTAATGAGAGTGGTGCAGCTAAAGCTAAGGAATACCGAGGACTCCCGGCAGAATTAGAAGCCCTGACAGCCCTGATTTTTGATTTCTGACCTCCAGAATGATGACACATTTCTTTGGTTTGAAGCCACCTAACTTTTAGTCCATTTTTAAGTATGGAATTAATATCCCGCTAAAAGGGATTCTGCTATTCTAATTAAGGTTATGGGGCCTCAGAGAAGGAGATTATCCAGGTGAGGCCAATCTAGTAATAGGCCCCTAGAAAGCAGAGAACATTCTCCAGCTACATGCAGAGAGATTAAGCAGCAGAAAGACTTGAGGAAATTCAGCATAAAAACTTCACTGAAGTTGCTTGTGCTGGAGGGGACCCACACAGAGAGCTCAAGAATGGATACAAATAACCCCTAAGCTTCCCTGCCTCACAGGGAGCTAGGAAAGGGGCCTCAGTCTCACAAAAACACAAACAACTAACGCTGGCCAACAAACTAAATGAGCACAGAAGCAGACTGGTCCCTGCAGTCCCCGGAAAGAAATGGCCTTGTCGATGCCCTGATTTGGGCCTTATGAGATTCTAATCAGAGAAGCCAGCGGAACTATGCTCTACTCTGGACATGTGACTGAAAGAACTACGTGATCAGAAAGTGTATAGTTTTTACTATTGTAGTAAAATATACACAGGATTTACAATTTTCACCATTTTGAAAGTACAATTCAGTGCTGAAACTGTGCATTCTCGTTGTTCCCTTCCCTCAGCCGGTGGTAAGCTCTGTTCCACTTTCCGTCTTGATGTATTTGACTAGTGTAGACACCTCATAAATAAACACAGATGCATACACTATCTGTCCCTTTGTGTCTGGCTTATTTCATCTGCCATAATGTCATCAAGGTTAAAAGGGTGTTCTTTTTAAAGCCATGAACATAAAATCATATTATTATGGGTGATTTGTTACGGCTGTAGTAGAAAAATAATGCAGGTATTTCTCAAACCAAAAAACCTCCTGTTTTTACTTGAAATAGAAAACATCACTATTTATCATCTTAGCATTATTATCTTGGAACTTTTGTGCTTCGTGTCCTAAGAGCCTTTTACCCCAGCCCTTCCTATGATAAATAGCTTTGTTCGGCATGACTGAAGGCTCATTCTTCCCCTCTTTATATCTCTGCTTCTGGGTTCCAGGGCTTGTAGATGCTGTCACGGTAGGGGCTTCTGTGGAAAGTGACATGGTACTTGCACATGCTCAAAAAGAACATTTATGGAGTTAGCACCACATAAGGCAAACAATAACCAACAGAGCAGCGCGAGCCAGTGGGCAAATGCTCCCTTCCTCCAGCCCTTTAAAAGATAACACTGCAGTACACTCTTCATGACCACCCAGAGGGTCCAGAGACTTAATCTCTGTTGACCACAGTGGTAACCAAATCAAGAAAGCACGACTGGCCTGGGTTTCCCTCCTTTATTCACTCTTCTCCAGTTCCCCACTTCTACACTTCCAGACCACTTCCCAAACTAACTACTTCCGGGTGACCTCCAGCTCTGAATGCTGAGGGAAAGCCCAATGAAGAAAATTATGACCATAATAATTATTCGTCGAGAACATTTAGGAAAGACATAAGTAAGAGAAAAAGACCATTCCTAATTCCACACCCAGAAATGATCACCATTAATACTTGGGTACAGACTGTTCAGGAGCCCTGAAAGGATCTAAACAGAAACCTCTCAATTTGGACAATGACACTGCCGTGCCCATCCTGGTGACTAACAAGAAATTTCATTAGATAGACAGCACATGAAGTGTAATTAGCACCCCTGAGCCAAAAGAAGCTGGGAGGAGCAACTTCATTATTTACATTTCAGCCAAAATTACCGTCTTTGATCTAAAAGAGCTAGATTTTCTGTCATTAGGAGAGGTTTTTCATTCATTATTGTATTTCTCCCATAAATTAGTTTTAAGAATTTGAAAAGATGTCAAAATACCTTTTCTGGGGCATTGAACATACTGTCCTGACAGTGATTTTCATTACTTTTCCCTGCTTTTTTTTCTTTTTTCAACTACAACTGAAACTTTAAAGGGACATTTGCCAAACATTGTAATTCAAAAATGCAAATGTAACTCCCGTGACTGCACTAACGCGAACATCATTTGGAAGAGTCCATCCCTTAGGATAATATGAAATTAAACTTCCAACCTTGAAGATGACACGATGCTTTCATTAAAGACCAAACAAGATGGAATTGGTAAGAAAAGGATGGAAAAACTGGGGAAAGCAAAGCATTTTTGAGGGACTAAAACAAAACTTTATATATTTTGCCTTTCTGGAAGTCTTCCACGTTATACAAAAAGATATTTTCAGAAGGAGATTTTCCCTAGAGGTGCTAAGAAAGCGATGGCAGTGAATACAAAAGCAGGCAGGTGCTGGCATCAAGGCCACACTAGCACTGGCTGGTAAATGAGGACCTGCAAGAAAGTCAGTACTTCAAATCCCCAGATGCCCAGCCCTGCTTCACTGAGTGCAGAAGTTTTCTCCATTTCTGTTGAAAAGGAAGTGGGAGAAATTCACAGTCTCCTTTGTGAGAAACCGTGGCAGGAAAATGGAGCACCCTCCCCAGGCAAGAAGGGAGAAATGGAGCTGCCAGGAGACCACAGCCGCTTTCTCTTCACACCAGAGTCACTGGTAAAAAATGTGCCCGTGACGTTGACATATGACTAAGAAAGTGTACCATTAATAATTCAAGAAAACAAAATAAAACTCATTCTAGAGTGAAAAAATGTCCATTGGATTTGTGCAAAATAAATAGTAAGGCTGTGAAAGACATAGACAAATGGATAATAACTTATTCATAAGTCACTTCTGTGTGGTTATTTTATTTTTGCCCTTTTAGTAAAATTTTTTTTAATATGTAAGTATAGTTCATAAGAAAGTTACTTCCAGAGAGATACTTATGTTTATTGGTTGCTAGCTAGGCATTCTGGCAATTTTTAAAGGTTCTTTCTATATATTTTGTGCCCCCAAAGTAGTTCTATTGCCTGTCCTATTAACACTTATACCATTTCATAGCAAAACCAATTTCTGCTTAAGTATTTTCACTCATTCTGTGGTCCACATGAGCCAATCTGTACAGGAAGTAATAACTCAGCACTCCTCATATATTGGTCTCCTGGAGAAATTCAGTGGAACTCTCTGGCCCACTACCCCTGAAGGTCTATTCCATTATATTATACTCAAATAAAGTTCCACAAGAACCAGAGCATGGAAACCATTTGACTTCCTTCCTTCTCAGGTCTGCTGTGGTAGCAAAATATTATCCTGCTTATAAGACCTACAGTCTATATAATGCTAAAAAGACAACCCACTATATCTTCCTTCATTCAAAGGCTTGAACCAATCTAACAGGGCTTATTGCCCTTCACAGAAAACCACGGACAGATATGCAAATGTGGTAGTTGTGCAAAATATGAAAGCCCAATGATTCACAGCAACATTTATAATTATGTCTACTTCAAATGAAAAGAATATGAGCAAGTGAGCCTGGAAATAAGCAAAGGAATTTACGGAGGATGACTATAGGCTTTGGGTGGAGTGAAGTGGATAGAAAGAAGAACAAAAGGTGGTAGGAAGGGTGGGTTCAGAAGGGGAAAGAAGATGGTAGGGAGGGAACAGGGAGAGAGAATTAGGGAGGGAGAACTACAGTGAGGAAGAGGGGAAAAAGGAAGTGGAGAAAGAGAAGCAGGGTCTGGGTTTAATATAACATTTTTCAAAAGGCTACTGAGTTGTACATCAAAGGATACCAACAAAGAATGAAAAGACCACTTATGAAGTATTAGAAAATGCAAATCATATATCTGATAAGGGGTTGAGATCGAGAGTACATAAAGAACTACAACAGCAAAATGCTAAACAATCCAATTCGAAAATGGGTGAAGACCTTGAAAGACATTTTTCTAAAGGATATATAAAAACAGCCAATGAGCACATGAAAAGATGCTCCACATCATTCATTATTAGGAATATGCAAATGAAAGCCAGTGAGTGCTGGGAGTATAGCTCTGTGGTAGAATATTTGCCTAGCGTGTACAAAGCCCTGGGCTTGATCCTGGGCACTACACACACACACACACACACACACACACACGTTACCACAAGACGCACATCAGGATGACTATTATAAAACTGAAAATACAATATAAACAAGTGATGGTGAGAATGTAGAGAAACTAGATCCTTTGAGCATTGCTAGTTGGAATGAAAACTGGTGGTTTCTCAAAAAATTAAGTGGGAGGACAATATAGTCCAGCCATTCCACTCCTGGGTATATGCCCAAAAGAACCGAAAGCAGAAATCTAAAGAGGGGGGCCGGTGAGATGGCTCAGCGGCGTAAGCGCCTGCCTGGCAAGTGCAAGGGCCCGAGTTCGACTCCCGGAACCCACATACGAAAAAAGGGCCGGTGATATCGTTCAGCGGCACGGGCGCCTGCTGGCGCGCGAGATCCTGAGGTCGACCCCTGGTACCCACAAAAAAGAAGAAATCTAAAGAGACATAAGTGTACTCGTGTTCACAACATTATTTATAATAGTCCAAAGATCAAAGTTAACACAAGCGTCCATCCACACATGAATGGATAAACTATATGTGGCATGTACAAGCAATGGGGGTTTATTTAACCTTAAAAAGAAATTCTGGTACATGTTATAACATGAAAGAACTCTGAAGACATTACATTAAGTGAAATAAATCATTTACAAAATGATAAAACTGCGTAATTCCACTTCCATGAGGTCCCTAGCATTGTGAAATTATACGGACAGAAAGTAGAAAGGTGGTAGCCAGGGATGAAGGGAAGGGTAATGGGGAATTAGTGTTTGATGCAGTGTCTTTTAGTTTTCTAAGTGTGGAGATGGACGTTTGTATAACATGAATATAGTTAATGGCACTGAACTATACACTTAACATGGTTAAAATGATAAATTTTATGTTATGTAGTTTTTACAATCTTAAACATATCAAAAAACAGTACAGAATTGGGTCTCAATAGCGGTGTGCTAGTTAGTGGAAATAAAAAAGCAGAGTTGGGCTGGTGAGATGGCTCAGTGGCATAAACGCCTGCCTGGCAAGCGCGAGGTCCTGAGTTCAACTCCCGGTACCCACATGAAAAGGAAAAAAGGGCCGGTAATATCGCTCAGTGGCACAAGTGCCTGCTGGCAAGTACGAAGTCCTGAGTTCAACCCCCAGAACCTACATTAAAAAAAAAAGCAGAGTTTACGACAATTTCAGCAAGCTCAAGAGATGCATTTTTTTGGAGCAGAGCATGGTAACACAGGCCTTTAATACTAGCATTCTGGGAGGCTGAGGCAGGTGGCTAGCAAATTACCCCAAATTCAAACCCAGCCTCGGTCAACTTGGTGAGACTGTCTCCAAATAAAATATAAAAATGGCTGAGAATATGGCTCAGTGCAAAGACAAGACACTGGGCTCAATCCCCTCGTGTACTGGAGAGAGACAGACAGACAGACAGACAGACACAGAAAGGGAGAGAGAGAGAGATAGAGACAGGCATTTTTCTTAACTTCTATCCAAAATTAATCAAGCTATGTTGGACTTTTAAAAATCATCTGTTTCACCTTCTGTAACCATTCCCAATAACTTGCCTGAAATGTCAAAGTTACAGGTAAATCATATTTTAATGAAATGTTTCCATTGTAGTAGTAAGAGATATGAAATTAAGAAAAGAGGACCCAAGATATTTTGAAGGATGAATACAGAGCCCTGATCAATCTAGTAGTAATCCCATGCCCCAAGGTGGAAGAACATATAAATCCGTGAGCAGTTGTGCTTTGTACGAGTGTTGTTTTAAGGTCAGATCATTTTCAAGAAATTATAGAGAAAAAGAAGAAGAAATTATATGGAAACAGCAATCATCAACTTCAAATCATTAGAAATTCCCAATTCTGTTTCTGAGTCAGAGGGATTAGATCAGAAACTAAAAGAATATCTTGTTCTGTTTAGTAGGTGTGGTATTTGAGAAAACTTAATATGCTAACCCTAAGCACACATCCTAAAAGTACTAGAGACAGAATTATACTAACAAATCTAATCAACCGAACACAAATTTAACATTCTTGCAGTGGCTGGTAGGAGAGATGGAATTCATCCCATTGCCTCGATTCTGCTCCCTGCCTATCAAAACTCCCCTAAGTCACAGACTACGCTAGGTGACATCAGCGTACTTCTCTTCAATCTAAGCAGCAGATCACATGCAGAATTCTGCTCCATTCTGTGATGTGAAAGGATTCCCACTGTGTTGCGTGTACGTGTATGTGTATGTGTACGTGTATATGGTACCACACAACATATACACTGGCACATGTACTTCCAATGCTTACTGAGGCCACCTTTAAAGACCCCTCAGTCAGTTTTTTAGCTCCTCCCTCCCTCCTGCAGGGTGGCCTCCTACAACAAATCCATTCTGTAGGAAACTGATGCCCTGTCGCCTGTCCACAGAGGGTGAGTCTATTAACCAGCAGAAGGGGAAGAAATCACGACTTTCTGATGTTGGCCCAGGCAACACAATGTATTAAGCACCTGAACTTCCTATAAATCCACAGGTGAAAAAAAAATTCACTGGCAATAAAGGAATCATTATGAGAATAGATAAAAGCTTTTAGAATTTCAAAGAATGCCCACAGCAGCCTATCATTTTGAAGGGAGATTTATTATGTTTATCAAGAGCCCCAAGAATAAAAGAGGGAACTCACTGAATGTGCACCCACTCTCTCACTCTCGGGAAGCCTATTTGCAGGACGACACAGCAGGACCCAGAACTCACATCTGCAAACTACAGAAAACCAGACAAGAATTGGGATAATAATAAAAGCAGTCATCTCCTGCAGCTATAAAAAGAAGTTCCTATGTTTTGGAAATACTAATGCCTTTATTTATGTTACCAGTTTCATGTGTGCTACAAGACTATTTTTCCTACTGCTGCTTATTGGTCAACTTATAAATCATAAAATACACTATCTCATACACATGATATTTTGATATCATTAGTAACTCCTATCGTTCCTTCATAATTTTTACTAAAGATAGAGACATCTTCACTCCTGTGCTGGATGGCCTGAGACTTTAAGTTACTCAGTGTAAAATCCCAAGAGATCAAATTCCTATCTCAGACTGCCACTGTGTAATGCCAAATGATATGCTGAGAGAATCCTTCACTTGAACTCGTTCTTATCACCATTCACACAAACGCTGAAGGAAAATATATACATAGAAATGATTTAGTTAGCAGCAATTAATGTTACTGTAAATTCAGTAGGTGTGACTCAAAGTAGGATTACTATAATTATTTAATAACTTTGGAATCCATTCATCTGTTGGGAATATGTTAGATCCCTGAATAATAGCAGCATGGTTGATTTCAAGTGTATTTGTTCCTATAATCATCCTCCTCAGGATTACAAAGCGTGAACACTTTTCTGCACCAACTATTAGGTCAGGTCTTTTTTTTTCTTTGAGACAGAGCCCCTCTGTGTAGTCCAGACTGACCTTGAACTCACTATGTAGCCCAGGCTGGCCTTAAACTGCCGGAAATCCTCCTGTCTCAGCCTCCCAAGGGCTGGGATTACAGGCACATGCCACCATGCCCGGCTAAGGTCAGGTCTTACAGGGAATCACTGTCTATGAGTTTCCCTTAGGAGACTGATGATGGATCAGCACCATGTTCTCTATGTGTGTAACACAGAGCCCTCAGCTATCTGGATAGTGGACTACAGAATCTAAGAACCTGAAGGATGGTCTGAAAACCAGCTGCTCCTATATCCAACCAGCTAGCAGCCAGGCAGCTGGGACCAGGTCCGATTTTATTTAGGAAGGTACACTTTATAAAGTAGAAAGTGAAGCTCAGTTGGACAGGTCAATTATTGGATTAGATAAGTAATTCTCTACCTGACTGCATCTAAAAATCATCTGAGGGGCTTTGAAAAAAGTGGCTATGCCCAGGGTCTCACCCCAGACTGATTAAACAAGAGTCTCTGGGGTTGGGTCCCAGGTATCAATATTTTTTAAACATTCCCCTTGTGACTTTAATGTGCAGCCAGAGTTGAAAACTACTGTTTTAGATGGTACCCAGAAGCCTTATTAAGGGGAATAGAGCATACCCCTATAACCTGATTCTTAAAAGGTTGTCTAGGGAAACCAACATTTAAAGGTGCTTACCGGAGGACTTACAAAAAAGCAGTAAGTTTTTTCAAGGGTTCTTTTTTAAAGCGAGCCACACTTCCAACTAAAGGCAGCTACATATAAAATCTTAGGAGTCTCTTTCCTTTGACCTCCATAAATTGGCCTACTTCTTCCTTATATTGCTCTCTATAGAATTTTGTAACCATATTCCCTAAAAGATGATGAATTTCATTCCCACACTCTTCACATTGACAGTTATTTTATTAACAGAAAATTTGCTAACTCAATTTTCATAATTTATCAGCATATATATAGAGATCCAGACAGATGGATAGATAGATAATAGATGGATCGATTGATCGATAGATATCAGAAGCCAAAATAAATGTGAGATTTTCCCCCAATTTCTCATCCCATCCCTCTTGCTGAATTAGCCTGTCCCTTGGACCCAGAGCGGATTTCCTGGCTCCTGAATGAAGCCCTGGCTAAAGGGCACTCTGCCTTTGGCAGTGAAGACTTCGTTTCATGGACAAAACAGCGTGTGCCACTATAAAGCCTTCCAGCACTGAGATTTCCTCTGACAAATTAACACTAACCCACCCATGACAGTATTCTGAGAAAGGTTCAGTATATGAAAGAAGATGTATGCTGAAGCCTCCCTCATCCATTAGCTGAGGGAGTGCACAGCACTAAGGAACAGCTTTTAGCGGTGGAGACCATTAAATCAAGTCCTAATTCTCTTATGCTTAGCATTCCACTTTTGGAGTGGCACATAGCAACAGAATGTAATAAAATTTTTTTCTCTTCAAATGCTTGTTCCTTGAATTTTTCTAGGTAACACATATGAATTTCACGCAGAAATCCAAAAACATGCCACCTTTGGCATAAATGTGAAGCAGAATGAGCACAGTTTCAGGCAGGGGCGGGGGGCATTTATTTTAGGCCACTGCAATCGAGGCAGAGATAAGACGGCACGTTCATACAACAAGCATGGCTAGAAAACAGTGTGCAGGGAGGTGGGAGAGGCATGGTAAGAAAAAAGGCTGGAGATAGGCCTGGAGCACATGGAGAAGAGTGTAAAGGACACAAGACTGAGAAGCACGAAGACCACGTGCTCAGGATGCTGCTGCAAAGAGATGCGGACATTAGGAACAGAAAGGTGCTAATGGTTTAGTGGTATCAGGTACACAGAACAGAAGTGACTTAGGCTCTAGCCTATCTTCCAGATTTCAGGCTTCTGTAACTGGCTGGAGGGGAGGAGACATGCATCATGTTGCTCCCGGCAATGGAAATGGGCAAAGGTAATCCATTCAGGGTAGGTTTGTCAGATAAAATACAGGCACCCTCCCCAGTTAAATATGATTTTCAGATAAACAATTAATACATTTTTAGTATGCAGTATGTGTCACATACAATAAAGAAAGATTGCGGTGTCTTGTTAATGAGATAGCAAAGAAGATGGAGAGGCAGTTAGCCTTGAGCTGAGATAGTCAACGAAAGATCTTTCTCTTGAGCACTCAGTGACATCTTTGCTTACTGTACCATATATACATTAGAATTTTTCCATTTCAATCCAATGCTGGGTAATTTACTTCATGTTGCCATAGTGAAATGTTCAACTTGGGCTTAAGAAACAGTACTGTGGAAGTGAGGAAAAAATAGAATCTTACTGACAGCACATTTATGTACCAATTTGTTTTTCAAGATATTCTGGTCATATTTAGAGCTAGGAAATCATGATTTCCTAAAAAAGTGCTCAATAGAATTGATGTTCTTTACTATACATTTAATTCCGAAAACGTTAATGCTCATGGTTCATTCTATCTCCTCATTAAAGTGACATTTTTCTTCTTAGCAATTCTGACTTAAGTATGAACTGGGGAAATGAATTTTTATAGTGGCAGAAGGAAGTTGCTAGGCTGACAAGACTTTTTTTTTTCTCACAGTGTGTTCTGCTTTTCTACAAAAATACTAACTAGTTATTGTCACTAAAATATCTCCAAGTGAAAATAGACATTATTTTTCCATTTGTTTAGGGCAGTGACAGAGTAGATAGAATGATACATTGTTTTCATCTACTTAAAACACAACTGTAAAGGAAAATAAGAGAATCACCCAAGGAAAATCTATTGATTGGCATCTGTAAGGCTAGTAGAAGCCATGTCACAAGAATGGTCCTCAGAATCGAGAGATTGCTAAGGAGAGGAGTACAGAAGTGAAGTGGGATTCTGGAGTTGGACCTTAGAGGATGGGTAATATTTCAAAACATATCATTTGGACAGCAAGTACATTCTGAGAGGAAAAGCAGTTTAGGCAAATGGTCAGAGAGGGGACCTCACTATAGAACATGTAAGGAACATTCAGATTACTAACATTCCTGAAGCAGGCACTGTTCTGAGGAATCAGTTCCGTTAGAAGTGTAATGACAGGGGGTACTGAATGTCATACAAACATACAGAGGATCTTTGGCAAAAAAAGAATCATATGCAGTATTTCCTTTTTCTTAAGATTTTTCTGACAGTGATGTAGATGATGGATTAGAGGCAAGAGATAGAGGAGAAGGAGGGGGACTCGCTATGCTAGACAAAAGGGCGTACACTAATCCATGCCTTCTTGGAACAGTTATTGCATCACTTTTTGCTATCTACAGGACAGGGATCAGCAAACTGTATCTAGAAAAGACCAGAGAATAAATAGTTTAGGCTTTCGAACCCATAAAGTGTCTCTGTTTAACTACTCAATCCTGCCACTATAGCAAGAAAGCAGTCACAGATAATGCTATAAACAAATGAGTGTTTGGACTTTCAATAAAATGTTATTTACAAAACTAGGCTGGAGGGGGTAAACTTGGCCTGTGAGCAGTTTGCCTGTCCCTCCTCAAAGGTTATTAGGTAACTCAGACAACCTGAATAGAAAGTAAAATTCTGTACTTTCTAGTTGCCTATTTTCTTTGTTTTTCAGTCAAACTCAGTCTATAAACAATGTATGCGAAAAAGGAAAATTCTTTCTTGAAAGCTGTAGCTTGGACATTTGGCACATATTATGTCCTGGAGCTGAATACATCTGCCCAGTGTAGCCCACAAAATGCCAAAGCTGGGCCAGATACTAATGTTGCCACCAGGCACACAGACTGCAAGCTCCAGACCAAGTGTGCACACTCAGGAAGTGTCTCCAATCCAAAAACCTCGGCTAAGAGGAATTGCTGACATTTTTTTCTCTTCTGTCTGTTCTTTTATTATTTTGATTGTGTTAGGTTTTGATACTTTTTTCTTAATTTTATCTTTATGTTTTACTACTTTTTAATATGACTTTTCTCTCCTGTCTCATTTCCCCCCTTTTAAAAATGATCTTAACCATTTTCTAAATCATCTTTAACCATTAGGGAAATGCAAATCAGAAACAATTTTGAGATTCTATCTTATTCTGGTCAGAATGACTATTATCAAGAAAACAAAAAGTGGCGGGCGTGGTGGCACACGCCTACAATCCCAGCACCTGCGAAGCTGAATCAGGAGGATCCTCATGCATGTGAGGACAGCCTGGGTTACATAGTGAGTTCAAGACCAGCCTGACCATGTTTCAAAAAATCAAAAAAGAGCAAAAAGTGAACAAATGCAGGCAAAAATGTGGGGGGAAAGAACCCTTCTATATTGTTAGTGGGACTGTAAACTAGTACAACCACTATGGAAATCAGTGTGAAGATTTCTCAAAAAACTAAAAATAAGTAAGTGGGGCATGGGAGCGCACACTATAATCCCAGAATTTAGGATGAGGCAGAAGGATTGCAGTGAGCTCCAGAACAGCCCAAACTACACGGCAAGACCCTGTCTCAAAAAAAAAAAAAAAAAAAAAAACCAAACAAACAAACAAAAAAAAACCTATAAATTGCATTTGACCTAGCCATACTTCTCCTGGATATATATTCCTAAAAGAGTTAAAGACATCTTACTGTACCTGGGTACCCAAGTTTATAGCAGCATAACTCACAATAGCTAAGCTCTGGAAACAGCCTAGATGTCCACTAGCAGATAAATGGATAAAGAAAATGTGGCATATATACACAATGGAATTTTATTCAGCCATGAAATCTTGTCATTGGCAAGGAAATGGACGGAACTTGAGATCATAATATTAAGTGAAATAAGATAGACACATAAAGTTAAATATCATATGGTTTCTCTTACATGAGAAACATAAAAGACTACAACAAAGGAGAGATGGTAGGAAACAAAAAAGCAGACTTGTTGGAGATGGGAAAAGGGATGGGAAGGAAGGGGGAATGGGGGTTTTTAAGGGGACTGAAAATGACCAAGATACGTTTTATACATATGTACCAACTCCTATGATGTATTGCAGCCATACACTGATAAAAATCAAGCCCAAATTACCAATTAACCAATTTAAAAAATAAAATTAATTTTACTTTTCAGTGCTTTTTCATTTATTCCACAGTTTAACCTTTTCTATTCTTGTTGGTATCGTGGTTGTTGTTCTTTTTAATTGATAGTTACCGTATTTCATTATCTTGTTTTTTTTTTTTTTTGTATGCTGCAGTGGGGTTTTCTTTTTTTTTTTTTAAATACAGGAAATCGAACTCAGGACCTCGCACTTGCCAGGCAGGGGCTGTGCCGCTGAGCTATATCCCCGGCCCCTATGTTGCAGTTGTTACTGCTGTTTGTTTTCTTCCTTCCGAGTAGAACTGGGGATTGACTCAACGCCTCAAGCGTGTTGGCTGAGTGCTCTCTGCTGCTGAGCAACATCCAGAGCCCAGTAAGAGAAACGGTACCTTACCCCAGCCACAGCCTCGCCCACAGCGCTGCAGACAGCAAGCGCACTGCTGACAAGACTGGATGGACAAGCAGCCACAGAGGGCACACCCCATACACTCTGCTGGCTGTAACAAACCTGCCTGAATTACCGGGCGGAGCTTCTTCCTGTGAGAGCTGGCAGGAAGCAGATCCCTCAGGCTCTGACACAGTACACGCTGTTAAAAGCACCAAGCACAGCCGGAGAAGCCGCAGGAAAACTAGACTACTAAGCATATTTGGAATTAAATTCTGTATTACACAACCAACCAGGACATGCTGTCAAGGCAAGACTATTTCCTAAGAAGGCCCTCAAAAGATTTACATCGCCACAGATGTGCAAATCTCAACGGACAAATATAAGAAATATGAAAAAACAAGGTAATAGGATTCCTCCAAAAGTGCCTAACTCCCTGGTAACAGATTCCAAATGTACTGAAGTGGATGAAATGCTGGATATAGAATTCAAAAGAATAGTGTTACAAATGATCAATGAATCAAAAAGGTCATAAATAACAGCTGAATGAATTAAGGAAGACTGAAGGATATGAAAGAACAATTCAATAAAGCGACAGAGGGGCCGGTGAGATGGCTCAGCGGCATAAGCGCCTGCCTGGCAAGCGCAAGGGCCCGAGTTCGACTTCCGGAACCCACATATGAAAAAAGGGCCGGTGATATCGCTCAGCGGCACGGGCGCCTGCTGGCGCGCGAGGTCCTGAGGTCGACCCCCGGTACCCACAAAAAAAAAAAAGAAAAAAAAAAGAGAGACAGAGACACTGGAAAAACAACCCAACAGAAATCTTGGAAATGAAAAGCTTAGTAAGTAAAATAAAAAACTTACTGCTTTTAATAATACGGCCATTTTAACAATATTAATTCTATAAATCCATGAATATGGTGGGGGGGTTCCTTACCATCTTATAGTGTCTTCTTCAGTTTCTTCAAGGTTCTGTGATTTTCATTGTACAGATCTTGCACTGTCTTCATGAGGTTAACTGCTAGGCAAATTCAGGAAAATATGAAATAAGCTGTTTCTACCTACCGGAAAAGCAGGAAAGAAAAAGCAATATGGTGGACTACACGTAGGCTTGTAACTCAGACACTGCACCAAATGTAGCTCTTCTACTTCTTAGCTGTGTGACTTTGAAAAAATAAATGAACCTCCATAGCACTAAGCTTCCTTCTCAGAGGCTTACAAAACATGTAAAGCTACGTTTAAAAAAAAAATCTTAAGATTTATCTTCTATGGAGTGCACTCACTGACATTATCATTGCTAACATATTGTTTCCAATCATCAATCTCATTATTTTTGCAGAAAGTGAACATAACAGAAGTGGGGACAACTCAGCACACGTAGTGGAAATTATCCAAGTCTATCTTGAAAAGTTAGGACAATACCAAAATATTGCTGTGATAGACAAATCTCTAAAGGTATCTGTTAAATGCATGAATATCTGCATTAAAGGTCCGTTCTTCACTTTCAGCTATTCCCAGCCCAAGGAAAAAAGAAGTGGAATATAGAAGAGTGGGTTAGCAGAAGTAGGGATTAGGTATGCCATAGGAGGATGACAAAAAGAGAAAAACAAAGGTAGAAAAACTGTGGTAGAGAATGACTGGAGGCCCCAAGTTTCTGGTTTGCTCAAGGGGACGAGTAAATCTGTATGTGACAGTTTATAAAAGAAATTTCACAGGGAAGTGGAGTACTATGATTCCAGGAATTTTCATTCATTTATTTCAATCTACTAGTTACTTCTCCCAGGGTCTGCGCTACACTCAGGTTACACAAAGATAACTGCTATTACCCAGCAGTTTACAGTTAGTATAAGGATGAGAGATCCATGAATTCTACTTCTTAGTTTCTAACCTAGAGACATTCCAGCACACATGTATGATAAAAAAATTCAGCATCTGCATATTAGCTAAAAATTGTCAATAATATAAATGTTCATTAATAAAGAGATGCATTAAAAAAAGACATATTCCTCAAGTTCCAGAAAATCCAAGGCATATAATACCATTTATGTGAAATAAGCCCATACAGAAGAATACTACATTTTCTAAATATCTCCATATACGGGAAATATTCCAGGTAGACTAACACTAAACTTGTAGAAATTGATGTCCCTTTAGAAAGGGAATTGAGGGCAGTGGTTATACTTTTTTAAAAGGTGAAAGAGCTCCAAGACAGATATAGATACATGCAAGAGGAGATTTTCTTCAAAGAAAGACAGGAAGATCAGAGAAAGCTCACAGAGCAGCACTGGATCAAACAGACCTGGCACCAAAGATTCTGACACTTATCCACGACCCATGAACATTTCAGTTTTCTGATTCCCAGTTTCTTCATTTGTGTAAAGTGAATACTAATCTTTCCTTGCAGGAGTAGGATAACCTATGTCGCTCCATCGCTTTCTATTTATGGCACTTATCCCTATCTAACATAAACTTCTTCATTCGTTTGCACTTTTGCTATTTATCTACTGCCCAATCCTCGTTTCACTTCCACTCTTCCAGAGCAGAACCCCTTGTCTATCTTCTTATCGCAACGTCCTCAGGTTTTAGAACAGCTTTAGCAAACACAAGTGCCTTGATCACATCAAGCTTGTATTAGCTTCAGGGCCTTTGCACATACTCATTCCTTAGTCTGAAAAACACTTCCTCCTGATTTCCCTAAATCTGGTTCTTTGGGTTACTCAAGTCTCAGCCCAAATGTCTCCCCAGAGAAATCTTCCCTGGCAACCATAGCTAAGGTTGCCTTCTACACCATTACTTTTTTTGTGTGTGGGGGGGGTACCAGGGGTCAAACTCAGGACTTTGCACACCAGCAGGCACCCGTGCCGCTGAGCGATATCACCGGCCCTTTTTTCGTATGTGGGTACCGGGAGTCGAACTCAGGACCTCGTGCTTGCCAGGCAGGCGCTTATGCTGCTGAGCCATCTCACCGGCCCCTACACCATTACTTTCTAACACATGATACTGTTTTATTTTTCTTGGTACTTGTGATTGGAAATTATTTACGGTTTATTTTGTTAATAATAATTTATTATTTCCATTTATTCTGCTTTTTTTCCCAACTAGAATGGAAGCTGTCATTATGGGAAATGGCTTTTATGTCCTATTTGACTAGTACAGGCCAAATTGCTAAAAATGCTTGGAATAGAGTACACGCTCGACAATGAAAGGACAAATGAACAAAAGCTGACAAACAAGCCAATGTAGCTCAAAGGAGATAACAAGAGAAAGGATGGCTGAAGATGAGGTTAGAGTGGCAGGGAAAGAATAAATAGAAACGAGAGTACTTCTATTAGTACATGTTTGTAGTAGATAATGCTTCCATTCCTTGGAGGGAGTGGGTGCACGTACACAATATATCTTAAGTCCCTTTTCTTCCCCTTTCTTTTCCTTTCCTCCCCTCTCCATCCATCTCTCGATCCCCTTCCTTTTTCTTTTTTTTAAAGAACTTAGTACATGTGGCGCTTTATAGCATCAAATAGTATTTTTCTTTAGCATTGCTAGAATCTCTGTGCTCATTAACATAGAGATGTATTTTATAATCATAATGGACCAAACACTTAGCACCAATCCCCTGTGTCCAAGTCATTTATTAGCCATCATTTATTAGCTGGATGAATATAACAGCCTTCAGAAAGATCGAGATTTGTTATTTTTTCTCTTCATTAATATCTAGCATGTGTCAGGACTTAAATAAGGTGCCAAGTAGACAAAGAAAAAAAATCGTATTAGCATCCTTGGGGGATCACAGTTGAAAGTAATTATCAGCTCTAAGGTCCAGTAGCAGAAATACCACATGAGAAGTACAAAGTGTTATAGAAATACAAAGAGCTCTGAGTGAGGAGTCCAGGTAAAACTTTATGAAGTAGGGATCTTTTCAGCTCTACCTTCAAGGAGATGATAGTGTAAGTAAGACAAGCTGAGCGAATACCAAGAAGAAAAGCATGGAGACAGGCAAGCGGAAGAAATGTTTTGAAGATGGTTGACCGTTAGGTTTGACTCATATAGAAGTGTTAAGAAAATAACAAAATATGAGGTTGTAGATTAGGGAGCTTGAAGAGGGTAGAGATGTAGACAAGGTATATCGGATGTGAAAACAAGACAATGAACAAAAGACACAGAAGAAAGCCTTGCTAATATTAGTCGGGTAACAGGTGAAGCCAGTTGAGGGGCCGATGTGTCAGGAGAAAATCTCTCTGGGGACAACTGCAATGCAAACTGGGATGGCAGAAATTAGACAGGTCAAACTGGGCATGCCTGTAATCCCAGCACTCGGAGGCAGAAGCAGGAGTGTCACAAATTCAAGCCCAACCTGGGCAATTTAGTGAGACCGTCTCAGAATTATTATTTTTTTTTATGTGGGTACCGGGAAACAAACTCAGGACCTCATGCTTGCCAGGCAGGCACTTGTGCCGCTGAGCTATCACAGGCCCCCATCTCAGAAATTTAAAAACAAATTCAAGTCAAATAAACAAGGGATCCTCAGCAGCAGGAACACTACTGAAATAGCCAATTCAGAGTCCAGGCTGCTTTGGGGGCAAATGAAGTCTGAAGCAGGTAATGGTACAAGGAACGGGAAAGATGTACATCGCTGGGGTCCAAGGTCTTGTGGATACACAAGCAGAGAGGTAGCAAGAGATCAGAAAAAACAGAAGGCTTGGATGTCAGGGTTTGAGAACTTAATGAGGGGTCATTTCTCAATGAAAACGAAATTAAACATATTAAATTGGTTATATACAACTAAAGTGTAGTACATATCAAGCACCTTAAAGCTAAAGATATTGTAAGGCTGACTAGAATTAATAAATTTTAAAAGATAATATTAGCCAAGCACAGTGGGCTAAACCTGTAATCCCAGCACTCTGGAAGGCTGAGGCAGGAGGATTTCAAGTTCAAGCCCACCCTGGGCAATTTATCAAGATCCTGTCTCAAAATAAAAAATAAGAGCTGGAGATGTAGCTCAGTGTGAAGGCCCCAGGTTCAAGTCACAGTACTACAAAAATAAAAAAAAAAGGTAATACTACTAAGTGAGTCATCAATTAGGTGAGAAAAGTGCTAATACAACTTCCCAAAAGGAAATTCTTAGTAATTTGTATAGCAAAAGAATCTTGATTTAATTTACTCTGTTTCTACTCTAGGGATCTATCAAATACAGAAGTTTCAAAGACACATAATTGTCAGCTATGTCTTACTTTTGCAAAAGATAGCTCAAAATATTCCTTTAAAATATAATCATGTGTAAATTGCAGTAGTGCATTAACTGTACTGCTTTCTTGGAATTTCGCCTCTAATTGAGGAGGGGTTCATCTGTTCCCAATGAGCTGTGAGAGTGTAAGCAACTCATTTACTATACATCATCAATGAACCATCAATGTCAAAGTCATTAGGAAATTTATTTGGTTTGATATCTGATAATAGAAACATGTTACTTGCTACGTATAACAACAACAAATATTTTAACTGACAATATTTTTTCCATCTATGGAGAATGCAAACATTTTTATCTTGTTACATGCCCAGCATGACTAAAATGATTAAATCACCTTTTATCAAGTGATTGACAATCCAAGTGAGTTGTGTATCATCTCACATTACCAGGATTTTAAAAAATCCTACAATAACTGAACATGACACAACACCACACATTACCCATACTGTCATTGCCCCAAAGTTTCCGACAGCATCCAAAAGACTGAGGTGGCTGTGGACAAATAACCAGAATTTTAAAAGACTAGCTGAAGTCATCAAATATCTATTGAAGGCTTCTCAAGATTTCTCACACATACTTGGGCTTGGCCGTGCATGCATTGAAATAATTACAGTGTATTTGACCTTGAAAGCATTTTAGTGGCTGAGAAAATACAAATTGTCATTTGAACCGTTTTTCCCCACCTGTGATAGTAACATTGATGGGCGTGGTCAGCACGCCTGTAATCTCAGCACTCAGGAGGCTGAGGCAGAAAGATTGCTGAGAGTTCAAGGCCAGCCTGTACTACATAGTGAGACACCGTCTCAAAAAATAAATTAATTAATTTATTTAATTAAATGAATAAAAATTGTTAAAAAAAACCCAGTAACATTAAAAAGCCTTCCTTTCAAAGCATATGCCTCTTTTTGGACTGAAAGTCTTTAAGGTAGTTGAAGGCAGCCAAAGCCACCTACGTCTCCATCTCACAAAAACACAAAAGAATGGTATGAACAACAACAACAACAAAACCCTGCACAAAAACTGAACAACAAGAGAAAGGGGGAAACAGCTTGCTAAAACCATTGGGAGAAAACATAAATCCATTCTCAGGCTGAAACTATTTAAAGAAAAAGTATGTGGGTAAATTAGAACACAGATGACAAAGAAAAGACTTTAAAAGTACATCCAATTTACTTCTATTTATTTATTTGTTTATTTCTTTGTTTGGTACTGGGGAACCAAATCCTTGCATATCTTTGTGTATCACAGGCAAATGTTCCAATTCTGGGTCACACTTCCCCCACAAACCAAATACATGCAATTTAAAGCTTTTCAAGACTCACAGCTTCTAGGAGACAAAAATGGTTATTTTTTGGTTTTGTTGTTGTTGTTTTCTGTTTTTTTTTTTTGTGGGTACCGGGGGGTCTACCTCAGGACCTCACGCGTCAACAGGCACCCGTGCTGCTGAGCGATATCACCGGCCCCTTTTTCGTATGTGGGTTCCGGGAGTCGAACTCAGGCCTTCGCGCTTGCAAGGCAGGCGCTTAAGCCGCTGAGCCGTCTCACCGGCCCTCTGTTTTGTTTTTTTAAGGAAGGAGCTGGGCATGGTAGCACACTCCTATAATCCCAGCACTTGGGGAGGCTGAGGCAGGTGCTTTGCAAGTTTGAGCCCAGCTGGGGCAATTTAGGGAGACCTTATCTCAAAATAGAAAAAAATCACAAAGGGCTGGGGATGAGCTCCTAGCAAAGGACCTGGTTTAAATCCCAGTACCGGGAAAAAAAATAAAACAGGAGAGGAGAAGCAAGAGACAAATTTAGAGTCTGGTAAGCCAAGAGACCCCAAAATCAGAAGACATATAATCCCTTCCAATGGACTAAAACAAATAGATCCACACTGAAGTATCTGGCCTTTACTGAAAGAAGCGTCTCTGTGAACTAGGAATCCTGTAAAACTCAGTACCACAAAAATGAACAACAGAAAGATTAACAGGTCCTACAAAGTTCTGAAAAAACTGCAAGACTGAAATTCAATACATGTCAGCTGAGGTAATTTCAACTACAGAAAAATAACCAGAAAGCAAAGGAAGAAAAAAAAAATGTAAGAAAATGCTGCAAATAGAATTACATACACAGAAATGAACATTCAATGATTTTTTAAAAAACCCTCAAAGGACAAAATACCAGCAAGAATTGAAAAGAATTGATTGAACTTAGGAAAAAAAAAAGAAAAGACAAAATTATTTTAGAAAAGAAGCATAAATTACAAGATATTTTGTTAGGCATAGTAGTGCATACCTGTAATCTCAGCACTCAGAGGCTGAAGCAGGAGGATCCTCACAAGTTTGAGCCAGCCAAGGCTTCATAGTGCCTTAAAGGCCAGCCTGGAATACTTAGCGAAACCCTGTCAAAAACAAATGAACAAACAAACAAGCAAGCAAGCAAGGTATCTAAGTCAGAACAAACCTTAGTAAAACTTTGTAAGGAGCACTGAAGAATATTGAGGAACAGGAAAATAACCAATAAAATTAAAATCATAAAAGTCAAAAGTGTAACAGAGAAATTAATGGAAATGAACAAGACAGACTACCATTCATATTACTGCAGTTCCAGTGAAAAGATAATCAATAGAACAAAATTACTACTTGAAATTGTAATCCAAGGAAATTCCGCACAAATTAAAAAGACCTAAGTCTACCTATACATAGAAAATGTATGATCAACCCAAAGGTGTGGTTTACTTCAACTATTACACTTCAAAGACAAAGACGAAATCTTCAGGGCCTCCTGGCGAAAAACATCCTGTAATATATAAAGACAAAAGAATCGGACTGGTATCAGATATCCAAAACCAATATATAAAGTAAGGTTAAATGGAACATCTTAAAAATAGTCAAAGAAAAGAAAGTATGAATCGAGCACTTTATAGGCAACAGACTTATCCTGCAAGTATCAAATATTATTCCTTTGATTTAATATTTCATGAACTATGGAAATTATGTACAATTGAAATTTCAGCATTCATGGGTAAAATTTTATGGAAATGCAGCTACACTCCTTTGTTTATTGTCTATGGCAGCTTTTCTGATTCAACAACGGAACTAAGCAGTATTTGTTAACCAAGACTGCAAAGCTGTATTTCCTACCTTGCACATTAGAGAAACTGTTCACCAACTTCTGTACTCTTAGAATATAAAAGTTCTTCCAGCAAGACATTATCTGAAAAACGTCAGTGAAAGGATTACAGTTAAGCATTTAAGCAGGTGCATAGATGAGTCGATGATGGATAAAAAGGGTTTAAAGAACAAAACACATTTGAGGGGAAGGAGAGTGAAAGACTAATCCATAAATGGTATGTATCTTGACAAAGTAAAAACAGTGCAACTAATAGAAGAGGGGGAAATACAGTAGAACAGGCAAAAGGTAGAAGGTAAAGAGTACTGATGAAAACTGAAAAATCAGACTGAAACAGGTAAATAAGATAACAAGAGACTATGGGTGTTTACATGGTATAAATAGAAAGATAACTACCTTAACAAAAATGAAAACTTTCCTAAATATCATGCATTTGTGTATAAAGAATAAATACCACATCTTACAGATAGACGTATCAAATGTAATAAAATCTCATTACCATAAAAATCATGAAAAAAATTGAGAACATATAATTCCCAAAAATAAATGGGAATGGGCTTAACCTGCTGAGCAAAATCCAGCTCTTGTATACAGAAAACACATCTCAGTGACTCGAAAAAGTCAAACATAGCCAGATATGATGGTGCATGTCTGTAATCCCAGGCGCTTGGGAGGCTAAGGGGAAAATCACAAACTCGAGGCCAGTCCGGGCATTACAGAGACCCTGTTTCAAAATAAAATTAAAAACAAAGGGCTGAAGATGTAGCTAAGCACAAGGCCCTGGCTTCAATCCCCAGTACCGCCCCCCCACATACATGCACAAAGAAAAAACCCTAAATATAGAAGGAGAAAGGTACACAAATGAAAAGAGAAAGTGAAATAGAAAAATGGAAACAGAAAAGACAGCAGGATATCCTGGTATCAGCAATGTGAAATTCAAGCTGGAAACTAAAAAGGCAAATGAAAGACAGTTTTTAATGTCAAGGACACAATGCAGGATGAAACTGGAGCACGTAAGAATATTATCAAATGATAACAACTTTTATGAAGTAAAAGCTACAAAAGGCACAAGGAAACAAATAGTAAAAGTAGACTTTCCAACGCCACTCTCAGTAGGACACAGATCAAGCAGACAAAAACCAGTAGGAGGCCGAGCGTGATGGCACATGTCTACAATCCCAGCATTCTGTCAAGCTGAGGCAAGAGACTTTGCAAGTCTGAGCACAGCCTGGGCAATTTAGTGACTCATCGAGGCCCTGTTTCAAAAAACATGATTTTATCTTTTGCGGTACTGAGGATTGAACCCAGGGCCTTCACACAGAGCTACACCCCTGGCCCTTGTTATTTCTTAGTTTGAGACAGGGTCTCAATAAATCACTAAACTGCTGAGGCTGGACTCCAATCTTCGATCCTCCTGCCTCAGCCTCCCAGAATGCTGGGATTACAGCATTACAGCCAAGCACCACCTTGCTTGGCTTCTAATTAATTAATTAAGGGCTGGGGACACAGCTTAATGGGAAAGGCTAGTAAGGGAGGAGAGAGTAGAGAGAATACCTGAACAACTAAATCAACAAGGTAGAATTTACTAACATATGTCCAACTCTAATATAAACAAGATAGCTAAGATAGTTATACTGCTAGTTTCTCTTAGTTCATTGAAAAGAAAGATTTGTGCTAATGTTGTTTGGACAATATCTCATGCCTAGAACTTGTACCCTGAGTAACTACTCTGAAGATAACAATACTCAGTGTATTAATTATTGTTACTCTCCTATTACCTTGCTTTGAAATTTTTTTCCTTTTAAAATAAAAAAAAATAAAATAAACGTTGATAATAGAAAACAGGTCCTTTTTGTCTTCAGTACTGGGGATTAAACCCAGGGCCTTCACAGTAAGCTACATCCCAAAGCCCCTTTTTCATTCTGAGACAGAGTCACACTAAATTGAGATACTGCCCAGGCTGGCCTCAAACTTGTAATCCTCCCGCCTCAGCCTCTAAGAATGCTGGGATTACAGGCATGCGCCATCATGCCCACTTTAGAAAACAGGGCTTATACAGAGAAACTTTATGTAGTAAATCATAAGAATGCATCCATTCTAAAAGAGAAATACCACAAACCAACTTCTATAATCACGAAGCAGTTAAACTGGAAATTGTTAATAAAAACAACATATATTCGTATTTGTCATGCAAAGAGAATTGATTATGCAATCCTTCCATGATTAAGCAATAGTGTATTTAGAAAAAAAAAATCGCAGGCACCTACCACGTGCCTTGCTTGCATGGGGTTTCAGAGATGATCAGATAAATGGAAAGTTTAAAAGTATAAACAGTGTACAGTTCATTTTTTCCCTTTTCATACCTTGCAGCTTTTGGTATGCTTGAAGTTGCTTCCAAAGAAACGGATTAAAAAGAAAAAGGAAATTATCACTATAGAAAAGATTTCCTTTTTAAAAATTAACATCTTTGGGGCCGCTGAGATCGCTCAGCAGCACGGGCGCCTGCTGGCGCGCGAGGTCCTGAGTTCGACCCCAGCTACCCCCCCCAAAAAAAAAAAAGAAAAAAAAAGGGGTCAATCAGGAGGGCCGGTGAGATAGCTCAGCGGCATAAGCGCCTGCCCGGCAAACGCGAGGATCCCAGTTCGACTCCCGGAACCCACATAGGAAAAAAGGGCCGCTGATATCACTCAGCGGCACGGGCGCCTGCTGGCGCGCAAAAAAAAAAAAAAAAAAGACAATCAAGATTTCAGGGCCCGGTGAGATGGCTCAGGGCCGGTGAGATGGCTCAGGGCCGGTGAGATGGCTCAGGGCCGGTGAGATGGCACAGCTGCGTAAGCGCCTGCCTGGCAAGCGCGAGGGCCCGAGTTCGACTCCCGGAACCCACATACGAAAAAGGGGCCGGTGATATCGCTCAGCGGCACGGGCGCCTGCTGGCGCGCGAGGTCCTGAGGTCGTTCCCCCCGGTACCCACAAAAAAAAAAAAAAAAAAGATTTCAGGTAACCGATGAAAGAAACATGAAAGGCAAAGACCAAAAAACAACATTTGCTGGTAATAAGAAACTACATTAACGGCAAACACGTACAAATAAAATTATTTTAAAAGTTTAAATTAGAAATAAAAAGAAAAAGATTTTAGACTCATGAAGACACACGCTTCAGCCGGGTGTGGTGGCGCACGCTTGTAATCCCAGTTTGTAATCTGGGTGGCTGAGGCAGGAGAATTCCAAATTCCAGCAAGTGAGACCTTTTCTTGAAAAGAAAAAAAAAAAAAAAAAAAAAAAAAAAAAAGAGAGAAAGAAAGAAACAAGCTCTTTTTGCTTTTTTAACTTACTTCTGAGGAACTTCTTCCCACACGTGGTCGTGACTGCTAGAGCTCATCCATCAGAAGTCTCAGTCTTGTCTCTCCTCAAGACCAACAATGTGATCAGGAGAATCAGCAGTCTCTTTATGAGAACCTGTGGCGTCCTCCGAAGGTCAGGAACCGTGTGAAGAACCGAGGCTTCCTATGGGGTCACAGGAAAATCCACGTGACCCCGCCCCCACTGCCCTTCCATTGGGTCAGGGGAGTGGCGCGCCGGCCAAGGAGAGTGGAGGACAAGGGACGCTTCCGGGGAAGCCCCACCCACGAGGTCAGGGTGTGAGCGAGCTTGCTTTCTACCCAAATTAGGAAACAGCTTTACTCATTCTCTTTTGTGGCTGACCTGAAAGAGTGGAAACTTCACCAGTTGTTATTTGACCTTTTCTCCCCCCTTGCTTGCAAATCAGAAAACAAAATATCCACATTCTGAGACCCAAGAAGCTAGCAGAACCACTTGACTGAGGAGTCACATCTGGAACTTGCAACCGCGTGACTGAATACCTGACTCTTGCAATAATGTGATTGCATACCTGACTCTTGGAACCTGCATGATTGAAGACACATAGCTGACTTGCAACCGTGTGACTGAATGCATGTTGCAACCACGAGATTGAAGACACATACCTGACTCATTGCACTGAACTGTGAACTATGCAATAAACTAATTCTTGTTTACACTCTCCCTACACCATTAATACTCTGCCACTTGGAGAGTTGTTTTTAAGGTTAAATAAAAATAGCGTTTGGTACTTATTGTTACAAAATAGTTACTATTTGTTTGAAAGAGGTTGTTCTCAGGTTTAAGGATCAACAAAGTCCTTGCTTTCATGGTCCTTACATTCTAGTAGAGAAATAAGTTACAAAAATAATTACAGAAGAACAAATAATAAAAAATTTTTTTCTTTGAATGCCAAGTGTGATGATGCCAGCCTGTACTCCCACTACTCGGAGAGGCTGACACAGGAAGATAGCAAGTTGGTGTCCAGCATGCACAATTTAGTGACTTAAGAGTCCTCAAAAACTGAAACTAGGGCTGATGTATTGCTCAGCAGCACAAGCGCCTGCTGGCAAGCGCAAGGTCCTGAGTTTGACTCCTGGTACCCCCATTAAAGAAAAAAAAAAAAAAAACTGAAACTAGAAATTCCATTTGACCCAGCTATTATCCTTATATGAATCTTCACAAAAGAGTTAAAGACATCATATTACAGCTATACACACATACCAATTGATTATAGCAGCACATTCCATAATAGCTAAATCTTGAAAACACCCTGTATGTCCATCAACACATGAATGGATAAAGAAAATGCAGTACAAATACACAATGGAATACTACTCTGCCATAAAGAAAGATAAACTTGAGGAATTCATAGGTAAATGAATGCAACTTGAGACCATAATGTTAAGTGAAATAAATAAGACACACAAGGATAAATATTCCATGGTTTCTCTTATATGAAAACCCAAAGTATAAATAAAAAGCAAAATAAAAGAAAATAGGAAATAGGAAGATAGATCTTTCTCAAATGGGAAAGGGACCAAGGGATGGAGGGAGGATGGAGGGAGAGAAGGGGAAAGTGATGAATGTGATTGTTATATATTGTAAACACCCACTGATAAAATTTTTTTTTAAATTAAATAAAAATAGGTCTTGGGATGTAGCTCAGTGAAAAGACCCTAGGTTCAATCCCTAGTACTTCAAAAAATAAATCTCTGAAGAATGTAAACAGCTATTCCCAGCCCAAGGAAAAAAGAAGTGGAATATAGAAGAGTGGGTTAGCAGAAGTAGGGATTAGGTATGCCATAGGAGGATGACAAAAAGAGAAAAACAAAGGTAGAAAAACTGTGGTAGAGAATGACTGGAGGCCCCAAGTTTCTGGTTTGCTCAAGGGGACAAGTAAATCTGTATGTGACAGTTTATAAAAGAAATTTCACAGGGAAGTGGAGTACTATGATTCCAGGAATTTTCATTCATTTATTTCAATCTACTAGTTACTTCTCCCAGGGTCTGCGCTACACTCAGGTTACACAAAGATAACTGCTATTACCCAGCAGTTTACAGTTAGTATAAGGATGAGAGATCCATGAATTCTACTTCTTAGTTTCTAACCTAGAGACATTCCAGCACACATGTATGATAAAAAAATTCAGCATCTGCATATTAGCTAAAAATTGTCAATAATATAAATGTTCATTAATAAAGAGATGCATTAAAAAAGACATATTCCTCAAGTTCCAGAAAATCCAAGGCATATAATACCATTTATGTGAAATAAGCCCATACAAAAGAATACTACATTTTCTAAATATCTCCATATACGGGAAATATTCCAGGTAGACTAACACTAAACTTGTAGAAATTGATGTCCCTTTAGAAAGGGAATTGAGGGCAGTGGTTATACTTTTTTAAAAGGTGAAAGAGCTCCAAGACAGATATAGATACATGCAAGAGGAGATTTTCTTCAAAGAAAGACAGGAAGATCAGAGAAAGCTCACAGAGCAGCACTGGATCAAACAGACCTGGCACCAAAGATTCTGACACTTATCCACGACCCATGAACATTTCAGTTTTCTGATTCCCAGTTTCTTCATTTGTGTAAAGTGAATACTAATCTTTCCTTGCAGGAGTAGGATAACCTATGTCGCTCCATCGCTTTCTATTTATGGCACTTATCCCTATCTAACATAAACTTCTTCATTCGTTTGCACTTTTGCTATTTATCTACTGCCCAATCCTCGTTTCACTTCCACTCTTCCAGAGCAGAACCCCTTGTCTATCTTCTTATCGCAACGTCCTCAGGTTTTAGAACAGCTTTAGCAAACACAAGTGCCTTGATCACATCAAGCTTGTATTAGCTTCAGGGCCTTTGCACATACTCATTCCTTAGTCTGAAAAACACTTCCTCCTGATTTCCCTAAATCTGGTTCTTTGGGTTACTCAAGTCTCAGCCCAAATGTCTCCCCAGAGAAATCTTCCCTGGCAACCATAGCTAAGGTTGCCTTCTACACCATTACTTTTTTTGTGTGTGGGGGGGGTACCAGGGGTCAAACTCAGGACTTTGCACACCAGCAGGCACCCGTGCCGCTGAGCGATATCACCGGCCCTTTTTTCGTATGTGGGTACCGGGAGTCGAACTCAGGACCTCGTGCTTGCCAGGCAGGCGCTTATGCTGCTGAGCCATCTCACCGGCCCCTACACCATTACTTTCTAACACATGATACTGTTTTATTTTTCTTGGTACTTGTGATTGGAAATTATTTACGGTTTATTTTGTTATTAATAATTTATTATTTCCATTTATTCTGCTTTTTTTCCCAACTAGAATGGAAGCTGTCATTATGGGAAATGGCTTTTATGTCCTATTTGACTAGTACAGGCCAAATTGCTAAAAATGCTTGGAATAGAGTACACGCTCGACAATGAAAGGACAAATGAACAAAAGCTGACAAACAAGCCAATGTAGCTCAAAGGAGATAACAAGAGAAAGGATGGCTGAAGATGAGGTTAGAGTGGCAGGGAAAGAATAAATAGAAACGAGAGTACTTCTATTAGTACATGTTTGTAGTAGATAATGCTTCCATTCCTTGGAGGGAGTGGGTGCACGTACACAATATATCTTAAGTCCCTTTTCTTCCCCTTTCTTTTCCTTTCCTCCCCTCTCCATCCATCTCTCGATCCCCTTCCTTTTTCTTTTTTTTAAAGAACTTAGTACATGTGGCGCTTTATAGCATCAAATAGTATTTTTCTTTAGCATTGCTAGAATCTCTGTGCTCATTAACATAGAGATGTATTTTATAATCATAATGGACCAAACACTTAGCACCAATCCCCTGTGTCCAAGTCATTTATTAGCCATCATTTATTAGCTGGATGAATATAACAGCCTTCAGAAAGATCGAGATTTGTTATTTTTTCTCTTCATTAATATCTAGCATGTGTCAGGACTTAAATAAGGTGCCAAGTAGACAAAGAAAAAAAATCGTATTAGCATCCTTGGGGGATCACAGTTGAAAGTAATTATCAGCTCTAAGGTCCAGTAGCAGAAATACCACATGAGAAGTACAAAGTGTTATAGAAATACAAAGAGCTCTGAGTGAGGAGTCCAGGTAAAACTTTATGAAGTAGGGATCTTTTCAGCTCTACCTTCAAGGAGATGATAGTGTAACTAAGACAAGCTGAGCGAATACCAAGAAGAAAAGCATGGAGACAGGCAAGCGGAAGAAATGTTTTGAAGATGGTTGACCGTTAGGTTTGACTCATATAGAAGTGTTAAGAAAATAACAAAATATGAGGTTGTAGATTAGGGAGCTTGAAGAGGGTAGAGATGTAGACAAGGTATATCGGATGTGAAAACAAGACAATGAACAAAAGACACAGAAGAAAGCCTTGCTAATATTAGTCGGGTAACAGGTGAAGCCAGTTGAGGGGCCGATGTGTCAGGAGAAAATCTCTCTGGGGACAACTGCAATGCAAACTGGGATGGCAGAAATTAGACAGGTCAAACTGGGCATGCCTGTAATCCCAGCACTCGGAGGCAGAAGCAGGAGTGTCACAAATTCAAGCCCAACCTGGGCAATTTAGTGAGACCCTCTCAGAATTTTTTTTTTTTATGTGGGTACCGGGAAACAAACTCAGGACCTCATGCTTGCCAGGCAGGCACTTGTGCCGCTGAGCTATCACAGGCCCCCATCTCAGAAATTTAAAAACAAATTCAAGTCAAATAAACAAGGGATCCTCAGCAGCAGGAACACTACTGAAATAGCCAATTCAGAGTCCAGGCTGCTTTGGGGGCAAATGAAGTCTGAAGCAGGTAATGGTACAAGGAACGGGAAAGATGTACATCGCTGGGGTCCAAGGTCTTGTGGATACACAAGCAGAGAGGTAGCAAGAGATCAGAAAAAACAGAAGGCTTGGATGTCAGGGTTTGAGAACTTAATGAGGGGTCATTTCTCAATGAAAACGAAATTAAACATATTAAATTGGTTATATACAACTAAAGTGTAGTACATATCAAGCACCTTAAAGCTAAAGATATTGTAAGGCTGACTAGAATTAATAAATTTTAAAAGATAATATTAGCCAAGCACAGTGGGCTAAACCTGTAATCCCAGCACTCTGGAAGGCTGAGGCAGGAGGATTTCAAGTTCAAGCCCACCCTGGGCAATTTATCAAGATCCTGTCTCAAAATAAAAAATAAGAGCTGGAGATGTAGCTCAGTGTGAAGGCCCCAGGTTCAAGTCACAGTACTACAAAAATAAAAAAAAAAAGGTAATACTACTAAGTGAGTCATCAATTAGGTGAGAAAAGTGCTAATACAACTTCCCAAAAGGAAATTCTTAGTAATTTGTATAGCAAAAGAATCTTGATTTAATTTACTCTGTTTCTACTCTAGGGATCTATCAAATACAGAAGTTTCAAAGACACATAATTGTCAGCTATGTCTTACTTTTGCAAAAGATAGCTCAAAATATTCCTTTAAAATATAATCATGTGTAAATTGCAGTAGTGCATTAACTGTACTGCTTTCTTGGAATTTCGCCTCTAATTGAGGAGGGGTTCATCTGTTCCCAATGAGCTGTGAGAGTGTAAGCAACTCATTTACTATACATCATCAATGAACCATCAATGTCAAAGTCATTAGGAAATTTATTTGGTTTGATATCTGATAATAGAAACATGTTACTTGCTACGTATAACAACAACAAATATTTTAACTGACAATATTTTTTCCATCTATGGAGAATGCAAACATTTTTATCTTGTTACATGCCCAGCATGACTAAAATGATTAAATCACCTTTTATCAAGTGATTGACAATCCAAGTGAGTTGTGTATCATCTCACATTACCAGGATTTTAAAAAATCCTACAATAACTGAACATGACACAACACCACACATTACCCATACTGTCATTGCCCCAAAGTTTCCGACAGCATCCAAAAGACTGAGGTGGCTGTGGACAAATAACCAGAATTTTAAAAGACTAGCTGAAGTCATCAAATATCTATTGAAGGCTTCTCAAGATTTCTCACACATACTGGGGCTTGGCCGTGCATGCATTGAAATAATTACAGTGTATTTGACCTTGAAAGCATTTTAGTGGCTGAGAAAATACAAATTGTCATTTGAACCGTTTTTCCCCACCTGTGATAGTAACATTGATGGGCATGGTCAGCACGCCTGTAATCTCAGCACTCAGGAGGCTGAGGCAGAAAGATTGCTGAGAGTTCAAGGCCAGCCTGTACTACATAGTGAGACACCGTCTCAAAAAATAAATTAATTAATTTATTTAATTAAATGAATAAAAATTGTTAAAAAAAACCCAGTAACATTAAAAAGCCTTCCTTTCAAAGCATATGCCTCTTTTTGGACTGAAAGTCTTTAAGGTAGTTGAAGGCAGCCAAAGCCACCTACGTCTCCATCTCACAAAAACACAAAAGAATGGTATGAACAACAACAACAACAAAACCCTGCACAAAAACTGAACAACAAGAGAAAGGGGGAAACAGCTTGCTAAAACCATTGGGAGAAAACATAAATCCATTCTCAGGCTGAAACTATTTAAAGAAAAAGTATGTGGGTAAATTAGAACACAGATGACAAAGAAAAGACTTTAAAAGTACATCCAATTTACTTCTATTTATTTATTTGTTTATTTCTTTGTTTGGTACTGGGGAACCAAATCCTTGCATATCTCTGTGTATCACAGGCAAATGTTCCAATTCTGGGTCACACTTCCCCCACAAACCAAATACATGCAATTTAAAGCTTTTCAAGACTCACAGCTTCTAGGAGACAAAAATGGTTATTTTTTTGTTTTGTTTTTTGTTGTTGTTGTTTTCTGTTTTTTTTTTTTTTTGTGGGTACCGGGGGGTCTACCTCAGGACCTCACGCGTCAACAGGCACCCGTGCTGCTGAGCGATATCACCGGCCCCTTTTTCGTATGTGGGTTCCGGGAGTCGAACTCAGGCCTTCGCGCTTGCAAGGCAGGCGCTTAAGCCGCTGAGCCGTCTCACCGGCCCTCTGTTTTGTTTTTTTAAGGAAGGAGCTGGGCATGGTAGCACACTCCTATAATCCCAGCACTTGGGGAGGCTGAGGCAGGTGCTTTGCAAGTTTGAGCCCAGCTGGGGCAATTTAGGGAGACCTTATCTCAAAATAGAAAAAAATCACAAAGGGCTGGGGATGAGCTCCTAGCAAAGGACCTGGTTTAAATCCCAGTACCGGGAAAAAAAAATAAAACAGGAGAGGAGAAGCAAGAGACAAATTTAGAGTCTGGTAAGCCAAGAGACCCCAAAATCAGAAGACATATAATCCCTTCCAATGGACTAAAACAAATAGATCCACACTGAAGTATCTGGCCTTTACTGAAAGAAGCGTCTCTGTGAACTAGGAATCCTGTAAAACTCAGTACCACAAAAATGAACAACAGAAAGATTAACAGGTCCTACAAAGTTCTGAAAAAACTGCAAGACTGAAATTCAATACATGTCAGCTGAGGTAATTTCAACTACAGAAAAATAACCAGAAAGCAAAGGAAGAAAAAAAAATGTAAGAAAATGCTGCAAATAGAATTACATACACAGAAATGAACATTCAATGATTTTTTAAAAAACCCTCAAAGGACAAAATACCAGCAAGAATTGAAAAGAATTGATTGAACTTAGGAAAAAAAAAAGAAAAGACAAAATTATTTTAGAAAAGAAGCATAAATTACAAGATATTTTGTTAGGCATAGTAGTGCATACCTGTAATCTCAGCACTCAGAGGCTGAAGCAGGAGGATCCTCACAAGTTTGAGCCAGCCAAGGCTTCATAGTGCCTTAAAGGCCAGCCTGGAATACTTAGCGAAACCCTGTCAAAAACAAATGAACAAACAAACAAGCAAGCAAGCAAGGTATCTAAGTCAGAACAAACCTTAGTAAAACTTTGTAAGGAGCACTGAAGAATATTGAGGAACAGGAAAATAACCAATAAAATTAAAATCATAAAAGTCAAAAGTGTAACAGAGAAATTAATGGAAATGAACAAGACAGACTACCATTCATATTACTGCAGTTCCAGTGAAAAGATAATCAATAGAACAAAATTACTACTTGAAATTGTAATCCAAGGAAATTCCGCACAAATTAAAAAGACCTAAGTCTACCTATACATAGAAAATGTATGATCAACCCAAAGGTGTGGTTTACTTCAACTATTACACTTCAAAGACAAAGACGAAATCTTCAGGGCCTCCTGGCGAAAAACATCCTGTAATATATAAAGACAAAAGAATCGGACTGGTATCAGATATCCAAAACCAATATATAAAGTAAGGTTAAATGGAACATCTTAAAAATAGTCAAAGAAAAGAAAGTATGAATCGAGCACTTTATAGGCAACAGACTTATCCTGCAAGTATCAAATATTATTCCTTTGATTTAATATTTCATGAACTATGGAAATTATGTACAATTGAAATTTCAGCATTCATGGGTAAAATTTTATGGAAATGCAGCTACACTCCTTTGTTTATTGTCTATGGCAGCTTTTCTGATTCAACAACGGAACTAAGCAGTATTTGTTAACCAAGACTGCAAAGCTGTATTTCCTACCTTGCACATTAGAGAAACTGTTCACCAACTTCTGTACTCTTAGAATATAAAAGTTCTTCCAGCAAGACATTACCTGAAAAACGTCAGTGAAAGGATTACAGTTAAGCATTTAAGCAGGTGCATAGATAAGCAGTTAAGCATTTAAGCAGGTGGATAAAAAGGGTTTAAAGAACAAAACACATTTGAGGGGAAGGAGAGTGAAAGACTAATCCATAAATGGTATGTATCTTGACAAAGTAAAAACAGTGCAACTAATAGAAGAGGGGGAAATACAGTAGAACAGGCAAAAGGTAGAAGGTAAAGAGTACTGATGAAAACTGAAAAATCAGACTGAAACAGGTAAATAAGATAACAAGAGACTATGGGTGTTTACATGGTATAAATAGAAAGATAACTACCTTAACAAAAATGAAAACTTTCCTAAATATCATGCATTTGTGTATAAAGAATAAATACCACATCTTACAGATAGACGTATCAAATGTAATAAAATCTCATTACCATAAAAATCATGAAAAAAATTGAGAACATATAATTCCCAAAAATAAATGGGAATGGGCTTAACCTGCTGAGCAAAATCCAGCTCTTGTATACAGAAAACACATCTCAGTGACTCGAAAAAGTCAAACATAGCCAGATATGATGGTGCATGTCTGTAATCCCAGGCGCTTGGGAGGCTAAGGGGAAAATCACAAACTCGAGGCCAGTCCGGGCATTACAGAGACCCTGTTTCAAAATAAAATTAAAAACAAAGGGCTGAAGATGTAGCTAAGCACAAGGCCCTGGCTTCAATCCCCAGTACCGCCCCCCACATACATGCACAAAGAAAAAACCCTAAATATAGAAGGAGAAAGGTACACAAATGAAAAGAGAAAGTGAAATAGAAAAATGGAAACAGAAAAGACAGCAGGATATCCTGGTATCAGCAATGTGAAATTCAAGCTGGAAACTAAAAAGGCAAATGAAAGACAGTTTTTAATGTCAAGGACACAATGCAGGATGAAACTGGAGCACGTAAGAATATTATCAAATGATAACAACTTTTATGAAGTAAAAGCTACAAAAGGCACAAGGAAACAAATAGTAAAAGTAGACTTTCCAACGCCACTCTCAGTAGGACACAGATCAAGCAGACAAAAACCAGTAGGAGGCCGAGCGTGATGGCACATGTCTACAATCCCAGCATTCTGTCAAGCTGAGGCAAGAGACTTTGCAAGTCTGAGCACAGCCTGGGCAATTTAGTGACTCATCGAGGCCCTGTTTCAAAAAACATGATTTTATCTTTTGCGGTACTGAGGATTGAACCCAGGGCCTTCACACAGAGCTACACCCCTGGCCCTTGTTATTTCTTAGTTTGAGACAGGGTCTCAATAAATCACTAAACTGCTGAGGCTGGACTCCAATCTTCGATCCTCCTGCCTCAGCCTCCCAGAATGCTGGGATTACAGCATTACAGCCAAGCACCACCTTGCTTGGCTTCTAATTAATTAATTAAGGGCTGGGGACACAGCTTAATGGGAAAGGCTAGTAAGGGAGGAGAGAGTAGAGAGAATACCTGAACAACTAAATCAACAAGGTAGAATTTACTAACATATGTCCAACTCTAATATAAACAAGATAGCTAAGATAGTTATACTGCTAGTTTCTCTTAGTTCATTGAAAAGAAAGATTTGTGCTAATGTTGTTTGGACAATATCTCATGCCTATATCTTGTACCCTGAGTAACTACTCTGAAGATAACAATACTCAGTGTATTAATTATTGTTACTCTCCTATTACCTTGCTTTGAAATTTTTTTCCTTTTAAAATAAAAAAAAATAAAATAAACGTTGATAATAGAAAACAGGTCCTTTTTGTCTTCAGTACTGGGGATTAAACCCAGGGCCTTCACAGTAAGCTACATCCCAAAGCCCCTTTTTCATTCTGAGACAGAGTCACACTAAATTGAGATACTGCCCAGGCTGGCCTCAAACTTGTAATCCTCCCGCCTCAGCCTCTAAGAATGCTGGGATTACAGGCATGCGCCATCATGCCCACTTTAGAAAACAGGGCTTATACAGAGAAACTTTATGTAGTAAATCATAAGAATGCATCCATTCTAAAAGAGAAATACCACAAACCAACTTCTATAATCACGAAGCAGTTAAACTGGAAATTGTTAATAAAAACAACATATATTCGTATTTGTCATGCAAAGAGAATTGATTATGCAATCCTTCCATGATTAAGCAATAGTGTATTTAGAAAAAAAAATCGCAGGCACCTACCACGTGCCTTGCTTGCATGGGGTTTCAGAGATGATCAGATAAATGGAAAGTTTAAAAGTATAAACAGTGTACAGTTCATTTTTTCCCTTTTCATACCTTGCAGCTTTTGGTATGCTTGAAGTTGCTTCCAAAGAAACGGATTAAAAAGAAAAAGGAAATTATCACTATAGAAAAGATTTCCTTTTTAAAAATTAACATCTTTGGGGCCGCTGAGATCGCTCAGCAGCACGGGCGCCTGCTGGCGCGCGAGGTCCTGAGTTCGACCCCAGCTACCCCCCCCAAAAAAAAAAAGAAAAAAAAAGGGGTCAATCAGGAGGGCCGGTGAGATAGCTCAGCGGCATAAGCGCCTGCCCGGCAAACGCGAGGATCCCAGTTCGACTCCCGGAACCCACATAGGAAAAAAGGGCCGCTGATATCACTCAGCGGCACGGGCGCCTGCTGGCGCGCAAAAAAAAAAAAAAAAAGACAATCAAGATTTCAGGGCCCGGTGAGATGGCTCAGGGCCGGTGAGATGGCTCAGGGCCGGTGAGATGGCTCAGGGCCGGTGAGATGGCACAGCTGCGTAAGCGCCTGCCTGGCAAGCGCGAGGGCCCGAGTTCGACTCCCGGAACCCACATACGAAAAAGGGGCCGGTGATATCGCTCAGCGGCACGGGCGCCTGCTGGCGCGCGAGGTCCTGAGGTCGTTCCCCCCGGTACCCACAAAAAAAAAAAAAAAAAGATTTCAGGTAACCGATGAAAGAAACATGAAAGGCAAAGACCAAAAAACAACATTTGCTGGTAATAAGAAACTACATTAACGGCAAACACGTACAAATAAAATTATTTTAAAAGTTTAAATTAGAAATAAAAAGAAAAAGATTTTAGACTCATGAAGACACACGCTTCAGCCGGGTGTGGTGGCGCACGCTTGTAATCCCAGTTTGTAATCTGGGTGGCTGAGGCAGGAGAATTCCAAATTCCAGCAAGTGAGACCTTTTCTTGAAAAGAAAAAAAAAAAAAAAAAAAAAAAAAAAAAGATATAAAGAAAGAAACAAGCTCTTTTTGCTTTTTTAACTTACTTCTGAGGAACTTCTTCCCACACGTGGTCGTGACTGCTAGAGCTCATCCATCAGAAGTCTCAGTCTTGTCTCTCCTCAAGACCAACAATGTGATCAGGAGAATCAGCAGTCTCTTTATGAGAACCTGTGGCGTCCTCCGAAGGTCAGGAACCGTGTGAAGAACCGAGGCTTCCTATGGGGTCACAGGAAAATCCACGTGACCCCGCCCCCACTGCCCTTCCATTGGGTCAGGGGAGTGGCGCGCCGGCCAAGGAGAGTGGAGGACAAGGGACGCTTCCGGGGAAGCCCCACCCACGAGGTCAGGGTGTGAGCGAGCTTGCTTTCTACCCAAATTAGGAAACAGCTTTACTCATTCTCTTTTGTGGCTGACCTGAAAGAGTGGAAACTTCACCAGTTGTTATTTGACCTTTTCTCCCCCCTTGCTTGCAAATCAGAAAACAAAATATCCACATTCTGAGACCCAAGAAGCTAGCAGAACCACTTGACTGAGGAGTCACATCTGGAACTTGCAACCGCGTGACTGAATACCTGACTCTTGCAATAATGTGACTGCATACCTGACTCTTGGAACCTGCATGATTGAAGACACATAGCTGACTTGCAACCGTGTGACTGAATGCATGTTGCAACCACGAGATTGAAGACACATACCTGACTCATTGCACTGAACTGTGAACTATGCAATAAACTAATTCTTGTTTACACTCTCCCTACACCATTAATACTCTGCCACTTGGAGAGTTGTTTTTAAGGTTAAATAAAAATAGCGTTTGGTACTTATTGTTACAAAATAGTTACTATTTGTTTGAAAGAGGTTGTTCTCAGGTTTAACGATCAACAAAGTCCTTGCTTTCATGGTCCTTACATTCTAGTAGAGAAATAAGTTACAAAAATAATTACAGAAGAACAAATAATAAAAAAATTTTTTCTTTGAATGCCAAGTGTGATGATGCCAGCCTGTACTCCCACTACTCGGAGAGGCTGACACAGGAAGATAGCAAGTTGGTGTCCAGCATGCACAATTTAGTGACTTAAGAGTCCTCAAAAACTGAAACTAGGGCTGATGTATTGCTCAGCAGCACAAGCGCCTGCTGGCAAGCGCAAGGTCCTGAGTTTGACTCCTGGTACCCCCATTAAAGAAAAAAAAAAAAAAAAAAAAAAACTGAAACTAGAAATTCCATTTGACCCAGCTATTATCCTTATATGAATCTTCACAAAAGAGTTAAAGACATCATATTACAGCTATACACACATACCAATTGATTATAGCAGCACATTCCATAATAGCTAAATCTTGAAAACACCCTGTATGTCCATCAACACATGAATGGATAAAGAAAATGCAGTACAAATACACAATGGAATACTACTCTGCCATAAAGAAAGATAAACTTGAGGAATTCATAGGTAAATGAATGCAACTTGAGACCATAATGTTAAGTGAAATAAATAAGACACACAAGGATAAATATTCCATGGTTTCTCTTATATGAAAACCCAAAGTATAAATAAAAAGCAAAATAAAAGAAAATAGGAAATAGGAAGATAGATCTTTCTCAAATGGGAAAGGGACCAAGGGATGGAGGGAGGATGGAGGGAGAGAAGGGGAAAGTGATGAATGTGATTGTTATATATTGTAAACACCCACTGATAAAATTTTTTTTAATTAAATAAAAATAGGTCTTGGGATGTAGCTCAGTGAAAAGACCCTAGGTTCAATCCCTAGTACTTCAAAAAATAAATCTCTGAAGAATGTAAACAGGGCAACTTGATAGTGGGGTACAGGGGATTAGAACTAATTTTGATTCAGTGACCAAAAGTTATTATTGAGCACATGACATTTGAACTAAGATGTGAATGGCAAAAAAGGAGTCAGTAGCATGTGAAAAGGTCAAGGGGATAAATCGTCCAGGCAGAGGAAACAACCAAGGCACAAGCTCTGAGGAGAAAATAAATATGGCATATGCCCAAACACGCCAATGTACGAAAAGTGATTAATCAATGAAGGTGAGAGTAAGTGTGTTAGTTATTTCCTAGTTGCTGGAACAAAATATCCAATACCCAAAAGTTAAAGGGGGAAAGGTTTATTTCGGCTCACAATTTGTAGAGATTTCAGTCTATAGTTGGCTGGCTTCAAGGCAGTGCAGCATGGCACAGGAGAAATAGTCCATGGCATGGCAGTCAGGAAGCCACATGGCTTCTTTCTTCTTCCTGTTTTTATTCCATCCAGGCTACAAGCTTATTTGTTGGTGCCACTCACACCCAGAGTGGGTTTTCCATCTTCAGTAAGTCTATCATGCACATTCAGAACTGTGCTAAACCAATGAATGGACTAATCCAGTATTGCACACCCGTGATCCAGTCACTCTCCAAAGCCCCACCTATGATCACATGAGACTTTGGGAGGATATCTAGATATAAGACGTAACATTTCGCCCTTGGCCCCCCGAAGACTCACGCACATCCCTTTATGCAAAAGGCATTTAGTACATCTCCAAGAGTTGCCAAAGTCCTAACAGATTCAGCATTGCTGAAAAGTCCAAGTCCAAAATCTCTGAGATTTAAGGCAAACTCTTAGCTGCAAGTCCCTATACAAATGAAAAGAAAGTTAAACACTTCCAACATGCAATGGCTCAAGACAGACATTTCCATTCCAAAAGGTACAAACGGGGATACAAAGGGATAGGACCAAAGCAAGTCCAAAATCCAGCAGGGCAAACATTAAGTCCAGTAGATCCACATACAGCATCCAAGACAATCTGTGGCAAGATGTGAACTCCAAAGGGTTTGGGTGCCTCTTCGCCTACAGCACTGCTGATGGTTGTAGCTCCCACGGCTTCTCTCTTGTGCCAGCTTTGCTCCCTCCTTGCAGCTTTCCTCAGATGATCCACATTCCTGGCTTCTCCAAACTTCTGGGGTCTCCACTGCACCTTTGGTTTCGCGTTTACAGCTCAACACCTTGCCCTCCCCATTGGTGTTTCTTACTCAAGTTGACACGTCAGTTAGCTATCACAGTAGGACAAGATAAGGTTGGATAGCGATAGAAGCCAGATCATGTTGACACTCTCAAGTCGTATCAAGGATTTGGGATTTAACAAGGATTTAAGATAGGATTTAAGATAATTTAAGGTTTTAAGCATTAGAAAAATAATTTTGGCTCTTCTATGGAAAGTGAAATGTAGAATAATCAGCAAGAGCAAATGTCAAAGAACCAATTAGGGAACTATTACAATTATTGACAAGAGATGATGATGGCTTTGGTTAGATTGGTAGATGGCAGAGTTGTGGAGAAGTGGATGGATTGGGGATATTTATTTTAGTGCTAGAACAGATAGGACTTAGTAATGCATTGACTATGGAGGTAAAGAGGAGAGGGTGTTATGGCTTGTGTCTAGATGTCCCCCCAAAGCCTTATGCAGTCATAGGTGGGGCTTTTTCAGAGGTGGCTGGATCTAGAGTGTGATTGATTCATGGTGCAATGCTGGGATGAAGGATACTAGGATTAAGGGTGGGTGATTACTAAATCAGTCCACTGATGGGATTGGCACCACCCTAATCTTGGTAGCCTGGATACAATGTAAGGGACAGAAAGAGGCTTGTCTTGTCCCTCTTGCTTGCTTTGCTACCTTCTGTCTGACATGAACTATTCTCCTCTACAATATCTGTCTGCCATGCCACCTTGCCTTGAAGCCAGGACTGAAACCTCTACAAACTGTGGACTAAATAAACCTTTCTCCTTTTAACTTTGGGTGTCTGGTATTTTGTCTCAGCAATGAGAGAAAAGTAACTAACACAGAGGGTGAGGCAGGGGCAATGGTAACACCCATGTATTGGGCACATGGAATTAGGTAAATACATGATGTAATTCACTCAAAGAAGGAAGACTCGAGGAGAAACAGGTTTCTCTTTCCCCACCCCCTCAGAGAAGAAATCTGCTGTGGCAATGTTAATAACAGAAAATCTGTATTGTTAATGTAATTAATGATAGGAACATCTATTTCACAGTTGAAGAATTTGTGTGTGTGCATCCGTGTGTTTGCCTATGTGTAAAAAAAAAAAAAAAGAATTGTGGAGATCTAAAGTGACTAATTGAAGTTGCTGTTTGAGACTGCTGGGTTTGCCTATACGTTTAAGAGACTGTTCTGGCTGCATGCAATGACACACTCTTGTAATCCCAGTCCACTGGTAGGCTGAGGCAGGAGGATGAGAAGTTCAAATCCAGCCTGGGTGACTTAGTGATTTAGCAACACCCTATCTCAAAAATGTGTGTGTGGGGGCTAGTGATGTAGCTCAGTGCAAAGGGTCCTAGGTTTCAATTCCCAGAAAGAGAGACAGAAAGAAAGAGAGACAGAGACAGAGACAGAGAGAAAGGCTGTTCTGACTTCTCTGCTGTATGTGTGTGCGCGTGCGCACGTGTGTGTGTATTGCTTCTGCAAAGAAAGGACATTATGCCAGGCATGGTGGCACACACATCTGTAATCTTGGCACTCTGGGATGTTGAGGCAGGAGAATGGTAAGTTTGAGCCCAGCCTGGGCAATTTTGCAATTTAGTGAGATCCTGTATCAAAAAACAAAAACAAACAAACAACAACAACAAAGACCAGGAAAGGTGGGCATGGTGGTGCACGCCTGTAATCCCAGCACTTGAGAGGCTGAGCCAGGAGGATCACCACAAGTTTGAGGCCAACCTGGGGTACGTAGTGAGTTCAAGGCCAGCCTGAACTGCATAGCAAGACCCTGTCTCAAAAAAAAAAAAAAAAAAAAAAAGGAAAGAAATGGTACCAAGCATTGGTGCCACGATCTATGCTCCAGGGAGCTAAACTTGGGCAGCAAGTGAGAAACAACTTCAGTAGAGAAGATGCCATCTCCTATTGCCTGGGGACCTGGATGTTTTGGGATTCCAGGGTAAAGACGTTTCCTCCGACTAAAAGCTCGATGTACATATTCAGACATTTTTCCCCAGAGTCCCATGCGTCTTATGAAAGTCATTGGTAAACATGTCAACTAACTTAGCACCCAGTGGCCCTATTCCAGAATCCCACCCTAAAATCTGTGAGACAAAGCCTTAGTAAGGTATGCATATTTGTTACAATTTTGAAAAGACTTTGTTTCAAACAATTTTGGCTCCTAACAAAATGGAAAGGAAGGCACAATGTCATCTCAAGTACTCTCTGCCTTCATACTTACATACCCTGCTATTACCAACATCCTCTACCACACTGGTACACTGGTTACAAGGCGAAAACATACATGAGCATAATTATCACCCGAAGCCCATAGTTTACATTAGGGTTCGTCCTTGCTGATGTATTCTACTGGTTTAGACAACTAAAGTGTGACATGAGTCCACTGTTATAGTGTCATACAGAATATATTTCTACCACCCTAAACATGCCCTGTGTTCTACCCACTCATCTCTCCTATTATGGTTTATAACTAGATTGCGCACATAAGCTGTTTCTGTATGTTGGCTGCAACAAACATGCAAATGCAGTTGTCTTTTCAACAAACTAATTTCATTTACTTTGATATGGACCCAGTAGTGATATTAATGAATCATATCACAGTTCTATTTCTAGTTTTCATATTGTTCTCCTTACTGGCAGTACTAATCTACCTTCCCACCAATAGTATACGAGAGTTCCCCTTTCTCTCCATCTTTCCCAAACTGTTGTAGTTTTTTGCCTTTTTAGTAATAGCCATTCATTCTAACAGGTGCAAGGTGGATTCTCATTGTGGTTTTGATTTTCATTTCCTTAATGATCAGTGATTTGAGCAGTTCTTTTTATATTTTTTGGCCTTTGTATAACCTTTTTAAAGAAATGTCAATTCAGGTCATTCACCCATTTTTTTTTTGTGGGTACCGGGGGGTCGACCTCAGGACCTCACGCGCCAACAGGCACCCATTCCGCTGAGCGATATCACCGGCCCCTTTTTCGTATGTGGGATCCGGGAGTCGAACTCGGGCCCTCGCCCTTGCAAGGCAGGCGCTTACGCCACTGAGCCATCTCACCGGCCCAACACCCATTTTTAATTAGATTATTTGTTTTGTTTTTTGCTGTTGAGCTCCTTGCATATTTTTAAGACTAAGGAATGGTTTGCAAATATTTTTCTTATCTTTAAGTTATCTCTTCACTCTGTTAATTATTTTCTTTGCCTTACAGAAGTTTTTAGTTTGATGTAATCCCTTTTGTCAATTTTTATTTGTATTGCCTGTGCTTTTGGGTCATATCCAAAAAAATCTCTGCCAGACTGATTCCCCTATATTTTCTTCTAGCAGTTTCAAATCATGTCTCTTACATTTAAGTCTTCGATTCATTTTCAGCTCATTTTCATACACAGTGAGATCCTAAGGTTTAGTTTCTTTCTGCTGCACATGAGTATCCAGTTCTCCCAACACCATTTATTAAAGAGACTTCTTCCCAGCTTAATAATTCTTTCATAGATCATGTCTGCGTTGTTGTATCTAAAATGTTATCATCAAACACAAGGTCATTTATATTTTATGTTATTTCTAGGAGTGTCACAGTTTTTTAAATGCATACATTTAGGTCTATGATTCATTTTAAGTTGACTTTTTTGTGAAGGCTGTGAGATCTGTGTTGAGAGTCATTTATTGCGTGTGTGTGTGTGTGTGTTAAGTCAGTCATGCTTGCATGACTGTAACAATATACCCAAGATAATCAACTTTAAAAAAAGAGAGGTTTATTTTATCTCACAGTTTAGAGGTTTCTACCCATGATAGATTGGCTTGATCACTTCGGGCCTGTGGCGAGGCACTATGTCATGGCAGGAGCACATGGTCGAGGAAACTGCTCACCTCACAGTGGCCAGCAAAGGAAAGAGAATAAAATGAGGGGCCAGGGTCCCAGTATCCCCCTCAAGGGCATGTCCCCATGCCACTAGAAGACTTCCAATTTGGTCCCACCTCCTAAAAGTTCCACCACCTCCCGGTAGTGCTACAGGCTGAGCACTAAGCATTCAACACACAGGCCTTTGAGGTACATGTATCGAAAATGTAACATTCTAGCCCTGATCCTCAAAGGCTGTTATTTGGCCTTTTCTCCCCCCTTGCTTGCAAATCAGAATACAAAAAAAATCTACATTCTGAGACCCAAGAAGCTAGCAGAACCACTTGATTGACTTGCAACCGCATGACTGAATACCTGACTCTTGCAACTGTGTGATTGCATACCTGACTCTTGGAACCTGCATGTATCTATCTCATAACACAAGACACACTTAGTCCATCTGCAAACATCCCTAAAGTCTTAACTTTTCCAGGATTGCTTGAAAGTCTGAGTTTAAAGTGTCCTCTGAGACTCAAGACAAACTCAACTGTGAGCCCCAGTAAAAATATCAGTAAGAAAGCTACATCTGGTATACAATGGTCCAAGGTAAACACTCCTATTCCAGAAGGAAGACTAGCAAGGAGTCTTTGGACCAAACCAAGATGAAAGCCCAGCAGAGCAAACATTAAATCCTCTAACTCCATGTCTGGTGTCTGGGGCATGAATGTAGGCTCCCAAGGACTTAGGAAGTCCCACCTCTATGGTTTTGCAAGGTGCAGCCCGCAAGGACTGTCTATCAGGCTGGCTCCACTAACTGCCGTGGCTTCCACACTCACTGTCTGTGGCTTTCCTTTTGTAGATATTACATAGTTTTTTGGCATCTCTAACTTCCTGGGGTCTCCACTGTAACTTCATTCTCACAACTCCTCTATGCCTGGCTCTGTCAAAGGCTGCTTGTGCAGAATTTGTTCCTGATATACCTTACCTGACATCCTACCCTTTCCTTTGAAATCTTGGGGGAAGCCTCATGGCCCCATAACTCTTGTATTCTGCATGCCTGCAAAGCCAGCATCATGTGGGCAACAACAAGGTCTGCTGCTGGGGTGAGCTTTACCTGGACCAAGTTTAATCATAACTGCAGCAGCCTCTGAGTGCCTTGATGACCAAACACAAGAAAGCAAATCCCAGGGAAACAATTCTGGGGGCAGCCTTGTGTGAGCAAAATGTCCTGGGGGTCTTTTCTCAAATGAAAGTGTTTAGCTTTAATCCTGAAATGGGTGGGATCTCTTGTCTGATTACATTCTCTAAGCTTTCAAAAGGAGTGGTAAGACCAGATGTCTTGACTTTATTCCCGATCCTAGGAGAAAAACTTCTAGTTTCTCACTGTTAAGTAAGTATGATGTTGTTTGATTTTGTAGATATTCTTTATCAAGTTGAGGAAGCTCCACTCTATTCCTAGTTTACTGAGAGCTCGTATCGTGAGGGGGTTTGTCACATATTTTTCTGCATCTACTGATGTGATATGCGATCATGTGATTTTTCTACTTTAACAATTAGTACAATAGATAACATTAATTCATTTTCTAATATTGAACCAATCCTACAGTATATACCTAGGATAAGTCCTACTTGGTCATCGTGCATAGTTCCCTTTTACACAATTGCATTCTATTAGCTAATACTTCATTGAACACTTTTTAATATATGCATGAGAATTATTGCTGTATAGTTTTCTCCTTTTGGTAATGTCTTAGTCTGATTTTGGTATAAGGAGGTTTTAGTCTCGTGGAATGAATTAGAAAGTATTTTCTCTGTTTCTGTGTTTTGAAAGAGCTTGTGGATAATTAGTATAATTCTTTTTGTAAATGATTGGTAAAATTTGCCAGTCACCCCATCTGAGCCACACATTTTCTTTTTGGAAGGATATTAATTATGAATTCATAAATATATGTAGTCTATTCATATGGTCTATTTCTTCTTGTGTGAGTTTTGCCAAATTGTGTCTTTCAGGCAATCAGTGCATTTCATCCATCAAATTTATAAGCTAGAGTTGTTTATCATATTCCTTTTTTTTTTTTTTTTTTGGTTTTTTGAGACAGGGTCTCACTATGCAGTTCAGGCTGGCCTCAAGTTTATTATATTCCTTTATTAACCTTTTTATACCAATGGTATCTATAATTGTACACCTTCTTTCATTTCTGGTATTAGAAATCTGTGCCTTATCCCTTTTTGATAGTTATCATTGCAAAGAACCAGCTGCTGGCCTCACTGATATTCTCTATTGATTTCCCATTTTCATTTCACTGATTCGTTCTCAAATTTTATTTTTTCTTCCACTTACATTGAATTTAATTTGCTTTTCTTATTGTAGGAGTCTGAAGTGGAAGCTTAGATTTTTGGTTTTAGATCTTTCCTCTTCTCAGATATATGCATTCCATGCTCGACATTTCCCTCTCTGCACTGCTTTCACTGCATCCCAAACATTTTGATGAGTTACGTTTTCATCTCCTTTTAGTTTAAAATGGTTTTTGAGATTTCTTCCTTAACCCATATGCTATTTTTTGTTTTGTTTTGTTTTCTGAGAGAGGGTCTCACTATGTGTTTCAGGTTGGCCTTGAACTCACTATGTAATGCAGGCAGGCCTTGAACTCGCAGTGATCCTCCTGCCTTAGCCTCCCCAGTGCTGGGATTACAGGCGTGGGCCACTGTGCCTGGCTCCATATGTTATTTCGAAGTTTGTAATTTAATCTCCATATATTTGACAATTTTCTAGGAATCAACTACAGACTAAGTTCAACTTTACCATGGTGTGAAAGTGCTATGCATTAAATATCAGCCATATTTCAAATTTTGGATTTCCCCGGATAATGATATGCGATATCGTACTTTCCCGGTGCTTGTCAACAGCAGTGAGCTGCAGCTCCCAATCAGCCACACACTCTCAAAGTTAAGCGAATGGTGATCTACATGACAGCATACTAGGTTGCTAAACTGATGTTGGATAGGTTAGGTGTATTGAATGCATTTTCAACTTTGTCAAGATGCATCCCCCGCCTCCCTGGAGACAAGCCTTCAATTACAATGGACCCTTGGTGCACACATTTAATCTACATCCAAACCACTGCACAGGTCAACTGGGAACAGATTTTCCAAATTTTTGTTTGTCAAAGAAAGTCTTGTTTCTCCTTCACATTTGAAGGATGATTTCACAGAGTATTGAATTCTAGGTTTGTAATTCTTTTTCTCTCTCAACACTTCAAATGTTTCACTCCACTCCCTTTCTTGATAGTGTGATATGATGTGCTAGATAAAAGGAACTGGGCCGGTGAGATGGCTCAGCGGCATAAGCGCCTGCCTTGCAAGCACGAGGGCCCGAGTTCGACTCCCGGATCCCACATACGAAAAAGGGGCCGGTGATATCACTCAGCGGCACGGGCGCCTGTTGGCGCGCGAGGTCCTGAGGTCGACCCCCTGGTACCCACAAAAAAAAAAAAAATAGATAAAAGGAACTGCTACAAATAGGCCTTTAGTAACTGTTCTACAATCCAAAGATTATGTCTCTGTTCTTTTAGCAGGCCTATGCTTCTGAACTATTAATTTATTTTTTTCTCTCCGTGTTTTTCTCGCCTGCTCCGTTGGGACCCACAGTTACAGTGTGCTGGATTTATTGTCCTTCTCCCATGTGGAATTCTAGAGTATGATAGAGTTGAGGGAATTTCTTTTCTCCCAGCTCAGTTAAGCTTTGTTGAACTAGTTTTTCCTGAGGAATGACTTTGCAAGAAGAAGAAAGGTCACTGGCCTATTTCAGACTAGTTCCTTTTTCTCTTCCCCTGCTGGAGACATGAGGGATTTTGTTATGATCTTCAGTGTTAAAACATGCTTGAGCTCCCAGAGGTAAAACTCGCAAAAATGTACCCCTTCCCCCATAGCTGGCCACTCTGGAATTTTGTAACTCTGAGATCTGTGTACTCCTGGCCTACAAAAATGTGTTTATTAGAGTCGAGAACTTTCTACTCCATTACTGATTCCCATGGAGGGTTCTGTTCTGGTATGTTGTGAGTCTCTGATCTGCCTGTCTCTTTAGTTTTCAGAGCAGTGGTTTGCCCTGGGAACTTGTTTCTCTTCTAGATCTAAAATCATGTGTTGATTTTTCAGTTTGTTCAACATTTTTTGTTATTAAGATGGAATGGCAACTTCTAAGCTCTTTCATGTGGAACTTGAAACTGAATGTCTCCTATTATAATATTTTATCTTTAGTTTTATTGCAAACATAAGGACTGATACCTAACATTTGCTGTTAACATTTATTTTCTCAATCACTCTTTTTAATATTCCCAGCAACACTTGTGCACATTATGCAACTCGAGATCAAAGAGATTACATGACTTAAATTCAAAGTCACACAGAAAGTAAGTGGTAGGGAAGGGGACTCAAACTCAGCTTGTTTGCCACTAAAATAAGTGGACTTTTGCCAATGCCAGCTGGTATCAAAGCCCTTAAGTGGCTGAGCTGCCATAATATGTCCTATACTTGATAAAGAACTGATCATTATTCAATTTTCTATAAAATGTATGTCAGGGAATGGTGAAGATTGGGGTCATCCCCGCCTAAACATCATAGTCCAACTTTAGGGACAAGTGTGGTCCCTAAAGTAAAATCAAAGGGGTCTATAATTATAAGATCGTTATAGTGGTCTAAGGGGTCCTAGGGTTCTATATATAAGGGGGTCTAAGAATTATAAGATGGTTCCAAAGTCCCTTCTCCCTGGTGGACATGTCCTCTATAATCCTCTAACCTTGAGTATGCTAATCAGTTGACTATGAGTTCATCAGAAAGGATAAACTTCTAGGCGGACCTCAGCTAATCAGGTGAGCCCTTTGAAAGATGGCCCAGGCCTTCCCTAAAGTCAGAGGGTCAAAGCAGGTGTGATGCTCCCCTGCTGTCCTTGAAGAAATAAACTGTATTGTGAAGTATGTACAAAGAGGGGCATCTCCTAGGAGGTGAGGTCAACAGTCCTATAATAGCAAGGAAGTGAAACCTGCCAACATCCTAAATGAGCTTAGAAGAGAGCCCCAGGCTCCAGATATGCATAGGTGACACATGTGGTCGAAACTTTATTAAACCTTGAGCAGAGGGGATCCAGCTCAGCTGGAGCAGGACTTCTGAGCCATGGAAACTGCAAAGTAATAAAAGTGTATTGTTTGAAAATGCTAAGTGTGTGGTCATTGATTATGCAAACATATAAAACTAACAGAAGGTCCTTATCTGGTCTGTGGCTAAAATATCAGATACCCTTGTATTAGTCTGTTTTGTGTTGATATAACAAAATACCTGAGACTGAATAATTTATAAAGAATAGAAATTTATTTTCTCATTGTTTTGCAGCCTGGGAATCCACTATTATGATGCTGGCATCTGGTGGCATAATTATTTCTCAGAGGCTCTACCTCTTAGTACGATTACAGTGGCAATTAAATTTTGATGTGAGTTTTGGAGGGGACAAACATTCAAACCATAGCAACCCTGTCCACGACCCTCTCCTGTTCTAGGTGTTCTGGGTTGTTGCCTAGAGCAGGCTGGCGATGCTAAACTGAGACAAGAAGATGAGAAAATTATCTCAGCAAAGAGCCATTTGCATGTTTCAGGACTAGAGACCACATAGTGTGCACAGAGGGCTGGGGGTGAAGGGGGAAAGTGCCTCATGCTGATCTGAGACATCACAGAATGCTTTCAGAACATTTGAGACTTACCATATTTTCAAGAAAGAAAGAAAGGAAAAACCCTTCCTTTGACCATTAATGCTTCTTTGGCAGAACGTCAGATGAGGGAGTCCCAGAGTATGTATAATTGACCATAACAGCTTTTAGGTTTTTGCAGATGGCAGTGAAATAATTTTCACCAGAAGTTTGAAAAGAGTCCATTCAGTGGGGAGAGGAAAACATTGTTTTCTGTCAACTAACTTAGAGACTGAATAACTAAGTGATTGGATTTTCCCCCTTAGGATGGGACCAGCTGACACATTAATTGAAAGAAGCAGTGTTACCTCTTACCTCTAGAGAAGAAAAGAGTTATATTTTTACAGTTGATATATTCCCTCTGAGTGGAGAGGCATGAAAACACTTCACATTGTGACTTAATTTCACTTTTCTTAAGCTAATTAAATACTTCCTTCCTTCTGCCTCCCCCTAAGGGGATAGTGAGAGAAAATACTAGATTAGCCTCTAATGCCTAAAGTGAGAGGGTTAGAATCCAGAAGTGGATTCTAGGATTCTCTCGCTCTCGCTCTTGCTGTAGCTCTCCCTCCTGAAGATGAGAAAGTTATCTTAGCAAAGATAACTTTCTTTCTTCCCTCCCTCCGTCTCTTCCTCTTTCCTTTCATGATACCCAGGTTTGAACCCAGGATCTTCATATTGTGCTATATCCCTAGCCTTTTTTATTTTTTAGTTTGAGACAGGGTCTCACTAAGTCACCCAAGTGGGGCTAGAACCTGCTGTCCTCTTGCCTCAGCTTCCCAGAATGCTGGGAATCAAGGGACGATTGACAGTAGTATCATTTCAGCAGTCAGAGAAGAGAGGCTGAGATACTGAGATAGCACTTAGAATCATTCAGACTATCTTTTAAAAAGGAACAAAGTAGAAAGGCAAGTGGAGAAAGGAAAGGAAAGGAAAGGAAAAGAAAGGAAAGGAAAGGAAATGGAAAGGAAAGGAAAGGAAAGCAGAGGAAAGCAGAGGAAAGCCAAACCTGGCCAATAAGGGGATAAGAAAAAATCCAAGTCCACAGGACTAAGTAGACATAGAGCTGTGTCAAAAATTCTGGTCTCAGACCCCGAGAAGTGTTCATCCCTCAACCTGTGGCTGCCTCCTAAGTCAATCACCTTCCATTCTGCCCCAAGTACCTCTCCTCTCACAGTCTCCAGACAATTACTGTATTCTCTCCTTTGCAGCTTGTTTTCAGCAGATTTCTTCAAATGGTAAATATTAGAATTGAAAGGGGCACTGAATCATGAAGAGTATTCACATAGGCAATTATTTGTAGTCCCTTAGAGCTATCTCTGGACACAAAACTGGGAGATAGAGCATATATAAATGCAGGCAAAGTGCCTAAATTCCACTGTTTCCAAATATACAGAATTGCACATTCTATTTGTATTCTAAGATCGTTCCCAAGATTTCTTATATCCTTGAGTATATATTCTATATAACCCTAAGGACTATGAATATGATAGATTTTATTCCCATAATTCATTGTTATAATATGGTACAACTCATTTTAAAAGACGGAGATTAACTTCGTTAATCACGTGAGCCCTCTAAATCTGAGGTCACAGATGTGGAAGTCAGATTTGAAGCACAAGGCGGATTTGACATATCATGGCTTGCCCGAAGATGAAAGGGCTCACATATGGGGAGTTGGGACTTCAGCCTGACAACTGTGAGGGACTAAATTTTACCAACAAGGAGAATAAAAGAGAGAGAATATTTTTCTCTAGAGACTCCAGATGAAAACAGTCCTGGGTGCTGGACTTCTGACCTTTAGAACTGAGAGGATTTTTTTAGCCATTAAGTTTGTAACAATTTGTCATGTGATGATAGAAATACTAGGCCCCCTTAATCACTGACTGAACTGTTTATCTATTTGCCTACATTATCAGGGAACTCAGAGTCAAATTTGTGGCAGAAATGTTCACAGTTATAGAGGTCTTTACAATATGTATATATATTTTCAATGTTTTTCTCTTAGTCATGGCTTTCTGCACTTTTGGCTGTTTTGCCTGATTTTTCTATTGTTAATAATGTTTAAACATTCATTTTATGTAATCTTTTTTTAGTCACATTATAAAAGCAATATGCACTCATTGTAGAAAGTGTGGAAAATACAGTTAGGCACAAGAAGAAAAATGAAGCGTTAGAATTTTATCATTTCATCTGGAGAAAACAACTGTTAATGTTTTCTTGCATTCTTTCCAGTCTTTTTCACGATGTCCATATGCATATTTTTATAAAATGAGATCATACTGTATTATTATGCATATTGTTTTTGTAAACTGTCTCAAAACCTTTGCGGAAAAAACAGGATAGAAGTTAACACATATTCAGTGATTCGGAGGTATTTTTCTTTGAGCAGCTGGCTACTTAAGTCAGCAGATATCATCTTTTTTCTTTGCTTGCTTCCTGTTGCTCATATGACACTGTGTTAAAAGTTTTCATCTGTGTTAAAGGTCCCCAAGCCCACCACAGGTCCGATGATTTCCTAGGAGGATTTACAAGGCTCAGCATAGAGTCTTATTCATATCATAATATATTGCAGTGAAAAGATAGAAAGGGAAAAACATCAAAGGGGAAACTCACATAGGGGAAACTCAACACGAGATTGCTCTCCCAGTGGAGCCATGAGGGAAATATTTAATTCCTGCAGCATGGACTTGTGACAACACAAGCGAAGTGTTATCTACCAGGGTGGCTCTTCAGTGACTCAGTGTTCAAGATTTCTATTGGGGATGGTCATGCAGGCACCCTTTGCCTAACATGGACCAGAATTCCAAACTTCCAGAAGAAAAGCCGATGTTTAGCATAACTCATATTGTTTGCATAAACAGTTTAGGCATAGTGAGCCCCTCTTTTCAAGGGCCAAGAGTCCAGCCCATGGCCAACTCTGAAGTGGGCCTTTTTAAGTACAGTGGGCCTCAGACTGCTCTGTTAAATCTTTCTGCACATCACCTAAGTACTCTGTCTCATGGTTCTCCTGCAGTTGTGTACAATCCCTTGTACCCTAGTTATACCTTGTCTCTCACACAGAGTATAGAACACGCATATGTGAGAATCAGCTCTATTTATTATATTTAAGTCTATCATTAGCATATGTTAATTTAAGGTCTTGTCGAGTTAGATAAGAACTGGCCATGAAAGAGCAAGCCCGTGCTGGGAACTGATGCTGATTCCTTCAAAAAGAATCTGGATCTAGAGTGCTGCCTCTGCTTCTCCAAGATTTCTTTCTGCCTTTCCCCATCCGGAACCAAGACTGCCAATGAAAGACCAGGTCCAGAGTTTTATGCTGTGCTGTATGGTTCAGGTAGAGATTTATCTCACAGAGTCTTGCACAAAGAAGGACAGGATATTTCCCGTAGCACCTGACGCCTCTGATCCAGGTCCGTGTTTATTAGCCCCTTATAAGATGCCCAGAAAGAAAGGACTATCTATGTCTTTGCTGTTAGGTTTCCTCTAATTTTCCTGGAGGCAAATATAAGCCACTTATAACACAAAGTTGCCAAATATGTGCCCCTCAGGCCAGTATTTTATTTTGGGGACACCGAAAAGGTATGGAATTCAAGCAAGTATGTTTTTTCCCTACTCAAGACCTGCCTTTTCCTCAGTATTATGATGTGCCTTTGGAAGGAGAGCAGGGCCACTAGTTGATACAGTGCCTTTTGTGAATCAGTAGAAACCACCCCTCCTGGGCTTATGCAGCCCCAGAGACACAGGTCTTGGTGAGAGCCCTTGGACAGATGGACAAAGAAATATTCCCTCTGGGAAGAAGTAGCTCCACACCCTTGTGACAGGCTAAGGGAATAGATAGATGGCTGGATTTCAGTCCCCACTGACAACCTCTGATGGGCACCTTTTGTGCTAACACAGTTTGGCTAACACAGTAGAACTAGGTTGATGTATGTGGGGCTATCTGTAGGTGGGTGTACTAGCAGGTGACACGCTCATCCTCTGTCCTCTTCTTTAAGAACCAAAAAGCCCTGTCCCATTATTTGCCCCCCCCCAGTGAGGTGAAAAAGTACATCCAAATGGGTTGTTGGAGTCAGGCTCACAATTGGAATACAGTAACAGGGAAAGGGTTGCTGGATGCAGCGAAGTAGCATGGATCCTTAGCAGCTAATTTCATCATGGAGTATATATGCAACTCATTGACTCATACTCAAGGGTTCTTGTAGCTACTTTTGAAATATGAAGATAAACTAATTTGAATATTGATTCATAGAAAATAAAATTTTAGTATAGAAAAGCTGCTTTCCTATTACAATTTATAAACCTCAGTGATCCTCCATCCTCATTTGTGAAATGAAGGGTAAAAATAATACCTAGCTGTAGGGTTGTCATGCAGGGTAAATGAGATGACGTATAAATCAACAGGTGTCAGTTCTTTCCCTTTTTTCCTAATTCCTCACATTTACGTGTTGATGAGATCATAAAGCACTTTCATTTCCAAGCTCATCTGATCCTCAAAATTGTCCCACAAGGTAAGCAGAATAAAGATGAATAAAGGGCCTCAGCTTTCAGCAGGCCTGGATGTACTTTCACATGCCTCGATATGAATTTCAAATCCAATCTCAGAACTTTTCTGTTTTCATTGTCCATTTTATGAACAAGACAGTGAGGCATTAGTGGAGAAATGGTCCACATATGAAGATCCCACTAGTATCTGGGGAAGCTTTTACTGAGTAGCAACTGAGTGGGTCTTTTTCTTTCCTTGTGGGCCAACAACATGGGAAAAGAACTGCTTTACTTGGTTGAATTTCTCTTGTTCACTAGGGTTTTACACACAAAGGAGTATTTAATACATGATTGCATCTTACCTACCTCAATCTCTCTTAATCATTAAAATTCTAAACATTAAATCCAGCAGAGCTATAATAGAGAATCTAAGAATAGGGAACATAGTACACAGAGAGAAATGTTAAATTATATAACCCAAAGCACTTATGTTCTTATTCTATAATATTTGAATATTCTGAGAAATAATTTTATTGTCTGCTCATTTTTGCAAAGTCACTCTTGGTCATGGTGGTACACTGAAAAGTCATCCTACTGATAATTCACTGCCTAGATTCTTCTTTGAGATTCAAGTAAGATTTGGAGGGGGTTGGAATTAACTGAAATTTGCACATAATATACCACAAGCAAAAAACTAGGAATTCTTTAGGGTCTTTTTTTTTAATCAGCGTATGCTTGTGATACACAATAATGACATTCATCTTGGGGAATTGGTACATACACATATTCCATCTTGGTCATTTTTACTCCCCCCACCCTTTCCTTTCCATTATTCCCTAGATCCCCTTCCTATCTCCGCAGCATCTACCTCCCTGTTTCCTATCATCTTTCTTTTATCCTCCCATCTTTCTTTTATTTTGCTATTTAAATTATTTATATGATTTGGTTTTCTCATATTAGAAAAACCACGCGATATTTAACCCTTGTCTGACTTACTTGACTTAGCATTATGGTCTGAAGATCTGTTCATTTTCCTACAACTGACTCAAGTTTATCCTTCTTTGGGCCGGTGAGATGGCTCAGCGGCTTAAGTGCCTGCCCGGCAAGCATGAGGGCCCGAGTTCAACTCCCGGAACCCACATACGAAAAAGGGGCCAGTGATATCGCTCAGTGGCATGGGCACCTGCTGGCGCGCGAGGTCCTGAGGTCGACCCCCTGGTACCCACAAAAAAAAAAAAATTATCCTTCTTTATGGCTGAGTCACACTCCAGTGCGAATATACACCATATTTTCTTTATCCATTCACCTGTTGATGGACACATAGGCTGCTTCCCTGATTTAGCTATTATGAGTTGTGTTTTTATGGGTACGCATAGCTATTATGAATTGTGCTTAACATGGATATGCATGTAACCCAGTAATACGATGTCTTTAACTCTTTGGGGAAAATGCCTGGAAGAGGTATAGCTAAGTCAAATGGAACTTCTGTTTTTGTATTTTGAGGAAACTCCATACTGATTGGTAAGATACTGAGGCATCTCTTGGAGTCCAAGGTTAGAGGACCAAGTAACTGAAAAACCCTCAGAAGATCAAATTAACTACGGTCATTTCAATGCTGCTTCTTTCTGGGCTTCTGCCTAATTTCTGACTCACTTTTCAAACTGGCTTTCCCTGCTTGGCACCTCCAGAGTTGAACCCTGCTGCTCCATGGTGGGTCACATAACCAACCCTGGCCCAATAAGTTGTGAGTAGGAGGACTGAGTTGAAAATAGACCTCAGCTGAGCCAATGAGATTCTCCTCCAGACCAAATATGAGTAGCATCTATGGGCTGCTGGAGCCAAAACCATGCCAACCTGGGAGGAATACTTGTCAATATACATATAAGCAGGCAGTCTTTCTCCTTTTCTCTTGGTCACCCACCCTGTCTCTTCATCTCTGCTTCTGTTTGCACACCACTCCATGAATTCTCATCCTCCACCTGTCTCTGCCATTCTCTGCAGGCCAGTTTTGAGGGCTTCAGTGTACATATGCCACGTGGCTGATTCATACTTCTTGAACTTATGTGTCTTCAGCCGAGGTCACTGGCAGAAACTGACTAGCGTTTCACAATCCCAGTTCTAACTTTTAGGCAAAAATGAGAATGGGTTTTTGTAATGATTAAATGAGAAGAATTCATAGATATAATAAGCATTCTCAGTGTAGTAATTATTGTTGTTGTTATTTTAAAAAAATCTTACTTTGGTGTTCCCTGTCCAGGTTACACCCAATCACTTCTGTTCTTTTAGCCCCAGATAGAATGAATCACTTCTTTACTGCCCTTGCTGCTAAACCTTGTTCATGTTTCTCTTTTTGTTGTTCAAGTCCCCTGTTACGTTGCAGTTATTTATTGACATATCTGTCTCTCAGTCTGTACTGTAAGCTCCTTGGGCAGGTGCAGGAGCCATGTCCTTCTTTCTTTGAACCCATTACTGGGGGGCCCTGGGCAGTGCCCAATGGATGGTAAGTGTGCCAGAAATGCTTGCTCAAATGAATGGCAGACATGTGGCAGGAATAGCAACTCAGTGTTGTCATTAGAATCAACCTATGCTACCTGCAGTAGAACCTTGGGGATGGGATGTTTTTCTTTGAACCTACTGCAATGTCTTTCTTACTTCCAAATAACAAAGTAAAAGGTCAAATTCCAAATTAGAGGTTATCTTTGAGCACTTAATAAATGCGAGTCAAATGTGTATTGACAAGGTTTTCTCCTGGGTCATTTTAGTGGCTCACCAGTGGAGGAGGATTTTAATCAAGGTTAATTTATAGAGGGCAAGTGCTGTTTCCAGTTAAGCACTTTGATTTGTAAGAGATGGCTTTGGAGTGGGATCGTCGGGCTCAAGTGTCTATGCTTCATACAGAACGGTATACACCCAGGATCATCTCCACAATGACGTGGGTCCACGTGGTGATTAACAAAGGGATTAAATCCTCAGCCTCAATCCCTGTTCCTGGGTTCTTTTCCTTAAACTCTCTACTCCCTTTGCACGTTTTTGCCCACTTTACCGCACTGTTTCTTCTTCCTCTGCTAAAAAGCCTCCATCCCCTGTACCTCCTTAATGGCTGTTTGGCGCTGGGGTTTGTTTGTTGCAGGTATGTGTATGTCTATCTCCAGTGTTTTCAGTTTTGTGACGTGAAGGCCTTCGTAGCACACAGGGACCTTTATTGCTAAAATTGATGTTAACATACATCCACTTAAATTAATGTTCTCATCTCAACTCGTTTACCTGGAGGGTGTAAATTCATATGCCAAGGTAAAGGAAAAGAAAGGACAGGTGGAATAGGAAGAACAGGGAACTGAGGAATATCTTTCACCATTTATTTAACCTGCAAACAAGCCAAGAAGGTAATTTTTATGATCACTTCCAGTGAGGAAATGCCAAAGGGAGGCAGCTCAGTGAAATAATTTGCTATTAAGGAGCAAGGGGTAGGGATTTGAAACCTAGATCCTCTAATTTCCAATTGATGCTTTTTCCTTTCTACCTGGATAATTCTCAAATATGGTGCCTTTGAAGAAAAACAACTTTGCCGGTGTGCTGGTGCATGCCTGTAATCCAGCACTCAGGAGGCTGAGGCAGAAGGATCATCACAAGTTTGAGGCCAGCCTGGGCAACATAGTAAGTTCAAAGCCAGCCTGAAATACATAGCGTGACCCTGTCTCAAAACAAACAAAGCAAAATAACCTCATCTCTTGTATATCATTCAACAAACAATCAGATCTTAATATTTGAGACAAGGGGGTGAGCAAACTATGACCTGCAGGCCAAATCCAGTCTGCTACCTATTTCTGTAGGCTTTTTAATAAATTTAAGTTAAAAAATTGAATGAATAATACTTCTTGGCACACAAGAATGATATGAAATTCAAAACTTAGTGTCTATAAATAGTTTTTATAGAAACTCAGCCATGCCCACTTTTATATTGTCTGTGGTGACTTTTGTATTAAAATGGCAGAGTTGAATACCTGCTTGCATATATTCATACAGCTAGAGACTATATAGCCCACAAGCCGAAACTACTTACTGTGTTGCACCTTGCAGGAACACTTTTCTGACCACTTATTTATCCCTTGCTACCTAAAGCACAGTCAGTCCATGCACCAGCAGCCTCAAGTCACCCAGGATCATGTTAGCAACGCAGAATCTCAGCTGCCTTCCAGGCATTCAGACCTAGGGCTCAGCAGCTGCATTTTAATAAGAGCCCCTAGTGATTCATATGTACATGAAGGTTTGTAAATCTCAAGCTCTGAAGAGAACTGATGAGGGTTTTTCCCTACTAGACAAGCAGTGTGTGGGTTACTGGAAAGGAAAGGAAATAGGGCTTGGGGTCAGACAGGTGTGGATTGAAAATCTGTTTCTTCTGTGGAGTGGCCTTCAGTTTCCTCACCTGTGAAGTGAGGATGAGGATGCTTTCTTCATGCATTTGTTTTAGATTGGATAGTGTATTAATTTCCTAGTGCTGTCCTAACAAATTACCACAAAACTGATAGCCTAAAACAGCAGAAATGGATTTTCTTATAGCTCTGGAGGTTAGAGAAGTTTGACATCAAACGTTACGGGACTGCTCTCACTCTGAAGGCTCTAGGAGAGAATCATTCTTAGCCTCTTCAGCTTCAGTTGGCACCAGGTGTTCTTTGGCTGTGCCCACATTTCTTCAACCTCTGCCTCTGTCTCTACATGGCAGGACTCTCTGTGTCTCTGTGTGGCCTCTCTTATAAGGATGCCAGCTGTAGGATTTAGAGATTCCTCTAAATCCAGTAACATATGGTCTAAGATCTTTAACTAACTACACCTGCAATGATCCTATTTCCAAATAAAGCCACATTTGGAAGGTCTGGCTGTACATGAATTTGGGGGGGGACATTTAGCCCACCACAAATTACATCAATATAGATCAAATGTCTGGCACAGTGTGGGCACTTAAAACATGATTCCTCTACCATCTTTTTTCCTTTTCTCCAAATGACTCCAGGGCAGAGAACAGAGTGAGGAATTACGGGAATTTCAAAGGGCATCTTCCCCAGTTTGACAGAGGAGCATCTATTTCACTACCACACACAGAAGATGCTTTCCTGACATGCATCCTGCTGCTAAATCAGTTCATTTTTTTTCCTCTACATTTTGGAGCAAAAGTTTCTCGCAAGTGAAGGAACAGATGAATGAAAAGAAATGAGCCACAGGCCAGAAGAGCCTTGCAGTGCAGTGGTTGTACTGACGTGCTCGTTCTTTCCTCTCTGCTGCGGTTGTGCCTGCCTGGGGAGAGTACTAATGTTCTCAGCAAAACTCCTACAGGCCAGGGCTTTCTGTGGTCACCCTGAAGGAGAAGCTTTCCTTTCCTACGAAGTGCATGTATATCTCAAGAGAAAGTGAGACAGCTACCAAATTTCAACTCTTGGAAGAGCAAATCTTGATAGGTGTTATCTTTGGCGGAATCACTTTTGGGGTCTCCTATCAGAAACCATTGCTGGCTATTTTCGGATTGGCCAGGTAGTGTGACAAGCCCATTTCCCATTGTTTTTGTATCTGTAATAGCTAAATCTCCTTGCAGAAGAAGCACTGGGTTACACTGTCCTCCTGTATTGTACTTCTATTGTATGGGTCTGGCCTATTCTATATTAATTACCCAATTAGCCATGAGTGGTGCACATTACAATTTTGAATTTCCTGTAAACAGCCTCCCTCATAGGAGATATGTGGAAATCGCCTCAATACCCAGCAACCAAGTGCTGTAATTCTCAGCACACCTGTCTTGGAGCTGAAACAAATCAATAACTAAATGTGACTGCAGCTAGGTTACTAACTCAATCTTCTATTCTCCAAGGGGGAAAGAGGTGCAACCTTTAATACTGAGGAGCCTACTGAACGACAGTGGAAGCTTTGTTATTGGTAAGAAGAAATCTACCAGGAAGCAGAAATCCTGGTCTTGGAGACAGTTTTTATTTCTCTATTTTACACATTTATTTTAAATTAGAATTGGTATTTATTTCCTGATCCTGTTTTAGAAATGATAAGGGAAATTGAATCATGTCCATTAAAACTATTTTCTCTGTGCATAGCAGTTTAAAAAGAATAACTTTGTTTTCCTACAGAAGAATTGGAGGACCAAGGTACATTGCCCCCAAAATAGGAAATAAAGTTGCCCTTGAAGAATTACACGCTGAGCTCAATAGATAGTGGATTAAAGCAAAGTCACCTGAATGTGGTGAGGTGACTTGCAATCCTGGCTGCACATTAGAATCACCTGGAGAGCTTTTTAAAAATACTGCTGCTCCAGGTCCATCACCAGAGAGGGTTATTTAATTGGGCTGGAGGGGTACAGGTTTATTAAAGGCTCCCTAAGAGATTCACTCTTGCTGTCATGGTTGAGAATCATTGCTTTAAAGAGATAGAGTAGCTTGTAGGCTTTAGGACTTCACTACATCACAGAATACTTCTAAAGAAAACATCTTTCAGGACAGGGAAGGTTGTGGTTAGCTAAGGAAGCTTGTGGGTGGGAAGTATGCCTTTAAGCCCTTCTCTGATCATCCATTTTCAAATTTCACTCCACACCCTCCATCCTCCAATCCTTGTCCTTTCCCTGCTCTAATTGTCTCCCTTTATGTTATTTTCTATTGAAAATTATAAGCACCAGGAGAATGGTGGAGACTTACTTGCCTGTTTAGGGGCATAGATCTTTTGCAAATGGAAAGGGGACTAAGAGATGAAGGGAGGGTGTAGGAGCAGTAAAGAGGAAGTAAAAAGATTTAAGATGTGTTATGTATGTGTACCAACTCCCCATGATGAATGTAATCATTATGTACTGCAAATATGTACCAATAAAATTTTTAAAAACTTAAAAATTATTTGCCTGTTTTATTCACTACTGTGCCTAATGGCTATTAGACTATTAGAGTCCAGCACAAGATACAGAGCAGGCAATATATAATGAATGAACAAACAATGAATAAATGAAAGAGAAAGGAATAGACAAACAAGAGGAATCACAGAAGCAAGTATTTCTATTTTTTAGCAAGTAATCCCTACTGCAAAAACTATGCAAAAGATTATTTTTAGTTGAGTCCATAAAACGTTACACAGTAATCAATTGATTATAGTTTGGATTCGAACATGTGCTTGCCTTAGAAGAGAAAGAATATACTGTCCTTAAAAAGATATAGGTCCTGTGGCAGCAGTAAGTTTCCCTGTACATTAAGAAATTGGCATTCAGATTACACTTCCAATTGCTATATAAAAGTTCCTGTAGGGAGAAAATAAACTAGTTGTGCCAACTCTTTGATTCCTGTGATATATTTTTTTCATTGTGCATTTATAAATTAGCATTTGGGTTTTATACATTATTCTTTGAGTTCGATTAACATGAGTACACTTTTGAGCAGTGAGTAGATTTATCTCTGTGTCATATGCGATTCATTTAGGTTCTGAGATTTCAGACCACAGCAAATTCACCAGGGTTGCGAGGACCGCCCTCTGAAGCTATTTCCACCTCTACCTAAAGGATACTCACAAAATTCTTTTAATATACGCCGCATTTTAATAAAAATAAAATATTGTACTATCCTTGATTATGATTTGAAAAATTTCAATATCTATGTGAATGTCACTTCTTAGGTTTCTTTTCAGGCTATATAACTGTCCTCTTTAGATGATTCTGCTTTGTCCATTTGATTGAAAAATCACTGCTCCAAAGGAGCCCTCTACTAGCACACTTGTAGGGTTGACATTTCCTCCAGCTTTCACCTGTGACAGTGTATTAGTCAGTTGCTTCTGGGTGGGACAAAATTTCCAACACCCCCACAACTTAAAGGAGAGAAAGCTTATTTTGGCTCAGAGTTTCAGTTCATGGTTGGCTGATTCCAAGACATAAACAGCATGGTGGAAGGGCTCGGCGGAGGACTGCTGCTCACCCCATGGCCGCCAAGAAGCAGAGATAAGGGAGGAACCAGAGACAAGAATACACCCTACCGGGTCGCAACCTAGTGATCTGCCTCCAACCAGGCCCCACGTCCTAACAACACCTTCAGCTACTGAACTCGGCAATGGACAAATCCACTGATGAGTGTAGCACCCCCAGGATAGAATCACATTCCAAACACGTGAGACTGCTGGGGGACATTTTAGATCTAAATCCTAACAGACAAGCAGGCCTTCTTTATAGTTGACCAACATCTGTTCCCTCCTAACTCCTATGTAGAAGTCTTAGCTCCTGGACAGAGGAAGCCTGGATAAGCTCCTTTTATTTCACATAGGATGATATGAAGACTTTTCTCATTGCCTTCATAGTTTTCCAAAGTTTTGAACCCAGAGTAAAACAAAAACAACAATAAAAACTCAAATAAATGAACTCCCAAAGCAGGAGGCATTTCATTTACTTTATTCTACAGATCAATTGATCTTCATGAGGTTGGAGAAAAACGAAGGAATTTGAGCCTGAAGTGGAAGCCACCACCAAGAAATAGCTCCCTGATCTGCCTTCTGCCCGCACATATGTAGACAGTTCATCAGCACAGCGAAGTCGAGATTGCCATCTCTTCCTGAGGCTCAAGGCTCCCCAGGCATTCATTTTGTGTAGCTGTCCTCCAGCCAAGACATCAGCAGGAACCTTAATAATAGCGATAATAACAGTGGCAACAATACAAAATCTAAAGGAATTTGCCAGGAGGTGCTCAGGGAAGGATCTGTTGTCAGCTAATGGAGTCTCCATTGTAGGGAACTTTTCTGCTTTTCATTCCCCCTGGGGATGACACTTTCCCCTCATTACTCAATCATTTATTCCACATCTATTTACCCTCTTTCTCATCACCCAGAGCTGGCTTTTCTAACATTAACGTGTGCAGGAATCATGTGGGGATCTTAAACCGTAGGTTCTGATTTAGTAGGGGCCCACATTCTGCATTTCTAACAAGCTCTCCAATAATGACAGTGCTGCTGGTACATGGACCACACTTTGAGTAACAAGGTTCTCTTGCTGTGTAATGCTTTCTCTCAGCAATGAAAGAAATGTTCTACAATGTGCACTGCCCGATATGATAGCCACTAGCCACATATGCCTATTGAGCACTTGAAATGTGGCTAGGGTGATTAAAGAACTGGATTTTTTTTTTTTTTTTTTGTCTTTTTGAGACAGAGTTTCACTATGCAGTTTAGCCTGGACTTGAACTCACTTTGTAGCCAAGGCTGGCCTCAAACTCGCAGCAATCCTCCTGCTTCAGCCTCCCGAGTGCTGGGACTACAGGTGTGCGCCACCATCCCCGGCCAAGAACTGAATTTTTAATGGCAGTTAACTAATTAATTTAAATATATAGCAATGTACAGTGCAGTTTTAAGTATGAATCAGTTGACAAACTTTTTACGTAAAGGGTCAAATAGTGTATGTATGTATTCGGCTTTGTGGGCTGTATGGGCTCAGTCGTAAGTACTCAAATCTACCATTGGAATGTGAAGGCAAAAAAAAAAATATGCAATTCATAAGTGAGTATGGCTGTATTCCATTAAGACTTTATTGATAAAAGCAAGTCAACTGGCTTCGGCCTGTGGCCTATGTTTGTAGACCTCTGACTTGAAATGCAATTTGGTAATGTTAAAAGAAAGACTAAAAATAACCTGAAGCATATTCTTCAGACTAAAATAAATGTCTTTATTTAAATATAAACCTAAACTGCATAAAATATTAGTTTTGCTTTTAATCCATAAAACTCTATAAACAAATTGTCTTTTAAAAATTGAAACCTGGGCCGGTGAGATGGCTCAGCGGCTTAAGCGCCTGCCCGGCAAGCGCGAGGGCCCGAGTTCGACTCCTGGAACCCACATACGAAAAAGGGGCCGGTGATATCGCTCAGCGGCACGGGCGCCTGCTGGTGCGCGAGGTCCTGAGGTCGACCCCCCGGTACCCACAAAAAAAAAAAAAAAAAAAAAAAAAAAAAAAAATTGAAACCTAACGTTCCATGTTATTGTACAGAATTATTACTCATGAATTTTCATTACTGATATCTACTGGATAGCTGTTCTATATTCACACACATTTTGTGTGCTTTTTAAGTCTTTCGATATTTACTGAACCACCATTCATATAATGTGGTTCTGTGTGCCATTCTTCAGTAAATATTTTTGAAATACTAACTTCTCAACTTAATGGTTGTAGTAGCAGGGTTATTTTCTCTTGATACGTGTACTGTTTTCAACACAGGAAAAGATGTACATAATCAGTCCCTATTAATCCAGCTGCATTTCTCTTTTTGTCGTTTTTCACAAAAGCTGCCTGGACTAATTTTTTATAGACATTTTATTAAGTTGGCAATGTTTTTCCAGTTATGCTATCTATCTTCAAATGATGAATGGAATGTTGGGACGTTGCTAGTTCGCATCATTAACCATTAGAAATACTAAGGAGTTATAGAGTAATCCCTCATTGTGCTAAGCATGAAACATTTTTCTCTAAAATGAACAATTTAAAGATAATCAAATTTTATAAATGCAAAGGATTTCACATCCTTTATGAACACAATCTATGTTCAAAAATCAATATCACGCCATTTTAGTAAGCCATCACAGTGAAATGCTTATAAATGTGCTTATTCTTTAATGACATTAATGGAACACTGGTCAGAAGTCATACCTGTGGCCTAGTAAGGAAGAGCTGAGAAGAGTGGCGTAACCAAATAACTTTGGCTCAAGAACATGCTGAGACTTTACCCGATGGGATCTTCCAAGTGAATTGCCATTATCTACCCATCATGCCCAAAGGCAGCCACTGGTCCAAGGCACTGTTTCCAAAGAGGACACATGAATTTGTGTGAGTTCAGTTGGGGCTGACACTGAAGTATAGACATTTTGGTGGAGGTGATTAGGGAGAAGATCTGCAGGCAAAGGAGATACTTATAGTCAGGTGAGTTAGAGTGTCGTGTTTACTTTAAAAGTGAACGGTGGGACATTGGGGAGCAGCAACCAAGTCAGTGATTTGTTATGTGAGGACCAAGGGAAAGGGATCACAGCCTTCTAACAGTCTAAGCCTTATATGTTATGGTTTAAACTTTTCCAATGAAGAAGTATGTATCATTACAGACTAAGCATGTAATGTGGGATATATGGTAAAGATCATATAATGGTAAACACATGGTTACTGTGACTCTAACCTCAGTATTTTAGATACTAGCTTTAGGACACAGCATTATTATAGTCTCCAGTTCCTTGTAGGGATGGGGCTTCTGATATCTTATCAGGCTGGGGTAAGGCAATACAGCACAGGTTTCGAAACCAAGGCAAAGAACTTTTGGCGCCCTTTTATGTTGCAAGCTTTTGAACCTCCTTTATGGTTCAGAATGTGTATCTCATTGTTAGTACTCTCCATTTCTCCTTCTTTTTGTCTTCTTACCTTTGCTCTTCCACAGTACTCTGTATGCACCTCTTCTATCACATCACAGTACACGTGCAGTCTTGCAACTGAGTTTATCTATTTTTCTATCCCATTTAACTGTGAATTCCTTGAGGATAAAAAGTATCTTGTTCATTCTGAGTATCTTCTACATCCTCAGAGCTTAGCATAATGTCTTTAATAAGTTAGGTGCCAATAAAGACAAAAAGATATTTGCATCAAATATTCAAAGCCAAATAAAACTTATTTGAAAACGATTTTATTATGAAGTTAACCATTTAATTGAAGAATATTTTCAAAATACATTGAATAAAAGGCATATCTTTGTTTTATCTAAATTGTACTAACACACCATTTCAGCTTGCTTTTCCACTTACATATCAGGATTATTTTACAATGTTATAACTATGAAGTATTTTTTTTAAATCTACGATAGAGATATTTGGCTTTTGTTTTAGAGCTATCAGGCTGGCCAAATATTTCATTTTACCCTCTGCATTTTTCCAGTTAGGAAGAGCTTTATAATTAATTCTTGCCAATAGATAAAGGCAGAAAGGAGAAGAGTCATATGTCGGCTGATGTATCAAGAGCTGGCAGGTGTCTGCGTGAATTTGTTTCATTTTTTTTTTAGTATCCTTTTTATTTTAAAATTTCTATCAGTACATGTTTGCAGTATATAATGATTACATTCATGGTGGGGAGTTGGTAAATGTACAAAACACTGCATAATTCTTTTATCATCCACTTTGCCTCCCTTCCCTCCACCCTCCCTCAATCTTGGTCAACTTCCCTTTTGCAAAAGGTCTATCTCCATGTTTCCTACTACCTACCTTTCTTTTTGATCTTTATAGTTTCAGTTTTTCACATAAAAGAAACCATGCAATATTTAAACTTGTGTGTCTAACTTATTTCAGTTAACCTTATGGTCTCAAGGTGCATCGATTTTCCTACACATGACTCAAATTTATCCTGCTTTATGTCAGAGCAGTACTCCAGTGTGTATAGATGCCACATTGTCTTTATCCATTCATCTGTTGATGGACATATAGGCTGTTTCCAAGATTTAACTATACTGAGTTGTGCTGCTATAAAGATGGGTATGCATGTATCACTGTAATATGATGTCTTTAACTCTTTTGGGAAGATTCCTAGAAGAGGAACAGCTGGGTTGAATAGAATTTCTATTTTTAGTTTTTTGGGGACTCTTTATACTGATTTGCATACTGATTGTACAAGTTTACAAACCCACCGAGAATGTAGGAGGGTTCCTTCCCCCCATCTCGAAGCCTGGCTAGCATTTGTTATTATTTGATTTCATGATGATAGCTATTCTTTCGGGAGTAAGATGGAATCTCAGTGTTGTTTTAATTTGCATTTCTCTAATGGCCAGAAATGTTGAACATTTTGATGTATTTATTGGTCATCTGTACTTCATCTGAAAAGTGTTTATTTCAGATGTCCATTTGTTGATTAGGTCTTTAAATCTGGGGGTTTAATATTTTTGAGTTTTTATATATTCTAGATATGAGTCCTTTGTCTGAGGAATAGCTGGCAAAATTTTTTCCCATTCTGAGTGTTGTCTTTTCACTCTGTTGGTGGTTTCCTTTGCTCAACAGAAGCTTTGATTCTTGATGTTATTCCTTGTGCAATTGAGGTTCTGTTCTGCTTTAATATTTAGATCTTTGTCCAAGTGTGGTGGCTTATGTTTGTAATCTCAGCATTCAGGAAGCTGAGGCAGGAGGATCATTGCAAGTTTGAGGCTAGCAGGGGATATGTAGTGAGTTCAAGGACAGCCTGAACTGCTCACCAAGATCCTGTCTCAAAAAACAAAAACAAAAACAAAAACAAAAATTAGATCTTCGATCCATTTTGCTTCCAGTTTAATATATACTGAAAGATATGGGTCTAGAGTCAATCTTCTGCAAGTGTATAGTCAGTTACCCCAGCACCATTTGTTAAAGAGACTATCTTTCCTCCAGTGTATGTTTTCAGCCCCTTTGTCAAAGATCAGATGGCTCAATGCACCTGGCATTGTTTCTGCATCCTCTATTCTGTTCCACTGATTCACATGTCTGTTTTTGTGGCAATACCATGCTGTTTTTATCACAGTAGCTTTGTACTATAATTTGAAGTCTGGGATTCTGATGCCTCTTTGCTTTGCTCTTGTTTCCCCGGATTGCTTTTGCTAGTCTGGGAGTTGTCTGGTTCCATATGAACTTTAGGATTGTTTTCTCTAGTTCTGTGAGGAATGCTGCTGGGAAATTGAGTGAGATTGCATTAAATCTGTATATCAGCTTGGAAATATGGTCATTTTGGCTATATTGGTTCTGACTCCCCAGGAACAGGAAATATCCTTCCATTTTCTGATGTCCTCTTTGGTTTTCTTTTTCAAAGTACTATAGTTTTCATTGTAGAGTTCTTTCACTTTCTTGGTCAGGTTAATTCCTAAGTATTCCATTTTTTTGGGTGCTATTGTGAAAGGTATTTTTTTGCTGATTTCTCTCTCAGTGAGTTTATTATTGATGTAGAGGAACACTACTGATTTTTGCATGTTGACTATTTTTTTTTTTTTGAGACAGAGTCTCGATATGTAGTTCAGGCTGGCTTTGAACTCACTATGTAACTCAGGCTGGCCTTGAACTCTTGGCAATCCTCTTGCCTCAGCCTCCAGAGTGCTAGGACTGCAGGCATGCACCACCACGTCTGCCTTGAGTGCTGACTTTTTATCTTGCTATGCTACTGGATTTGGTTATTAATTCTGCGAGTCTTTTGGTGGTGTTTCTGGGGTCTTCTATGTAGAGAATCATGTCATCTGTAAATAATGATAATTTAACTTCTTCTTTTCCTATCCATATCCCTTTTATTTCTTTTTCTTTTCTAAATGCTGTGGCTAATGTTTTGAGAAATATATTGAACAGGAGTGGTGATAGAAGACACCCCTGTCTTGTTCCTGGTTTTCGAGGGAACACTTTCAGCTTCTCCATTTAGTATGATGTTGGCCATTTGCTTGTCATAGACGGTTTTTATCAAATTGAGACAAAGACCTATATCTACTTTCTTCAGGGTCTTTATCATGAATGGATGTTAGACTTTGTAAAAGGCTTTTCCCGTGTTTATTGAGTTGACCATGTGACTTTTTTCCTTGCTTCTGTTTATGGGATGTGTTGGATTTATTGATTTGCATATATTGAACCATCCTTGATCCCTGGGATAAAGCTGACTTGGTCATGATGTATCTATCAACTTTTTCAAGATTTTTGCATTCTGCTTGCCAGTATCCTGTTGAAGATTTTTGCATCTATGTTTATTTAAAATATCGACCTGTAGTTAGTTCTCTTTTTCATTTGGGGCCTAGTCTGGTTTTGGAATAAGAGTAATGCTTACTTCCAGGAATGAATTTAGGAGTACTCTTTCCCTTTCAATTTTATTAAAAAGTTTTACGAGTACTGGTGTTTTATTTTTCATGAAGTTCTTATTGAATTCATTGGCAAATTCATTGGGTGTTGGGTTTACATAGTAAGTTTTGTTTTTTATTATAGCTTCTATTTCATGACTGCTATTGGACTATTGAGTGTTTTTATATCTTTTTGGTTCTGTTTTGGTAATTCATATGTATTTAAGAATCTACTTCTTCCGAATTCTCTATTTTATTGGAGTACAGGTTTTCAAAAACAGTTACTAATAATCTTCTGAATTTTGGTAGTGTGCATTGTGATTTCACCTTTTTCATTTCTAATTTCATTGATTTGGGCATTTTTTTTCCGTTTTTGGTGAGATTGGTTAATGGTTTGTCTATATTGTTTATTCTTTCAATGATCCAGCTCTTCCGTTCATTGATTCTTTGCATTTGCTGTCTCAATTTCATTAATTTCTGCTCTGATGTTTATTTTTTCGGGGAGGGGCTACATTTAAAAAAAATTTATTAGTACATTTTTTCAGTATGTAATGACTGTGTTCATTGTGGAGAATAGGTACATATTCATAACACATCTCAATGCTTGTTTCCCCCTTGCTGTTTACCCCCTTTTTTGCCAGCATCAGATTCATTTATTTATCTTATAAGTCCTTATAAAGTTAATTATACATACAGGTTAACAGCAAGATAAATAGAACAAAACATATGAAACACATTAGACAATTATACTGAATCTAGGTGTACTTTTAGATACATTGTCCATAGTAAGTTCAAGGCCAGCCTGAACTATGTAATAAGACTGAGTCTCAAAAAAAAAAAAAAAAACAATTAAAAAAAAGGAAAAGAAAAAAAAAAACACTGTGGTCTCAATGTGCATGTATTTTCCTACAAATGGCTCATGTTTATCCTTATTTATGGCACAGTAGTACTCCATTGTGTATAAATACCACATTTACTTTATCTATTCATCTGTTGATGGACATATAGGCTGTTTTCAAGATTAAAGTATTATGAATTGTCCTGCTATAAACATGAGTATGATGTCTTTAATTCTTTTGGGAAGATGCCCAGAAGGGGAATAGCTGGGTCAAATGGAATTTCTATCTTTAGTTTTTTGTGAAGTCTCCATACTGATTTCCATAATGGTTGTACCAATTTACAGTGCCACAAATAATGAAGAAGGAGGGTTCCTTTTTCCCCCGCAGGCTCACCAGCATTTGTTATTGGTTGATTTCTTGATGATAGCTATTCTTTTTGGAGTGAGATGAAATCTCAGTACTGTTTTAATTTACATTTAATTGGCCAGTGATGTTGAACTTTTTTTTCACGTGTTTATTAGCCATTTGCAATTCTTCATCTGAGAAGTGTTTATTCATTTTAGATGCCCATTTTTGATTGGGACTTTAAATATGTGGGTTTAATTTTTTTGAGTTCTTTATATATTCTAGATATATAAAGGATATATATGTCTGAGGAGTAGCTGGAAAATTCTTTTTTCCATTCTGTAGGTTGTGTCTTCACTCAGTTAGTTGTTTCTTTTGCTGTGAAGAAGGTTTTTAATTTGATGTGATCTCATTTGTTGATTCTTGGTATTATTTCTTGTGCAAACTGGGTTCTGTTCAAAGAGTCTTTGCCTACACTATGTCTTCAAGTATCTTACCTATTTTGTCTTTCAACAGATTAAGTGTTTCTGCTCTAATGTTTAAATCTTTTATTCATTTTTATTTTAGTTTACTGTATGGTGAAAGATACGGGCCTAGGTCCAATCTTCCGCATGTTGAGAGCCAGAAAAGAGTTCAAAAATAATAGCATGGAGATAACTAAAGATTAACAAAGCTTAATGATTATACTAGTAAAGATGGAAGGGGGGGTATGGGAGATTGAAAGAAGTAAAAATTGAAAAATGAAGAAAAGAAAGGTGAGAAGGAGGGAGAGAAAAGTGAGATTAAAGTATCTTATTACACAGTACAATAAAATTAATAGAATTAGATAAACATAAAAAATTACAAAGAAGATAAAGAAGGAAAATGAAAAACAATAAAATAAAGAAAAAAGGAACATCCCGAAGAACAATGAAAAAAAAAAAAAAAGAAAGGATCCAAAAACAAAATTTCTTCATTTTTTTTTTTTTTTTTTTGTGGGTACTGTGAGTTGACCTCAGGACCTCGCGCGCCAGCAGGCACCCGTGCCACTGAGCGATATCACTGGCCCTTTTTTCGTATGTGGGTTCCAGGAGTCGAACTCGGGCCCTTGCACTTGCCAGGTAGGCGCCTACGCCACTGAGCCATCTCACCAGCCCTCTCCATGTTTTTGAATGAGGATTTTCTTTCCATGGTCTGCAGTATTGGAATTCACCAGATATGGGGGAGGGATTGTGAGTCAGTGCTGAGACCTATTTTCTTTCCACACTCAGGGTTTTTGTGCGTGAATGCTGAATCCTGTCCGACCTTTCGTGCTAGGTGTGGTCAGTCAATGGTGTCTGCCTTAAGATTATAGTCACTCCAAGAGCTCCCGATTTCAGTGTTCCTCTGTGCACCTCAAGTCATGGTTTTCTTTGTCTAGCTTTATGGCCTGTGAGGTGCCCTCCTTCCAGAGGCCCTTCTGTCTGTATATCCCAGGCTGTGACAACGGTCCAAGCTGAGGTGTCTTCCTCATGATGTTGGTAGATGGAAAAAGTAAGCAGAACCCTGAGAATTGTACTGGATAAAGGCAGTGAGGCAGGGATTCTAGCAGGTTGCTGGACTTAACGCCAACACTTTCAGACCCAGCCCCCTCTAAACGCTGCATGTGACCATCCTGACTTCTCACCACAGAGGGCAGGGCCTCCATGTCCTTGTTGGCTTGAGTTTAATCTTCTCAGGGAGGTTTATGTCTAGCCCCCACCTTCTCCATTACTGTCACATGTGGCTGTTTTCCACGTAGTCACTATGGTAGGGTGACAGCAAAAATACTGAAGTATAGTTGTTCTGTGGTTTAGTCTTAAACAGTTAGCTCCTTTCCCAAATGGCCCCTGATTAATCCTTCTCAAATATAATGACAGATGGACCAGATTTCTTCTCCACATCTAGCTTGCTATGTGGAAGGAATCATTTTCAGAGTAAAACCCCATGCTGTTTTTGCAGTTTACAATAGCTGTGGGCTTTTCCTGGAGTTTAGTGCAGCCAGTCTCTTGTTTCTCCCTGGAGCTGCAGACCCTTTCCAGGCTTACCTTATGTCAGCAAAGACAGGTCTTCCTCCCTGGGAGCTGGGGTCAGCTTTCCAGGCTGATTTTTTTTTTTTTCTTTTCTCTGCACTGTGTTTCATTTCTCCAGCTTCTCTGTAGATTCTAGTACTCTTGGTCAGCTCCGTCACAATCCTCCCAGTTCCTGGAGATCTATGTTTTTTTCCCCTCTTCAACAATTTGTTATTTTCCAGTTGTCTTAATTTCAGGTACAAGAGAGGCTGTATTTTGCTGCCAGCCTCTACTCTGTAATCTTCTGTCTTCTAGTTTATTTCTTTCTGAGTGGTTGTGCACATTGTACTTTGGACTTTCCATCAACCCTTGTGTCCGGGTGGCCATATGGAGCTGAGACTCCTGCCATGCTCTGTTGGTCTAGAGAAATATACCTTTGTTTTGATAAGGCACTGGGATTTCTAGGTTAATTTATTATGGTAACATACACTGTCCTATGTACAGTAATACAGGTACACAAAATACTATTGAATGAATATACTACATATTAACAATATATTATCGTATGACATTTCACTTGTTTTTATTTTTGTTAATGCAAACAATATTGTGATGACTATCATTATATATAAGTCTTTGTGGAAATTCGTGATTATTTTCTTAAGGTAAATTCCTAGAAATAAAATTACCAGGTAAAATAATTCAGAGATTTTAAAGACTTTAATATATCTTGTAAAACTTCTCCCAAGAAAAATAATGCCACTTTGTAGTCTTATTAGCAGAATATATGAGTGCGAGTTTTGTTGTGCTGTAGGAGACTGGTCTATACCAGTCCCAAGTCCCTGCCCAGACATCACCCATGGAGAATCAGTCCACTGTGGTCTCCCCACCCACAGCCACTCGTAGGGACCTAGTCCTGCTAGTTTGTTCCCCTGACCCCAGGGGTGAATGAGGATGACAGACAGACACAGAGTTAGATTAACATGTGGACAGCCAGGGGGCTTTTGCCTCTAATGGCCAGAAGGAGTGTCTTCCTCATCCTGCTTTTATTCACTCAAACATGGGTACAAGCAATTAAGTAGCACAAGATTCATCTGTCTCCTATTATCCATTAGCATATGCTCAGGTAAACAACTTAATCTGAGCTCTGTTAACTTTTCCTTTGTGCTTCACGGAGGAGGCAAATTAGGCCTCAGTTCTCATCTGGTCTCCCACATTGTGCCTCACTGAATTTGGCCATTATTGTCCTTTAGATACCTGCAAATGTGATAGGCAAAACCTATACTGGATAAAGATGTGATTCATTTTAGTAAAAAGGTAACTTTAATATTGATTGACTATCAATATCATTGAAACTTTTTCTTAATGGCTATTGGTTTCATGATTCTAACTTGAAGATGCAGATAGAAGCTATTCAGTACAATAACTTTTGGTAGTACAATAGAGATGAATCTGCTTAAAGTGGCATCTCAAGTACCTATCTCAGGTCAACAATAAGAGAATTGAATCATTACATAGTTTTCCGGGATTTTTTTTTTTTGCTCTATTCATACATTTCTTCTTACTTGAAAAAAATAATATGGGATGGAAAATTTCCTGAAATACTTTACAGATTCTAAGGGAGATCATTGCTGTAGCTTCTGCCCATAAAACTAAAAGGATTCCTGAGCCCCTACCATAACACACCCCCTCATTCAAAGAACAATATATTTTGGAGTCATGAATGAATATAATTCCATTAAAAACAATGTTTCAGTGGAATTGTGCTCTGAGAACCTAGCTCAAAATAAGTATTCAGTAAAATCATGTAAAAGGAAGAAAAGGGTATAAGAAAGAAAAAAGAAAAAAGTAATGCAGCATATATTTAGAACAAGAAGCAAATGGGGACATCGCCCTATATAATTCTTGTATTTTAAAGTGAGATCAAAGTAATGACATGGATTCTCTGAGATCCCAAGCTCATAGCTAGCAAGTAGTTGGAGAGAGACTTAAGGCCAGGTCTATTAACTCCCATTCAGTGCCATAGCATTAAATTGCTATTTGTTATTTTTCTACCACATAAGCAAATTTGAATGAGAAGCATTCACTCAATAGTTATTAAATGCCTACATATAGGACACTGCGGTAGATGTTGTGAACTCATAAGGGTGACAGACATGAAGTTAAATAAGAGCTTTGATGGAGCCCCCCCTGAAGTATGATGTCAGCAAAACAACCAAGGGAGTAAGAAGCAGCCCTACTGAGGTATCAGGGCAGGTTTCTTTGAAGAGCTGGATTTTGTGTTGCATTTCCAAAGATGAGTAAGATTTCAATAGCAAAAGGAGGAGAGAAGAGATATTTTTAAGGAAATGCTAAACATAAACATTTGAGAGTAATGAACATGAAGGACCAAACACTCCGTTTGGGAGGTAGACAATCAGTGGCTAAGAGCTGAATCTGAGTGCTAGCTCTGTTACTAGTTTCGTGACCCTATAATTTGACTGAATTAATCATTCAGTCCACAGGAATACTCTGGCTTCCCTCCAATTAATCCAGCTATGGTTTCACATTGTGGAAACAGAGCCTTGTTTCTTTAAGCTGATCTAAATATTTTTTAAATATATGTCCCAAGTATGACTATATTAAAACAACATGAACAAAAATTTGTGGATAAAATTCAGTTTTGCTTCCCCTCTGAAAGTAACAGATAGCATCAAAATCTATTATATTTATTTATAAGACTACACGTAGTGGCTATACATCAGCTGAGAAAAAGAAAAGAAAAATCCTAATAGAATAGATTCTGAGAAGGCACATGTAAGTTTTATTAAGCAATGTAGAAGCAGTCTCTAATCCTAACAGGTCATAAGAAGACCAGATGAGCGTGTTTTTAAGTTTAGGAGGCTGCATAAAATATGTTGAGATGTTAAATCGGATCTCAATTTTTTAAAACTTTAATGATGTTTTTCTTTTTTGTGGTGTTGAGGATCAAACCTGGGACCTCAGAAAGGTATGCTAGGCAAGTACTCTGCCACAAAGCTACATCCCCAACCCTAAGGCCTTTCTTTATAGCTGTGCATAGGACACTGGGATACTACTAACAGTTATGATTAATTTCATGTGTCAAATTCCCTGTGTCAAAGAGTGCCCTGATATTTGAGCAGTCATTATTCTGAGTGTTTCCATGAGGGTGTTTCTGGAGGAGATTAACATATAAATCTATAGATTAAGTAAATTACCCTTTCTGATGTTGATGAGCCTGAAGAGAAAAAGAAAGCTGATTCTCTACCCAGTGAAGGAAGGGTCCTCCTGCCTGACGGTCTTGAATTAGGAAATTGTGTTTTTCCTGCTTTTAGGCTGGAATTGAAACACTGGATATTTCTGGCTCTCAAACTTGTGGGCTTTTGTACTGCAACTTATATCACTCACTTTCTTTTAGACTCAGATGGGAACTACACCCTTGGCCTTCCTGAATCTCCAGATTACCAATTCACCATGTGGATCCTGACACTTGTCAGCTTCCATGATCTCATGAGCAAATTTCTTATAACAGCTCTCTCTCTCTCTCTCTCTCTCTCTGGATAGACGCACAGTGGTTTCCAAATCCTAAAAATGGAGATTTAAAAATGTACCTGTCTTAGTTACTTTTCTCTCATTGCTGAGACAAAATACCCGACACCCAAAGTTAAAGGGAGAAAAGGTTTATTTAGCTCACAGTTTGTAGAGGTTTCAGTCCATAGTCAGCTGGCTCCAACGCAGGGTAACATGTCAGACAGGCATCGCAGAGGAGAAAGCATCCATGGCAAGCAGAAGGTAGCGAAATCAACAAGGGACCTGAATAGCATCTTTCTGCCCCTTTTATTTTATCCAGGCTACTTAGGACGGGTAGCACTCACATCCTTAATCCTAGTGCCCTTCATCCTAGCATTACATCATGAATCAATCTCAGCATCACATACTCTAGATCCAGCCACCTCTGAAAAATCCCCACCTTTGACTGCATGAGACTTTGTGGGGACATCTAGACACAGCCATAAAAGTACCTCTGCAGAATTGCTGGGAGGATTAAGTACATTGATGAGTATATCTAATGGACACAGTGGTACCTGGCCCATCCCCAAGTCTCTGCATGCTTCGCAACCTTCAGAAGATTGCCCTTGGGCACCAGAACTGCCTTGCCAGTTTGAAAATCTAGAAATGCCTGGAGGTTTATCTTCTCTGCCGTGGGTGGTTTGAAGACAAGGGCTGACTGGTGTAGGAGGACAAAAGCACAGCTTCTTTGTTGAAGGTGGGATAAACTCCAATGTAATTGACTCTCCAGTGTTCCTTTTAGGAGCAGGCTGGAGCTCAGACTTCATTTGAAATTTCACTTCCCCTTCACATCCTGCTTCCTCTACTCCTATTCTCTTTTCTCCGAGGAGCACTTCCTTAATAAATCTCAGATACTCAAATCTTTGGCTCAGAGTCAGCTTCTGAGAGAACCTGACCTAGGATAGTACTTAGTGGAGGTGCTTTATAAACTATAAATAGGGTGACCATATGTCTGGGTTTGCCTGTGACAGTCTTGCTATATGTCTATTGTTCTAGTGTATTTATTAATAGCCCCTCGGTTCACTTGCATAAAATTAAATTCACCTTTAGTATGAAGCACTTCTCAGATGCTTGACAAAATATAAAAGAAAATAATGATAAGGACTGAACTCAGTCAAGCAACTAATTCACCTAATTTCTCTTCAATCAATGAGGTGTTTGACTGAGTTTGTATCACAATTTCAAGATAAGTATCGTAGTTTATCCAAAATAACACTCAGAATGTGATGTGTTTCTTATTACGTATAGGATGAGTGGGATGATATAATTTAAAAGTGAATATTGGTAAAATTACTTTGTAAAATAACAGAGATTTTTAAAAAGTTACAAATTCCAAGTAGTCATCATTAAAACCATGTACTGTGTGTAAATTGCATCTACACAAAAGTATTATCAGCAATAATAGCTATGGTAGCTAAGGTCGTACAGTGTATCAGATAGGATTTTATTAGCTGGGAAGAATGGACCAAATTTTAAAACCTATTAGTTTCTTAGAAAAAGGAATTGTTCCTATGTAACGGATATGGCCATATCAGATGGCCAGTAGATTTAACTACTGCCAGTAGTCTCTGTGTTTCCAGAAAGTATAGAGGGTTGGTAGTTCTTAAGCAATTGAAAAATTAGTCTAGAAACTTGGATTCTTCCCTGACTCAGCTAATTGCAAAAAAAACCACACCTGGTGAAATCGATACTTGAAATTCTATCTTGGGAGAATTTATATATGCTCATCCATATTTGAGCTGTACTATATTTACACAGCCTATTTCCAGTTTCAGCCCTTCCAAAACTGATATTTCTGTTTGCCTGCTGATATTTATCAACATTCTTCCCACTAATGGACTGAGTAAAGGGTAAATTGTGTTTCTTTCAAATTGTATTATAGGTCCAATATAGACTTATTAGCAACCTTTCCTGTAATTTAGCCAGGATGTTTGAAATCACATTAAGGTAGATTGCCCAAGTTTTCTTATTATAACATAGAAATGTGTGCTAAATATTTTTAAGGAAACTATTGCAATTAAGTATGAAAAAGAAACCTTATTAAATCTTCTCTAGCAATTATTAGCCTCACTACACTTAAAATTAAAATTGTCACTTGCTGATGAGGTATTTATTCATTCAAAGAAGTCTTCATTTGGTGTGGTGGCACAGACCTGTAATCCCAGCACTCTGGAGGCTGAGGCTGGAGGATTGCTGTGAGTTCGAGGCCAGCCTGGGCTACACAGAGACTTCAAGGCCAGTGTGCACTACATAGTGGGATCCTGATTCAAAAAATAAAAGAAGAAGAAGCCTTCAAGCTTTATGTAACAATCACCATGAGCTGGACATTTGGGGGGGGGGCTATACCAGGGAATAAGATAAATGCAATCCTTGTCCTCATGGAGATCAACCTATGTGGGAAGTAGCTTAATTTCAAAACATCGGGAGAAAAAATGTGTGATTTTTACCAAACCCTTGTTGGATGATGATACAGTGTAATAGTTACATTTCCCAAAAGGTGTTACTATTGGGAGAACCTGTATAACATTTACACGGGGCCTCTCTGTGTCATTTCTTGTAAGATCCTGTGAATATACAATTATTTCAAAATTAAAATAATAATTTAAAAAAGAAGAAGGTCTTAACTGGAACGAGAATGATATTGTCATTTGTCCCCTCAAAGTTCTATCCTATTTTTATAGATGGTAGCATCTAAGGACAATAGCAATGATGGCATTCTTTTTCAGCACCCTAGATAAAATACTATACTCTGATTAGGAGGACATACAACTTTAGAACTGTACCTATAGTGAAAGCAATAATAGCTTACTTGTAAGTGGAAACGTATTTCCTAAGAGCATCTTCTTAGAAATCATGAAGCTTGTATAACTAATTTGCTTAGCTTCCAGAGACTGAGGTCATATATTTATGCTTCAAGTGGGTTTTTTTTATTGCTATACTAATTCCTGGCCACAGATCCCCCATCCTCCCTCCTTCTTTATTAATTTTCTGGCAAATGTATGTCTTTAGTCATAAGAGAAAATAGGGGAATGAAGAAAGAGCAGAGCGTCCAACCTTCGAGGATCAGGAACCTCCTTGCTTTTTTATTTTTTAGTATATGTGCTGCCAAAGTGAGCACATGGAGTCTTGCTTTTACTTGTGCCGACTAATGCTTTTATGCTAAAAGAGTTCCTCGAGCAGAGCCCGAATAGGTAAACATGCAGAGTACAGGAGTCTTCTAAAAAGTATCTGTCACAGTGGCCTTCTCTTAATCTCCCAAGTCAAACAGTCACAAAATTCATAGGAATTGGTTGACCAATCACAAAAGAGACATTCAGTAAATGTTCCTGTGTTAACTGTTGTGTACAAAATTAGATAAAGGGGCGTCAGCTACTCTAGTGAGTAAGGATGACAGAGCTTACATTTTGATAACTTGAGGTAACCAATATGCAAGTCAATGAATAAAACAGGAAGTTATCAGATAAGAAGGTGAGTAATGAGGTTTGTTACAGTAACAGATTTAGATTTTCATGGAATCCCTCCATGAGAAAGTGGCACTTAGCATACAATGGTGAAAAAAAGCCCTGAGAAAATAATGGAAGAAGAAAACTATGTGCATAGGGAACAGAAATTTCATATCCTTGGGCTGGGTACAGTGGCGCAGGAAGATACCAGCTACTCAGGAGGCCGAGGCAAGAGAATCCCTTGAGCTGAGGAGTTTGAGGCTAGCCTGGGCAACAGAGAAAGACCCCATATCTTACATTTAAAAGAAAAAGGAAAAAGAAGAAAAATAAAGAAAAAGAAACTTCAAGTCCTTGAGGCTAGAATATGCTTGACTAGCGCTGTGGCTTGAATATGGTTTTTCCCCTCTGCAACTCATTTTGAAAACTGATTCCCACTGTGACAGTGCTGAGGAGTGGGTGAATCCCTTAGGTGGTGATTGTATCTGCCTTCCCCTCTCTGGATCCTTTACCACCAGGGCAGTTTGTTGTGAAGTGAGAGCACTCCTCGCATTTTTCCCCTTCTACCTGCAACTGTTTGCCCTTCCACTTTCTACCCTGAACAGAAGTAGCCTGAGCTCTTGGTCAGTGTTATGTTCTTGGGCTTTCCAGTCTCCAAAACCAAGAGCCAAAGTACAGAACTTTCCTTTGTAAAGTACTCAACCTGGGAGACTCTGTTATAACAACAGAAAATTGGACTAAGTCTACTAGTTTGAAAAATAGCCAGATAGTGTTAGGCAACACTGGAGAACAATATCGGATGATGTAGGATTTTAGCATCCCTGGTGAACAGGCTGACTTTTATTCTGAAGGCAGTGGGAAGCCATTGGTAGGTTATAAATGAAAGATGACTTCATCCAAATGGGTTTTTCTGTTAAAGGTTGGAATGCCTATATGTGTTGTCTTCATTTTGGGAGTTGCTAACTTTTCTTGGCTACCAGGTAATAACTAGCATCATAAGAGATGGGTACTTGCTACCCTTATGTGGGTGGTAAGCAGATGCATTTAGCACCTCAGTTTTCGTGAGAGTGTAATATATTGAACAGAGTTGACACTCAGTAAAGGCTCTGCAATTTCCTAGCTGCTAGGCTTTGGGAACGCTACCTAACCTCTAATCTCCTCATATCTAAACTGAGAATAATAATAGTGGATATTTTATTATGCTTTCTGTGAAGATTTAATGACTTACTGTATGATCAGTGGTTAACAACATGCCTGGTACATTTTAGGTGCTCAATAAATGTTAACTATGTGATTATTTTTGCAGATGAGAGCATACAAACAAAAAAGTACAGAATGTCTGTGTGCTAATAGTCACTTGAAGCAGCATGTGGGATGCATATGCTCGTGTGTGGTTGCATGCATGTGTGCATGTATATACTTCGCTTCAAACTCATGTTTCACCACTTAGTAGCTCTAGGACTTTAGGCAAGTTACCGAACCTTTCTATATTTCAATGTGTATATCTCTTTTCTATCTGTGTAAAATAAGGGTGATGATAATGTCTTCCTGCATTAGTTAGGATTACATTTCATTCATAAAACAGAAAATGAAAAATAACATTAGTTTAAAAAATGGAAATGTATTTCTTAGATGAAATAAGTCTAGAGGCAGGAAGTGCAGGACTAGTGTGGAATTTCCAAGATCAACAGGGACTCATTTCCTTTCTGTCTTCATGAGCTAGCAACTCTAGCACTTGGGCTTCCATTTTCAGGTTGCCTCATGGTTGTAGAAGGTTGCCAAAGTTCCAGTCACTTAGGCTACATTCCATGCAATAGAGAGGAAGAAGCATAGAAGGGCAAACAGGGACTATTTCTATGTTGAGATAGTTCTCTCTAATTAGTCTGTTTTGAGGCCTGGCATACTCATAACTGTATGTACTTGTCCAGAACTTAGCATAATCAGATGTAGTTGAAGAGGAGGCTAGGAAATGTGTTTAGTTGATGGCACTGCTATCCCTAATAAAATCAGTTCTCTTTATGAAGCAAGAATGAATAGATATTTGCTGGGAACCTAGCAGGCACAGCCACACCCCCAAATAGGATTGTTTTAAAGTTTACATGAGGTAATATAAGCAAAGCTTTTAGCTCAGTTCCTGGCAGGTAGTAAGTGCTTAATAAAGAGGACAGAATACATACTCTTCCCAAGAAATCCTACTCTAAAAACTCTTAGGAGAATAAAGGAACCATGTGTGCTGTGCTGTTTGCAGAAAGATGTTACTCAACTTAAACACTGCCACGTTTTCACCAAATTGGGTGGCCTTAAATGGCTTTGGTTGAAAATCTACAGAGGAAATTTTATCCTGAAAAGAAATCCCCAGCTTAATTATGACAATCTTTCTTCCTAAAGAGCCAGCTCACTTTTTAACTGTACTAAAGTGCTGGAGAAAATGGGCAAGCCATAAATCCTGACCTCTGAGTTAGATTGGAGCTTGAGAACTCTTCCTCCACCAAGCTTTAGTTGGAGCCAGCGACAAAGGAGGGAATGGACTATTTTCCAAAGGGTGATCTTTCAGAAAAATAGGGAAATAAAAACAAAGGAACAGAGTCTTAGATTTTAGCAAGCATTATGGGCTAATAAAAACATGCCACTTCTGTTTGTTTTGAGAGGATTATCTCCATTGTTTCTAGAGTTCCCTCGCTTGCACTGTTCATTTTAAACAGGCACATAAATGAAAGGTGGTGTTAATATTGTAATAAAGAAGCAAGGTTTTGGAACTATAACCTGATTAAATGCTTTATCATAAAGCCATTAGTTATTCTTTAATTTCATTAGTGGTGAAAGAAAAATGATTTTTCCAGACATAAATACAATGACTATTATATGACCTCACAGGCACACATGAGTACTCAAATTCTTTGTGTTTTAATTTGAATACATGAGTGGCAGACACCTTAATCTGAATAAAAAGCAAAAAAGAAAAGAAAGTTTTATTTGTTAATTGAATCATGTCATGTCACTAATCCTAACCACAGTAATTGGTGGGCTGCTCTAATTCAAATTCCCTTTTAAATATGTTGGATGGGCCGGTGAGATGGCTCAGCGGCTTAAGCGCCTGCCTGGCAAGCGCGAGGGCCCAAGTTCGACTCCCGGAACCCACATACGAAAAAGGGGCCGGTGATATCGCTCAGTGGCACGGGCGCCTGCTGGCGCGCGAGGTCCTGAGGTCGACCCCCTGGTACCCACAAAAAAAAAAAATAAATAAAAATAAATAAATAAATAAATATGTTGGATGACTCATCTCCCTTCTGAGTTATAAGTTTGCCTCTTGAGACTTCCCTTTCTATAGCACATAGTCATCATGCTCAGGAGTGGGATATCATAAATAAGAATCTCTCTTTGTCAGATTTACTGGGGCAGAAATGCACCATAAACATATTTTGCATGATGGTAAGCCATAGAAAGAACACGACACAGCACAACACTGATCACATTTTAAGTATCTTAAGCACTTAATTTACATTTAATGAGACAGTTACTATCAAGGATTACAGATCATCTGTCTATTCCACGAAAGTATCTGAAAATTTGAACAGGGTGTTTTAAACAGATGTAAGTTTCCTCCTGCAGATGCAAACACTCTTCCAAATGCCTTCACTTTTTGTCTTTGCATTTGATTTGGTTTGTTGCAATGATTTTCTAGAGCCAAATGAATGCACAAATCCAGGCTTATTTTTAAACCTCTCTGAGATCTCCTCCTTTCTGCTCTTCTCTAGTCCTGGTCTCCATGACTTATGAGTTAATAGAAATTTTCTCTCGAGTCAAGCAGTTAAAAAGAATTCAGGGACCGGTGATATAGCTCAGCCACATAAGCGCCTGCCTGGCAAGCATGAGGTCCTGAGTTCGACTCCCAGTATCCGCATATAAAAATAATCAGTATTCACATATCTATAGAAAATTAATCTGAGTATGAATAATCTTGCACAAAAGAAATTTGTTTCAAGTATCCCCAACTACACTAGAAGCAAAAATTCATCAAATAGTAGGTGTTAAATTAAAAACCCAACCTGAAGAACTCCTGTACAGGACCTGTTGTGCAACAGGAGGACTTCCGGGTATGCGGAGCTCGATGAGTGAGCTGAGTCTAGCGGGGGCAACTTCCTGGCAATGCTGTGCCTGGCTTTGACTTCCGCTGGCTCTCACTCACTGTCAGTTGATTTTCCTCTTTAGCCCTGCCCTGCTTCTGCCTCTTACAGCGAGGAAAGTGTAAACAAACAGTTTTTCAGGACATTCTGTGTGCCAGGACATTCGAGCTCTCTCCTCTCATCTATTCCTCACAACTAATCTTGGGAGTTAAGACTGTTCATGACTCTTCAAATATAGAAATCAAATAAAGTGGTTTTCCCAAAGTCTAAAAGCTAGTAAATCTAAAAAGTGTTTTAAAAAAATCTTTTTCATTAGTATTTTTGTGATACCCTCCCTTCTGCCCTGGATTGCCTTCCCATTACCACAAAATCTACCTGTCTGTTTCTTACCATCTCTTTCTAATATAAGAGACCCAAAATACAAATACTGTACGCTGGTATCTCAGTTCACGAACTTAATTTGTTCTATGATTTTGGAAAAGATGGCCACATTCATGCTCGTGTGGGAAAGATGGCCAAGGTCATGTTTGTCACCGAATATAGAATTTGCAAACGAAAACAAAATTTTGCCAAACGCTTCTGTTTGCAAACCAAATTGTTTGCAAACAAAAGCATTTGTGAACCAAGGTGCCACTATAATTTAAAGAAAACCAAAGTTTTGAATCTGCATGCGTGTGGCTTCAGAGCCTGTTTTTAACTGCTAGCTTTGCTGCCTGCCTGTCCCGGGAGCCTGGCTCCCTACCCATTCTGACCTTGGATTCTAGGTGCTTCCTTTCCATTGTCAGCTCTCTCACTCCTCAGGTGTTCCTGTCCTCTCTTCCCTGGTTGTCACTGCTTGTCTTTGGGTCTGGATATCTATGTGTGTTCTAGTATTCTGGTAAATGTATCAATGCTTGCTGTTAATCTGTTCTCTATAGGACCATGGTTACCTCACCAGCTAGAAATAAACAAGCTCCTGCCATGGATACCTAGCTAGTCAATACAGCAGTAGTCTAATGGAATGGTTTTCATTTTCATTTTTCCATTGTACTGGCTGTGTCTAGATGTCCCCCAAAGCCTCTTGCAGTCATAGGTGGAGCTTTTCAGAGTGTGTGATACTGGGTTTAAGTGTGTGATACTGGGATCAAGGGTGCGTGATTACAAAATTAGTTTACCAATTGGTTTGGCATAGTTTTGGGTGAGGATAATGGGAAGGCCCAGCAGTGGTTCTCTGTGGAGCAGCAGTCTGTGTGGGAGGATTGTTAGAAATGCTGACCGGTTGAAGGAGAAAATTTATTTCATTAACCTCAGATGGCCATTTTTGCCTTGCATTTAACTGGGGAACATATTTTTTGTTGGAGTCTAGGGACTTAGGGGCCTGTATGAATGGAAATCCAGCAGCAGCAGCAAAATGTGGTTATGTTCATACATTGTTCTTTGTGTTCAAGTCTATGATGTGTTTCTTCGGGAAGTTATTAAATATGACCAGAAGCAGAACTTGGTGTGGTGGGCTGACCACCAAGTGGCCCCTGGCGATCTCTGCTTCCTGCTGTTCGTGCCTGTATAATTACATCCCTTGAATGTGGCTGGGACCTGAGAACTTACTGCCAACTAATAGACTGTGGCAAAGTGAAAGCATTTTCAGAGATAAAGTCCCTAATGGGTTGAGTTTTGAGTTAATTGATAGGGAGATTATCTTAGGTGGGTTTAAAATCAGACAAAGGTCCTTCAAAAAGAAACTTGGCTCTCCCTGAATTCAGAGAAACTCTTTAGTGGTGGCCTCGAAGAAATAAGCTGCTGTGTTGTTACAGCACTTTTGGAGAGGGCTACGGTGGACAGAACTGCAGGTGGCTGTTAGGTGTTGAGTCCCTACCTCCTACCACACTGGAAGAATAGCCAGGAAGAAAATGGGGGTATTAGTCGTACAGTAATTAGGAAACTAATTCTGCCAATAACATGAGGGAGCTTGGAGGTGATCCTTCCCCATTTGGGCCTCCAATGGGATGACAGTTCCAGCTGTCACCTGGATTGCAAACTGGTGAGACCCTGAAGCAGAGGATCTAACTAAATCGTACCTATAGGACTTGTAATCCATAGATACTGCATAACAGGTAAATCCAGAGTTTTCCTGGGAGTTTTATCTAAGAAGATAGTTTACTATTATCAGAAGAAAAAGGGTCAGGGTTGGGTTATTGTGTGTCAGATGGTCAGGAATTTGATATTTACTGCATTGGAAATAGGAAGAAAGTAGAAGTTGTTTGTGTGCTATTTTATCCCTAGTTCAGAGAACATCCATGATATTGCCCTATACAGTCGCTGGTCTGCAGTTGGGATTTGATTGCAGTTGGGGTTTGATTGCAGTCGCTGGTCTGCAGTTGGTGTCAACTAATGTGTAGTTGAAACTGAATTATTTAATACATTGACTTCCTAGCTAACCCAGACACTTCAGAAATTCTTAATCATTTCAAGATTAAAAAAAAAAACTATTCTTTTTCTTCTTCTCTCAACCACCATTTCTGTCAATTTTATTCCACTTCTCGTGTCTTTCTGACTTACTTTCTCTCTTCTCCCTCATCTCTGTCCTTGCCATTCTTCTTTCATCCACATTGCAGGTTTGGCTGCAGTCTGGAACTTTGGCCTCCTTTCCTTCTCGTCTCTTACAGGCACACTTGCCATTATTCCCCGCACACAACTCTGCCTTCTCACTGTCCCATGTGCAGCAGGCTCCTTCTGCCAGACACGCTCTCACTCCCCCTCCGACCCTCTACCTGGAAAATCATTACTAATTCTTCTGGACTTTCCTCTCCTTTTAGGCTGTTGATCCTTTCTTTCCCCTGCCTCCTTTCTCCTTTTCCCTCAAAGCTCCACTCCACAGGTGTGGACAGTCACTGTCTCCTCTCAGCTCCCGCCGCAATCAGTCGTCATCCTATTACGGGCAGTTCCTGTGCTAGTATTATAATTTTTCTTCTTCTATGCCAAAAATTACTCATTGTGAACCTGCCAAGGTGCAGATCTTATCTTATTCATCTTTGGATTCCACATACCCCAACATAGTGAGAGAGACAAAAGCAAAATTCTAAACCTGCCTGCGTGACTGACTGAATGAAAAACCAACACAGAGATGGGTTCAGGAGAGTCAGTTGGATCCTAGTAATTTTTACTATTGACCCTGCCCTTGAAATTCTACAGAGATCAAGAATCACTAGAAATAAGAATGATATACTTCACCAGAAGTTTCCAGAAAGTGCCATCATGTTATTCTCTGATCTCCCCTCCTCTTGAAGCAGTAAAAGATGTTAAGTGAGAGAAATTATGGCCGTGAGGAGAGCGATGGTGCTTTTGACTATGACAGGTTAATCTCAGGCCTGTCCTAAATTCCATCTTTCCGAGACAAAAGTTCCCCTGTTAATAGGCTGCATATTTATTTACTTTATGGTTTCTCCTATATAGTAGTGGGCAATTTTAATATATAAAACCAACCATAACAAATTCTGTTCTGCTACCGAAAAATTCACTTTTCTCTTTTTGAATTATTCAGCGCAAAATGCCATCTGAAGGGAGCTTACAGCGCATTATCTGGTAGTCACCTGCTGAGCACTGTGCTAGGCCCCAGGGATACAGGAATGGATATGGTACAGTCTGTGACACCACGGAGTCTGCAGGGTGGTGGGTAGAGAATGAGGAATAAATGAGCATTGATAATATGGAGTGCTAAGTGCTATGGTGGAGTCAATTGCAGCCCAGAGGAGGGGATTTTCACCCACACTGGGGTGGATACGAGGGGTCTAGATATCGGACAATTGAGGCTCAAAGCCCAATGTCCCATGCTAGTGGAGTATCATGTCTCTTGACACCCATCCTGGGGTTTCTACTGATATTCTACATTATTACAGGAAACTGCATACCGTGATTTTATAGTCCTTTTGGGGAAACTGCTCACCATAACTAGGGAATTGCATTCAAACAAGTTAAAGACAGCCATGGTGTTCCTGGCACTTGGGTTCCTTAGGAATAGATACCTGTAATTCAAGCAGTATGTCAAGGAGCTGACAGCTTTTTTTTTTTTTTTTTTTTTTTTTGTGGGTACCGGGGGGACGACCTCAGGACCTCACGCGCCAACAGGCACCCGTGCCGCTGAGCAATATCACCGGCCCCTTTTTCGTATGTGGGTTCCGGGAGTCGAACTCGGGCCTTTGCACTTGCAAGGCAGGCGCTTAAGCCGCTGAGCCATCTCACCGGCCCTAGGAGCTGACAGCTTTAAGGCTTGACCAAGTACTGGCACGAACAGTTAAGAAACAAAGCTCCCACCCTGAGCCTGAGAAGATGAAAACAGCTCTTTCCCAGGAAGCTCAGCGACTCAAAAATGGAGTGCTCAATGAAATCACAAAGACGAATTCGTTCAACTGTGCAGAGTGCGGCCTCACTACCTCTACGTTTCCTCTTTCTGCATTAGGGGTCTCCGGGTCAAAGAGCAAAGCATGTGCAGAGAGTGGGGCCCCAATGCGAAGGCCAGGCATGGATTGAAATCTCATCCCTGACTCTTGCTAGAAGCATTGTCTGTAGTTTGTTATTTAATCTCTGTAAGTCTCAATTTCTGGATTTACAAATAAGAAAGAATGGTAGCACCTTCTCCCAAAATTGGGAGGATGTAATGAAATTAGGTATCTGAGGCCCCAGTCTGTAAGTAGGCACTAAAGTTGCAGCTACCATTTATTATCACTTTTACTATTTATCTACCCTTGGCTCTGACATGTATGACCCTGATTAAATATGTTATATGCATGCTCTTAGACTCAGGTTCCTCATTTGTAAAACAAGTAAGTTAAAGTGATTCTTAAGGAGGTGTCTCATTTCTGCCTTTCTAAGATTCTGGTGATTAAATATACATTAAGCCTTCATGGCTCTGGCTTTGTCTTCAGTCTTACAGCCTCTGAGGCACAGGCGACGTGGATGTTCATGTCTGTAGGTAAGGAAACAAAAGCTCTGACAGGTGCCTGGGAGATAGTGCTGAGATCTAAATAGTAGAAAGATTGGATGGAAAAGAACTGTCCCAGGCATGTCACTCTCCACAAGCCTTCCTGTGGCTACTCATTCTTGATTATTGTTAGTTGTATCAGTCACAAGAGTTAAAGTTTGCTGTCTTCTTTTTCTAAACCCTGTGATAAGGGCCATCCATGTGTGATTTCACTGACCCCTTACAACAAACATATACAGTGTTGTTAAGCCCATTTCGTAGATGAAGAAAGTCTGGCACCGAGAGTTTAAATGACTTACCGGAGTAGTACAGCCTAGAATTGGCTGAATGCAAGTTACCGGTCTGTAAAACTGTAAAGTCCACACTTTTAATCATTACACTGACCCACAAACTGCAGGCAGAAGTCATGAGGAGACAAAAGAACTTCATCTAGTTTTGTGGCACTGAGGATTGAACCCATGGCCTTCACGCTGAGCTACATTATCAGCCCCCCTTTTTTAATTTGAGACAAAATCTCACTAAGTTGCTGAATTGCTCAGGCTGGGCTCAAACTTGCACTCCTCCTGCCTTAGCCTCCCAAAGAGTGGGGATTACAAGCATGTACCACAACACTCTGCTCAAATGAGCTTTAAGAACATTACAGGGCAACCCGCTCAGGACCCCTGCCGTCTCTCACACAGAAGCTTTCTTTTCTCCAATAAATATATTCTGCTCTTAAAAAAACAAAAAAGAACATTACAGAGATAGCTGGGTTTGGTGGGTGAGTTTGTAATCCTAGCACTCTGGGAGGCTGAGTCAGGAAGTTTGCAAGTTAGAGCCCAGCCTAGGGAATTTAGCAATATAATGAGACCCTGTTTCAACATAATGAGACCCTGTTTCAACATAATGAGACCCTGTTTCAAAATAATAAAAAATGGGCTGGGAATGCAGCTCAGTTCAAAGGCCCTGGGTTCAGTCCCCAGTACCGAAAAAAAAAAAGAAAAGAAAAAAAAAAAAAAAAGAAAAACCAGAAAGGCAGCAATAGGGTTGCTGAATCATCAGGGAATGATCATTATAAGATATTTCACTTACCAAGGTAAGGTAACTGTAATACATTTTAGAAGAATTCCCTTTGAAAATGATCAGGCCGGGCTTGGTGGTGCATGCCTATAATTGTAGCACTTGGGAGGCTGAGGCAGAAGGATCGCCACAAGTTTGAGACCAGCGTGGGCTACATAGTGAGTTCAAGGCCAGCCTGTACTACATAGCGAGATCCTGTCTCAAAAAAAAAAAAAAGAAAAAAGAAAAAAATTGGAAATGAAATAAGAACGCAAAGGATGAGTTTTTTACTTTTTATTTTTATTAGTCCATGTTTGATGATTACATTTATCATGGGGAGTTGGCACATGTACATAACACATCTTAACTCTTTTTATGTTCCTTTCCCCTTTCCTCCCTCCAACTCTTGGTCTTCCTCCTATTTGCAAAAGATCCATCTCCCTGTTTTCTATTAGCTATCTTTTATTTTGTCCTTTAATTTACTTACACTTCTAGTTTCTTTTATAAGAGAAACTATGTGAGCGTTTTTGAAAACTAGAAACCTGGAGCCTGAGCGCCTGATTCTGCTGAAAGCTGTCCTGTGGCCTTCATCTCATCCCTTTCTCCTCTGGGCTGCAGTTTTCCCATCTACGCCAAGAGAGGAATAGACTTGCTCAGTTCTCCAGCTTTCATGTGCATATGAATCACCTGAGGATGTTGTTAAAATGCAAACTCTGAGGAGGGCCTGGGCTTGGAGATTCAGAGTTTCCATGAACAGCTCAGACAGGACCATGCTGCTGTTGGGACCACACTTAACGGGGCTAGATCACCTCGGATCCAACTCTAAAGCCCAGGTAGTGCAGCAAATCCCAAATTTCTAGGCAAACGAGCAGTGACTGTTGATTTTTTCTTTCCTTTTTTTTTGGCAGTGAAATTTTTCCGCTTTATATTACTGTTACTTGCACTTGACCTTTTCTGTCTCCAGCGTAGTTCAACTCCCCTGAGTAGAGAGCTTGCAAGCCTTCAGCGTTGCCCATGTGAGGCTCCGGAGGTGAGAAGCAGGGAACTGACCTGAAAGGCCAATGACTGTGTGCCCGCTCAGTGTCCTGGATTCCCTGGTTTGAGCTGGGCACTCCACTCTGCCTGCCTGTTTAAAACTTATTTTTCCCTATGGCACCAAAAGGCACTGCTGGATGTGCTGTCTGCTGCTCCTCCCCTATGGCCAGCCGACAGGGAGGGCTTTTAGAAGAAGTCAGTTCCTGCTTTCCCTGCGGAAATCAAGCGTGTCATTCTGCCACTTGTTCAGCTGGCAGAGTCAGAAGGCAATGCTCGGTCCTGTTTCCCTGCCAGGCTTTCAGTGCAGCGGGCCATGCAACCTTCTTCTCATCCTCCTCAAACTGAGGTTTTTCTCTACCTGATGGAGAACATTTTTAGGTAGTTCAAATATCTACAAGGAAAATAAGATTTATACCAATGCAAACCTAAATTATTTTGAAAACCTCGGATCCTTCAAAGCTTAGAGATATTTTCATTCACTTAACTTCAAAACTACACGAGGGGCCGGTGAGATGGCTCAGCGGCTTAAGCGCCTGCCCGGCAAGCGCGAGGGCCCGAGTTCGACTCCCGGAACCCACATACAAAAAAGGGGCCGGTGATATCGCTCAGCGGCTCGGGCGCCTGCTGGCGCGCGAGGTCCTGAGGTCGACCCCCCGGTACCCACAAAAAAAAAAAAAAAACTACACGATGACTTTAACAAATATTTAGTGGCTCTTAAATTGGCCCGTTGAATTTTGCTCTTGCTTGCTTCAATTCGTTTTTACCTGTTCCTTTGGAGTGTATTTTCTATTTTATCTTTCTTTTTAAACTTTGTGTTCTAAGTGAGGTCTTTTCTTGGCTTCCCTAATTTCCTGTGTCTGTAGCAGGGGTGGAAATGTGCAGTTTAGCCGAACCCTTCCCCTGAGTGATGCTGACATCCAGAACTTTCTGGTCTTTGGTACTGTCTTGTTAAAATGCTCCTTTGGGGCATAGAAACCTCCCTCCTCACCTTAGCCCAGGTCAACAGAGAGCTGCCACCAGAAACTGAGGGTCTGACTCACAAACCCTCAAAGCACCCTCTTGTCTTGCTGAGAGGAGACTTACATTGGAGCCCATGAGAAACGTCAAAGCGACTCAGGAATCAGATTGCCTTCATGGGATCTGATTGGGCTGTAGGTTTTGTCCTTTTCCCCTGTTTCACATTTGAACTCTGAGCCCTGGGACTGGCCTTCTTCTGTGGTGGTCTGACACTGATAATGTGCACCTATATTTTAAGCTGCCCTGGCTTCATAGGCAACTAGTAATTTCTTCTCCATGCTATCAGATAAAGTAGGATGATATTTTTTGTTTGCTATTACTGCTACCACAAACTACCACAAATGTAAATGCAAATTTATTATCATACAGTCCTGGAGATCGGGAGTCTCATAATAAAATGAAGGTATCCGCAAGCTCATGTTGCTTCTGAAGGCTCAGGGGAGAATTTGTTCCCTTCTGTTTTCCATCCTCTAGCGGCTGACTGCATTCCTTGTCTCCATGGCCTCTTCCACTGTGAGTCAAGTCCTTCTAAACCTGTGCAGCCCTATCTTCATCTTCTTCCTCTGTCTTCCACTTTCAAGAACACTTACATTGAGAACATTTGAATAATACAGGATCATTTCCCATCTCACAGGCTCATATCCTTAATCATAACTGTACAATCCTCTTTGCCACATAAGGTAACACATTCCTAGGTTCCAGGGATTAGGATGTGGGTGTGTTTGGGAGGGCTTCATGTACTCACCTCTTTTCAATGTACAGTACTCTAATCGACACATATTTTTTGCCTCCCCACCATCTATTCGCTCTTCTTCGAAAAATAGCACTGATTTTGGATCCAGTTTTTTTTTTTTTTATCCAGTTTTAATCCATGTAGTCTGCATGCAGACTGAGGAGTTGATTTTGTGTTCCAGGCCTGGCTATATCAACCAAAAACTTTCCTCTGACCACAGTAATTAATTTAATGGATGGACTTAGATCTTAGGCCAACAAATCAAGGAATATCAGTACATATTTCAGCTGCAGATGATGGGACAGAGTTGGATGCAGCAAAGTCATCCCTTTTTGACTGATGGACTCCATTCAGTGATAGAAATCATTCTGTTGATACCATCTGCACTCCTTGTTATGACTCCTTTATAAACGTGATGCTTTCCAGTAGTCAATGTGTTTTCTGTTCCAGTTTTCAAATTCATCTGAGGAAATGGAGTTTCTGTTATAAGGATAATTGTTTGTGGTTATTTGCCATTTAAAATTAGTACTCATAAGTGATGAATGTAGGACTTCATCTTGGATTCTCCAACTCTTTCCATTATGTTGACCATCTTGAATACCATGAGATGAGTGTAAAAAGGTCTTCATGACTCTTGGCATTGGTATAGAGGTACAACCAAGAGTGAAGTTCTAAGCAGAGAGTGTAATCGTTGTTGTGCTCACCTAGAGGGTCTGTTACTCTACCAGTACTATGACATGTTGGCCTGCAAAGGAATCTTGAGATATATAGTACAGCTTTGATCAGGTACCATTAGCTATAATTTAAGCATGGGCTCTGACCCTCAGTGAGCTCCTAATTAAACATTATGTTTGACATTTGCATTTACATTTTTTGTACTAGTGCATAGTAGTTATAGAGAATTATGTGTTTCATATTGGTATACTTATACATGGATATGACATACTTTGATCATTTCTACTCATTAACTCCCATTGCCTTCCCTCCCCCCTAACTTGATTCCCTTTCTCTTCTCTAATAATGTCTCTTCTACTGTCATGTTGCCTCTTTTTTTTCTTCTGGATTCTATATATGGGAGAAAACATCAATATTTGTCTTTCTGATGGTCTTCAGTTCCATCCATCTTCCTGCAAATGACATGATTTCATTCTCTGTTATAGCTGAGTATATTGTTTTTCACGTGTCTGTGTGTGTGTGTGTGTGTGTGTGTGTGTATTTATCCATTCATCCATTGATGGGCACCTAGTTTGGTTTCATATCTTGACTATTGAGAATTGTGTTGTGATAAACAGGGGTATGTAGGTATTCCTAAACTACACTAACCTTGATTCCTTTAGGTATATACCAAGGAGTGGTATAGCTAGGTCATATAGTAACTCTATTTTTCATCTTTTGAGGAACCTCCATATCGATTTCCATAGTTACTACATTAATTTATATTCCTAATAATGGTGTAGAAAGGTTTCTTTTCCCACCACATCTTCACTGGTGGGTTTTTGTTCTTGTTGTTGTTGTTTTTTTTTTTTTTTTCATTATTCTTGATTATAAGCCATTCTGTCTGGGGTGACGTGGAATCTCAATTTACATTTTCCTGATGGCTAAAGATGCTGAACGTTTCTTTCATATATTCATTGCCCATTTGTACTTCCTCCTTTGAGAAGTGTTTGTTCAGTTCATTTGACAATTTATTGATTGGGTTGTTTGTTTTTAGTGTTGCATTTTTGAGTCCTTTGTATAATCTCAATATTAATCTTCTCTCAGAATAGCTGGCCAAGATTTCTACCATTTTGTAGTAAAGTGTGTATTTTCACTCTATTAAATTTTTTTTTTGCGTTGTAGAGGCTTTTTAATTAATTTATGTAATCCTACTTGTTGATTCTTGCTATTATTTCTAGAGCAACTAGAGTCCCATTCAGGAAGTTGTTGTGGTGCCTATGTTCTTATATGTTTTCCATATATTTTCTTCTAGCAGTTTCAAAATTTTAGGTCTTATATGTAGGTCTTTGATTCATCTTGAGTTGGCATTTTGTACAGGGTGAAAGATAAGGTCGAGTTTTAGTCTTCTACATGTGGACATCCAGTTTTCTCAGCACCATTTGAAAAAGAGGCTGTCTTTTCTCCAACGTATGATTTTGACATTTTTGTCAAGAATCAAATGGGAATAGCTGTGTGGTTTGTGTCTGTGTCTTGTGTTCTGTTCCATTCGTCTACATGATTCCTATTATGCTCGAATCATGCTGTTTTTATTACCATGGCTGTGTAGTATATTTTGAAATTGCATATTGTGATACTGTAGCACTGCTCTTTTAGCTTAGGATGCTTTAGCTATTCTGGGTATTTTGTGCTTCCATATGAATTTTACAATTGTTTTTCCTAGTTTTGTGAAGAATGTCTTAGGCATTTTGATGGAGATTGCATTGAATCTGTAGATTACTTTCAGCACTATGGCCATTTCACAATATTAATTTTGTTCACTGTGCACATGAGAGGTCTTTCAGTTTTCCAATGTCTTCTTCAATTTCTTTCTTTATTTTTTATTTTTTATTTTTTTTGTGGGTACCGGGGGTCGACCTCAGGACCTCGCGTGCCAGCAGGCGCCCGTGCCGCTGAGCGATATCACCGGCCCTTTTTTCGTATGTGGGTTCCGGGAGTCGAACTCGGGCCCTTGTGCTTGCCGGGCAGGCGCTTACACTGCTGAGCCATCTCACCGGCCCAATTTCTTTCTTTAGTGTTCTAAAATTTTCATAATAGAGGTCTTTCACCTCCTTGGTTTGGCTGACTCCTAGATATTTAATTTTATTTTTTGAAGCTGTTATGAATGAAATTGTTTTCTTGATTTCTTCGTGGTTTTGTTAATGATCTATTGCTGAATTTCTTTTTTAGATTTAAAAGACTTCTTGGTGGATGTTTTAGGGTCTTTTAAGTATAGAGTAGTATCATCTGCAAATACAGATAATAGTGAAAGTTTCCCTTTCCTACTTGTATACCGTTTGTTTCTCTTGCCTAATTGCTCTGGCTAAAATTTCAAGTACTATACTGAACAAGAGTGATGAAAGTGGACACTCTTGCCTCATTTCTGATTTTAAAGGAAAAGTTTTCAAGCATTTCTAAAGGTGCTGAGTGTTGCTTAAAATTGCTTATTAGAAGAATTAAAAACATCATACCACAGTGATATATGTGTGCCCATGTTTATAGCAGCACAATTTGTAATAGTGAAATCTTGGAAACAACCCAAATACCCATGAATCAAGGAATGGATAAAAAAGATGTGGTATTTTTGTACAATGGAGTACTACCCAGACATAAAGAAGGATAAACTTGAGACTTTTATAGGTAAATGGATGCAACTTGAGACCACACTCATAAGTGAAATAAATCAGACTCACATGTGTAAACATCATATTGTCTCCCTGGTGTGAGAAACTGAAAGAATAAATAAGTTCTAAAATATAAAATAGGTATTATGAAATGGGAAGAAATTGTTTGAAAGGCAAAAGGAACTAGAATGGGTGAAAGGGGGAAGGACAGTAGGGAAAAGGGAAAAAATGCAAGTCAGTTATACTATTAGTGTCTCTTAGTTCATTAAAAAAGAAGGTTTGTACTAATATTGATTGGAGGAATTTTTATGCCCATATCTTGTACCCTGAGCAACTACTTTAAAGATAACATGTAATGTATTAACTATTGTTATTCTCCTCTTTTTTTAATGAAATTTTGTTTTACCTTTTTCCACAAAATAAAAATAAATAAAATTATTATTTGAGTACTGCAATCACACTACCTCTAATTGTGTTTCTACTGCTAATTCACCCAATCTTTAAAGAAAGAGTTTGCTGAATTCTAGGTCACTTCTAAATTGTCATCAGTTCCCAATTAGTGGAGATTGAATAAAATTGTGTGGAAGTGGAATTGATGAAGATAAAGGTTATCCATGGAAAGAAAAGATGATGAGAAACAAATGTTTCGGCCTGGTCTTTGTTTTCATTTTCATTTTGCCTCATTTTAGGTACAGGAAAAATAAGAATGGATTTTTTTTTTGTATTTTATGTATGATGGGTTTCTAATGTAGTTATTTTCGGTGGTTTCATTTCCTTTCCTGGTTCTTCCCTTTCCTTCTTCTTTGATACAACCGCTCTCTGGAAGTCAAATCTTTCATCTGAAGAGGATGAAGAGGGCAAGCTGGATCAGTAGCGTTCATCCTTGTGTATTACAGATGTTGCTACAGGAGGCCCGGACAGACCCCCTGCACCTTAGTTCCCATCAGAGCAGAAGTTTTCCTTGCTGGTCTCATTTATGCTTTCTCCAGGTTTGAACACAGCTTGTTGATTTTTCAACTTTTATTATGGTATAAGTAAAGTCTACAAATTGTATGTGTACACTCTGTGAATCTGTGTGTGTTTATATGTGTGTGTGTGTGTGTGCATGTGTGTGTGTGTGTATGTGTATGTGTGTATGTTGTGTGGCTCTGGACCATGCATATGGTAGGCAAGTGCTCTACCACTAAGCTACATCTCTAGCCCCTCAATGAGTTTTTACAAAATGAACACACCCTTGTTATTACTATTCAGGTCAAGATAAAGAACATTCCAGTTACCTCAAAGATTCTTTGTTACTGCTTCCAGATCAAACTCCAACGCTACTCCACCTCCATCCTCCATAATCTGTTATCCCACGGGTAACCAACATGAATCACAATACTTTTGTAAGGTCTGTTATTGAATTTAATAAAAATGGAATCAATCAACATGTGCTCATTTGTTTCTGACTTCTTTGGCTCAACATAGTACCTGTAAGAATCATCTAAGTGACTTCCTATAGAAGTTGTCCATTCTCTTACATTGCTGATTAGTATTTCAAAGTTTCTATGAATACATTACAGTTTATCCAGTCACTTTACTGTTAACAGACCTTTGGGTTACAATTTTTGGCCTATAATTTTGGGCTATTGTACAGAAAGTTGCTATGAATAATCTTGTGTTCTAGAGATCTTTGGTGCCCATAAGAACTCGTTTCTTTTAAGAATCCAGGAGTGGCAGGAAAGTTTGTTTTCTTTTTAATATCAAAAAGTTCCTGGATTAAGAAAGTTTGAACACATCCAGACTAAATTAATGATTCTCGAACACAGGCCCCTGGATTAGTATTATAATAATCTGAGCAGTTTGACAAATTATAAAAGCTTGGATCCCATCTCCACATACAATACTCTGAATCGGTAAATCTGGAGTGGGGTTTTGGGAGTGAATCTGATTTTACAACTCCTTGAGTGATGAGTGATTCTAATGAGGTACTAGCATTGAGAATATCCAGGGTAGAGGATGCCTAAGGGTATTTCTATACCAAATATGCTATATTTCTATGAAAAGTTTTCTCTAAGCAGTAAATTCTTAGAACTAAAGGTCTGGGGTTTCTTGTGCTCTATTGAACTGTTCTGGTTATTTTTCTCCCTCCTCAACCCGTACTCTTCTCTGGGGCATCTACAATGAATGGGCTGTCATCAGATACCAAATCTGCTGACACCTTGATATTGAACTGCCCAGCCTCCAGAACTATAAGAAATAAATATTTTTTGTTTATAAATTGCCTAATCAAAGGTATTTTGATATAGCTTCCCTAAGAGACTAAGACAATGTCACAGAGTAGTTGAAAAGAGATTGAACTCTGAAAGACTAGCCACTAAACTAAGCCTTCCAAAGAGAGAGCCCAAAGAGCCAGTTCAAGTTAAATTATGAAGTGGGTTTGAGATTACAGGACTGAATAAAATATAGCCTCCTCCCACCAGTCAGGACATAGAAGGGTAGGGACTCACAAGGGAGATCACAGAAGTTTTAGGAAAATAAATAAGTATATTATTACTGGAAGAGCTGGATTTAGGATGACTATGTTTGGGATCTTACTACAAATAAATTAATTTGATTACCTGTCAAGTGTTCTATGATCTTTGTGGGGCATGCTAGAAAAGTATTAGCAAATAGTTCCTACCTTTAGTTTCTTTGTTGCTATAGACTAAATTTTTGAGTGTACCCCAACTCGTATGTTAAAACCTTAATCCCCAGTGCTATGGTACTTGGAGATGAGGCTTTTGGGAAGTCATCAGGGAATTAAATTGTGAGGTGGGGCCCTCATAATGGGATTCGTGCACTTATAAGAAGAACAGTGAGAGATCTTGCTTCTCCCTATCCTCTCCCTACCATGAGAAGATATACTGAGAAACAGACACTTGAAAACTAGGAAGAGAGCCTGATCCAGACATAGGATCTGCTTGTGCCAGAGCTATGAGAAATAAATGAGTGTTGTTAAGCCACTCAGTCTATGGGTTTCTGTTATAGCAGCCCACACTTACATTCATGGGCGCACAGAACACATTTGGCAGTAGTTACGGAGATGCATATATATGTTTGTGCTGTGGAAGGGCAACATGTTCTCAGGAAAGTAGGAACATTATGGCTGGACTGTGCAGGAAGAGGGTTTTGCAGCCAAAGAGCACATAGCCTTGTGTCTGGTTGAGATTAGTTTGCATCGTAGTTCCTGGTCTATTCTTAGTTACAGCACTTGACTATACTTTAAAGGTACTCTTGAATCTCCTACAAGGGAGGAAGTGAGTAGGCAATCAGATGATAAAGGCAGACACCACCCTTACTCAGAAAAGTGCTTTCACTCAATTCAGAAAGTCAGTACTGGGATGATCCTGAAGTTCCCAAAGCATGAGGCCTGATGTGTGTTTCCCTCAACTCATTCCCAGCGTTTGCATGAAGCCCATGATTACCAGGGTGAGAATAGAAATTAGCGTCAGCTGAAAACTATTTCTAGCTGGTATTCTAGTAAACTAAAAGTGAACTAAAATGGGCTACAACTAATCATGTGCAAATAGAACACACCCTTCCTCCTAAACTGGTATTCAAATTTCTTACAAAGGAAAGTTCTTGGAAATTGTTAGACTCAGTATTAACCCTTGCCTAAGATCAAATTAAAAGTAATTTGCCCACAGCCCACTTTGCACCCCACACAGTCCAAGATCCAAGGGGTTCTGAGATGAAGCATTGCCTCAGAAAATCACCACCTACTGGGAAAGAGAGACAGACGTGCACAAGTGACCACAACCACGTTATGAGGGTTGTGATGGAGATATGCACAAATGCTTTAGTGCCACAGAGTAAATGCAAATAATTCTGGGTGGGATGGTTAGAGAAAATCGCAGAAGGCAAATTGAATTTAAGCTAGGCCTTGAGGGCCAAGTGTGTGTTCACCAGTTATACAAAGAGGGACGGATACATTCCTCTTAAATTCCTAACTTGGTATGTTGTACATTTGTATGTGTGTGTGGGCACCACTGTATTGTTTTTAAAGAAAATTTAATTAACATTTTAATTGCTAAATTATAATGGTACATTCATGAGGTATAATGTGATGTTTTGATATACATATGTAATACACAGCAGGGTGACTATGTTCAATTATAATGTATTGTACATTTCTTTCTTTTTTTTTTTTAATGTGGGTACCAGGAGTCGACCTCAGGACCTCGTGCTTGCTATCAAGCGCTTGTACCGCAGAGCGATATCACCAGCCCATTTTTTTCCTTTATGCGGGTGCCGGGAGTCGAACTCAGGACCTCGTGCTTGCCAGGCAGGCACTTATGCCCCTGAGTTATCTCACTGGCCCTGTATCGTACATTTCTAATAACTAAGATAGTAAATGAAATGTCTCACCTCTCACCATAAAAATGCTAGCTAAATGAGGTAATGAATATTTTAATTAGCTTGATGTAATCACTCCACATTGTATACTATTATATTTTTTGTGTTTGTTTTGTTGGTTGGACTTTTGTCTATGCAAATTTTGGTATGCTGTTTTGCCATCAAAATTTTAGCTAGCCCAGTTAGCTCTACTCTGATGTATTTTTCTCCCCAGCATAAAGGCTTACTTTAAAATGTTTGCTTTCTTCATTCTCTTAATGAGCCAAGCTGGCCAACCTTTAAGAGTTGTTTGACATCCCTTTCCTTGTCTTTTCTGAGTTTAAGCCTGTAGCACACCTTAAATGGTCACTAACCTACCTTTTTCGTCTTGGTCTTGCCAAGACGTTTTACCTTTATCTGTATCTGCCTCTCCTATGAGTCCTTGAAATCTCAGAGGAGGTGAAGTGAGGGAAAGGGAACATTCCCTAGGGAAGATGCTAATCGATTTCTTTTTTTTTTTTTTTTTTTTTTTTTTTGTGGGTACCAGGGGGACGACCTCAGGACCTCGCGCGCCAACAGGCGCCCGTGCCGCTGAGCGATATCACCGGCCCCTTTTTCGTATGTGGGATCCGGGAGTCGAACTCGGGCCCTCGCGCCTGCAAGGCAGGCGCTTACGCCGCTGAGCCATCTCACCGGCCCGCTAATCGATTTCTATCTGAATTGGCAGAAAAGAAACCTGTATCTTCAAGGTGGACTGGATTTCAAAATTCATGTGGTCTAGGACCTTGCCTTTAGATAAGTAATGGAGTTGATTTACTAATACTTGCACATGGTTAACTGATTTCCAGACGGGTAATGTGACATTCCCAAGATCACACAGATGTAGAGCTAGGACTTGTACACAGGTCACCTGACTCTTCGCCTAGGATTCTTTTTGTTATAACAATGAGGGCTTGTGATACCTAAATTTCTGTGCTTTATTAAAAGAATTCTCCCAAACTATGTCTTTAATACCTTTCTGACATTAAAAAAAAAAAAAAACTGCCCACCATAAAAGGATCTTGGGCTTCTTCCATTTAATAATGTATTATGTTTTCTATCAAACCTTGTATTGTGTTCTTTGTCACATTGAGAAAATAAAAATATAGATTTCAACTATGAGATTGATTCTTCATTTTTACAGTCCCATTGCACAGTGTGGGCCCACAGTAAAGTGTCCTTTGAATGAAGGAATGCTATATCCTCTATATTATTTCCAGAGGTAACAAATGACTTCTGCAATTCCCATATATTCCATATTTTGGGCTCATTGTGTCATTCTTCCTGTTCCCTTCTATTCCTGGAGTGAGACAAGAACAAAACCGGTGCTGGCTGAGTATCTTCACATCAGAAGAAGGTTATAGTAAGTGAGAACATTTAGAGTAAGGAGGCCATGGTGGTAAAGATTATTTAATCTGGAGAAGAAAAAAATTCAGTGAGAACATGGCAGTTGCTTTTAGAATTGTTATATAGGTGAAGGGCTAGAGTAATAATATATATCCCCAAAGAGCAGAATGAAGTCTGAGATTTTCTGATAATCTTCTGGTGGAAAAGAACACAAACGTCTGTGCCCCAAGATTTAATCTGATTTTTGTTTGACTTATTTTATTGCAAAAAATTATTCAGGTATTCTATACAAAATTCAGTACAATATCCCTGCAGGGTCTGGTAAATGTTTGTCCATAAATAGCCATGTTTTTCCTGAGTCTTGAACATGGTTTATGCCAGTGAGCATATATTGGCATCTCTCATACTCTCAAGTGCTTTAGGTATCTGAGTTAAAAATATGCCTCTGAATTTTCATAACTCTCCATTGACTTTACTCCTTTCTCCTATTTATTTCAAAATGTAGCATGCTGCATTCATCAACTAAAATCATCATACTGGTATTGCTTTAAAGTAAAAATAAGATGAAGTATAACTAGGAAACAAAATTATAAAATGTTTGGGTGATCTTTACTCATAATTTACAGGATCAAGGATCTCTCTTGAACTTCACATTTAGAAAAGGAAAGTCAATCAAAGCATTAGAATAAGAGCTAGAGACCTAGTGAGATAGCTCAGCGGCCTAAGCGCCTGCCTGGCAAGCGCGAGGTCCTGAGTTCGACTCCTGGCACCCACACAAAGGAAAAAAGGGCCGGTGATATCACTCAGCGGCACAAGCGCCTGCTGGCAAGCGCGAGGTCCTGAGTTTGACTCCTGGCACCCACATAAAGGAAAAAAGGGCCGGTGATATCGCTCAGTGGTACAAGCGCCTGCTGGCAAGCACAAGGTCCTGAGGTCGACTCCCGGTACCCACATAAAAAAAAAAAAAAAAAAAAAAGAATAACAGCTAGAAAGATTATCCAAAATATATGTTCTCAGAAAATGGTTTAGAGTAGCATTAAGGTAGGTTACACACAACTACATTTAGGAAGCCCAGAAGTCCAAGCTGTACTCCCAAGAGAATATTCTGGTGCTCCAAAGCCCCATATATATTTTTTCCTACCTGACTGTCATGCTATATTTCCTTGGGAGAAACAAAAAATTCCCATTTGTTTCAATGCCCATCACACAGAATTATACTAATAATGTAGGAAAGCTCTTACAGTGTTTGTCATCTGGAGGAAGTACAAAATTATCCATTTTGGAAGCTTATTCTTAACTTGCCTATAATGTTCTCAGCTTGAGCTTATTTTAATTTTTTGCCATGTAGTAGACTTTTATATTTCAAAATATATGAAATATAGCTGCAAGAAAATTTACAAACCCTAGCTGAATTGGATTACCATTGTTTTAAGGAAATTTAAATTTCATTTAATCTGTTTCTCATATTTTATAGATGAGACAAGTGTAGCAATATTCTTTTTTTTTTTTTTTTTTGTGGGTACCGGGGGGACGACCTCAGGACCTCGCACGCCAACAGGCACCCGTGCCGCTGAGCGATATCACCGGCCCCTTTTTCGTATGTGGGTTCCGGGAGTCGAACTCGGGCCCTCGCACTTGCAAGGCAGGCGCTTACGCCGCTGAGCCATCTCACCGGCCCAAGTGTAGCAATATTCTTTGCAAAGATCTTATAGTGAATTAGCAACAGGATCTAAACTCTCAATTTAGTGATTTTTATACCACTAGAGTAATTTGTTCCTTGGAAAATAGGAACCTTGCAAATCCCCCGCACTGTCACCTGCACAAGGCCAGAACCGTGAATGGTGGGTGCCACAGTGGGGCTGAAAAGAGTAGGATTAGTTGAAAATCTGTGAATAGATGAACCAATCCTTTCACTCTTCTCCCCTACCTTTATATGATAGTGGCTAAGCACTTGTCTTTAAACAAAGATCTGGGCAGGACATTCCTAAAAATTTTGAACAAATGATGAAGAAAGATCAAAGTGAGGTAGTTCATGGATTAGGTCACAGCATAAAGACCTCTTCATGTTGGAATGAGGGGCCAATCATTTCACTGATTATCACCCACCATAAAATCTTCCAGGGCCGGTGAGATAGCTCAGTGGCATAAGCGCCTGCCTGGCAAGCGCGAGGGCCTGAGTTCGACTCCCGGAACCCACATACGAAAAAAGGGCCGGTGATATCGCTCAGTGGCACGGGCGCCTGCTGGCGTGCGAGGTGCTGAGGTCAACCCCCGGTACCCACAAAAAAAAAAAAAAAAAAAACTGCCAATCCCCGATCCTTTAACATGCAAGCCTAGTCAACCCTCATGTTTTATTATTATATTATTTAAATGGGCAGCTAGTGTTTCTAGACATTTAAAGAACGCCTGTAGCATGGCCAAGAAAGAAATAGATGAAAATAGAAGAACTGACTTGAGAAGAAGGAAATTTGGAAATCACATGCAGCCTAAAAACTAATTAAGAACTTAAAGAACATGGTAGTTTTAAAGATATGTCCATAAATTTTGTTTATTTTTAGTTTTTTTTTTTTTTTTTTAAGACAGGGTCTTGCTGTAGTCCGGGCTGATCTTGAACTCACTATGTAGTTCAAGCTGACTTCAAACTTGCGGCAATCCTCCTGCCTCAGCCTCCCAAGTCCTGGGATTATAGGTGTGCACCACCAAGCCTGCATGTCCATAACTTTTTGATAATTTTCCCTTTCATTCCTCTTCCCTTGACTGTGACTTAAATTTAGTAAATCATCTCATCATTTCTAGTGAGCAAACAGAATATGGATAATATAATGGGACTCTCTCTCTCTCTCTTTCTCTCCCCCCCTTCCTTCCTCCCTAGACTTCTCCTTCTTAACTATCACTCCTCTTTGGAAATCAGCTGCCATGCTTTGAAGCAACCTAAAAAAGAAGTAAGGCAGTGACCATATTGTAAGAAAGGGTCTATATAGAGAGGAACTGATGCCTGTCAACAACCACACAGGTCAGATCTTCTAACTTCATCCAATAGTTATGTGTGTGAGTTTAGAAATGGATCTTCTGCCCCTTCCCCCCCAGCACGGAAATGACTGCAGATTTGGCCAACACCTTGAATGTATGCTTGTGACGGACCCCAAGCCAGAAGCACCCAGCTAAATGTCCCCTGCATACCTGTTTCACAAACGCTGGGAGATAATAAAAGGTATATTGTTTCCAAACACTAAGTTTGGGACTCTACTACTCATTTATAGAAAAATAATATGAAGTGAATAAAGAAGAAAGTGCATAATTACACAAGAGTAAGATCCTATGAACAATGAATAAGAAAGAGTACTTGGAAATTAAAACATAATTGCCAAGTTTAAATTCAGTAGAAGAATTGAACATAGGGCTAAATAAAAAAGAATTATGAAAGAAGTACGAAACTCAGAGCCTCAAATCATGAGGTATAGCATCCAACCAGTAGAAAATGGATTTTTTTTTTTTGTGGGTACCGGGGGGACGACCTCAGGACCTCGTGTGCCAGCAGGCGCCCGTGCCACTGAGCGATATCACCGGCCCCTTTTTCGTATGTGGGTTCCGGGAGTCGAACTCAGGCCCTCGCGCTTGCCGGGCAGGCGCTTAAGCCACTGAGCCATCTCACTGGCCCTGGATTTCTTTAGAAAGAGAGAAAAGACAAAATTAAAGAGGAAGACATGATCTTAGAAATAAAGCAAGAAGCTGAATAAAGCAAAAGTGGAAAAATCATGGCATTTATTTATATCTTGCTGACGACTTTGTAGGAATTTATTTTATTACCTTCTCCAGTCTTGTGTATGTTTACCAATATTTACGTGTATTTTTAAATACACTGACAATCTCATGAATATTTGAGTGCACTGTTCAAATATATTGTACTAGGGTGTGAACCTGTTGTCATATTTCTGAGCATATACCCTTAAAAAAAACAGAAGCTGAAGGGAAGGGCGAACTGTTATTTTGGAAGGACCTACAAGTTGTTAAATTAAAAATGAATTGTTAAATTGAAAGTGCAAATCAGGAAGAATGAAAAAAGATTCATCATGAATTTCAGAACCTCAGCTGTAAATAAGATCCCTGGAGCTCTCAGAGAGAAAAAAAATAGGCAATATACAATAACTGAGAACTTTATGAACCCAGGGCTTCATGGATGTTAGGCACTGAACTACATCTGCAGCCTTTTTTAAAATTGTGAGACAAGACCTGCCTAAGTTGGCCACGGTGGCCTTGAACTTGTGATCTTCTTGCCTCCTGGGTAGCGGAAATTACAGGCATGCCTGACTTAGAACTGTTTTTCATATTCACTGAGTAATAGTAATCAGTGGGATAAAGCTTTCTATATTATCCATGAACATTATTTCATCATAGATTTTTGTACCTAACTTGTTTTACCCAGGATTTCTCTATAGTTGTGTCACAAACCCCAGAATAACAGTGGTTTGAACAATACAAAATATTTCTTAGCTACTGTGATATTCAGAGACTCAGGCTTTTTCTATATTGTTGTACTGTTATGAGTGAACTTGATCATATGATGTAAGATATATTCCAGGCAACAGTTGAAAGAAGGACTGACAAAAAAAAGAGGGCAAGTGGTTCAAGTGAGGTGTCTCTTGTGGATGATTCCAGGATGCTAACATATTATACTGCTTCCTGAATTCAGTTCATCTACACTTTCAAAGAAGGGTGGACAATGTCTTCATCCTAAACAGCACTGTGACCAGCTAAATACTTTATTACTGTCAAAGAAGGGAAAATAGATAGTAGTAGACAACTAATAGCCTTTGTCCCACAAGCCAAGTTTTTAATTAAATAGAAAGGCAGAATATAAGCATTTTTCAGATACTGAATGATTCAGAAAAAAAGCACTTCTCCTGTTCTCTCTCTCTTAGGAAAGTTACTTAGGAATTTAATCCATCAAATGAAAGAGATAAATCAAGACAGAGGATAAATATACAAAAACAGTGACTCAAACTTTTGAAAGGAATCAATAGAAGTTCCAGGATTGAAGATCTGTAGCAGGTCTTCAGGGCAGTCAGCCCAGACAGGATCCAGAAAATGGAACACTTTGGGGAGAAAGGCTTCAGGGAAAACAGAGATTCCTTAGGATTGAGAGAGATTATGGAAGAATGGGAAGATGTGATTAAAGCAAAAATTAACAAAGAACCCCAAAAGATAAAAACAACAACTCGCATTGCCCCCTGGACAGCAGGGCCTGCAAGAGGAGTGTAAGTCCATGCTCTGTGCTTCCTCCGTTGCCCCCGGAAAGTGGTGTCTGCAAGACGCGTGTAAGAGCACACGCCTGTGGTGGGTAGACCGACCAGAACCCCGAAACCCAGGACAACAGCAGGGCCCCGGGCGCATGGGTGCACACACGCCTTTCGAGGGCAGAGTAATCAGTGAGACGAGCAATGTGGAAGCATCTGAAACAGCAGCAAGGAGCCAGCAGTCGGACTCTGGCAAACTCCACCAACAGAAGACCAGCCCCAGCCCCCACATTCAGAGGCCAAGATCGGCTCCATACCCAGCACATTTCTGGGATTAAACATGGTCACTATCGTAGAAATGTAAACACCAGAGGTATTTTACTACTTTTATTCTCCCTTGTTTGTCTGATTGGCTAGCCCTTTCCTGTCTGGTTAGATGTCATCTTGTTTTGTTTTGCATTCTGTGGTTATTTTTGTATTTTTTTTCTCTTTTCTTTCTCTGTTCTCCTTTTCTTTCTTTTCTTTTCTTTTTTGTTCTCTTTCTCTTTCTTCCTTTTTTCAATATTTAGGTTTCTCATCTTTCTTTCTCACTTTCTTCTATTGCTCCTCTTTCCCTCTTTCCTCTACTACTTCTTGAATTTAAACTTTCAAGTGAGTAAACACTGTCTCTGCCCTTTCTGATTACTCCTTCACATTCTATTTCATTCTGTCCCTCCTGTGTCCTCCAGTTTCCCAAAACTCAGGTGATCATCCTTTGATTTCCAGCCTTCGCTCTACTATATTTGACCCCATTCATCACTATGTCCTGTCCCTTACCTATTTTAAACACTTGTCCCCTAACAGAAGGGTAAAATCACTCCACTAAGGGAAAAATCTCTGTATACAAGTACATGGTATATGTTTGATTATGTTATATAGCTTTAGAGTTTGCTCCTGTGGTTGCAGGTAGCAAGTTAATGGTTACCATAGTTTGTCAGTAGTTCAGCTGTACTTGAAACTATTTTTATTACTAACTGTACTACTTTAGCCAGAAAGTCACACATGTTATAATCAGTTTTTCTCCCCTGTATGATAACACCGTGATTGTATGGAATCATAATCATCACCACAGCCCGGTACCAAAGGAAGGGGAGCTGAGCCAAATAGTATTTTTGCATCCTTTACAAATTAGGAAGATAAGTTCTTGGAATGGCTATAAAGAACCACCAACATCTAGAGGACATCCCTGAAGAACAGACATCTCTTAGGGAAGCCTCAATACCAGTGGTAAAGCTATCTATCATAAGAAATCAGCAAGCATGAACATAGAAAATAAAACAAAATAAAAAAGAGAAAATAGAAAATGACAAGACAGAAGCAAAATGCGACCCCAGACCCCCAGCCCACCGAGAAAAAGCCCAGAACTCAATGAGATAGATGAAATTGGAAGTCAAACACTGGAACTTTTTGAAATGATAGCAACAGAAGTGAAAAAAACAAGTGGAAATGACTATAGGGAAAATAATCTCTCAGGTACAAAAAGAAATGATTCTTAAAATCAAAGATATTAGAGAAGACACAGGTAAAAGAATAGATGAGCTTAGAAAAATGATGGAAACAAAAAATGTCCAACATAGGAAAGAAGTGGAATCCATGAAACAGATCCAAACAGAAATCCAAGTGATTAAAACCTCCATTGAAATTGTATGCAACAGATCAAATCAAGGAGAGGATAGAATTTCAGATCTTGAAGACAGAATTGCAGCTAGTGATCATGAAAAGAAAGACATATAAAAAATAGCGAGAGACCATGAAAACCCAATCCAACAGCTGCAAGATGACAAAAAGAAGAATAACATAAGATTGATTGGGGTCAATGAGAAGGCTGGAGACAGCACAAATGCCATAAAAAATCTCTTCACAGAAATAATGCCAGAAAACTTCCCGAGCATGGATAAAGAATTTGACATACAAATAAATGAAGCATAAAGAATTCCAAACAGCCATGACCAAAATAAAACTACACTAAAACATATAATAATCAAGATTCCAGGAATTCAGCACAAGAACAGAATATTAAAAGCTGCCAGAGAAAAGAAACAGATTACCTTAAAGGAAAGCACGTCATAATCACGGCAGACTTCTCAACACACCCTCAAGTCAAGAAGAGCTTGGAGTGAAGTATTTCAAGCCCTGAAAGAAAACAATTTCCAACCCAGATTGACCTACCCTGCAAAACTATCTTTCAAAATTAATGGAGAAATAAGATACTTCCATGACAAAGAACAGCTGAAGAAATTCATGACCACCAAACCAACCAACCCTACAAAGAGTACTGAAAGATATTCTAGACAGAGATAAAAATAACCACAATTCCAAGAATAACAACAGAAAGAAAGCACCAGGCAGGGAAAGCAATTAAACAGAGGGGAAAAGCAGGGAACCAACAACAGGAAAATATCATGACAAAGATAAGCCAATACATATCAGTTATAAGCATCAACGTAAATGGCCTCAATTCACCAATCAAAAGAAATAGACTGGCAGAATGGATCACGAAACAAGATCCAACAATATTCTGTACACAAGAAACACATTTAACTCAAAAAGAAATTCACAGACTGAAAGTCAAAGGATGGAAAACAATCTTCCATGCAACAGGAACCCAGAAAAAAGCAGGGATAGCTATTCTGTTTGCAGACAATGTGAATTTTAAAGCAAGAATGATGAAAAAAGATGAATAAGGTCACTACATACTTGTTAGGGAAAAACTTCAAGAGGGAGAGATAACCATCATAAATATGTATGCACAAATTACAGGAGCACACAACTATATAAGACAATTATTAATAGACATGAAAAATCAAATAAGCAATAACAAAATTGTAACAGGAGAAGTTAATATACCCCATTGTCCAAAGAGATAGAACAACTAGACAAAAAGTTCAGCAAAGCTCAGAACTGAACCAAACCTATGAATAAATGGACTTAGTAGATGTTTTCAGAGTGTTCCACCCAACATCATCAGAATAGATACTCTTCTCAGCTGCACATGGGACGTTCTCTAAAATAGACCATATACTAGCCCACAGAACATGCTCAAGTAAATGCAAAGGAATTGAAATCATCCCATGCATATTATCTGACCATAGTGCAACGAAATTGGAAATTAATGGCAAAAGAAACCTTAAAAATTCCATAAAAATGTGGAAAATAGATAACACCCTCCTAATCAACCAATGGGCCACAGAAGAAATAAAGAAAGAAATTAAACAATATCTACAACTAAACAAGAATGCAGATGCAACATACCGGAACTTATGGGATGCAATGAAAGCAGTCCTAAGAGGGAAATTTATAGCAGTGAATTCTCACATCAGGAACACAGAATGAGCACAAATAAACAATCTAATTTTATACCTCATGCTTCTAGAAAAAGAAGAGCAAGACAAACCCAAAGCCTATATGAGGGAGGAAATTATAAAGATCACAGCAGAAATTAATGCAATGGAGACCAAGAAAACAATACAAAGAACTGATGAACTGAAGGGTTGGTTCTTTGAAAAAAAAAATGAAATTGATAAACCCTTAGCCAACCTTATCAAAAAAAGGAAAGAAAAGATTCAAATTCATACATTGAGGAATGAAGAGGGTGAAATCACTACAGATCCTGTGGAAATTCAGAAGATCATCAATACCTACTTCAAAAATCTTCACTCTCATAGGATGGAAAACACAGAAGAAATGGGCAGCTTCCTAGATATGTATGAATTACCAAAGCTGAATCAAGAAGATACAAAAATTCTGAATAACCCAATATCAGTTAATGAGATTGAAAATGTAATTAAAAACTTACCAAAAAAGAAAAGTCCAGATCCTGATGGATTCACTGCTGAATTCTACAAGAAATTTAGAGACAATTTAATGCCAATAATCCTCAAACTCTTTAATGAAATTGAAAGGGAATCAATACTCCCTAACTCATTCCTGGAGGCAAACATTACCCTGATACCAAAACCAGAGAAAGACCCAACCAAAAAAGAGAACTACAGGCCAATCTCCCTAACCAACATTGACGCAAAAATCCTCAATAAGATACTAGCAAACCGGATGCAGCAAATCATCTAGAAGATTATACACCATGACCAAGTGGGATTCATCCCAGGAATGCAGGGATGGTTCAACATACATAAATCAATAAATGTAATACATCATATCAACAAAGCCAAAGACAAAAATCACATGATCATCTCAAAAGATGCAGAAAAACCTTTTGGTAAAGCCCAGCACTCATTAACAATAAAAACCCTACAGAAAATCGGAATAGATGGTCTATACCTCAATCTGATAAAAGCCATCTATGACAAACCAATAACCAACATCATACTAAATGGACAAAAACTGAAAGCTTTCACTCTAAAATCAGGAACAAGACAAGGATGTCTGCTATCACCACTCCTATTCAATATAGTTCTGCAAATATTAGTCAGAGCAACTACACAAGAGAGAGAAATAAAAGGAATAAGGATAGGAAAGGAAGACATTAAACTATCATTATTTGCAGATGACATGATATTCTACATTAGAAGACCCCAAAAACTCCGCCCAAAAACCCCTAGAGTTAATAATCAAATTCAGTAGCATATTTGGATACAAAGTCAATACTCAAAAATCAATAGCTTTCCTGTACACAAACAACAAACTCACTGAAAGAGAAATCAGGGAAAGCACACCCTTCACAATAGCATCAAAAAAAAAAAATGAAATACTTATGAATCAATCTAACAAAGGAAGTAAATGATCTGTATATTGAAAATTACAGCACTCTGAAAAAGGAGATCGAAGAGGATATCAGAAAATGGAAAGATATCCCTCGCTCATGGATAGGAAGAACCAACATAGTGAAAATGGCCATACTCCCAAAATTGTTATACAGATTTAGTGCGATCCTGATCAAAATGCCATTAACATACCCCACAGAAGTAGAGAAAACATTCCTAAAATTCACGTGGAAGCAAAAGAGACCTAGAATAGCAAAGGCAATCCTGGGCAACAAAGGCAAGGCAAGGCAGGAGGCATCACAATCCCTGACTTGAAATTATACTACAAAGCTACTGGGATAAAATCAGCATGGTACTGGCAAAAAAACAGACCTGAGGATCAGTAGAACAGAAGAGAAGACACAGATGTAACTCCAAACACACTCAGCCACCTTATATTTGACAAAGGGGCCAAACATGTTCACTGGAAGAAAGATAGCCTCTTTAATAAATGGTGCTGGAAAAACTGTCTCTCTATATGCCAAAGACTAAAACTAGACTCATGCCCATCACCATGCACTAAACTGAAGTCAAAATGGATCAAAGATCTAAATATTAAAACAGAAATACTAAATCTACTGGAAGAGAAACTAGGTAGAGATCTTGAAGACATAGGTGTAGGCAGAGACTTCATTAACAAAACCCAAACTGCACAGGAAATATGCCAAAGAATCAACAACTGAGATCTCATCATATTAAGAAGCTTATGCACATCCAAAGAAATCACCAACAGAGTGAAAAGACAACCCACAGGTTCGGAAAAAAATTTTAGCCAACTGTCCCTCAGACAAAGGACTATATCTAGAACATATAAAGAAATGAAAAAACTCAGACCCCCCTAATTCAAAGACCCAATCCAAAAATGGCCATCTGAGAATAACACACATTTCTCAGATGAAGAACTATGAATGGCAAATAAATATATGAAAAAATGTTCAACATGTCTGGTCGTTTGAGAAATACAAATTAAAACAGCACTGAGATTCCATCTCACCCCAGAAAGAATGGCTGTCATCAAGAAATCAACCAATAAAAAATGCTGGAGGGGTTGTGGGGAAAAAGGAACTTTTCTCCACTTTTGGTGGGAATGTAGACTGGTGCAACCACTATGTAAATCAATGTGAAGACTCCTCAAAAAACTAGGATTAGAGATCCCATTCGACCCAGCTATTCCCCTTCTGGGTATTTTCCAAGAATTAAAAACATCATACCACAGTGATATATACACACCAATGTTTATAGCAGAAAAATTTGTAATAGCTAGATCTTTGAAACAACCCAAACGCCCATCAACCAAGGAATGGAAAAAAAAAGGTGACATTTTTATACAATGGAGTACCACTCAGCTATAAAGAAGGATAAATTTGAGACATTTATAGGTAAATGGATGCAACTTGAGACCACACTTATAAGTGAAATAAATCAGACTCATATGTGTAAACGTATTGTCTCCCCAGTGTAAGAAGCTGAAAGAGTAAATAAGATCCAAAATGTACACTAGATATTATGAAATGGGAAGTAAGTGTTCAAAAGGAAAGAGAAACTGGGATGGGGGAAAGGAGAAAAGAAGGAAGGGAAAAGGAAAAAACAAAAGATATATATATATATATATATATATATATATATATATATATATATATGAAATATATATATATATATAAGATTATTAAGACAGTTATAGTACTAATTGCTGTTAGTTCATTGAAAAGAAAGGTTTGTGCCTGTATTGTTTGATCAATTTTTTATGCCTATATCTTGTAATCTGAGCAACTACTTTGAAGATAACAATATGCAGTGTACTAACCATTGTTACTTTCCTACAATCTTATTTTGAAATGTTGTACCATTGTTTTTAATGTCTTTTTTTCTTTAAAATAAAAACAATGCATAAATCTGTGATAAATAAAAAAACTCAAACCGCATCAACAGTAGAAAAGAAATAGAAAGACTACTTCCAACTCTAGGATAAAGAAAGTCATATAAGGAGCTATGTTCAGAATACATAGGAATCAGTTCATGGGGTTACTGAACTTAAGAAAAAAGAAGAATAACTTCCAAACAATAGAAAGAATAAAACATTGGAAGGTATTAGGGATGTGATAATGATGTTACTAAGTAATTGCCTTTTCCAACAAGAAGTCAGGCAAGGAAATCTGAAAGTCCAAAAACAAAACAATACAAAACAAAACAAAATAAAAAACAAAAACAAAAAAAAAAAAAACAAGGAATGTAAAGACAGAAAACCAGCCAGAATAGAACATAATTTTGAATGTAAAAAAGCAAAACGTTAGTGTTCTTACAGACTTTTACTTTTTTTGCCTAATAAATTTTTATTGACTAACCCTGAAGGTAATGTTATGTAAGAGACAAAGGGATTAAAGTACCACTGCCATCCCGTCCTCTGTCTCCTGTCTTCCGAGCAGCCGTGTGGGCACTGCTCATTGGCATGGGGAGATGAGCCAGGCAGAAATTTTCAGGGCTGAGTAGTGCACTCTGCTCAAAGAAGGAAAAGTATGACGTTCAGGGTCTGCGGAAAGATATTCTGGAATTTAAACAAAGGGAGAGTAAGTGGGAAAGAGAGCAGAGATTTGTGTAGACACTACAAAGAAGAAAACTTTTTGAGGAGGGTGGAATGTTGAAAGAAGTTATTAAGGGACTTTATTGTGTGAGAAGCCATCAAACTCCCTCCTCAATGTCCTTAAAGAGCTTTCAATAAAACTATGAAAGACATTCAAAAAAATATGACTCTTGGGACAAGGAATTGTTAGAAATGCAGATTCTTAGGCCTCACCTTGGACCTACTGGGTAAGAAAGTCTGGGTAGGGCCTGGCATTCTGTTAGACTTCTCCTTTAAAGAGCAGCTTTAGGTTCGCAGCAATATCGAGTAGAAGGTACAGAGAATTTTTATAAAATGCCCTGTCCCTACATTTCTATTATCAACAGCCCCACCCAAGTGGTACACTTGTTACAGTTGATCAATCTACACTAATGAACCCTTATCAGCCAAAAGTTCATCGCCCATATTAGGGTTCACTGTTGGTGTGATGTGCTTTCCTCTGAGCTCTTATAAACATTAGCTCTAATAACTTTCAGTGTACCAAGACTCTGTGTAGTAGTGGCAGCATTTGCTGAGAGCATAATGTTTACTCTGGACTTAGATATTCTGAGTCAGAATCATGGCCCCACAGTTTCCTATTCTGGGCAAGATTATTTCTTATAGCCTCAGTTTCTTTATATGGAAAAAAGAAGAAAATATGGTAGTATCTAGCTCAAGTGCTCAATAAACTCTAAATGTGTAGTCTAATGTAAACCAGTTAGTGTAGTGCTGGACACATAGTGCACAATCACTAAATGTTGCTTATGTTTACTAGGTTTATTATTAGTGTCATCTCTGCTCTGGTGTTGTGAGAGACCAGAAATATAACTTACATAAGCCAGAGAACTGATTAGTCAGAGCGTGTAAAAGAAAGTGGGCTCTTCCCAGGCGTTCCTGGAATTAGCTAGGTAGGAATCAAGAGTTGTCCAGAATCAGAGAAAAACCATTTTAAGAATGTCATTCTTCCTGGTAGGTGGAAGAGGCCCGAGAAGTGCAAATCTCAGTACATGGATAGATGAGTCCACTGGCCTTGGGACACTTTCCTTTGGTCACTTGAAAGTTGGAGCAAGTTGGCTTTTTTCTGTTTATTCAGGAGTTGTTTTATTTAGTTGATTTCAAATGGAACATAATAGACCTAATGATTTTAAATAGCCTTGGTTTGGTCCCTAAAGGGCCGATTTTCAGAGCTTTAACAGTTAGTGAGTGCTTCTGTAGGCTTTCCAGTTTCTGCCCTCTTTATTTCTTTGCACTGAATGAAAGCCATGGAGGTGCTTGACTGCTTTGTGACACAGCCACTTGCAAGATTCTCCCCACAGGATCGAGCCTAAGCCCTGTCTTGAACTTTCTCAGTCCCTGCTAAATGTGTTTAGGTTGTCACACAAAACACTGACAGAAACTGTCTCTGAGGCCAAATTCCTTAAACACTCATCTAAACTCCATACCCTGACTGCCTTGCTGGGGACACACCTTGTAGAACATTCCGTTTCTCTTACTGTCAATGTCAAGGACAAACCGTAACACTCCAGAGGTTCCACTAATAAATGCTTTAGATTGATGATGTTCATGGTTAGGGTTCCTCTCTTTGTAACCCTAACTGGCTCTACCTCAGGAGGATTTAGGGCACTCCCTTGTGGGAATTCCTCTGCTGCTGTTTTTGGGATGACTCTAGCTGTGGGTTTGGTGGAATGAAACAACCTCTTTATTCTTTCTGAATAGGTTTTTTCCTCCCTGACTCTGAGGCTCTGCCTTTTGCTCTTTCTAGGCAGCAGGCCCCTCAAATGGAGGGATTCGGCCTTATTCCTTTTGTACCTTTAGAAGCTAGCCAGGTGCCAGACTCCTATTTGACACTTAATTCACTGTTACATGAATGAATGAATTACATGGAGCAGCGGGTTTAGATTAGTGAACAATGCCATGGAAAATAAGGAAAAAATAAAAGGAGTTCTTCAATGTGTTCACTGTCCAGTGGTAGGAGCATAAAGAGACACTCACATATTGATCGCTTTGTGATTCTCATCAAATCAGTTATTTGAAATGAGAAGATTCGCTTGCTGGAGTGCCCCTTTTTCAACATAGCTCTGAATTAACAAAAATGAAGTCCCAGCACACTCTCCTGAGCTACAGCATCACATTCATTCAACTTCTGGTAAAGGTTGAAATTTCAGTTTGGACATTGGTATTTACCCTATCGTTTCCCCAAATACAAACATGAAAACGCAAGGCCTCTTTCATCTCCCTTCCTTTCTAGATATATATCTCATCCTGGAAGAAGTGTCGCTTCTCCTTCAACTGCTTGCACTTTTGGGTTCAAAGAAAATCCACTGTAGACTGGCTCCACTGATGCCTCAGAAGATTCCAGCAGGGTGTCTAAAGCACTATTTCTCTCTAGTCTCTCCCTGAGGACTGGTCAGTTATCTGAATTTAAGGCTAAGAGCGGGAGTCAGAGAGAGAAACCCCAAGTGCTACACCTCAGGAGATGAGGTAGAAGAAAACACAAACAGGGGAAGGTGCCCGCGCTGCAGGTGAGAGATACTGATAGAGCCAATCCCCATCTTTGGGATTCCAGGTAACTGCACTTAACGACAGTTTAATGGCCTCCAGCTTCTGGTTAAGTAAGCATTGTAGGTTATCTGCTTTTCAAATTACTTCAGAAACAAACTCAAATAGCAAGCATCATCCTAGCCCGGGTCTAGGATAGTGCATTAGCTTTGCCTTTGCCCTGCTGATTTAATTGGTCCAGTAAGCACGCTTGAGGTGTTTGGGATTGTAATTAAAATTGTGGAGCCTGGAAAATCTTCCGTCTGTTATTATATTCTTTTTTTTCTAAAATAAACTATCCTAGCTCACCAAACTTGTGGGGCTAATTAGAGCCTAATTAAAGTTACTTGTTTCTATTTTAAAATCTGCCCACTGAGAGAGCCGCAAGGCAGGAGGGAACATATTTTTAAAGTGACAGTTCTAAAAATGCTTCCCACCCCGGTCCCGAGCTGCATTGCTCTGATTCATGCATTGATTTATTTCCAATGAAAAAGAAGGCCTGCCTCCTTTTCTCATTGCAGCCCTGTACCACCCTGGGGGCCACCTCCCATTTAGCTGTGTGAAAGGATTTGTTTAATGAACAAAGGACCCTTCTTTGCCATTCATTTTCCAGCTGGAAAAGCTGACCACAGCATTCAGAAGGGAAGTCATTTAGTAAAGGACACTTGACAAAATCTGGAGCAGAGAGAACAGGAGTCAGTAAAGTATTGAATCCAAAAATGAGGCAAGCACAGCGTTTGTTGAAGACTTACTTTGTGCTCCATGTATTTCTGAACTGTTTGCGTCTGATTTCTACTTGAATGCTCTCCACAATCCGATAGCGAAGTATATTGGAGCGTAGATTTTTACACAGAAGGAAACACAAAGTAAAGATTTGGGAAATTCATTGCCTGAGACCATACAGCTAATAGTGGTGGGTCCTGGATCCAGAGCAAAGTCAAATTCAACCTTTCACCACCTTTCCATGATTCCTCCTGCAGAGTTGCATTCTCCCCAGTGAGGCTCTGATAATTATTATCTCTCTGCCTTGGGCTTTATCCTCTAAAATGGCCATAATAGTACCTAGGTTTCTACTTGTTCTGAGGAAGAGATAAGATAATGAATTTGGAAACTCTTTATAAAATGTAAAGCAACATTCATAGATTAGTCTCAGGAGAACTGCGAACCCTCTAATAACTTTAATTATCGATCTCTTTAAGGGATACTGAGGCAGGGGACTAGGGCATGGCAAAGCTGGCTGGGGAAGTAGGTATGACCTGTTAATTACAAAATCCCAGGGCACATGTGCAGGACAGTTCCCAAAGCCCTGCACATGGACTTCTGAAGAGAGCTTGAGCAGGTTTTGGATAGGATGGCCCAGACTTGACACTAGCCTGAGAAGTGAGAGATACTAAAGGACAGTCACCACTGAGCTCTTTCACATTAATCCACCCTCACGTCGTAGAGTGTACTTTTTTTCCCCCTACTTTTACTTGGCCCAAACTCACTTTGCAGAGTCTGTTTCTTTTTCTACCTTTAATAAATGTAGAACTTTGCTACCCTTTGTATTTGTCTTGACCAATTCTTTGGTCAGGACAGAAAGAACCTAGAAACCACTGCTAGAAGGAGACTCCAGTACCCCAAAACTTGGTAACAGTACTGCTTTTAAAATATTTAGGCCAGAGGCAACTAAAATACAGGTCTTAGTCTATTTCCTTTGCGTCAGGTACCCTGTCTACATGGGAAGACTGTGTTATACGTTACTAAAAGAGTTTGAGTCAGGAGTGGGCAAAATGCTTTGTCGTCTTTCTCTTCCTTATTTATTCCCTGGCTCCTCTTTTTCCTGTGAACTCAGATTACTAATAGCTCAAGCCAGCATATTCTCTTGGTGACTGGTCTGGCTTCTCAGGCCAGAGATAAGGGACACAAAACTCTTTGAATCCCCAGTTTCCCGCTCCTCAAGGGAAAGGAGACTGAAGCAAGACTTGGCCTGGAAGCAGGAAAGGCAACTGTCCAGGCGAGGGCATGTAATTTAAGTAAGTACCCACTCTCAGTTTTGTACAAGTACAGGGTCAGCATCTGAAAATATAGCCTTCCTTCAGTTTTGTGCCCTGGGTGCCTCACTTGCCTTACTCAAGTTACAGGGCTTGAAATCATATATCCTCCAGTCAGAGGTTCCATATATATCTTAGAGCATGCTTTTAAGCATTGTTGGAGGGCCGGTGAGATGGCTCAGTGGCTTAAGCGCCTGCCCGGCAAGCGCTAGGGCCCGAGTTCGACCCCCGGAACCCACATACGAAAAAAGGGCCGGTGATATCGCTCAGCAGCACGGGTGCCTGCTGGCGCGCGAGGTCCTGAGGTTGTCCCCCCGGTACCCACACACACAAAAAAATAAGCATTGTTGGAGAGTTGGCTTCTCCTCACAGTCTCTGGTTGTGGCTTTCCATTTGGTTATCTATTCCTTCTGTAGGTTGTGTAAGCTTTCTTTTATGTATGTACCACAGTAGAGAATCTAGATTATAAGCAAAATAAAAATAGTTACAATTTATTGATTGCATACTGAAAGGCAGATCTGCAATTAGCAGCTTTTGCATATATTATTTCTAATCATCACAACAACTCCTTCCTGCATAAGGGAACTGATGCTCAGAGAGGCTCGGTTCAGTTTGGCAAGCTTCATATTTATTGCAGGCCTAGGAAAGCTGGTTTGATTGAATATAGTAGGAGGGAAGTTGATGAAATTCCCAGCATCCTCTCTGAGCCATTGTCTTTGGGTGTTTGAATCATCATCATTTAGGAATGCTCTAACAAAGAGGAGGGTTAATGACAGGAGAGGATCTCTGGTCACTCGATAAGGAATGATACTGAAGTTTTGAGGTAAGTTTAAGTGTAACCAGAAATATGTTATCTAGCTGTGTTAGAATGTGATATGAAATATATTGGTAGAACTAATGAACCTATGTTTCCTAACTTGACTAAGTGATCAGTATTTAAAGATGTTTTGTCAGTTACAACACTATATATAATGAGAAATTTACTTCTATAATTAACTGTTTACTACACATTATACCCTTGCAATGAGTGGAACTCTAAGTGAAACAGGGGGGTAGCAAAAGACCTGGGGAGAAGGAATCACCAGACCTCTGCTTAGGCACAGTTGGGCTTAGGTTCCATTTTCTAAGGTTTTGGTATAGTTTTCCCTGCAAGAGGCACACAGCAGTAATCAAAACAATCAGTTCCAATAAAACATTATGTGTGTTAGAAAATGTTGAGGATGAGCAGGGCTTTGTGGGCAGGTGAGAGGATTTCTCAAAGTGATACTGGCCCATAAGGAAAGGGAAGTGTGGGAAGCATTGTGGCAAAGGGAGTTCCACTGATAGAACAGGCAGCCAGGGAAAAGTTAAGCCACGGAGGAAGTCAGGATGACTCAATGAAGGCCAGGATGGCCAAGGCCAGGGCTCCAGAGGCTCAATGAACAAAGGGTTAATGGGATTTTCTTGCCCAGGAATAAGATAAAGCAAGGAGATAGATAACCAGTACCACCAAGCCCCTATTGATACCCCTCTGAAGAGTGCTTTTGTTTTGCTACTTTTAGAAAAGTTACAAGGAATGATGCTTGCAAAAGTATGCCTGCTACATACTCCGAGTTCCTATAGGCCCACTTCTAAGTCAAACTTTCCTGCTTGTGACCCCATAGGCTGACCTCCACTCAGCCCGGAGTAGTCTGGGATACAAGGATATTAAAAACCCTTAGGCAAATAGACCCCGTGACAACCCAGTTGGATTTTCCCCTGGGTTCAATACAGGGAGCTTTCTGCTTTTGCTTTACAGTAAACGCTGCTTTCTGCTTTTGCTGTACATTAAATGCTTTTGCTCAGTCCTCTTTTGACTCCCTGCTTTGTAATTCTTTCTGGGTTGAGAGAAGAACCCACCAGCTAGACAGTAACACTAAGAAAATGGGACAAAGCTTTTATGGCTCATAAGGATGGTGAGATATATATTTTTCAGGTGCTACCAAGAAAACATGGGCGATGTATAAGGTGAGGCCTCTGAAGACATTATTTAAGCTCTGCTCTTACTGAGGTGGAGATCTGGTTTTTAACAGCAATTCACACATTTAAAAAATTCTTCCTCTGTTGCCACAGCACCGGAAATTGAGTGCTCAGAAAGAGCACAGAAATTGAGTGCTCAGAAAGAGCAATTGAGTCACAGAAAGAGCTTTTAGAGGCTGTGACATGTTGGTTTACAGTGTTAATGGGGTGACTGGACATGGCATTGCAAACAGTATTTCTCAGGAATAAGTGGACATAACGTTTTCTCTGCCATTACGGGCAAATCTAAAAATTGCATGGTTTTGAACTGTTTTGTTTAGAAAATAATATTGTAATATCATTAAAATGTTTTAAAAATTAAAAAAATAATTCTATAACTGGGTAAAATCTATATCTTCAGCATTTTCTAGGCTTTGGCTGTAGGCACACTCTTGCTTCCTTAAGGCAAAGATTATATTCCAGTGAAAGAAACAAATGGTAATACTAGGTGTGGAACAAGATCACCACTGTTGGTGTCTGAGATGCTTCTGTTGGGTGGCTGTGGGCCACAGGACTGACCTTTCTTATTGTCCCCACCACTGACTTCAGCAGTGATGAGGAGGGTACAGTATCAATGGGGGGGGAAGGCAAAAGTTTGCAGGTGGCATCAGCGAATGTTTCCCAGCATGAAAGGAGAAAGAGCCATTCTTAACTACCTCTGACTTGGAAAGTGGGCAGCTGGATTGGGGCTTCTCTATTTGATTTCATCCAGTTTCTCAAATGTGGTTGTCACAGCAACTGAGAGCATCACTGGCAGGTATGGCTTCCTCTCTTCTCACCTTCTGTGCCAGTTAGCACACAGATTGAATGTAATTACCTATTCAAATAGCCTTCCCAGAGCTGACTGCAAACCTTGCTCATAATGCAGCATTCAAAAAATATTGTGATTCACAAAAATCTCTGAGAACCATTTTGTTGCTGTACACAATGTTACTGCCTCACCTTAGGGTGGAAAATTTGCTTTCTCCTTCTATGTTAACTTGCATATCCAATTAATGCTAATAAAATTGTGGTAGCTGTATAGCCTTTAGAAAAGTGTTGGGGTCATAAAATATAAAAGATGCATTTATTTTCCCCATTTTATAAACATGTATGTACAAGTTTTACCAGTATGTAGACATTTTATAAGGGTGAACTAGCTAATATTTGCTACTAGTAGAAAAGGATCCACATGCAGTTGGGATACACATATATAAAATCACACACACACACACACATACATGCACACACACACACACTCTTCAGGGGCAGGGGTTAAGTAAGTATAAATTAGAACCAAAACTATGGCCAAATTGAGACATTGGTTCCTTCTTATTCCTTCCTGCCTCTAGATGTGAGCAGATTTAGGCAAAGATAAATAATACATTGGTACAAATCTGGGTGGGTATTTTTCCTATTATTAATATATGCTTAATGAATTGTGGAACATGTGTGATGGAAAAACATATGGATTAAGATTTAGGTCAATAGAGGTCAGTGAGTTGCCCATGTAATGACCTCTATGGGCAATATAAACAGTTGTCCAAGATTACACATGTGTTGTCTTGAATGAGGGCACTATGGCCAATTTCTTTTGCTTTTTCTAAACCATATTACTGAAATATTATTTATGTTTAGAGGTAAGTGTATACTCATGAAGCCATCATCACCATCAAGGCCGTAGATATATCCATCACCTCCCAGAGTCTCCTCTTACTCTCTTTACCATGGTAGTATTTTTTTTTTTTTACAGTACTGGGGATCAAAACCAGGGCCTTCACACTAAGCCACACTCCCAGCCCACTTCTTTTTATCTTGACAAAGGAAGTATTTATCCAGGAAGGTAGAAGATTTGCCTACTAGAAGCATTGATGAAATCTGGCAATATTGATGAAAGAAACTGAACAAGACATGAATAAATAGAAAGATATCCCACTTTCATACTGGAATAATTGCTAGATTAAAATCTCTATACCTCCTGAAGCGATCTGCATGATCAATGCAACCTCCTTCAAAATTCCAAAGGCATTTTTTCACAGGCATGAAAAAAATCCAAAAATTACACAAGACTACAAAAGACTCAGAATAGCTAAAGCAATCATCCACAAGAACAACAAAGCTGGGGGCACTACCTTTCTGATTTCAAATTATATTGCAAAGCTACTGTAATGACTGCCCATTGGCACAAAAAGGATTAAAACTCTGTTGTAGTTTATATCCAGATTCCCCCAAGAGCCTTATGTGCTTATAGGTGGGGCTTTGGAAGGTGATTGGATTATGGGGGCTTATAGCTGATTTGCTATTGGGAGGTGGGGTCTGGTCAGAAGAGGTGGGTGACTGGGGGAGTGGCCTGGAAGGATTTATCTCCCTCCCCAGCTACCCACTTTGACTCTCCCCTCCACACACACACCAATGCCATGAGCCCCTGTCCTCCACCACACTCCTGTGCCATGCCGTCCTGCCTGGAGCCAGCCGACTATGGACTGAATCCTACAAACTATGAGCTAAAATAAGCCTTTTTTTCTTTAAGTTGTGAATGTTGGATACTGTGTCCCAGTGAAGAGAAAAGTAATTAAGACAAACTCTTATTTAAGTACGTATTTGATATATAGAGATTACATTCAGCATGGGAATTCGATCCCTACCATAATGGTTTTACCTGCCTTTCTATTAGATGGCACTGGGCAGCAACATTCACCACATGCTTGATCACACCTCATAAAGACATTCACGAAAGAGGATTTTCCAGAACTGCTTCAGAAAGTGGCAATAAGTGTGGCAATAAGGGATAAGTGAGTTTGAAGCAAGGGGGAGTTTTGTGAGGGTGATTAATGGCAACATTTCTTTTCACTGTAACAAATTTTCTAAAAATCTAAACATTCACCATATTTTTCAATCATACTTCCTTTTACATACAGAATGGTCTCTCTCTGTGTTGTCATAAATTTGAGGAGCCGTTCTTCCCTACTCTTTGTTCCTTGTCAGTTGAAGCTAATTCAGAGCCTTTTTGGTTTAGGGGTAGGAAAGAGCAGAGGTACTTGACCAAGCAGTGTCTATCATTACCAAAGCTAGGAGTAAGCCTCTTAAATTAGCTTTTGGGGGGCTGGAGATGTAATGTAGCTCAGTGACACAGCACTTTCCTGGAAGGCTAGAAGCTCAGGGTCCATGCCCAGCACCACAAAAACAAAACAGAAATACACTAGCCTTTTTCACTGGGCCGCACAATACCCATGATGGAGGTACTGTAGTCATTGGTCAGGTGACTCCCAAGCTCTCCTAAGTGCCTTCAGATTTTCTCTCTCTTTTTTCTCTCTTTCTTTCTTTCCTGGGGAATGATTATAGGACGTTTGTGCTGAGCTGTATCTCCAGCTGTTTTTTTTAAACTTTATTTTTGAGGCCAGGACTCACTAAGTCACTGGTATGTTGCTGATCTCGAACTCATGGGCACCAGAGATCCTCCAGCCTCAGCCTTCTGAGTAGCTGAGATTGCAGGTTTGTGCCACCATACCCAGCTTCAGATTTTATTTTTTGAATGGGAGGTGAAATATTTTTATTCTATGATCTATTCTTTCTTTTTGGTTTTTTTTCTATTTTCATTTTTGATTTTGGTAATGGGGATCAAACCCAGGGTATTGCAAATGTGCTCTACCACTGAGCTACCCCCTCAGCCCTGTTGTCCCTTTAAAAAAAAATAACATTTTTGAGTTGGTTGTGGTGGTGCATACCTGTAGTCCTAGCCTTCTGGCAGGCTGAGCCAGGAGGGTGGCAAGTTCACACCCAGCCTGGGGAGGTTTTTGATTTGAAACAGTTTTTCGATTTCTTTTTTTTGGGGGGGGAGTGGAAATCGAACTCAGGACCTCACACTTGCCAGGCAGATGCTGTGCTGCTGAGCTATTCAGTGGCCCCTCTTTTTTGAGGAGTTCTCTGTTAGTTCATAGAAACACAACTGATTTCTATAACCTGATTTATCTTCTAGTCTTAGTTCATTTGTTAGTTTTAACATGGTTTTGGTGGAATCACTAGAGCTTTCTATATGTAAGATCTTCTCACCTACAGACGGTATTACTTCTTTCTTTCCAATTTGGATGCTGCCCCCTTGAGACGGGGTCTTGCTATGTAGCCCAGGCTGGCCTCAAACTCACTGCTGTAGACTCTCAAATGCTAGAATTATAGCCATGCACCACCGCGCCCAACACCCCCCTCCCTTTTTCTCCACTAATTGTTGTGCTATGGACTTCCAGTACTATATTGAACAGAAGTTGTGACCCTGAGTACCCAGGTCTTGTTTTTGATATTATGGGAAAAGCTTTTAGTTTTTACCATTGAGTATAACATTTGCCATGGCCTGTGACAAGTAGCCTTTATTGTGTTGAGGCATATTCCTTCTATATTCAATTTGCTGAGGGTTTTTACCATTAAAGTATTTCAAATTTTTTAAATGCTTTTTTCTGTGTCTATTGAGATGTTGGCATACTTTGTATCTTTCATTCTGTTTGTGTATGCTGGACGATCCTTACATCCCTGAGATAAATCCTGCTTGATCACGGTGTATAATCCTTTTAATATGCAGTTGAATTTACTTGGCTGGTATTTTGTTGAGGAATTCTGCTTTATATTCATCAAAGATATTGACCTTTCTTTTTTTTTTTTTTTTTTGTTCTTGTTGTGTCCTTGTCTAGCTTTGGTATCAGTGTAATAGTTGGAATAACATGAACTTGGAAGTGACCCCTCTTTTCCCATTTTTTGGATGAGTTTGAAAGAAATTGCTGTTAATTTTTCTTTAAATATTTGGTAGAATTCACCAAGGAAACTATGTGGTCTTGGGCTTTTGTTTGTTTGGAGTTTTTTGATTACTTATTTATCTCCTTACTTGTTATTGTTCTGTTCAAAGTTTCTATTTTTTCATGATTCATTCTCAGGAATTTGTAGGATTCTCAAGAGTTATCCATTTCTTTTAGATTATGCAATTTGATGGCCTTTCATTGTTTCTAGTAGTTCCTTATGACCTTTTGTAATTCTGTGGCTTCAGTTAAATGTCTCGTTTTTCATTTCTAATTTTATTTTTTGAGACATCTCTTTTTTTCTTACTCTAGCTAATGGTTTGTCAACTTTGATTATCTTTTCAGAAACACCACTTCAGCTTTGGTGATCTTCTTAATTGTTTCTCTAGGCTCCATTTTATTTGTTTATGTTCTGATCTTTATTATTTCCTTGCTTCCACTGAGTTTGGACTTAGTTTGTTCTTCTTTTTCTAGTTCCTTGAGGTTTAAGTTTAGTCTATTTTTTGAGATTTTTCATTTTTCTTAATGTGTGGGTTTCTTTAGTATAAAATTACCTTTTAACATTTCTTTTGCTATGGTATTTAGGCTGAGATCTAAAATATGATTAGGGGAGAGACAGATTAAGAGTGGGATGGAAAGGAGTTTCTCATCAGGGTTGTATCTCCCATGCAAGCCCTTGACACAGTTGAGGAAGCAAGGCAATTGCAGCGTGGCTACAAAAGATGGAGCCAAGGGAAGAGTAGTGGAATGTGAGTGCAGAATGGTAGCGAGTGGCCACAAGATACAGGGGCTTCAAGGCTTTGGGAATTTTTTCTAGGAGCAATAGGAAAACTTCCAAAAGTTTTAAGCAAGGGAATGACATCAGACTTACATATGAGAATATTCTGGGTGCTATGTGGAGAATGGACAGAGGAAACGAGTATAAATAGAAGAGAAGTGGTAGTATAGATACAAAGGCTTGGGGTATGCTTCTGGGGATATCTATAATACCTGGTGAGTGACTGAAGGTGGAAACTGTAGGAGACACAGACGTCAAGGATGATTACAAGCCTTCTGGCTTTAGCAATTGCATGAATACAGGTACTATTGAGATAGGACTGACTCTGAGTGAGGCATTTTAAAGTTCTATTTTTGGAGATTAATTTTAAGATTCTTACAAAATACTCAGCTAGATATAGAAGGCAGTTGAAGTATAGGATTCAAGGGTGAAATTTGGTCTTAAAGTTATTATAATTGAAGAATCACTTGAAAGAGAGTTTAGTTAAAAAGGGACCAGGTCCCAGACATGGAATATTGAACGAGTAATAAATAAATGAATAGAGAAAGAAAGAAAGAAAGCACAGCAAAGCAAACAAAGCATAGCAGTTGATGGCAAGGTAAGGAAGAAACCAAGGAAATATCAAGTCACAGAGGCTGAGTAGAGAGAATGTTTCACGAAGAAGAGAATGAGTTAACTTTATTGAATTGCCATTGGAAAATTAAGTAAGATTACTAGTCTGCAACACAGAAGCCACTGTCCTTAGCGAAAGCATTTTTATGGAGTAATGGGGCAGAAGGCAGTGAAGTACACTGAGAAAAACTATGATATAAAAAAAAATAGATGTACCATTAGTAGAAATTTGGTTTTGAAGAGAAGAAAAGGAATTAGGTAGGAGCTAAAGTGAGATATAGGTCAGGGAAGGGTAATGTTTGGGTGGAAATAATAATTAAAATGTGTTTGTATGTTGGTGAGAATCATCTTCAAGAAAGAGACACTGATGATGTGAGACAGTTATGTTTGCCTAACAGTTCTTGCCTCAGTTTATCACTTCCCCTTGCATTTAGCTATAAGCGGGAAGAAGAAACTAGGTTGCATCTATAACCTTTTGCTTGGAAATATCATGAGCTAAATGGCAAAACTCATCACCTACATGCTCTTCTTTCCACACATTGTAGGACACAGCGCAGGTAAGTTTTCTGCCATGATACAGCAAGGATTCCTCTTCTTCCCGTTTCCATTAACATTTCCTTCAATTCCTTCTGAGCCCTCACTGGTGGCATCCCTAAGGTCCAGGTCTTTGCTAATAGTTTGTTCAAGGCAATGTAGGCTTTTCCATCATGTTTTTCAACATTGTTCCAGGCTTTTCTCACTGTCCAATTCTACAGTTGCTCCCGTATTTTAGGGATATGTTTCAGCAGTACTCCATTTCTAAGCACCAAAATATTTATTGGTTTTCTATCTATATTGATACACTATCACAAACTTAGCAGCTTAAATAAGCACAAATTTACCATCTAACAATTTCTGTGAGTCTTTAGTCCAGATATGGCTTTGCTGACTGAAATCAAGGGATTGGTTTGGGGCTATAATCTCATCTACTGCCAACCTTGGCAATTGTAGGTCTGAGGACCCATTTTCTCGTTGGCCATTAGAGGGTGTCTTAGATGATGTCTTAGCCACTTTCTCTTTGCTGGGACTCAGTACCTGACACCAACAAATTAAAGGAGGAGAGGTTTATTTTGGCTCACATTTTAGAAATTTCAGGGGGCTGGTGAGATGGCTCAGCGGCATAAGTGCCTGCCTGGCAAACGCGAGGTCCTGACTTCGACTCCTGGTACCCAAATGAAAAGGAAAAAAGGGCTGGTGATATTGCTCAGGGGCACAAGCACCTGCCTGGCAAGCACGAGGTCCTGAGTTTGATCCCCGGTATCCACATAAAAAAAAAATTTTTTTTTCATTCAATGTCCTGCAGGCTCAAACATAGAAACCACATGGCTGAAGGGCCTCGGCCAAGGAAAGCTACTCACCTTAGAAAGTCAAGGGGGGAACAGGGAAGGGATGCACACCTTTCCAGGCCATGCCTCTAGCAACCCACCTCTTTCAACCAGACTCTACCTCCTAACAGCAAGTCAGCTAAAATTCCATTATCTAGTCACCTTTCAACACATGAGCCTTTGGGAGCCATTTTATATTTTTATTTTTTTTTATATTTATTTTTTGTGGGTACGGGGGGATCGACCTCAGGACCTCGCGCGCCAACAGGCACCCGTGCCGCTGAGCGATATCACCGGCCCCTTTTTCGTATGTGGGATCCGGGAGTTGAACTCAGGCCCTTGCGCTTGCAAGGCAGGCGCTTACGCCGCTGAGCCATCTCACCAGCCCGCCATTTTAGATCTAAACCATAACAGGGCCCATCTTTGAATTCTGACTATATCCCAGAAAGAGAAGTGAATGCAAGTGTCCTCATAAAGGAGAAACATATGCAGAAGGATTAGCTTTTCATAAAAGCACAGATGCTTTCTTCCTCTGCAATAGGAGTGGAAGGATGGTATATGGTTGTGTATGCAATGAGGCTGTTAGGTTAAGAGATGATGTCGAGAAGAGACGAGCACCCTCTTCTGTGGCTTGTATTTTCTTTATAAAGCATCAGAACTAGTGACCACTTGGGTGACCTGGGGACCAGGCTTGTCTGCCTGGGCTCAGTAGATGGGATCTTCAGGTATGGCCAGAGGACAGACAGTCTCTCATATGGGAGCAGGGATCTTATGATTCTTGCTTGGTTGTTATGTCAGTCATTGCTCACTAAAGAAACATATTTAATATAAGATATATGAAAATATAAGGGTTTACAAGGTGGCTTACAATGGCCACCTGCAGAGTTAGGTGTGGAAGAGTACAAAAGGGCCATCTGTGCCCTGGAGAGACGGAGGATCCAGTCGTAGGCCTGGAGCTCACTGTAGGGTCCCGGGTGAGTCCATATCAGGAAGCTGAAGAGTCTGCACTAGAAGGCAGAAGATGATGCCCCCGGTAAAAGTGAAGACTTGAGCTCCTCCAAAGACACAGAAGTGAGCCTTCTTTCTTTGTTTCTTTTTCCATTCAGGCGATGAGCCTATTGATTGCTGTCACTGACACCCAGGATGGGTCTTCTGTCTTCAGGAAATCCCTTCAGCCACATCCAGAACTATGCTGATCCAATTTAGCTGGGTGTTTCTTACTCAAGTTGACTCAATCAGTTCACTATCACAGTTATGTAGACCTGGCCACTTACATTGGATAATGAAAATTTTGTCTTGGGCTCCCATGTTCTTTACCATTAAAGCATTTCTTTAAATGAGTCCCAGATGCCAAAGTCTGATTTTGTTTTGGGTTCTGCTTCTGCTGAAGACCTCCTTTCTACTCAGGTTACGTTTAGTCTTTCTCTGGCATCTACCACTATGAATTTGATCTTTTGTCTATAACTTCTCTTTGGCCACTGGATTCAAAATACCCCAACCATCTGATTTCATTCACTTAGCTCCTAGCACCTCATGCCATTTATGTGACTCTTTTGTTTTTCAATATTTATATATTTATTTATTTTGAGACAGGATCTCGCTATGTAGTTCAGGCTGGCCTTGAACTCACTATATTGTCAAAGCTGGCCTAGAACTCATGGCAATACTCCTGCCTCAGCCTCCTGAGTGCTGGTATTACGGGCATGCACCCCTGCACAGGGCTTCAACTTCATTTTTTTTATGTGGGTACTGGGAGTCGAACTCAGGACCTCACGCTTGCCAGGCAGGCACTTACGCCACTGAGCCATCTCACTGGCCCTCAACTTCATTTTTATGTCTCCTCCCCAGCCTTCTGCTTTACCAAATTGTTTTCTTTTTTTCAGCTTGTGACTTTTGCCTTAATATTTGGACTTCAGTTTGACATGTTCATTGAAAGAGGAAATTTCCAGGTAACATGCCTCCAAACTTTACCCAATGTCTGAGACCTCCCAAATAATTCTGCCCTTGTATTCTGACTATGGTTTAGTTACTCACTTTTACTTCTCATTTTAATCCAGACCGTGTAGTTGTATCTGATTGTATTTCTTCAATGTTAAACCTATGCAATTAATCAAGTCTATAAACAGTGTCTCACTTATGGATTCATTGATTCAATAAATGTTTCAAGAGTATATTCTATGTTCTAGGAGTCTGAGATATAGCAGTCAAAAAAGTCTCTGTTTTCATTGAGCTTATATTTTATTACATGGAAATATAATAAATAAATGAACAGGTAAAAGATATAGTATATCAAATAGGGAAAATAATGTGATGGTTAAGGATGATTGTCAACTTGATTGGATTGATAAATGCTGATTTAGTAAAGGACACTTCTGGGTATATCTACGTTTCCGGAGATAATTGCATACAATTCAGCAAACCGAGGAGGGTAAGACCCACCCTGATTATGGCTGGTCCATCCAATAGGCTTGCAGCACAAACAGAATGAAAGGGAAAGAAAGGGGAAGTGGGCCTGCAACTGAAAAGCTCCATTCTGTTTGAGTGGGGCATCTTTTGCTACTGCCATAACCTGTGGACCTCATACTCCAGCCTTTCATCACAAACTCACGCCAGCAGCTCTCCAGGGAGCTTCCAGACCTTCTATCTTGGACTGATGCTGCATCCTTGATCACTCTTGTTCTGTGGCTTCCAGCTTCTTGGATTGAGAAGCTCATGGGTCCTCTGGGCTCCAGTGTATAGATGGCCATTATGGACTCTCCCCCTTCTGATCCTGTAAGCTTATGTAATTGAATATGTGTATATATATATGTATATATACACATATTCTATTGTTTCTTGATTACCCCAACCAATACAAATAATATAACAGGAAAGAGGGTAGGGACTGTGGAATCAGTGTTGCTCTTTTATATAGGCTAGTTAGGGAAAGCCCCATTGATAAGATTCCAATTGACTAGAGGCACAAAGTAGGTAAGGGATTGGAGTATACAGCTCTTTGTAGAACGAGTGCAAGAAGAAGGAAGAGCAAGTGCAAAGACCGTAAGCATGCCTATTTTAGGCATCTTCGAGGGACCAAAGGAGACAAAGACCTGGAGTAAAGTCCATGAGAACTGAAATTATAGAACAAATCATCTGGAGTCATCAGTTAAGAGTTATTTGCCGTGATCTGAGGGACAGTGACATTGACTCCAGCCACAATAGTGACAGTGGGAGTGGTACTTCTGACTCTTACTAATGTCCACCTCAAACTAGCTTAAGCTTCCCTTTCTGAGGTGCTCCCTCTATCATGTACATATATATTAGCTAGGTATATATGCATCTTGGTATGTATGTGCATAGTATTATCCAGAGAGAGAAAGAATCAGAATGTAAAGGCTTCTATGTATTGATTTCCAAGGCAGCAATTGACAGCTGACAATAATATTTTCTCCCCCCTGAAGCAAGGCAACAGATGAAAACAATGAGGTGGTCAACACATGACAGTTGAGTGTGACACATGAGAGAACAAAGAAAGCTCAACTTTCCAAAGAATATTTTGGCCTACAGAGCCAGTCCGTGAGCAGACATGACTTCAGGCATTGTTGGAATTTTTGGAAAATTAAAAAATCTAAATATGGGCTTCTTGTTCATTAATTTTGCAGATGAATTGGGTTGTTGTTTCCCAAAGAAATAAGTTGAACTAAGTAAAGTCTTATTTTGAGCAAAAAACTTGAACTTCATGGATGAGCTCTGTAGGCAATTTATCTAGGTTATTTTGATACAGTGCTTTTATCTGTTGCCAACAAATCTATGGGAAACCTTTCTCTCTTTTTTTTTTTTTCTTTAAAAGTGTGAAACCCATTACTAAAATCCCTCTTTGATGTTTAAATTACTATATGTCAAAGGTGGAGATCAAACTGTAGCTCTTTCATTTTTTTAGGGGGAGAGTGAGAAATGGGAAAACTTTGAGACCTCACTATTGATCATGCAGTCCATTTAAATACTCCCCACCATTCTCTGGCTTACCCTCAAAAAAGGATGTGCGAAGGATTTATCACTACACGGTAGTTATTGAACCCATTTCGTCTTTCTCCTTTGAGCCAATCTATGTAATTGGGAAGCAACACAATAAAATAATATTGAAATTTGGAAGAAATAACTCTGAACAAGAGTAATAAAGAAATGTACATATTGTAGAAAATTTTAGAAATGTAATTCTCACAACAAAATGTGTGTGAGTTCAGGATCACAATTGTTTGACGGATTTTTTAATATCAATTTAAAAAAGAGTGTAAATGGTATGTTGTGCCATGTCCAAGTGCTTTAAAAATTGTCACTAGAGAACGACAGCAGATTTTTCACATGGAAAAAACAGCTCTTCTGTAATAGTATGACTTTCTCAGTTTTCTTGCAGTTTTGCAATTTGCTAGATCACTGACTTAAATTATTTCAAAGTGTCCGGATTACTGATTGATAAATACATGTTTGAAAAGCATGAACTTTGTGATTAGGCTTAACAATTTTTTTAAAAATGTGGATCACTTGCTAAATATTGATGAGACAATGTTTCAGGGTGCTGTCTGAGTGCATTTCTCCATGAATAATATGTTCTGTGTGGGGAAGCTTTTTATTCCTAATAAGTGAATAGACAACTTATACATTCATTGCTTGTATCTTTTCAAGGTTGGCTTTTGAAGTCCTAGAGATCATGTTAATGTCATATGAAATGTTGGTGAGTGGTATGTGACAGATCAAAAAAAAGCAAGTTGGAAAAATATTGTTTCTAGAGTCTTCACTTATATGCTGCATATCAGCATCAGTGTTCTACTTTCTCTTTATCTTGGTCTATTGAGGGTGATATGTAAATATACATGGTACTATAGTCTACTTGTTCATTCCCCTAAAATTCATATGGTTGAAATCTAATCTTCAGTGTTAGAATATTTGGAAGTGAAGCTGTTGGGAGATGATTAGTGCCATTATAATAAAAGCCCAAGGTAACATGTTTGCTCCTTCGACTGTGTGAGTACACAATCTATGATGGACTGGCCCTTCACCAGGCACCAAACCTGCTGGGGCCTTAACCTTGTACTTCCCAGCCTCCAGACCTATGAAAAACAAATTTCTTTTGTTTATAAGCTACTCAAGCATTGGTTTCTTTTGTGTGTGTGTTCTGTGTGCCATCCCAAATGGACTAAGACACATAATAAAAACAGTTTCTATCATGTACAGTCAAAACCTGAAGTCGGCTGGTGCAGATGGCCCAAGATGCATTGTGAGCAGTTCATCAATAGCTATTTCACCATCATGTACCATTTGATATACATTTTAAGTGGAAATCAAATATTAAAATATTATTGTATAATTAACTGATATTAAAAAATAGAAATTGAAGCAGCCATAATAACCACTATTACTATCTGAAACTTTGGGGCTTATTTGTGGATCTGAGTGTTTTACAGGAAACTTTGGAGTGTACAATCCCTCAGGGTTCAGGGCTTCAGAAACTGGAGAGCTGTGGATTACTATATCACATAGGATTCCTGGTATTTATGGTTGTTATGAATATAAGCACTAAATGTTTTAGAACCTCAATTTCAGTTATCCTGAGAAGTAGTGTGCATTTTCCAGAATGCACTGGCTTGCTGCCTCTCTAGTTTTGGTTAAGCAATCCAGTTTTGCTATCCAGTTTTCACGGGTATGTGAATATCATATTACAAATCCTCCAATCAATCCCGAGTCCATACCTTAAGCCACTTCCTTTATGTAATTCTCACACAGCAAGCAAATATCCTGTCCTAACTCACTGAGATCCAGGTACCAGACAATTAGAGATCATTCCTACAGCCCAGATCCCACTGACATTTTTAAGACTAGTCAACCCTAGTCTGCTTCCCTTTCCTGCGAAACACAAAGAAATGCTTTTTCCTCACTCCTATTTCTGCCTTCTGACCAAGGTAGGTGTTTCCCCACATAGCCCTGCATGGTGTGACATGCCCGCTCATCTCAGGAAATACAAGTAATAAAACTTTTTTCAGGGGCCGGTGAGATGGCTCAGTGGCATAAGCGCCTGTCCGGCAAGCGCGAGGTCCTGAGGTCGACTCCCGGTACCCACATTAAAATAAAATAAAATAAAATAAAATAAAATAAAATAAAATAAAATAAAATAAAACTTCTTTCAAAGGCCTTAGTCACCTCGTGTAATTCCTTAGTTACCTCCATAAATTAAAATCCCACAGGTACATTTTCATACAGTCTTAAATCCATTCTAGTCAGCATTTTACCTGCAGTGTTCCAGAAGAACTGTTCTTGTAAACATCATCAACGACTTCCGTGTTGCTAAGCCCAGTGGTCAAATCTTCATCCACGGCTTATTTGAAGCAGCTTGCTTGACCATTCAGAATGTCTGGGCCAGTGGATCACCTCCTTCTCCTTGCAATACTGTCTTCACTGGGAGAGCTGGCATCAGGCGGTGGAAAATGAGTGTTGTATTTGATTGAAGCACAAAACCTAAATTCGTGTCAGAAACACAATAATTAACGTAAATAATATTTCACTGCAACATTTTTAAAAGTCAAAATAAATTAAAAGTCTATGAAGAGGGCCGGTGAGGTGGCTCAGCGGCATAAGTGCCTGCCTGGCAAACACGAGGGCCCGAGTTCGACTCCCGGAACCCACATACGAAAACAGGGCCGGTGATATCGCTCAGCGGCACGGGCGCCTGCTGGCACGCAAGGTCCTGAGGTCGACCCCTGGTACCCACAAAAAGAAAAAAAAAAGTCTATGAAGAACAAAATGTCAAAGTTTTAAATAAAGAGGGCATTTGATAGTGCTGTGCTAATCCACAGTAGAGCCATAGGCTCCTCATATGCGCTCCTGTATATGTATATGCATGTATATCAGGCATGATAAAAAATGTGGTGGATGTTTAAAGAATTTGATTACAGTAAGAGACACATTGTCATTAATCTCCCTCAAAATATTCCCTCTCACTATGAGCACACTTATCCCATCTTTCTTGCCACTTTCTGAAGCAGTTCTGAAAGTCTTCTTTCATGAGTGTCTTTAGTTGAGCTATTTTGGCTGCTTTGGTGTCGGTCTCCTGAATCGATTCAAAATGTTTACTTTTCGGTGGTCATTTTGACTGTGGGGAAAAGCCAAAGGTCACATGGTGCCAGATTCAGTGAATAATGTTTATGAGGACATACCATAATGTTTTTATGAGCCTGCCTTTCGGTTGGATGGTACTTGGTAGCAGCATTCACCATGTATTTATTGCACTTTAGAAAAATACTCACAAAATAGGACTTCCAGAACTGCCTCAGAAAGTGGCAAGAACAATGGGATTAATGTGTTCCAAGTGAGGGGGAGTATTTTGAGGGGGATTACTAGTAATATATCATTTACTGTAATAAATGTTTTCATTTAAACATTCACCATATATTTTGATAAAACCTCATCATATGTGTGTCTATGCTTTTTCAGCTTTTATTTTCTGAAGCTTTCCTTGGAGGTACAGTAATGAGCACGTTTTTCCTTCTTTTCCTTCAAAGAGGCATATTCTGGCCTGTATTTCCTGGGCAAACTGAGCTTGGGACAAAGCTGAAGGAAGTGCAGTGGCAGAGAAAAATATCAGTACTAAGATAAGCTTGTTTTATAAATATTGGAACCAAGTTCTGGAAATGCTTGTGAATAAGGCTATAAGAAGATGTTTATGAACACATAACAGTAATGAGACTTGCTTGGAGGTGTTATGAATGTGAGTGGAAAGAAAACATTCTGAGTGTCCCAGAACTTCCAGTCTATTCCTTTCGAGAGCTCTCCTCAAAATGTTCCCATCTCCTACGCATGCAGCAAGTTCCACACTTCTCTAATATATACATAAAATATGTGTATCTATATTATGTGTAATAAAAATTAGAGATATATAAAATATGTGTATCTCTATTATGTTCAAATCAAATTAGATAGATTTATAGAAAGACTTATGGCTGCAATCTAGCTCAAATCTCCTGCTCCCAACTCTAATTCCTGAGGCACACCAGGCAGCTTGTCTAGGTTCATCTCCCAGCCTTTTTAACCTATTCTCAAGAGAATACTATCAGATATCATAAAACTTAGTAAAAATGGGTACAATCGTATCCAAACTAGATGGAGGATAGCAGCCATATAGTTCATTTCAGAGAGCAAGGAGGCTTCTCTCGCCTTGTCATTCCCATCAGTCTAGAAGGCTTTTGTAAACTCTGTACTACAGTTCTCAGTTTTCAGTGGATGTTAGTCAAGGAAGCATTGTACACCCATCAAAAGTATTCAAAATATCTCAAACCTTTTACTGGAAATTCTTGAAATCATTTAAAAAGAATGATGTTATAATTCCGCCGCAACAGTTACAGATTCTACCTTCTATTCCTATTTCTCTCATGTCAAAAAAATCTTCCCCCAGAGCGTCACTTCAATCACCACAAACGAAACCAAATGCTGACAATGCAATAGCTGAGTGTTATGCGCAGTGCACTATGGGAACTGCACACACAGAGTGCCAGTGACCCAGGAGTAGGGTGCTGGTGAAGCTGCCCATGTGGCAGGAGAGGAACAGCGCATGCACTGTGGGAGCTGGGCACCGGGGAAGGTACCCATACTGCAGGAGCTGGGCCTCGGGGAAGCTGCGGAGGCAGAGGCTACCTGCCCTGCAAGTGCCTGCCCAGAACCCACACCAGGAAGCAAAATTCCTTTCTGCTGTAATGTCTCCTTAGCGCCCTCTATTGACAAAACCTAACATCATGGCAACTGAGATGAAAAGCAAAGGGCCTATCCCCATTTTCACAGAGCAGGCAAAAGTGGTCACTTTGTAGCTAAAAGCCGGTAATATCTACAGCTAGCAGAGAATCTCAGACCCAGTATGACCACAACAGAACTCTTGATACACTACCTATAATCTCCGATCTCTTCCTACATCTCTGTAAAATATTACCTTGTTACCTCCATTCACTTAGATGTCAATTAGGTGTCAAGCCTAAAACTCAAGTTATTTTGTATTCTTGTGTTTTTTCTCACCCTCTATTTTTTTGTTTTATTTTTTGAGTCAGGGTCTTGCTATATAGTTTAGGCTGGCCTTGAACTCACAGTGATCCTCCTGCCTCAGCCTCCTGAAATTGCTGGCATGCACCACCATATGTGGCTTTTTTTAACTTTCTATATCCAACCCATTACTACAGACTCTCAGGAATACCTCCACCAAATGGCTTGAATGTAACAAATTCTCTCCCATTCCAGTTCCTTTACCCTAATCTAAACCACCCTGGCCTCTCCTGTACTTTTGGAACAATTCCATAACTCTTTTGCATGCTTCAATCCTTGCTTGCCACCACCTATCAATCTATTGTCTCCATAGTGGAGATAGTGATCTTTCATACACTCTGTATCAGACTTGGCCTTTCCCTCCTCAGAAATCCAGTTCACTTCCTTTCTCCCTCAGACTGGGTGGAGACTTACGAGGACCTCTGTGATCCTACCTGACTTGACACCTAGGTTCTCTCTCTCTCTCTCTCTGTTCTCTTTTCCTATCAACTTCTCCCCTTCTCACTCTGCTCCTGCCTCTTGGCCCCCTTCATGTGCTTTGAGTAGCCTAGATTCCTTCTTGCTTAAGACTTTTTGCCCTTGCTGCTTCCTCCAACTTGGGATGGTCATCTCCTGTTTTGTCGCATGGTTCACTTCTTTGTATCATCCTTGCTTGAGCTCAAATATTTCTTTAGCTAATCTCAAGCAGATCCCACTCATTCATTTTTCTTTTCTCCGCATTTTATTTTCCCCCATATCAGTTATTACTATTTAGCCTACTATATACATAAATATACATATTGTATATATCCACATTATATAGACTTATACACTTATATTTACTTATTTCCTTCCTTACTGCTCTTCTTCCACCACTAGGTAATTACTTGAGAAAAGCAACCTCTTCATTCTTGTTTACAGAACAGATCCTGGTCCGTAGTAGTCACTTAATAAACACTGAGTACATAAACAGGATGGTAATTTATACCTTTTTTTATGTTCTCTAAATAATTATGCTTTAGTTATTGATAGGAAAGCTGAAATTTCATTAAAACCTTGCATCGCGATGAAATATTTTGTTGAATGATTTGCACCAAAGAATTATCAGAGTTGACACGCATCCTTGTTTGCATATTAAAACACAGTGACTGAATATTAATACTCCATTCTTGAGTATTAGAACTAATTAGTATTTCTACTGACAAAGAGCTCGCTGCCACACAAAGCAACCCATTTTACTGATGGGGACTTAAGCGTTGGAAAGTTTTGTTTTGAGACAGGGCCTCAACTATGGAGTTCAGGCTGGTCTTAAACTCACAGTGATTCTATTGCCTCGGTCTCTTGAGTACTGGGATTACAGGCATGTATCGCCACACCTGGCTTGGAAAGTTGCTTCTAATACTCATCTTGAGCATACTTTCTTTAACTTTCGTGAATTTTGGGAATAGAAAGATCATAGTTTGAAACCTAGCTCTGACACCAATTGCATCTGTGACCTGCACCTGCATCTGTAACATTTCTGAACCTCTGTCATTTACTCATAAAATGCAGATATTTATACCTACCATATTGAATCACTGATTAGATTAAATAAAAGAAAATATACAGCATCTGTCATTGTATCTGACACATAGAAGGCACTGAATAAATGCCAGTTGGTTGTATCCTTTTCTTACTCCAAGTTTTACTTCCCTCTGTTTATGGTGGGTACATGTTCCTATAGGCTGATTACATACGCACTAACACATCCCTCAAGATGAGGGTATATGTTTTATTTCAGTGACTGTAGCTAATTATATGTTTTAATTAACTGCAGATGGATCAAAGAAGCATATAAGGCCAAATAAAAAGGTAATTTTGAAACAGTTTAAACTTCTTCGTTGGTCAATTAAACCAAACATATTAAAAATTTATTTCCACATGGCCCATCAAGTAGGCAATGTAGTTCCTTTAATTTGAATGTTAGAGGAGCAAGAAACAGTGGATTGACTCTGTCTGATTAGGTTTCTTGTGTCCTCTGTCTTGTCTGCCTATAAAAATGAAGGGTGTCTCATTCTTTCCCTTCCTGGGGGATTCTGCATACTAAATACTCATATATTATTAATCTCTCCTCCTGAGCATTTATCAGGTGATTCTTCTGCCCACCGTGTTGACAATCTTCCCTCTCCTTCCACGGAGTGTGTCAGGAGGCACAGCACACACATCTTGTTGTGGGATGGTCTCTTTAGAATTGGCAGCATGTTGTATACTTAGAGCTAGGGAAAACTGAAGCTACCAGACCATATCTAGGAGAATGCAATGACTTCTGCCAGAAGCAGATGTGGATCTCTTCCCTGTCCTAATGCAGAGGAAGAGAAAAAGCTAGTCTTTCTGAAACTGACATATCCAGATATCTCAGAGCTTTTAAATCTATTGCTGCTACACAAAAGTTTCAACTTAGAATTATGTGAACCAGAAATACCCCTTCTATCTATATATCCAAAAGACATTAAAGCATATGTTTATACGAAAATGTGGAAGTGAATGTTCTTAGCCTCATTATACAAAATAGTCAACAAGTGGAAGCAACACAAACATCCATCAACTGATGGATGAAACACACAAAATATGGTATACTGACACAATGGAATATCACTGAGCGCACCAAGGAGTGAAATACCGTGACAACAGGAAGTACTCGTTACGATACGTTTGAACCTTTAAAACATTATGTTAAGGAAAACTTATCCACCCTACTCTTACTTGCTTTTCTTCTTTATCTCAGTGATTCCTTAAAACCAACCTGTTGCACTTCTGACTCTATCTTGGTATCTGTTTCCTGGAGGACGAAAACTGACACTCTTTGGTGGAGCAAATATTGAAGCACAAATCTTCTGGCGCCAAGATCATTCTACAGAGCTATATATCACTATCGTGCATAGCCCACTGGAACTAACTAGAAAAGATGAGCTGGATAACAAAACACTGCTGAGTTTACCATGTTCCATTCTATATAGAGACCTATATGAAGAAAGCCAATTTTATGGAAAGAACAGGCTTTGGGGGCTGAGTCCAATATACTCAGAGCAGTTAATGTGCTGGGGAATACAGTGCTCCCCATGAGATACTCCATGTGAACTTTCAGAAAGTATATCCAGAGTCTTTCTTGCCCCTCCCTCACACTTTTACAGGAATTACCAGAAACTAATTACTTTCATTCTCAATATTCAAGTGAGATCAGCTATACTGAAAGAATAGGGGACTGAACTTGAGGCAGTTGCAGGGAAGAGGTAATTTTTAGAGTGTATAGAACACATCAGGAGAAGACATCTTCCAGCATGAGGTACTTGGCCTCAGGTGGGGAAATATGCAGAATCCAAAGGCAGTACAGACTTGTGTTGGCTGCTTTGTGTTTTTGCACCTAGACAGAAAGATCCCTTGTGAATTCTTCCCCATCACACCCTCAATTCATTTTTTATTTTATTTTATTTTATTTTATTTTATGTGGGTACTGGGTGTCGAACTCAGGACCTCGCGCTTGCCAGGCAGGCGCTTATGCCGCTGAGCTACCTCACCAGCCCCACACCCTCAATTTAAAACAGACTTTATTGAGCCCTTATTACAGGCCAAACTCCATGCTGGGAATCTAAGGAGCTTCCAAACTTGTAATCAAGTGACAAGACATATGTAAATATGACCCCTAAATGCAAGGCAAGTTGTGATCACTGCTGGAAGAAAGGCAAACAGAAAGATCGGTTCTGAAAGGAAGGTTTTGAAGTAAGTGACTAAAGGGATGAGTATACAAAGAGAAGTAAAACTTGAGCGAAGCAGGTATTCCAGAAAGCAGTGAAGAATGGTAAGAATCATGAAGAATGGCAGCAAGGTGGGAGATGCCATTGCATTTACAGGAAACCAACAAGGATCCCTGAGTAGTCAAATCCAGAGCAGGATGGAGGTGAGTGCCGTGGAAGAGGGAGAAGGGGCCAAGTGCACATAATCTCATGTGTCAAGCAAAGGAGTGTGGACGTTATCCTGTGGCTAACCAGGAATTACTGACAAGTTTAAAAGTGTGCCCAGGGTAGGGAAAAGATTGCTTGTGTGGTTTTGTATACTAACAGGTCTAACTCCTAAATCTATGATGTCTTGCATTTATCTGTAGAAATACAGACCTGCACACCATAATACATTTACACTTACTAGAGAGAACACTTGACTGGTAAAGCAGCCTCTTCAACCTCCAGTTTTCTCATCTGTAAAATTCGTATGACCTCTGAGGTTCCTCTCGCCCTACACTTCATGATTCTGTTCTTAATAGTTTGTCTAGCAGCAACCTAGATGATAGCTCTGACAGGAAAATACTTGACTTGGATCTATACCATTAATATGAAGTGCTTAAGCAGTTAGCAATTTCACTTGGCAGTGTAGCTGAGGATCCAAAGTAGATTTATTTCAATTGGGTCAACTATCTGGATAAGACTTGTCTACTGTGTGAAAGGCACACTACTCAGCTCAACTTTTATCAAACCAGTGCTTTGGTTATGTGTTTGGCACCTATTTTGCACTGGCCCCAGTGCCTTGAGAAGCCATGGCCTGTCAGGCTTGCTGATATCTTAGCATGCAGGCAATGCCCCCAGCTAACCCCAGTGATTGCATCTGATGGCTTGTTGGGGCTAGGGTGGTAGCCTGGGCTGGTGGCATAATCAAATGATGCACTTGGGCTTTTTCTAAAAGCCCACTTTCAACCAAGTCTTTTCCAGTTATCTATGTCTCTGGTGATAATGAAAAGTTGATTTCTTCAGCAGCTTACGATCACAAGATTCCAAAGATAGGGTTTGAGAGAGAGACCTTGTCTTGCCTTTGTGGTGAATTGTACAAAGAATTTGGGATTGAGTACGTCCTTGTAAGTCATCTAAATTCTTCACTTTACAAATGAGGAAGCTGTGGGGACACTTTGATTCTTTCAAATTCACAGATACTTGTCAGCACTTCTTCTTTAGCCCCGTTTCTCTTAATCATTGACAAGAATCATGAACTTTTCATAAAAATGTACTTTCTTACCAGTTTAATGCTCTTGACAATAACTACGCAGTTTAGCTAGAGAATGGAATCTTGTGCGGGCGTACTGGCAAGTTATTCATTTAGCTACTCCTAAAGGTCCTCATTGCTATTTAATACTGATTCCCTTGTGCATTTATGTAAATTTGTTCAACATTCAGTCAGCAGCTTTTATTGAGCTGATATTGTTCTCCTCTCCGGGATGAGTAAGACATGTTCCTTGCTTTGAATAGCTTGATCTTTTGTTTGGGGGGGGTGGACACTCTAAAAAGTAACTGCAATTTAATGTGACAAGTACAGTATTAAAAAAGGGAACTATATGTAGGGATAAAAATGAGGGAGCAATTAGTTCCATCTGAGGTATAAGAGATCGACAGAGAACAAGTGACATTTGAGCTGGCCCTGGGAGGGAAAGAAGCAGTCGTGACAAGTACTTGAGGAGCGGGGGCTCAGTGTGGGGGAGGATATTCTAGAGAGGGCACTGACTCAAAGTCACTGAAGCATGCAGGAGTGCGGCATATTCCAGAAGTGGGATAGCTGGAGTTTAGGATGTCTGGGTGCAAATGGATCTGGTGCGTAGGATTGTAGAGCACCTTGTAAGACTGTGGAAGGCTCGTGGAGCCTGTTGTGTTAGTCAGCTTCCCAACATTCCAACAACATATACAGAGCAAAGATTTAGTTTGGCTTACAGTCTTGGAGGTTCCAGTCATTGAGCATTGTCCCCCAGTGTTTTGGGCCTGTGCAAGACAGTATATCAAGTTGGTAGCATATGCCCGGCAAACCACTTGCCTTGTCGCCAGGAAGTGATGAAGGGAGCAGAGTCCACAATGTCCTACGAAGGCATGTTCCCGTGACTCTTGAAGGTTCTACCACTTCCCCACAGTGGCACCCTGGGAATCAGGCTTTAACACATGTGCCACTGAAAGACAGTCAAGAACCAAACGAAAGCATTTGTTGAATATCCGTGGTCCTAAAAATGGAGACCCATGGTGATACGTGAGTTTAGCATGGTTCCAAAAGGCACCTTGAAGCATCAGAGTATAGAATTGGAATGGACACAGGCAAACCAATGAATCCCTTTTCCGTGTATAATTAGCCCTAACTGCAGGAGGATAGTGTCATCTCTCTGTGTGTGTCTGGCTATACATTGGCATTAACCCCCATCTAAAAGACACTGAATTTTAATCCATCTTCTCTTGCCATAGGAAAATACCACAGAGTGGATCATTTATAAAGAATAGATATTTATTTGGCTCATAGTTCTTGAGGCTGGAAAGTCAAAGAGCATTGTGATGGCATCCAGTGTGAACCTTCCTGCTGCATAATATCGTGGTGAATGTGGGCACATGGTGAGAAAGCATAAACTTTTTAGCATGGGGCTCTCTTCCTCTTCCTATAAAGCCACTGATCTCATCATGGGAATCCCGCCCTCCTGGCATCATCTAATCTTAATAACCTCCCAAAAGTCCCACCTTCAGATGCTAATAACTATAACTTTGGGGATTAAATATCAGTATGAGTTTAGGAAGGAACAAGCACTCGGCCCATAGAACACTTGTTACCTATATTGCTCTGCTCGGACTGCTATAACAAAATAACACAAATTGGGTGGCTTAACAACAGAAATTTATTTTCTCGCAGTTATGGAGACCAGAAATCCCTGATTTAGTCATTGGCAGATTCAGTTTCTGGTGTGGTGAAGTTTCTCTTCCTGGCTCGTAGATAGTCACATTCTCTCTCTCACTATGTCTCCACTGTGGGTGAAGCGGGTAGGTGAATCTGAGATGTCCCTTCCCCCCACATAAGGATCTCTGTCTGATGAGGGCCCCATCCCTAGGATCTCATTTAGTCTTAATTACTGTCATAAAAGTCTTATTTCCATATATAGCCATATTGAAGTTTCAGTATATGAAACCTTTTTTTTTGGGGGGAGGATATACAATTTAGTCTGCCATAGCAGCTGACGTTCTAGTTCTAACAACCCATACAAAGAGTTTTAATGGAAAGAAACCATACAATGACTACCATTTCTCCAGTTTGCAAATGAAAGTCAAACACGCCATTTGAAGATCCCAGCTCTGTGCAGTATTCCCAATACTGTAAATTCTTTTCTTCCTTTTGATCCAGCGCTCAGAGATTCCTCCTATTCCCAAGAGTCCAGAGTACTGGCATCACCTGCCATGCTAATGTTTGATCCTTCTTATAGGTAATTTATGACTTAGGCTCTGGTAACCATTACCTGATCCTCTGCACAGCCTGCCCCTCCCCAATTCTAGCATTTTCCTCCATACTTTATTCTCTTCCTATCCGCTCCCAAAACAACCCACAGACTTTCCATTTCTCCAGGTCATAATGCTTTTTCCTTTCCAGTGTCTAGGCCCTCCTAAAAGTGGCAAACCAACAGGGCTTAGTCCTTCTTCCTCAGCTCTTTTTCCTGCAACTCGATAGGGAGCGTGAACTGTGAATGCTACACCATTTCTTGAAGTTCACACTTGAGAGGCTAATTGATTAAATGCCTGCTGAATGAATGCTAGGAATCAAAATGAATGCCAGCAATGATTGGAGCTAGAAATAAGAATTGTTTATGGACTCAGCATACAAAGCTTCACATAAACTAAAAGTACTAAAAAATTTCACCAGGATTTTAGAACTCAAGTTTTGCTTTCCCAAATATAACCTCTGATTCTGTTTAATAGAAAAAAAACTGTTGATTAGGCTTTATTTATAGATAAGAAAGTAATATATATTGGACAAATATTGTTACTTTCCCTTGGAAAATGAGATAAAAATACATAGCTATGATAAAATATTGGGTACAAATGATAGCATAATTATATGCTACATTCTTAGCATTTACAACAGTGGATTGAGTATTTGTAGAATAAATAAAAAATGAGATTACATTGAACACAGATTAATTCAACAAAAATATGTTGTGTATAGAAGTTTTAAGCAATTCGCTAGGGCTGAGGGATCTAGCAGGGGTGAAATCTTTTCGCATTCCCATGCTGTTACAATGCTCCTCATTTATGCCATGTGATCATGCTCCTGGAAGCCGCATTTTGGGGAGGGACTTACAGGGAGGAGCAGAGACAAACTTTGTTTGTTAAGGGCTATGTAGGAAAGATTTTGAGTTTATGGTTTATCCAGTCTCTGTTGCAACTTGTTTGCCTTCACAGCATGAAAAGAAGCAATAGACAATAAGCAAATAACTGGATCTGATTGTGCTCCCACAAAACTTTTATTTGCAAAACCAGTCAGGCAAGATTTGGACTATGGACCAATTTGCCAGTCTCTGAAATCAGTATGGGAAACTCGGCATGTGTGTCAGTCAGTCTTAATTGTCAATCTGACAGGATTAAGAAATTCCTGAATATGTGATAGGCGCTTATTTATCAGTGGATTAATTCACTGCTGTTCACAGCTGAATGTGCAGTCAGGAGGTGGGGCCCAGTTGGAGTCGGTGGGTCACTGGGGGTGCCTTTGGATGGTATATGTCTTACTGGCGCTCTTCCCTGGGCTCTGCTTGCTGTTCACCACGAAGTGAGCAGTTTTGCTCCAACGTGCTCTTCCGCCATGATATTTCTGTCTTGGAGCCAGTTAACTGTGGACTGAATCCATGAAGCAAATTTATCTCCTTCTTTAAGTTGTGTAAGTCAGGCATTTTGTCCCAGGAATGGGAAAGCTGCCCAGTACAGGATAGAAGTCAGATTATCTTCATACACATCAAAATGAAGAACTGAATAGTGACTGGAGTCCACAGACATTGCCCTCTGTTGTACCTGAATGACAAAATTGTCACCCTGCTAAATCCCTGCTAAACCTGTTTACTCACTGCAATAGGTGAACCTTATTTGAGAGAAGAACGGGATTATGCCCACTAGTTTTCATCTAAGTACACTCCCACTAATTTCGAGTGAATTTTTAGTGCTACCTAGGTATCCAAATTCATATACCTAACACACTCATTATCTTTCTCTCCTGGAAGACATTTTTATTCCTTATCCTTTTCATCTGACCTTCAACACCTTTGAGACAGTCGTAGAGTAGTGTGCCTGCATCTCCCTACAGGAAAGAAACTGCTGTTTAACTGCAAGGAGTGCAGCTAGCCGCGGGTCTCCAGCCATCCGCTCTTTATGGAAATGCCTCAGCTTTCTAGGTGGGGACACACTCTTCCCGGGTAATCATGAGTCAATGACTGGAAACACCAGAGCAATAGTGGCCTGGCCATTTTGGCCAAGGTGGAACTCTTTTAACTACACCTCTTAGCTCTGGAGCTCTGTTCTGGGTTGCCAGTTAAGTTTTCAAATCTTAACCACTGTCTGAGGTTGTTCCTGCCCTATGCTGTTTCCTCTACTCCCCACTCCATGCCCCACCACAGCCTAGTTTAGTTTAGACAGAAACTTAGTATGCAATGTGGAAAAACATTAAAAGCTGACTTTATTTTCTTCTGGTCTCAGCATTTAAAACATTTGTTATAGCAAAGGATTTTTAAAAAAACTTAATGTTCCATCTAGTTAAAGGAAACTACTGAATCATTATGCACCTACCAGTTGCTGTTGCCCAGCTCTGTTCTCTGCACCATAAGCATTGAGCCTTTCTCTCAGGAGACTAAGCAGCACTTCCAACACCAAAGAGCATCACTGACCAAAATATAACAAGGTGTGACAAGGACGGACAGCTTCTTTTCCACGCTATTCAGTATAGTAAGGGAGTTATGTACCTCCCTACAGGGCCTTGTAACACCAGTGATTGTGTGTTGCAAGTGTATTTATTGCATTTTATTCCTATATCTTGACTCTATGACACAAGAAAATATATTTTGAAAAGGAAGCATAGGGCTCAAATAGTTTATTTGGTTTTCTGTTGATTGAATCAGTATAGCATCAACTGGCTGACTCTCATCTAATATTCGCACCTCCTGTATGGATAATTCTTTGCATTTGAGAGACTTTGCCCTCCACTATTGTTATATGTGCTGCCGAAGTGAGCACTGCCCTCCACTATTAAATGGGAATCTTTTAACGATCTTGTGAAGGGATAGGAAAAGGTATTGTTTTCTGTGTTTTACATGTAGGAAAAAGGAGGTTCATAGAGGCTTCTTTCAATACCACAGAGCAGGAAAATGCAAAAGCTGTTACTAGATCCCGAGTTGTTCAAGTCTGACCAAAGGCCATTCTGTACTACATGACTGAGAGATATCACTCTGACAAAATATAGGAAGACACCTGTAATTTCAGTCCAAGCTTTTATGAAGTATGGCATTGTGCATAATAACAAATGCGCATTAGTTCATAATAACAAAAGAACATTTGTTTCTTTATTCTATTTGCATAAGATGCAAAAGAAGATAAAATATTCATTAATGAAAACTGCTTTGAAGTATAATACTTGCATGCCCTGAAAAAGTATTAAAAGCTGCTAGTTGTTCATAATCATAAAGACCCCATTTTTGAGGAAAGACTAATTTGACTGTGACTCATAATGAAGGTTTAGTGGATAAAATGACCTAGAAATAAAAGAAACAGGTGAATTACCCACTACTGGCATTTGGCTATCAACCAGCATGTTGAACTATGGATTAGAATCACTAGTAAGCATTTGCCTTACAGAGACTGTTAAAAACATGTTCTATTTTTTTTTGGCAGAGGGACGCAAATGAAGTTGGGCAGCTAGGCAAGATTTTTCCCTCTTTTGTAGTTCTCCAAGTAAGCGGAATAAATTCACTAGGATTAAAATGTGGAATTGCAAATAAATTAATGGAACTGGTGAAACTTTTATATGGGTAATTACACTTATATTTTAAAGGAAATAAGAAGAGATATAACACTTCTAGCAATATGATTTATTCAGGAGAAGGAATTAGGAAAGAAAATAGAAATGCTTTAATTTGTTTTTACGCAAGCAATGTGTGGATATTATCTTGCAGTAAAATATAATTTCAAACAATGCAGAATATAAGATGAAAATGAAAATGAAAATTCTTTCATTACCTCTCCCTTTCCTAGAAACAACCACTGTCAACAGTTCAGTGCATATACTCCTAGCTGTGCATGTGTATATATAGATTTTTAAATATAAATTGGGCTTTATTGTATGTTTTACTCTCTCACTCTTTTATTTTTACTAAATGATATATATTAGGGATCATTCTGTGCTAGTGCATTCATCATTGCGTTTAACTATATTATGTTAATCTCTAGTACGAATGTTACAGAAATTTATCTAGCCACACCCCGATTAATAAACACTTAAGTTTTCTCCCAACAATGATGTGGTACACATCTTGTTATAGGCTTCTTTGTTCACATAAATACCCAGAAACCAAACTGTAGGTTTGAAGCACCTGTGAATTCCAAATTCATTAAGATTCTGCCAAATTATCCTCCTAAATGCCTATTTATCTGATCTCCAACACCACATGAGACTAAAATTATCACTCACAATAATATACAATATTATTATATATTACAAAAATATAATACAAAACTATCTTAAGCTTGTTATTAATCCTAATTTTTATAATTAATAATGACACTGAGCACAATTTCAGATGTTTATTGCCCATGTGATTCTCCTGTGAAATATTTTTATAACTTTACTCTTTTTCTACTGGTTGTTTGCTTTTGCTTTTGGATGGTTCGACACTCTGTATATTCTAGATATTAATCCCCTGTCTATAGTTTATATTTTATGTATTTTCTCTCAGCCTGCACTTATATTTCACCTTTCTTTATAGTATCTATTGTTAAATAGTAAGTGTTTACGTATTTAAATCTGTTGTTCTCTTCTGGTAGGCTTCTGGGATTTGTGTCTTGCTTAGGAAGGTTTTTCACCTTGAAACAATGAAAAGACTGTGAATATACTTAATAGTACTGACCCATACACTTTAAATGGTTTGGATGGTCAGTTTCATATAACGTGGGTTTTATTATAATTATAAAAACTTGATTAACCAGGCATGGTGGCGCACGCCTGTAATCCCAGCACTGGGAGGCTGAGGCAGGAAGATCACTTCGAGTTTGAGGTCAGGTTGGCCTACAAAGTGAGTTCAAGGTCAGCCTGAACTGCATAGTGAGACCGTATCTCAAAAAGACAAAAATAAATAAATAAATAAATAAATAAAAACCTCAATTAATCAAGTGTATGTTTTTAATGATCTCTATTTCTTAATTTTTGCTTTTGTTGTAAGTTTTCCCTTTAGTTTTCTTCCCACACTGTTTTTTCTTTTTATTAGTATTAGAATAAGATGAGAGGTGTGTTAATTTCTTTCATTATGACTGGGAAAATGCTGAAGTTTCTTTTCCAGAGTTTTGGATCTATATATTTAAAAAAAATATTACTAGGTTCAGAAAGGTTATGAATGCTCTATCTTATAGGCATAGTAAACATTTTCTCAGCACTAAAAATTCTACTATGACCCTCTGTCCAATTTAATACTTTGGGATTTGAATTTTTCTTTATATTATTGTCCATATGCTTGCCTTTTCCCCCTAAGTCTTTGATTGGTATATCCATTATTTTCCTCTTTGTGCCCCATATTTTTCAATCATTTTCTGCTTTATCGCATGGATTTGCTTCTTTTCGGTAGAACATAGCTGGGTTTTAAAAATTAGATGCAGAAAGCCCCTATTATGAAATAGTGAAATTTGAGACTCACACACATTTGCTGGTGTTACCAATTTGCTTGCTCTTATTCCTACAGCCTAATCGTATGTGCCTTTTTGTTTGGTTTTTCCTATCCTTCCTTCTTGCCATTTGTTAGATTGATAAAAATTTCTTTGTTCAATTTTTCCTACCCTCTGTATTTTCCTAGCAACATCTAGCACAAATCGATATTTCTATACTTCTTCTAAATTAGAAGCCTATTATTTTGAACCAATTCCCCTGAGACTCCTATGTAATAATCATCTGAGTTTGTTGTTCTAGATTGTTATCAAGTTTTTACATAATGAAAAAACATTGATTCAGATATAATCAGAAGTTAAACTGTCTTCTTTACTCCCCACTCATGTCTTTCATGCCATTTTATTTCTCTTTTTGTTGTTGTTTTTAAAATATATTATAGGCTATTTCTTTCAGAATCTATAGATAGTGACTTTTCTTATTCCTTATAGGTCTAACTCGTCTTTAGTGTCACTTCATAATTAAAATGTTAACTAGCATTGATCAAAATGGCAACTGGCAATGATCAAAATCATTGTCATGAAGTGGCTTACTGAAGTCTGGGCGTAGTTAGAGTGTATCGGCTGGCAGGCTATTTGACTGGACTGGTGAGGTTGGGAGCCTCTCCAAGCCATTGCCAAAGTAGTAGGGCTACGTGCTGCTGGTGAAAGGCCTTAGTGTATCTCTCTCTTGGGCAGTGCTACCCACCTCCCATACTACCATTGCACATAAACACATATGCTTGTTGCAAGTACTACACATTTTTTCTTGCCTCTCTGTCAGGTTCCTATACTCTTGTAAGGAGCTATTTCCAAGCCGATAGTCCATTTTTGGTTTTAGCCAAGGATCAAATTCCAGAACCGTATGTTAAACTGTGTGTGTGCCTGTGTGTGTGTGTAGCTATGTGAGTTCCTGGGAAAGGATAACTTTCTCTTCATATTCTGAGGATTTTACATCGATTAGTTGAAAAATCGTTCCAGGGATCTCTCAGGTTATTTCCATTTGTTCTTTCTGACTTTGGAGTTTCTCTAATTCTGTCATTACCTTTTATGTTATTTCTGGTCTACCTCTTTGGCTGTGATTTCTCTTGTTACTATATTTTAGAGAATTCAATCACATCTATTTCAAGAATGTCCTCACAACTTCTGAGTCCTTGGTTACATTTCCTTTTGTTTTTCAGTGCTGTATTGGATATATGGATATTGGGTTGCTGGTGGTACAAGGGTTATGTACAACACATATGTATAACTTTTCTGTCACTTAACCATCTGAGCACACATTCAAGTAGACCACGTGATGAGTCTAACACCATCTACTGTAGTTAAAAATTATGGCCATTCTTCCCTCAGCATTTATTTTCTAGGCCTTGTGCTAGGCACTTCATGCACATTATTTCTAATGCTTAAAAAGTACGAGAAAACAAGCTGCATGTGGACCGAGACAATAGGACATGTTGACTGCTATTGTATTCCTAGTGCTTAGCCTAGAGCCCAACACCCACTTAGTAGTAGCTACTCAGTATACCTGTTGAATGAAAGAATGAACACCCTACAAGAGAAATAGCTTTATTGCCACTTAGCAGATATTTAAACTTAAGATCATAGAGGTTTACTATTTTGCTCTTGATGGGAAGTACTGGAGACTGAATTCAAGCTCGCTTTTATGTTCTCCAATACTTCTATAAGGAGTTCTTTAAGTGAAACTCTAGGAAGGAGATGTGAGCTATTGTTCTGGATCTGACTTGAGCTCTGATTTTCTCTCAGTCATGTTGCATATTAAGGTTGCCTTTGGGGTGTTGCAAAACAGTCTCTTCACCAGGGCAATGGGCACTAATTTTAATGGGAGAGATATGGCTTCTTTAGTAGTTTATATTAATAAGGCCTCAGATTTTTCATTTCTCAAAGGTTCCAAGTGATCCCTCAGTGTGACATGGTCAGTGAAAAAAATGTAAGTTTATTTTAAAGCAAAAATATAGAATTATGGTACCAAAACCAAGACCCATTGCATTCTATGGTCATTAGCTCTTCCCTGGAGAATTCTCTTTACCCTCTGGGACACTAACAAACCACATGATACATACCATAGTAAAGAAAGGGGGAATACTTTTTTTTTTTTTTGTCTTTTTGAGACAGAACATCACTATGCAGTTTAGGCTGGTCTTGAACTCACTTTGTAGCCCAGGCTGGCCTTGAACTTGCAGTGATCCTTCTGCCTCAGCCTCCCTAGTGGGATTACAGGCATGTGCCACCATGCCCTGCCAAAGGGGGCATACTCTTGATTGCTGCCATGTTTTTGAATTGTAATTTATATTTCTTTCCTTGTACCTACGAACACTGACTTTCTTCAAGGTCTCATCATTCTTTACCATGACAACAACACACTGCTGTGTCTCTCTGTCTAAAATCTTGCCACTTCAGATCCATCCTCCACACAGCAGATCTTTCAAAAATAAATATTAAGCTGGCTGCATTGGTGCATGCCCATAATTCCAGCACACGGAGGCTGAGACAAGAGAACTATAAGTTCAAGACCCACCTAGGCAATTTAGCAAGACCCTGTCTCAAAATAAAATTTCAAAGAAGAGCTGGAGATGAAGCTCAATGGTAGAGTGTCCCTGGGATTGATCCCCAGTACTGTAAAACAAACAAACAAACAAACAACCCTGAAGATAAAAAGCAGATCTTATCCCTTTTATTAGAAGCCTTTAATGGCTCCCAGCCATTCTAAGGATTAAATAGCATTAGAGGTATTGTCTTTCAAGATCTTGGCCCTTCTACCTTTGCTAGCCTTACCTTCTGTCATATCCCACACAATGGGGGATGTGGCAGTGCTGAAATATTTCCCAGGTAGACAATTGAGGAACTGAATTAAGATAGTGTAGTGTAGTGTAGATAGATAACTATTAGCAGTACTTCAGATACTCTAAATCTATGCTTTCCTACGTTATATGGCTAAGTATTACTTTTGGCTATGGATCTCGGGTTATTGGTCTCAGAACTCAGTTAGGTAAACATAATCAGTATGATTACTGCCAAATGCTGATTCATCCAAACTGCCAACTGGCTATATTCCTCCCTACCAAAAACAAAACAAAAACAAACCAAAAAACCTTGGAAGCTTGAAACAATCTGCTCAAATTGTCCTAAATTGCTGACGTAGTAGAGTCTATTTACATATGGGAGGCAGTGGTTATGAGCAGGTGGAAAAGACCTGGCTCTAAAGTCTAGGGAAGTAAAAGGGTTCTGGATGCCTGAAGTAGACTAGTGGTTAAGAGGAAGGAGGTCAACTGAGGCAAGGAGGCCTCAGGCTGACTGGATGGGTTAAGCATCTGAGAGTTGTCAGCATAGAACTTTTCAATCACTACCCAAGAACAAACTTCTGAGTGTTTACTCTGGTTTGGTTCCTCTCCGATTTGGGTCACCTTGTCCCCTTGCTAGTTTATTGTAGCCAGAAGGAACACAGGTCTTTCAGAGGAATTTTATTCCTCATTGAGTCAAAAACAACATTCATTTGTCATTTACTACAAGACTACAAAGTGACAGTCTGTTAGGTCTTGAGGTATTTGTTGGAGTGCTAATTTCTGTAACAAACAACACTAAAATCTCAGCTGTTTCCCCTACCAAAGTAACCCTTGCTCTGATCCCAGTCCTCTGTGGGTCAGTGGAAGGGACTTTTCCCCGCACAGTTATTCAGTGATCCCAGCCCCTTTCTCCTGCAGCCTCGTCGTCTTTTTGGTCCCTGAAGCTTTCTCTCATCCAGTGGGCAGGTGTAGCACATATCTTTTGCAGTCACATCTCATTAGCTAAACTCAGTCCCATGGATGTACCTAAGCAGAAGGGAAACTGGGACATGCAGTCTTCCTAGGACTGTAGGAAGAAGAGAACACAAATATTGGCAAGCGCTAGCAATTTCTACATATGGAGCTTAGATTTAGATTTATAGTAACATCCAAAGACACTCAGCTTTTAAGATGTGACTTCCACAGAGTATGAAAAAAACCACAGGGTGAGCGTATGGCAAGCAGAGTTAAGGACTAGTGGCATCACCCCTCCCTCCCTCCCTTCCTTCGTTCCTTCCTCCAGTACTGGGGATTGAACCCAGAGGCGCTGTACCACTGAGCTGCATCCTCACCTCCTCTCCCTACTCTCAAGTAGTTCACAGTCTTCTAAGGGGTAGGTGTGTAGGCAGTTAACCTTGTTTCATTCAGAGCATGCACTGTACTTCTGACCCAGGGCCATGGTATTATGTAGGAGGGAACTGTAGGAAGCCATCCCTTCCGACTTGGAGGACCAGGGGTAGCAGAGAACATGCTAGTGGACTTGTGGGGGCACGTGTGGGATTATGATAGGGAAAGGAGGGTTCCAAAGACAATGGAAGCAGAGAGAAAAACATGAGCAAAGACTTAGGGAGATGGGAGTATGTGGCATCTACAAGGCTTTTCTTAGGAGCTGGTGACTTATTTCAAAATACATTGGTGCTCCTGAGAAAGACCTTACAAAACAGCTTTTTGTCCTAGTAGCAAACAATTTAACATAACAATATTCATATCAATTATTATGGAGAAAGACTTATTATATTCAAGGTTGTAGGGATCATCTTAGGTGTTCTTAGTTTTCCTATTGGACGAGAATTGCTTTATCATGCAAATATTTGAACAGCTAAAATATTTGCAACCATATTTATGCTATTTCATATATATTCATTTTTATGAATGCATATTATTTATACAGAATAGTGGCTATCATTTTGGCACATTAGTACATGCATATAACATACATTGTTCACTTTCACTCCCCACTATCCCCTTCCCTTGAATCCTCTTCCTTTCTATGAATCCCCTTCTTCTTCTCTAATAGTCTCCCTTTTACTTGCATGTCATCTCTTTAATTTTATTTTTAGATTACACACACTATATATGTATAATTTAACCTTTAAACTTATATAACATTTCTAATCTGTCGGGCACTGTTCTAGGCACTTTATACATAGTCACCCATTTAATTCTCATAACAACCCTGTAAGGTAAGTAGTACTATCATCTTAATTTACATATGAGGCCCAGCTCAAGACTACACAGAGAACACATGGCAGCACTCTCAGATCTTAAACGCACTGGACTAGCTCCAGAGTCTGGGCTCTCAATAGGATAGGGGGACCATTTTCAATCATTTCTTTATATCAAACAACACCTCACGAGCTTTATTTTGTGATGCCTGCACGGGGTCCTTGCAGGTCACAGAAAGATGCTACACTTGAAGAATTGAGCACAGTGAAGTGGTCAAGATGTGATACCCAAAATGTGGCTTCGGCAGGGGTCCTGGTGTTCAGCGTTGCAGAGTGAGTGGAACCGGCCCAGGAGGAGCTGTGAGGAGAATGTGGCAGCAGCCCGCTGAGCTGCCACAGAATGGCTCTGATGGGGGAGCTGCTGCAGAATGGCTCTGAAGGCAGTGCTACCCAGCAGACTGTACAGAGAAGCAGCAGCAGGCTCCGGCAGCAGGTGGGAAGGAGGAAGGAGAGAGAGGCACGACTTCCCGGCAGTGTCCATCTGTTGTCTCGTCGCTTGTCTGCCAGTTGAATGTACTCAGTGACTTCTGGAAGCCGACTGCCCTTCACCTCAGAGCATAGACAAACATAATGGCATTTTCAAGGGAAGAAGTGAAAAGCTGGCTCGACCGATTAGTGGTCATTGATGAAAACGGGGCAGAGAATTTCCCCCTCAGAAACTCTCAAAACACAGACCAGCCATCATTTCGGTGAAGGACCCCACTGTACCTGAAGCTTCTCGCGCTAATGATAAATCTCGCTTTTCTGTGGCTTCTCAGCCCAAAAGTGACAGATCTGAGGTGACAAGAGAGGAGACAACCACTGCCTGGCACGTTCCCACTTACAACTCCACTGATCTCAGCTTTTCACGTGGCTGCTGAAATGAAGTGCGAATGTTTTAAAGTTAACACATTCCTTCTGTCAACTCAACCCACTGGGTTCTCTTTTAAATAGCAACTTTTTTTGTTTGTTTGTTTTTAATTCTCTCATTTGGTCTTCCTCAACCAGAACGCCTCCCTTGGCGGACCATGAGAAATGTGCCTTGTCGAGGGATGCAGGCCTGGTAGTCAGGATGAAGAGATGAATTTTTCCCTCTCTGGCACTTGGCAAGCCAGGCTACCTAGCCGTGGGCAAGTCCTTAAACTCTCAGGGCCTCTCTGCTGTCTCTGCTGCTTCTTTAATGTACACCCTTTCCTCAAAGACCCACTCAAGTACAAAGAGTCAAGACGTGAAATCCTCCCAGCCTACTGTGCGAGTGGCCTTCTACATGCCTTCAGCTCCGCCCTTGTTATTAGTTCAGAAGGGTGTGCAGACTTACAGACAGGCAGCTCCATTAACCTTTGGGTGAGCGACAAGCTGTTCTACCCCGAATCTCTTTGCAGTGCTGGACACAACCACAGAGAAGCGTGTACCAGCTCTTGCTGGAGCTGCATATCTCTGCGACATTTACCTTTGCTTTGCTTCAAGGCAAGGGCACAAGTTATCTAATTACTGGTCTAATATGGTGGCTTATTATTTTATTTTCTGGTTTTTTTTAAGACTATAAACCTGACATGAACAGCGTTTGTCATTCAAACAGGAAACTGCTCTTTCAGCTCAGTTATTTCATCCTCTCTTAAACCAACGAAGAACTTGCTTCCAGTAGGAATTCATAGGCATGTTTAAGGTGGCTACAGCACAAGCACATGCCATGAAGAGTTGACAAGTACACGAGTTAATTGATTTCAGTCAATTTTAAAGGTCAATGCATCTTCCTTCCTGTTTTCAGTCCCCAGGTCATAGCTCCTGTAAACTAATGGGCAATTTTGGTTTTATCAGGTTTCCTTAATCCCCAGGCCAGATGTGTTAAATCTCCCCCAGGTTTCTCTTAACAAAGTGACAGCAGGTTTTAATCTTCTTGTACACACTGCCGCAGCTGTGCAAACATTTCATTAGCAAAAGAAAAGTGGGAAGCATTAAACCTGTGGGTAATTTGTGCATAGCATTTGATATCAGTAGACTTTAAGATGCCCCAAAGTAAGGATAAATCTGTGTAACTTAAATTCTACTTTATTTCAAAAAGCTTGTGTAGTCATCGCAAAGAAATTAAACTCCACCTAGGGAATTAAAAAAATGTAAGAAGAAACTTTAAATTAGTATTCGACTGCACAATTCTCTAAAAGCATATGTAGCAGAAATAATAAAACAAAGCAACTTCCAGGCAAAAATTCACATTCTGAATGGGAAAACTATAAAACGTGAGGCAGGCAAGTCTTTTAAATGAAAAACTGCTTAATATAATATTTACATGCTGTCCTTCATAAGTTTGGGAATTATGTCGACATTTGTTCTCAAGATACAAAATTGTTCAAAGATAGCTGGAAAGTCTACACTGGGAGTTTGATTTGTCTAGGTTTTATTGCCATTAAAGCGATTTATTATGCTTATTTCATAGTTCTCCTTGCTGCGAATTTTTAATACATTGTTGACATTTTATTAGTTGGAAATTTTTTATATCAAAGAATCTGCCTATGGATTCTGTACTTACTGGTGTAAAAAAGTAAGGACAAATCCCTACTGCGGTCCTAGCTCATTTTTATTTGAACATAATTCAAAGTATGCCACATTATAAATATTTATTACTGAGTTTGTGTCTTAAAGATACAGGATACTGTATTTTAGATGAATGCCTCTTCCTCCATGCAGTCCTCTCTAATCTGAGTAGAAAATCCCATCTCCTTCAGTCCTTCCATTGGACTTTTTTATATCTCCTTCATGATTTTCGCAATGGTTCTTTACACACATGTCACTCTCCTACACCCTAATGAATTACTTGAAGACAGCTATTGGGGCTGGTCCAAAGTGACAATCAACAAAGTCTACAACCAACACTTGGCTGCAAACATCGGCTGTATGAAGCCTCTCGGCGGACTTTCCTCCTGTTCAATTATTTTGTTTGTTTCAGTGAATACAGACTTATTAATTTTTTCTTTTAAGTTAACATGTGATAATTGTACATACTTGTGAAGAACTTGAAGAGTGCACATTTTTTATCCACATTTGTGTGCTTTCCTTGCATAGGGTATGGATTTCGGTGAAAGCAAAGTAAAAGACACTGCCCTGCCCTTGAAGAGCCCACATTTCAGGAAATTTGCAAAATCAAACAACAAGCATGTTTGCCGGATGTAATTTTAAAAAACCTTATAGTCATGTTGAATAAAATTGATTTGTATTACATTTTTAGAGATTCCTTCAAAAGAAAGTTCCTTGAAATTTTTTTAAAAGGGCACATTGCTATAATATCTGCTTCCCTTTCTTGGAGGTGATACTGAGTTTCATTTCTTAGAAGTGGTTGAATTCCACCTGGGTACAGTGCCTGTGCCTGGGGGACCAGTCTCTAAGGAAGCTGTGCAGGCCTAATGCTTATAAAGTTCTCAGACCAGAATTTCCAGGGAGTTAAGACCAGAGAATCTGTTTCTGCAAGTCTGCAGTTGGGCCCAGAAAGTGCATTTTAACAAAGCACTTGTCCCTTCTTCCAATCAACACGTACACAGCAGCAGTAACACCAAGTGGTTCTGATGTCGGTAGTCCAAGTCTACAGAGCGAACCACCTTATCTTAAGCCTTCCGGGCACACTGCCCACCAACTACTTTATGTTCAGTGTAAATGTAAGTACCGAGTCCTGAGAACTAACTGTCAGTTCTTGGTAGTGGAATAGGGAAAGCAAGTCCCAAAGCATACCCCAAAACATGTCTCAGGCTTTGGGCTAAGCCCTGAAGCCTGAGAACAGAAGACTCTGAAAAACTTTCCAAGCAGAAGAAATGGAGGACAAAGGGTTTGGGGATAAGAAGGAGCACATGTAATAAAAAACCAGCAATAGGCTGATGTGGGCTAACTCAAAGAGATTGGGAAAGTGGGAAGATTCTCAGCTCTACTACTTATTAGCTGAATGACCTCAGAAAGGTGCATAACCTTTTAGAAACTCAATTCCCTTGCTTGTAAAATGGTGATGTTAATACCTATCAAGCTGTAAGAATTAAGCAGGTTATATGTAAAGCACATTGCATAATGCCTGGCACAAAGCATGCCTTTAGGAAATGAACACATGGTTGGAATTTTCCATCAGTAAATGACTATATGAACATTAAATAAAAAATGAGACCGTGAAATTCAGAAAAACACATTCATTTATTCATGAATTATCAAGGAAATTGAGGCACCATTGCAGAGGGCCTTTAAGCTATCTATTTGCTGAACTACATCTACAGAAAACTTAAAATGTGTCCAACAGTGGACAATTCTCTCAATTCCCTTTTCCCTTCTCTATGTGTAGACATACCCAGGAGGCAACTTTGTTCTGTTTCATCAAAGAAGAGAACATCTTAATCCTGAAATCCCAGCCCAGTTATAACCCACACTCCCAATACAAAAACAGGATCCTGTTTCTCTGTTTCCTGGAGGATGAAGTCTCAGTTCCTTTGTCCAACCTGCACAGTTTCCACTGTCTGGTTGCTGCTTCCTCTCTCACCACTAGCTGATATAATGTCTGATGATTCAGGAGAATTCAGCTTACTGGCTCATAACTGCAGCTTAAATATATTTTTTTCCCTAAAAGAATAAAAGTGTTAGCTGAAACCCAGATCTTAAATAGTCAATGTTTATTTTATCAAATTACTTAATTTTGTAAGTACTTAGAACAGTGCATGGTTCTTGGAAACTGTCATCTACATGCTAACTAAAATAAAACACTTTCCCTCTTAGAAAGATCTACCTCACTACTTTCTATCATCTATCTTTTATTTTGCTCTTTATTTATACTTGGGTTTCTCATATAAGAGAAGCCATGTGATGTTTAAGCTTGTGTGTCTGATGTATTTCACTTAGCATTATGGTTTCAAGTTGCATCAATTTTCCCACAAATTACTTAAATTTATCCTTCTTTATGGCAGAGTAGTACTCCATGTGTGTAGAAACCACATTTTCTTTATCCATTTATCTGTTGAAGGAGGAAGGAAAGAGAAAAAGGAAAGGGGATGAAGAAAGTAATGGAGTTGTGTTATGTCCATCTACCAATTCCACATAAGGAATGTAAACATTATGTACTGCAAACATGTATCTCTCCTAAAAAAAATAAAAGAACGAAGGGAATCAAGAGATGGATGGATGGGGGAGGGAGGGGAAGGGAAAGGGGATGAAAAAAAGGAAATAAGATATAGTATGTACATGTGTCAATTCTGCACAAAGTATGTAAACATTATGTACTACAAATATGTACTAATAAAATAAATAAAAATAAAAACACTTTGAACCTTATAGATAAGGGAACCAGTAAATGCTAATGCTGACCCCTTTTTAAAATACTGCCACCCAAAAACAAGTTATATCATGTACAGGTACAAATTCTCTATGATGAATGTGATCATTATGTATATCTAAAATGTACCAATAAAATCTGATAAAGAAAATAAAATATGCCACCCCAATACAACCCAGTTTGTGAGAGTTTTCCTTCATTGATTATTCCAAAATAATCTCTTAGGGAAGCCTTTCTCATCCCAGTGATGGGAGCATTGTGCTGTTGGGTGAGTTATTAGAGATGAGAAAAGGACAAAGGAAATAAGCAAGCAATATTAAAGAATGAACATCTGTAGCCTGGTTTGCAGAGAAGCGGCTCAGAATAAGTTTCAGGATTCTTAGGAATTGTTTACACGGAACCCACATGATATAAACCTGAGTTCCTTACTTTCCCTACCTGTTATCAAATTCTGTGCAGGGGCGAAATTATCCTCGTGTTCTAGACAGTCTTTGTCCCTTTGATTATTGCAAAGTATCACAGGTATATATTTGAGCATCAAAGCAACAACTACTACACAAATGAAGCCCAGCGTGTTGGCAGTGCTGTATCTTCAGGGAGGAGGGAAAGAGTGTGAAAGTTTATTTGGTAGTGAGCTGTAACTTAGGAGAGCTGCGATAGGCTGAAATATAGCAGGCACACTTACCGCAATAGAAGTGTGTCATTTCAGTAAAGTTAAGAGCCCCTTATGAGACTATCTCAATTTTTCTTTCTCTGTACAAGATCCATGAAGTCTTCCAATTGGAAAGTTGTCTTCCTCTCCTCTTCAGGAACTTCTCCAAGAATCTTCTCTTCTACTTACTTCTGTGACTCCTTAATTTTGTTTTTAGTTACTCCTGTGGGTGATTCAATTTCTACTTTTCATAGGTTATTAACAGCCACAGGGACTGAGCACTGTCTCATTGCTAGGGCTTGTTGAGTACGCAGAACTTAATATCCATGCAATCCCTAATCCTTGACACTTTTGACACACTCATGGTCTAGGGAGGAGACAAGACTTTGGAGTAACTGGAGAACTCATTTAAAATACACTGTTCACTGCATACTCATTTGTACCAGGCACCACACCGAGTACTTTTTCTGCAGTAACCCGTATAACCCCATGAGCTGGAAACTAGTATTATCACTTTTCTGGATGGAGGAACTCGTAGACACATCAGAACACAGCTTAATGTTTGGTCCATTTGATTCATTCTGCTTTGGCCTCAGTCCAGGATAACAGGAGGTAGAAATATCCTTGAAAGGAAGACAACTCCGGTGAATGACCCAGATTTGGTCTTGGGGATATTGCTCAGACTTCATTTCAGTGACTGGGTAAGAAAAGACTACTGTAGGGCCTGATAGTCCCTCCCACTCCTCTAAAGTCTGATATATAACACCTTCCAGACTAGGAGGTTTGGTTTGCCATCATGGGAGGCTTGTAGTAGTTACCTTTTCTAGCTTTACACCCAATATTCTGGGTTCATGATGGAGTTTTATAATTCATACTAATTCATATAGCCCAGTGGTCAACTTCAGAGATTCTGGAGGTAGAGTATGTGAGTTGGCATTCCAGGTCTTCCTTTATCTTGTTGTATGTCCTTGGGAATGTTATATCTTGTGCCTCAGTTTCTTCATTTGTAAATTAGGACTTATAATGGTACCAATCTTATGTTGTTTATTCAATTTTAATTTTCTTATTAGTATATGTATGCAGTACATAATGATTGCATTACTTGTGGGCAGTTGGTATACGTACATAACACCGCTTAATTCTTTTTTCAATCCCTTCCCTCTTTCCTACCCACTGCCTCCATCTCTTGGTCCCTTTCACTTCTGCAAAAGATCTATAATGCTATTTCCTATTGTTTATGTTTTATTTAGTTCTTTAGTTATATTTTGGGTTTCTCATATAAGAGAAGCTATGTGATATTTAAACTGGGTGTCTGATTTATTTCACTTAAAGTATGGTCTCAAGGTGCATCTGTTTTCCTACCAAAGATTCAAATTTTTTCTTCTTTAATAAATGAGTACTACTTGAGTAGTACTCCATTGTGTATAAATACCACATTTTCTTTATCTATTCATCTGTCGATGGACATATAGGTCACTTCCGAGATTTAGCTATTATGATTTGTTCTGCTATAAACATGGGCATACATGTATTAGTGTAATATGTTTTTAACTCTTTAGGGAAGATACCTAGATGGGGCATAGCTGGGTTGAATCGAATTTATAGTTTTAGTTTTTTGAGGAGTCTCCATACTTATTTCTATAATGGCTGTGCTAGTTTACATTCCCCCCAGCAATTTAGGAGGGTCTCTATTTCCCCACAGCCTCTCCAGCACTTGTAATTTGATTTCTTGATGATATCTATTCTTTTGGAGTAACATGGAATCTCAGTGTTGTTTTAATAGGCATTTCTCTAGTAACCGGAGATGGTGAACATTTTCACGTATTTATTAGCTATTTGTACTTCTTCTGAGAAGTTTCTGTTCATTTTAGTTGCCAATTTTTTGACTGGGTCTTTCATTTTGGGGGGAGGTCTAATTTTTTTGAGTTCTTTCTTTATTCTAGATATTAGTCCTCTGCCTTAGGAATAGCAGGCAATATATTTTTTTCTTATTCTGTAGTTGTCTCTGCACTCTGTTGGTTGTTTTCTCTGCTGTGTAAAAACATTTTAATTTGATATGATCTTATTTGTTGATTTTTGATGTTATTTCTTATGTAATTGGGGTTCCATTGAGAAAGTCCTTGCCTATGGCTATGCCTTCAAGAGTTTTACTTATTTTATCTTTCAGCAGATTAAATGTTTCTGTTTTAATATTTAGATCTTTTACCAGTCTTATGGTTTTTGAAGAAATTGGGAAATGTCTTACCAGGAAGAGGCATTAAATAAATGTTAGCTGCTATTATACATATCTTACTAAGAAATTCTTCTCATTTTCTTTAAAATTCTTTTCATGTACAGCCCCTACCACTTCGTAGTGATAACTAAGCTCACGTATAACCTCAAATTATTTCTGCTCTATACAACCATCCGGCAGCCATACCTGGTTGATGCAGCTTTTCAACCTCCTTTACATTTTGCCCCCATCATATTGCCTTGGATTCCCTTACATTTCTTCCATTGAATAGTCCGTTTTCCTGGTAGTTGCAGGTATTTGTAAAGAACAGCTATTTGCGAGGAACACTGAGATCACTGAGAAAGAATACCCATTTAATTCTACACTGCAGTCTTGCTCCATAATTTAGAATCACTGAAGAATCTTCCACAAAAGATGCTGCAGAATTTGTGAGAAGAAGTGTATATTAAGGCATCAGAAGAATCATGTAAAGATTCTGTTTATTCAATAAGTTTGGAGGACTTACTATGTTCCAGACTTCTGCTAGGCACTGGGGATACATTGATGACAAAATACCCTTGCCGTTTCTAGTGGGATATCCAATTTAGTAGCTGATTGGATCAAAGTGTGCCAAATCCTGGAGTTGAGATAAGCAGAGACACTATGGAGAGCCTCAAGGAAGACCTAGCCTAGCTTCCTGTTAAAGCTGTACAGCTTAATGAATGAGAAAAGCCCCTAACGGAACCTGTAACCTGGCTAAACTCACCTCACGCTGGGAATATTATAACAGTTTTTCAATTATTCTTCATGGTTTCACAAATTCCAATCCTTTGTTGGCTGAAGTATAGGTTAATTTTCCAAAAAGAAATGGGCAAAAAAATGCAATTGATCAACATCAAATCTGACAAAACAGCATATGTGTAAAAACTGAATATTCCCTGTAATTGTACATTCATGCACATTTGTACACATATTCACCTCTTTCTCCCTCTTCCTCACCCTCTCCCTCACCCTCTCTTTCTCCCTCTCCCTCTCTCTTTCTGTCTCTCTTACGTACACACCACCTCATTAAGTTTTGTGTACCTGAGGCAATTTTGCAATGCTTTTATGTCCTTCTATGCATTTCTGGTCATTTATTTTTCTAAAAATATTTTTGGTAATTTCTATAAATGATAGGAAAAGTCTGCAGTTGTTAACTGTGTTTTTTGTTGGTAATTTTTATTCATTTTTAAAATTAAATCTTAATTTGGTTTTAGCCAGCTATATCAGATCTGCATGTTTTTCAACATTGCTTGAATTTTAAAATCTTGCCTCTGGCTCTAAATGAATTTACAGGAAGTAAAATGGTCAAAAGCAGTATTACCAACCACTAGTTCACTTACTAATGACTTCGATTCATCTCAAGTTGATATTTCGGTATTTCGGGTATACCCAACAGATGATTTTTCAGTTTTAACATAATTTTGCTTCTTCAATTTTATTTATTTTAGCCACTGTAGCTTATTTTACCTTTATGGTATTTTAAAGTACTATATATTGAGTTAATTATTGTATTGCTTTTATTATTGATTGTATTGTATTGATTTTTGTATTTATTTTACTTCATCTGAAAGAAACACAAAAGAAGTCTAGTAGGAATAGGGAGTGATGGGTTTGGTGTTTAGATAGTTTTGAAACAGGCAATACATTTTATATGTTGATTTATCATTCCATCAAAGTGTGAAATAAAGAGATGAGAAATGTTTCTCATGTATTAACCTTTACAATACTGGTAGACATTTTAGATTTTTTTTTTAACTATCCTTAATTTCTTATTTGACTGTCTTAGAATGGCCAACTGCAGTGAGTAAGGTAATGTAGACAAGACTTACTAAATACTAACCCAACTATTACTTGGAAACATTCATTTCCTGGCAATTCACTAATTCAGTTTATATGCCATTTCAACCAACTGTTTAAGCCCAAATCTCTTTTTTCTTTCCTACACTGCCTCAGGTTCCAGAATGTAAAACCTGCCTCTCTCTTGGTTGTCCCTTGCTCAAAAATTTCTTCTACTTTACTAGCAGGATATTTTGCAAATTTCTTAGCTTATTCAGCATCAGAAGAGGTACTTGATTATTCTTTCTTGATACTAAGAATAATAATACTTGTATTCTGATTAACATGTTCTACCACTATAGTGAATGTTTTTCATATACTGCACAGTCCCTCAAAACTAATCTCTGTAGCAGGCACTATTATTATCTTTCTTTTCTACATGAGGGATTAGCAAAGTCAACTTGAATTTGATCTCACCTTTTTTGGGTTCTTTATGTTACTTTCTGCATATAAATATGTCCCTAGTCATGTTACATTGTTTTAAATTTTAGCTTTGCAAAGTTTATACTTTAAAAACTTATTGTGGTAAAATACATAGAAAACTTAGTGTTTTATCCATTTTAAGAGTACAATTCAGTGATATTAAGTGCTTTCACGATGCTGTGCAAACATAACCATTATCCATTTTGCAAGACTTTTTTTGTTTCCTGAATAGAAATTCTAAATGCATCAAATAGTATTTCCCTTTTTTCTCTTATGCCCAACCCATGGTAACCTGTATTCTACTTTCTTTCTCTGTAAATTTTCCAATTTACATACCTCGTATAAGTAGAGTAGGATGATACTTTTCTTATGTGTCTGTTTTCAAGGTTCATTTATGTTGTAGGATGTGTAAGAATTTATTTCCTTTTTAAGAATCAGTAATAGTCCTGTGTACTTATAAGCCACATTTTGTTCTTTCATTCAATGGAAAAATTGATTTCACTTATGGGTGACTGTGAATAAAGCTGCTATAAACACTGATATTCAAATGTCTATTAAGTCACTGCTTTCAGTTTTTTTTAGGTATATACCTAGGGGTTGAATTGCTGGATCACATGGCAATTCTGATTTTAAATTTTTCAGGAACTGTCATTCTGTTTCCCACAGCAGCTGCACCATTTTTTATTTGCACAAGCAATGCACACAGGTTCTAATTTTTCCACATCCTTGCTGACACTTATTTTATTTTATTTCATTTCATTTCTGTTAATTGCGATCCTACTGGTTGTGAAGTGAAAGTTCATGGTGCTTTTGATTTACATTTTCATAATGATTACCGATGTTGAGTCTCTATTCATGTGCTTATGAACCATATGTATAAATTCTGTGGGGGAAATGTCTATTCAAGTTCTTTACACATTTCAAAAGTGTTTTACATTTTTTGTTGTTGGGTTTTTAAAAAATTTTTATGAAAAAATATCTAAGAAGCGTGAACTATATATAAGAAACTGTGTTAGGCACTGTGGGATAAAAAGTAAGACAGTTGGTCAGTACTGGGTCACCTAAGACAATATACAAAGGATAAACAGATGAGGATAAGAAATGCCCAAAGCAATGCACACACACATGAGAACAGAAAGAGACAATACACCTCTTTCAAGTCTTTTGAGAAAAAAAAAATCAGAGAAGCCTGCATGAAATCAGTAGCACTGGAGATGAGCTTTCAAGAATGGATTGGATTTCTGTAGGCACCCACAGAACTGGTAGGATGTTCAGGCAGAAGATACAGTGCAACAAAAAACATGGATACAGGCAAGTTTGGGGCACCAACACCTAGTTCAGTTCATTCACAAAGGTTGGATAAGGCTTTACTGTAGAAGGCCTTTAACATCGGGATAACAGATTTCTAAACTACTTTAATAAACAGTAGAGAACTTGTAGAAATTTTTGAGAGGGAAAGATATCTGAAGAGATCTAGATATTGAATATTTCCTATGTTCTCATGCTTTTGTTGAGCTGTATGTCATATAGCCACTAGTATGTACTCTGTACATATCAAGCATCCAACAAATGACTGATTGGTAGAACAAAATCCTACATACCAGTCCCTTTGTTATGTCATTTATCAGAATATGTAGAACATCAATGGAATTTTTAATACTGTGACTCTCTATATAATTATTTTGTCAAAGCTACTAATGCTTTTCCAGAATAATGAATGGGTTACCTGAGTGTGTCTATTATGCCAATGAATTTTATAGAGACTGCAGCAATTTTATCAGTGTGTCTTTGTTGGAGCAATTAAGAAAAAAAAATGAGCTCTTACAAACAGAACACAGGACTCCAAAACAGGCCTCAATCATTTTCTGGCTACAGATATGAAACCATACTCAGTTTCAGCCTACACTCTGTGATTCAGTTCTGTGATGGTAAATGTGAATAACATTATTTTTTTCAAAATAGAAAAAATTCACATTGAAATCAACATACACAAGGGGAAGGTTTTCTTACAGTCACCAGATTGAATGGCATATTTTTCTTTCCCTACACAAGAATAGTGTTTGTGGTTTCTGGAATCAACAGAAATTGAAGCACTGGTGAACGTTTTCAGTGCTTACAATGCCTCAGCTGCTCCTTATTTAAGAATAAACCACAAGGGCATTTATATGGTCTGTAACAATTTAAAACAACTCACACTCACTGTAAAAGTTCAATATGTCCACTACATAAAGATGCTATTGTCAAAAAGCAAAAAGGAAAGTTCAGTGGTTGCAATGAATTGATGTGCCTAGTTAAGGGTGAAGATCACTACATGTATTAAATACTAACGATGGCCCAGACACTGCAAAGCTTCTGATGTGTTTCTCCTCTCAAGAGCCCTGTAGTGTAGATGTTATGCCCCTAATATTATAGATAGGGCTACAGTTGTATAGATTTATATTTTGTCAGGCTTAGCTAACATTGGCTCCAGAATCTGTGGCTTAACATAATAAAGGTTAGTTTTTTCTTCCTCTACCAGTCTAGCTGGATCAACAGGGGTGTTCTATTTTATGCAGTTGTGGTGGAACTTGAGGTGAGGGACTCATTTTATCAAGGGTTCTCACCATCTCCTGGGACCACTGGATTATTTTGCATACAAAAGGCAGGTAAGGGAAGGAAAAGTCATAGAAGATGTCTCAAAAAGTGCTAGAAATCCGTCCACTTCAGCAATACTCCACTGCTCAGGACTCAGCCACATGGACCCACTTAATTGCAAATGGGCCAGGAAATGTAGTTTAATGTATTAAGGAAGAGGGAGAAAAAGCTTATACTGGTTACCAGTAAAATGCTTTGCTATGTAGCACATCTTTCTGATTATCAAGTCTCCTGCCTGTCACTCTTCTTCCCCAAAACAAAACACATTAACTCTGCATTCTTTCTTTAGGCCAGCGGCAGCCCACAATCCCATCTGGTTATCACTTCCGCCTCAGATGAGGTGAGACAATTCTCTCCATAAGCTCCAGATTAGGTTTAGAAACTCTGCCTTTGCATTTAGTTGGTGAAGATTAACTAATATGACTCAGCAAGGATATCACTCAGAAGAATTTCCTTGTTTAAAAACATAACTTTTCCTTAGTTCCCTCTATATTAAATGTAAGAGTTAAGTGAGATGACATATAATATCATTTCTACATATACTTGTATTAGATTCCTGTGCATGCTGTAACAAATTACTTATTTGCTAACACTCTGTGGCTATGTGGAGATGATATTTGCCACATGAAGAGTGTGCCTTTGGTAATTCTGTATAATTGTTGGATTGTTTTGGTCTCTCTCAATTCTTTGTTGGATGATTAGTGGCCCAGTTGGGAAAGATGGAAAGACAGGGATAAAGAAAAATAATTTTGCCACGGTAGAGGTTTGTTTTTTTAGTTTCTTTTTTCTGAAGATCTGAACAAGACTCTGGTTCTCTGCCTATCTGTTTCAGCCACAAAACTTAAATGACTGAGTATATAAGATGATCTCTTTGTCTTCCTAACTATTATGCACATATGCTCTTCTCACTGGCACACCAAAATCTCTATCTTATTTTCTATTTCTGATGGTAGAATAATCTTTAGTTGAACTTTCCCATTAGGCACACTAGTAATGTTGATTATAAAATATGAGAGCTGTACTTGCTTGGGCAGCACATATACTAAAATTGGAATGGTACAGAGAAGATTAGCATGCCCCCTGTGCCAGGATTACATAAAAATTCATGAGGAGTTGTTCTTCCTTGCATGCCAAGCCTGAGAGTGCCTGAGGGTCATAATACTATAGGCCAGTGCCAAAGAAACAGGGGCTAGCCCAAATAGGCAGCAGGTTGTCAACCCCAATAAATTGAAGAGGTAGGATTTTTTTTTTTTTTGGTGGGTACCGGGGGTCGACCTCAGGACCTCGCGCGCCAGCAGGCGCCCGTGCCGCTGAGCGATATCACTGGCCCTTTTATCATATGTGGGTCCCGGGAGTTGAACTCAGGCTCTCGCGCTTGCCAGGCAGGCGCTTATGCCGCTGAGCCATCTCACTGGCCCAAGAGGTAGGATCTTGCAACAGACTCAAAAGCCAAAAGCCAGCAATACCTGGAAGGCATCTCTGAGAAGTAGTCATTTCCTAAGGGTTCTTGATACTAGTAATAAAGCTACCTACCATAAGCAATTTACAAGCATCAACACAGAAATTAAACTAAAAAAAATAGAGAATGGAAGACATGGAAACAAGATGCAACCTCAGACTTCCAGATTGCCAAAGGCAAACACAGGGGGCAATGAGGTGGAACAATTTGAAAGGCACCCACCTGGATTCTTTGAAGTGGTAACAGTGGAAGTAACAAAGCAGATGAATGAGGCTCTAGAAAAAATCTAATTAGAAATATTTTCTCAGATAAATAAAGAGATGATGATCATAGTGGAGGACATGGTTAGTGATCACAGAGTAGATATGGATAAAAATAGAGGAGCTTAGGAAAATGATGGAAATCATGAATGCCCAACACAGGAAAAAACTGGAATTCATGAAACAAACGCAAACAGATATCCAGGAGATTAAAAATTCTATTGAAAGTATACGCAGCAGAATGAGCCAATGTGAGGAGAGACTATCAAATCTAGAAGACAGGTTTGTGGTTAGCAATCATGAAATGAAAGATATCTTAAAAATAACAAGGGAATACAAAAAACCAATCCAACAGCTGCTAGATGATGCAAAGAAGAATAGCAAATGATTGATTGGAGTCAAAGAAAAAGTAGGAGATAATGAAAATGACATAAAAATCCTGTTCACAGAAATCATGGCAGAGAACTTCCCAAGCAGGGAAAAAGAATTTGATATACAGATAAGTGAGGCATATAGCCTCCAATTAGCCATAATAAAAAAAAATCCACACCAACGCATATAATAGTCAAGATTCCAGAAATTCAACACAAGAACAGAATATTAAAAGCTGTTAGACAAAAGAAACAAATCACCTGTGGTGGATTAACTAATGGTCAACTTGTAACACCCAGCTGAACTGAATCAGCATGGCGCTGGGTGTGGATGGCCCACCTGAAGCTTGTTGCCAGCAGCATAAAAGCAGACACTGGAGGGGAAGATGTGTGCTGTTGATTTTCCTGAAGAAGCTTGTCATGCTGGCTTTCCTGATATGAACTCAGCTGTTCTCATCATCAGAGGAGCTTGGGTTCTCACTGTTGCTGAGGATGGCTATGGTTTTTCGGGGAGCTCCGGAGCTTACTTTAAGCATCACTTCCTGGCTCCAGTGCAGATCCCTCAGCCTGCTGGCACAGATCCTTCATCCAGGTGGTGCACACTTTCTAGCTTTCACCACTGACTTTTGGGCCTTCCCAGTGCAGACCCTTGATACAGACTTGCATGAGACATTGCCATGGGATCTAGGCTTCCAGATGGACTTGTGGAGGACATTGCCATGGGCTCTAGGTCTTCAGGTGGATTCATGCAGGACATTGCTGTGGGAATGCAGGCCCTCAGCTGGATTCTCTGGGTCTCTAGTGTGTGGACAGATCTCCTGCAGTCTTTTCCATTTGACTCTTTGGCTGAATATTATAAAATAATCCTATAAATTATGTGTTCTGTATTAAATCTTTCCCCTTGTAAACTCTGACTACGACATCACCTGTAAAGGAAAGCCCAACAGAATCACAGTGGACTTCTCAACACAAACCCTTAAGTCAAGGAAAGCTTGAAATATTTTAAGCCTTAAAATAAAAAAACCTCCAACCCAGATTGATGTACCCCACAAAATATTCTTTCAAAATTGATGGAAAAGTAAGATACTTTTATGACAAAGAACACCTGAAGAAATTCATTACCACCAAACCAGCACTCCAAAGTGTTCTGAAGGAATTTCTAGAAAGAGATAAGGAAGACTACAACTCCTTGAACCCCAACAGAGTGAATCCACCAGACAAGGCAAGCAATAGAGGGAAAAGAAAGAGAACCAACAATAGGAAAATAACATGACAAAGATAAGTTAATAAGTATCAGTTATAACCATTGTCTTAGTTACTTTTCTTGTTGCTGAGACAAAATATCCAACACCCAAAGTTAAAGGAGGAAAGGTATATTTGGCTCACATTTTGTAGAGGTTTCAGTTCATAACTGGCTGGCTCCAAGCCAGGGTGGCATGGCAGACAGTCATTGCAGAGAAGGAACAGTTCATGGTGGGGAGAAATTAGCAAAGGAACAAGGGAACCACAGCTCTTTCTGTCCTTTTATCTTATAACCTAAGGGCAGGAAGCACTCACACCCATAATCCTAGTGCTCTGGATTGTAGCACAGCACCATGAAAAAATCCCAGTGTCACACATTCTAGATCCAGCCACCTTTGGAAAAGCCTCACCTATGACTGCATGAGGCTTTGGGACATCTAGACACAAGCCATAACAAGCATCGGTGTAAATGGCCTCAATACATCAATCAAAAGAAACAGGCTGGCAGACTAGATCAAGTAACAAGATCCAAGAATATGCTGTGTACAAGAAACACATTCAACTCAAAAATAAATTTATAAACTGAAAAATCAAAGGATGAAGAACAATACTTCATGTGACTGGAACACAAAGTAGGGGTAGCTATTCTATTTGCAGACAAAATGGATTTCAAGCCACAATTGATCAAGAGAGACAAAGAAGGTCACTACATACTTGCTCAGGGAACAATCCAAGAGGAAGAGATAACAATCATAAATACATGTGCACCAAATACCTGCACACCCAACTATATAAAACAAATATTGATGGACATGAAAAATCAAATAAACACTAATACACTGTCACAAATAGACAGAACAACTAAACAAAAAATCAATAAAGAAATATTAGAGCTGAACCAAACTTTTGAACAAATGGACTTAGTAGATGTCTACAGAGTGTTCCACCCCACAACATCAGAATACACATTCTTCTCAGGTGCACATGGGAAGTTCTACGAAATAGACCACATACTAGGTCATAGAACATGCTTAAGTAATGCAAAGTAATTGAAATTATCCCTTGTATATTATTAGACCATAGTGCAATGAAATTGGGAATTGATAGCAAAAGAAACCACAAAAACTGCATAAGCATATGGAAATTAAATAGCACCCTCCTGAGCAACCAGTGGGTCATAGATGAAATTAAAGAAGAAATTAGACCATTTCTGCAACTGAATGATAGCACCAGTAATACACACCAGAACTTAGGAGACACAATGAAAGCATTCCTAAAAGGAAAATTTATAGTGGTGAATTCCCATATCAGAAAAAAAGAGTGAACTTAAGTAAACAACCTAATGTTGAACTTCAAGGTTTTAGCAAAAGAAGAAGTCAAGCCCAAAGCTCATATGAAGGAGGAAATTCTAAATATCAGAGCAGAAATTAATGCAATTGAGACTAAGAAAACAATACAAATAATCAATGAATTGAAGAGTTGGTTCTCTGAAAGATTATATAAAATTGACAAAACCTTAGCCAGTCTTATCAAAAAAATGAAAGAAAAGACTGAGATCCACACAATTAGGAAAGAAAAGGGTGAAATCATGACAGATACAGTAGAAATCCAGATCATCAATAGTTACTTTGAGAATCTGTATTCTAATAAGTTGGAAAACACAGAAGAAAAGGACAGATGCCTAGATACATATAAATAACCAAAGCAAAATCAAGAAGTTATAAAAATTATAAATAAACCAATATCAATCAATGAAATTGAAGATGTAATTAAAAACATACCAATGCAGAAAAGCCCAGGTCCTCACATATTCACTGCCAAATTCTACAAGAAATTTAGAGAAGACCTAAGGCTGCTACTTTGCAAAGTCTTTAATGTAATTGAAAAGGAAACAATATTCCCAAATTCATTCCTAGAAGCAAGCATTACCCTGATACCAAAACCAGAGGATACAACCAAAAAAAAGAGAACTGTAGGCCAATCTCCATAATGAACATAGATGCAAAAATCATCAGCAAGATAATAGCAAATGGAATGCAGCAAATCATCAAGAAGATTATACACTGTGACCAAGTAGGATTCATCCCAGGGATGCAGGGATGGTTCAACATAGACAAATCAATAAATGTAATACATCATATTAACAGAGCTAAGGACAAAAACATATGATCATCTCAATAGTTGTAGAAAAATCATTTGACAAAATCCAATACCCATTCATGATAACAACCCTACAGAAAAGTGGAATAGATGGTCTTTATCTCAATCTGATAAAAGTCATCTATGACCAACTAACAGCCAAGATAACACTAAATGGACAAAAAATGAAAGCTTTCACTCTAAAATCAGGAACAAAACAAGGATGTCCACTGTTACCACTCTTAACTCAATACAGTTCTGGAAATATTAGCCAGAGCAACTAGACAAGTGAAATAAATAAAAGGAAAAAGGATAGGAAAGGAAGAAGTTAAATTATCATTATTTGCAGATGGCATTATACTCTACATAGAAGACCCCAAAAGCTCCACCAAAAGACTTCTGCATTTAATAACCAAATTCAATTGTATAGCTGGGTACAAAGTCAACACTCAAAAATCAAAAGAATTCCTGTAAACAAATAACAACCTCACTGAGAAAGAAATTATGGAACAATACCTTTCACAATAGCATCCAAAAAAAAAAAAAAAAAAACAAAAAAAGAAAGAAAGAAAGAAAAAAGAAATACCTAGGAATCAATCTAATGAAGGAAGTAAAAACCTCTACGTTGAAAACTACAGTACTCTGAATAAGGAGATCAAAGAGGGTATCAGAAAATGGAAAGGTATACCTTATTCTTGAGTAGAAAGAGCTAATATAGTGAAAATGGACATATTCCCAAAATTGTTATATAGATTTAATGCAATCCAAATCAAAATACCAATAGCATATCTCATATAATTAGATAAAATAATCCTAAAATTCATTTGGAATCAAAAGAGACCTAGAATAGCAAAAGCAATTCTTGGCAACAAAAGCAAGGCTTGGGGCATAAAAATCCCTTCCTTGAAGTTATACTACAAAGCTACTGTGATAAAAACAGCATGGTACTGGCAAAATAAATAAATAAATAAACAGACTTGAGGATCAATGGAACAGATTAGAAGATGTAGAAACAACTCCAGACATACTCAGTCACCTTATCTTTTTTTTTTTTTTTTTTGTCGGTACCGGGGGTCGACCTCAGAAGCTCGTGCGCCAGCAGGCACCCATGCCGCTAAGTGATATCACCGGCCCCTTTTTTCAGTCACCTTATCTTTGACAAAGGTGCCAAACACATTCACTGGACAAAAGATAGCCTCTTCAATAAATGGTGCTAGAAAAACTGGCTTCCCACATGCTGAAGATTAAAACTAGACCCATCTCTTTCACCATGCACTAAACTAAAATAGAAATGGAACAAACATCTAAATATTAAAATAGAAACACTAAATCTGCTGGAAGGGAGAATAGGTAGAACTCTTGAATAAATAGGTGTAGGCAAAGACTTTATAAATAAAACCCCAAGCACACTGGAAACAGTACAATCAACTATGATCTTATTTTATTAAAAAGCTTTTCATAGCAAAAGAAACTACCAACAGAGTGAAGAGACAACTTACAGAGTGGGAAAAACATTTTGCCAGCCATTCCTCAAAGGACTAACATCTAGAACGTATACAGAGCTAAAAGAAAAAAAAAAAATCAGACTCTCCAAATTTAAAGACCCTATCCAAAAATAGGCATCTAAAATGAATAGAAACTTCTCAGATGGAGAAGAATAAATGGTATGTAAAAAAATGTTCAGCATCACTGGTCATTTGAGAGATGCCAATTAAAACAACACTGAGAGTCCATCTCACTCCAGAAAGAATGGCTATCATCAAGCAATCGACCAATAACAAACGCTGGAAGGGCTATGGGGAAAAAGGAACTCTTCTCCACTATTGGTGGGAGTGTAGACTGGTGCAGCCACTGTGGAAATCAGTGTGCAGATTCCCCAAAAAACTAAAAGTAGAGTTTCCATTGTACTCAACTATTCCTCTTCTTGGCATCTTCCTGAAAGAATTAAAAGCATCATAGCACAGCGATATATGCACACCCATGTTTATAGTGGCACAGTTCTTACTAAGTCTTGAAAACAGTCCAAATGCCCATTAACTAATGAATGGATAAAGAAGATGTGGTATTTTTTTATACAATGGAGTACTACTCTGCCATAAAGAAGGATAAGCTTGAGACATTTCTAGGTAAATAGATGCAGCTTGAGACCATACTCTTAAGTGAAATAAATTGGACATAGATGTTTAAATATCACATTGTTTCTCTGGTGTGAGAAACTGAAAGTTTAAACAAGGTCTAAAATATATAATAGGTTTTAGAGAATATGAAGAATATATTCAAATGGGAAGGGGAACAAGGGAAGGGGAGAGGGGAAAAGAAGAAATGGAAAGGGAAAAAAGAGAATAGAAGGAAAAATGGGAACAAAGGTTTTGTAAATGAGGGGAAGAGGGATTAAAGGGATGGGAAGGGATTGGAGAAAAAAGAAGCAAGGTATATCATGTACAGGTACCAATTCCCTATGAGATATATGATCATTATGTATATCTAAAACATATCAATAGAGTTAATGCAAAAAAGAATATGAATGCTATCAATTGCATGATTTCTGGTTTTCTTATGTTTAGACCACTTAAAATTCACTAGAGCCTGGTAGAGTCCTGTTCTTCCAATCAGCTACCATCACCTTACTCATGAGGATCCTGGTACCCTGCCTCTAAGAGTTAGTCTTCTAAATTGACACAACTAGACTCTAATTCAGGTCTGGTAATTACTGCTTGCCAAAGCTCTTGGGGGAATTTGTGTCCTGTCAAATAATAAGAAAACATTTATGATTTTTCTCTGAATTTTTCAGATGAGCCTTCAGGACAGACTGTGCTGATAACTGTGTTGTTTAGAAACATGCAACATTGACTAGATGTAGTGTGGATTCTGGACAGCTTCTTTGCAGATGTGATTTCATCTCCATTACTGATAGTGATTAGATGTTTTGTTATATTTATACCACTTGCTTACAAAGATGATTTGTGGTGACTTTAAATATGCTTATAATAAGACTTTAAAAATTCTGTCATGACTGATGAAGAAGGAGTTATATTGAGGAGTACCTCATTAATACAATTACAGTGATGACTGAGGTCAGATATGAGCTTCCCAGAAGCAAGACTATAAAAGGAAACACAATGGGTTACACAATTCCTATGATTGGATAAAAAGAAAACATGTGCTTTCTTTATGGGAGTCAAACTATCCCCAGTTTATTAAAGTCTTCCTGGGGTTATGGTTGGGAGAGGAGTGATTAAGGTAGATGTAGTATCCTAAAAATAATTTATGTAATGGCTCTATATGTAGGAGATATTGGATAGCAAATGAAAGCATCTTCAAAAACTTCTTACTATAAAATTCAGAGAAGCATAATTCATTGTCATTTTGTGTATTCAGCTTTAATAAAAGCCAAGGGCATGATGTTAAGGTAGGCAACAGGGCCAGGCATTATCGTGCACTCCTGTAATCCCTCCACACTGAGAGGCTGAGTCAGGGGGATGTTAAGTTGGAACCCAGCCTGAGCAACTTAGCAATTCAGTGAGACTGTATTTCAAGGGCTGGGGATGTTGCACAGTGTGATCTGGGTTCAATCCCCAGTAGTACTGCAAATAAAAAGGTAGTGAACAGAAAATGTACTAACTCCCCATGGTAAATGTAATCATTATGTACTGCAAATATGTTCTAATTAAAAAAAAAAAAGCATTACAGGCTTATCCAAAAAAAAAAAATAACTAAAACAGAAAAGTTACTGAGTCAAGAACTAGGGGCCCATCTTTTTATTTTTTTATTATTATTATTTTTTAATGTGGGTACCAGGAGTCGAACTCAGGACCTTGCGCTTGCCAGTAGGTGCTTGTGCTGCTGAGTGATGTCACCGGCCCTTTTTTTCCTTTATGTGGGTATCGGGAGTCGAACTCAGGACCTCGTGCTTGCCAGGCAGGTGCTTATGCCTCTGAGCCATATCACCAGTGAGGGGCCCACCTTTTTAAAAATAAGATCAGGTAGGTCCAGAAATCTGCTGTTTATTTATTTATTTATATATGTAAATGATTTTTAAAACCTTTTTATTTTTATTAGTGCATATTTCCTCTACATAATGATTATAATCCTCTTGGGGAGTTGGTACATATTCTTTTTATTTTCCTGTCCCCTCCTCTCCCTCCCCTGCATTTCCTTTGGTAAACATTCCTTTTGCAAAAAGTTTATCTCCCTGTTTCTTATTATCTATATCTTATTTTATTTTGTTCTTTAGTTTATTTACACTTAGAGCTTCTCATGTAAGAGAAACCATGTGATATTTAAACTTGCGTGTCTGATTTATTTCATGTAACAGTATGGTCTCAAGGTGCATCTTTTTTCCTACAAATCACTCGAATTCTTTATGGTAGAGTAGTACTTCATTGTGCATAAATGCCATTTTTTTTATTCATTCATCTGTTGATGGACATATAGGCCACCTCCAAGTTTTAGGTCTTATGAGTTGTGCTGCTATAAACATAGGTACACGTGCATCACTGTAGTATGACGTCTATAACTGTTTCTGGAAGTTATCTAGGAAGGAATTATCTGAGTATTTTTAGTTTGTGAGGAATCTCTCCACTGATTTCCATGGCCCATCTTTTTTGTTTGTTGTTATGTCTTTTTTTTTTTAGGTGTTACTTTTTAATAATTTGCTGTGGACAAAGGTTCCACATTTCAAAGTACATGATTAGGTCAGACGAAAGTGCTACTTGTGGCCTTGATGAGCCAATGCTTGCGAATTTTACTTGAGTTGTGTTGTGTTTTGTTGGGCTTTTACAAAATTGGAGAAATAATTTTCTTAAAATCTTTCAACAACATAATTCTGATTATTAATATTATTATTTATTGAATTGCAATTTGGCAACATTGCTTCTGTAGGCTGATAGCCCATACTCAGACTTCTTCATCCAGCATTTTAAGTTTTCATGTTTAGAACAGAATAACTCAGCAAGTTCTTTGGCTACAATAAATTGCCTGCTACCTAATAGCTTGAGAGACTAGTACCATCAGACAAACAATAGATGAACATGACTCCAAAAGGCAATACTGCAGAGTAAATAAAAGTGTACATTTTTCTATGTCTGAAGACACTAAATACACAAAAAGGATAAAGTAAAATGTCCCATGACTCCAGATCAATGCTCCGTGGGGTCAAGATTGGAAGCCAAAAGGCCCTGACCCTACTCGGCTATCTACTTGCTCAGGCTCTCATTTTTGGAGTCCTAGTTTTTTCCTGACACAGAATGTCAGTATAGTACTAGATGATATCTAAATTTTCTTTAATTAAGAAAGCTGATTTTATGAAAAAATAAAAAAGAGTTTCCAGCAAGCTATAACATGAGGCTGATTGTCAGAATGAAATATAAAATGGATGAATGCTCGGTCCTGTAGCCCTTGGGTCCAAAAAGCACGCTACTTGCTTAAAGCATGTGTGAGACACTGGTTAACACTGAATAATGGGGCTGATGGGTGGAAGTTTCTGAACTGCAATTATCACAAGGGATCACTCTATTGTGTAGTCACTGAAAGTTAATCAAGTATTTCTTCAGATAAACCACCTCAGAATTGTGTTACTTAGACTGGGAGAGTTGATGCAGTACCAGGTTAGGTCAAGACAGGCATCTGAACTGGTGAATAGACTTACATGCATCTAGTGAAAAGAACGGAGGAACTGAAGGTAGTTGGTTGGAGAAAATAATGAGAGAACAGAGGTTCAACCTTCAAATACGCTAAGTAGTTTTTGCCCTTCAAAATTTCTTCTCCAGCCTCTTCCACTTTCCTACTCTCTGGCTTCTGATTGGGTTCAGGCAATGGAAGACACCAACAAGATAGAATAAGGAAGAGAGGAAAGTCAGCATTTGTATTTCCCGTCATCACTCTAGCTGAGCTTCGGCTTGGCAATGACCGTGCCATTCTCCTGAAGATCATAGCTCGTGTTGGGCTTTTTTCCCCTTTATTTACTTCTCTGTCTGGAATCCTCCTCTTGCCCTAGCAGTAACTTGCTAGCCCCAGGGTCCTTCAACTCCCTTTCCATCCTCTTGTTTATAAATAGTCACTCCATTAAATTGTTTATGTGTTTCTGTGTGCCATCTGTTTCCTGCCAGAATATTAATGAATAACTGTCTTCATATAGAAGAAAGACTAAACTATGGGACCAGGGGCAAGGTCTAACACTAAAGGACAGAGTTGTGAAGAAAGATGTTTTGATTCAAGGTCTCTTCAAATGCAAAGGCTTCCACTAGAAGTACACTAGAAGGCAGAGAACCCCTGCCACTAGAGGTGTTCAGGCAGAACACCTGGACACATTTTTTTAAAGGAAGGAGGAGGGACAGCATAGATGAGAGTTAGGAATAGATGAAAAGCCATTTAATCTGTTGTAAGAGACAGTAAATCACTGTGAAATACTATATTTTTTCTCATTTCCCTTTGAGTTTGCCCCTGCAAGTAAGCGCTACTCACAGATTGAGTCATGAGACCTGCCATGCAACTGGGCTCTCCTCCCCATCTTGAGCATCTTGCATGCACAGCATGCTAATAGCCACTCCAGGAAGAGGTTAGCAAAGGGCAAGCTGCTGTCCCTTCCCCTTCAAACAGAATCAGAGCATCAAATGTCTGCCTGTGCTAGGGATTCCCTGTGATTTTTTTCTACTTCCTCTCTCCCTCTCTCCTCTTTGTTTCTTACTTCTTTCCTCCTTCACCTAACCATCCATCCATCCATCCACTAATATTTTTGCCCCATATTGCCACAACAGTATTGGTATCAACCCGCTGTGTTGGAGGGTTGGGGAGGGGCAAGGCTACATAATAAAAGTAAAAAGCATGCAGCTCATGCTTTTGGAGTTTACACTCTGGTAAGGGAGACAGACAGGAAGATGCTAGCAAAATATTTGTTTTTCTTTTCTCAATCTATTTTCTGTAGTTTAGAATTTCCCCCTTCAGTGCCCATATGTTCAGCTTTCCTCGAGCCCTTTCTCACTCTTTGTTAGTCCATTTTTCATCTTTTCCTATGATTCTTCAGATTCCCACTACTGTGGCCACTTCTTTGCTCCTGATTGTCACTGCCTGTCAGTAACCTCTCTTGACTCTCCTTATCAATGTTAAGAGGAAGACACTCACTTCTACTGCAAAGGCAAATATCACGTATTGCTATCTGCTTTCAGCTAGAATAAGGAAAGGTTAGTGTCCTTTTTTTTCCTTTGAGAAAGAAGTATACTAATGAAAAGAACCTGTAGTTATGTTAAAACCAGGGCAAGTACATACAAACACAACAGTGTAACACTGCTCATTACAAACTAAGTAACTAAAGATAAAATGAGAGAAAAATGCATTTGTTGTACCAAGATGCCTGATCCATATGTAAGTATTAGTGGAGCACCACTAACTGTAACAGAATTCCTTTTTCTTTTAAGGATTTTAGAAAGGATTCTCAAGTGCCTGCATTTTTCAGACTAACCAACAAAAATGTCTTTGTCATATTAGCTGCAGTGAGATATTGTTATTGATTTTTTTCCAAGGCCATAGAAGACCATCATACTCAACTTTCTGGGTTGGTCTTTGAAACTTCAAATGCTGCACTATTTCTCTTGAGGTCATTTTATTTAGAAATATTGCATTATAGATTTAGAATGTAATAGGCACTGTCAGTTATGTTAGTTAAATGCATGATTCAGGAAGAAAGAAGAAAATAAAATCATAATTATTGTGAAGAGAGTGTGATGAGACAAGCTACATTGAATATTTTCCACAAAAGAAGTGGTCTTTTCTTGACATAGGTTCATGCTGTGATAACAAGCATGTGCTTTGGAAAGCATTGTGCTCCTCAGAGTTCAAAAGTTTTAGATGCTCCCCACTGTACACCACCTCCCCTATCGTTTAGATGCAGGCCGATATTTGTAACACATGGTGCTGCCAGTTCTCGTCAGTATCATAAGAGTCTCTTATGTTATAAATGACCGCTGAGTCAAGTGTCCACTTTACTTGCAGCACCCATGTGATATACTGATAAATAGGTAGCATAAGAGGGCATGAAGTAAAGGCATGGCATATAGTCTCATTTCCAAAGCTATGGTTTGAAATTGAGTTAAATTTTATCATTTCCCCAAATCTGAGAAATGAGCACTGAAGGGGAAATTTCCTCCCAGTTTTGTGTGTCAGTCCTTGCATTGCTGGAGGAAGAGAACAGCATCTAAGTAGATATATCACATACTGTGTTTTGGTATTCACCTTTTACTAAAATGTTGATAGACCTTAAATTTAGGTGGTAAAGACACACCTTAATTATTTCATGGTTTCTCTTATATGAGAAACCTAAAGTATAAATAAAGAGCGAAATAGAAGATACAGGTTAGGAAGTAGGGAGATAGATCTTTTACAAAGGGAAAGGGGGTCGAGAGATGGAGAGAGGGGAGTAAGAGGAGGGGAAGAAGATAAAAAGGGAATTACTGTATGATGTGTCAAGTACATGTACCAACCTCACACAATGAATGTAAACATTATGTGCTGCAAACATGGACAAAAGAACAAAAGGAAGGGGATCAAGAGATGGGTGGAGAGGAGAGGCAGGGAAGGGAAAGGGGATGAGAAAAGGAATGAAGATGTGATATGCACATGTACCAACTCCACACAAAGAATGTAAACATTGTGTACTACAAACATGTACAAATAAGTTAAAATTTAGGTGGTGGTCTTAAATAGCATTGCTATAGACTTACAGTGATGAAAATTGTAGCAACTAGCCAAATGTTACTATTTAAATGTACACTAATGAAAATGAAATAAAACATTCAGTCCCCCAGAATCATGCTAATGTATTTTCAATTGCTTTATAGGGCAGTGAAGATACGCCTACTTTTATCCAGCTGTAACTGAAAGTTGTATTGGACTGTGTTGGTATAGGTTACTCCTGCATTTAGCGTTTTTTTGTATGATTTCATAGGACATCCTCATATCCTAAAGCTATGGACAGTAATAGAGGTCAGGGACATGACGCATCTATACAGCAATGAGGTACTCAGATGACTAAATGAAGTGGGGCAGTGAGTTAGGAAAGCTGTGGTATTCTAACTTTTCTGTGGTATGGCATATTGTTTCAATATTTGTATGCTATTTAATTTGAAGAATCAATACAACAAAAACAAAAGTATAAAGTGTATTTCAAAGTATTTTTATATTTACTGCATAGACTTTTTATGGCTGATGAAAGAAATATGTTATATGAGTAACTTTTTAATGCTTTGAAATTTAATTATTTTGGTCTTTTGGTCTGGGGACTTACCAACTGTTTTCCTTGAAATTATTCTTAAGTATTGACTTAGCTAGAAGCAAAGCCTGGGAGGACTGGGCTTGCCCAAGTGTAACATTACATGTCATATTGCATTAATGTCATGTAGTACTACAATACGGCACTTGCAATTCCACATGTGAGAGCACACGAATATCCTTTGCATCTAAGGGAGTGGTATGTATCTTGCTTCACAGGAAGATCTGTTGAAATAATTCCCCTCTGTGTCATAAGCATCTCTCCAAAACTGTGAATTAGAAAAGGAAAAGCACTCAGAAAAATTGAAGAATATCTAAATTCCACACACATTATCACAGTTCCTTATAGACGAAATGGGCTTTTGTAACCGTCGAGGCTGTTATTGTGCACAGGTATTTGCACGTACATGCACAAACACACACACACAAGTGAACTCACATACACTTCTAAAGATATACTACACGAGATCAGTAGAATATAAGACACACTGTCTGCTGGGGGCGCGTGCTGCACGTGGGCGGCAGCAACATCAACCGCAGAGAATGTGGGATGCGTCACAGTGTGTGGTTGCTAGGGGCAACTGAGGACTCAGTTTGCCTAGCGGCTCAGTAAGGAAGCCGCGCTGAGTGGAGCTGGGTCCCGGAGGCTTCTGAAGTACGTTACTGGAGAGCTGCCCTTTGGGGGGGTGTCATTTGAAGGGCGTTCTTTGGACCCCGGGGGACAGCTGATGGACCATAAAGATGGTCCTGACGGTCAGTGGTGCCTTTCCTGAAGCGGGCCATGGGTCTTTGTGGCTGTGAAGTGGGCTCTTCATGGCTTCAGGAGAAGAAGAGCACTACAGTCCTGGCTTCCACTGCAGAAACGACAACGAGCAGCTCAGTGCCTCAGGGATAGTGCCTGTTCCACCACCCGAGAAGCCCTCGGAGGACAGAGCCTCGTCTCGTATCCATCAGCGGGTGAAGCCATTCTGGAGGCTGGAGAGGAAACGCGCTGGCCCTCTGAGGGCAGGGCTGAGCCCAGGCCTCTTACATGTCTCACCCCAGGCAGCGCATTTCTCTTGCACCAGCTCTTTAGGTAACTCTGGCAGCACGGATATCCTTGCAGGCCATAACTCCAGTCGCTTAGGCTTTCTCCCAGGCCTGTCCAATAGTTCCCTGCTTTACCACCGCTCCGACAATACGCACAAGCCGTACCAGCAACCGGAGTCTTTAGGCTTGCATTCAAGCCCATCAGAAAAAAGACCCTTTTCTGTCCCTCAGAAAAGGCTCCCTGTCATTCTCAATGACAATGAAGCCACTTCTTCCACAGTCTTCCCCACGGCCCCGTCCACAGATCCATACCTGTCACTGGAAGCAGCTGGAAGAAAACCTTTCAGGAGGGCCTTGGCCCCTGCCATCATGGGCCAAATCCCATCTCCGTTGCCCTTCTCCAAGCCTACATTGAACAACAACATCTTCATGAAACCAAACATCATTAAAGTGCCTTTCTCTGAGGCCGCAAGGGATTTAAAGCCAGCATCCTCATCTAAGACTCACCATGTCTTCTTGCGTCATTTGGGGGCTACTGGAAACTCTGCACCCCAGGCTTTTAACCGTAAGGTGCCCAAAAGCATTCACAGTGTCACAGATGATGCTACTGCCCGTATTACTCTGCCTACCCCTAGCTCCTTCAATACACCCACCAACAGTGCTGCCTCTTCCCAGTACAACCATAATCACTTAGGCACAGGGGCGGAGCCACGCCCCTATAAACTGGATGATAACACCAATTCCCAGGCTTTGCCTAAAGAGCCTCAGTTCACTGAGTCTGTGAGGAGACTGGCTTCAAAGGACTTTGAGAAGCCACAACAAGGGTACCAGCTTGGACAGTCTCGTTTTGTGAACTCAAACTTTCATTGGAGCTTCAACAGGAGCAGGCGGTGTAAGCCTTCTTTGGTAGACCAGTTTTCTCGGCAGTGTGCTGGATCAGACAGGAAGATCTTCCCTGGAGCCTCGGAGACCATGGGGTTGGACAGTAGAGTCCATCGTACCAAAAAGAGCAGCATTCACCTCGTTGCCTCACATGCCAACAGGCTCAGCCCCAGCCCTGCCTGTGGGTCTGTAATGGACCCCCTACCAGTTGGAGAAGACAAAGCTCCCATTCCCCCATTCCCTCTTCCTCCCTTCAGCCAGTTGGCGTAGCTGAAGTGGCCACCCGCTTGGCTTCCATCCATCTAGGCCAGCCTGGGAGGGAGGAGACTGAGGAAGCTTCGCTACTGAATTCACCTGCTGTTCGTTTAGCTAACCACTGTCAACCAGACCAGACAGAGACAGATGATACGGAACAGCTAGATGCATTGGAAGACAGCTCCAGCCATGAAGAGAATGAAGAGGAGGGGCATGAAGGCTTACCATTAAACGCTGTCTCCCCCAAAGAAACAGTGGCAGCAACCTCTCAGGGATGCATGGAATCTCAGAACAAAGCCCTTTCCAACTCTGAGAAAGTTACCCGACCAGCCCTCATCTCTAGTCTCTTCGCCAACGTTCCCCCTACCATCTACTTTGGCACCCGGGATGAGATAGTAGAGAAACTTCCCTGGCAGCAGAGGAAGCTGCTCCGATGGAAGATGACCACAGTGACTCCCAACATTGTTAAGCAGACGATTGAGCGGTCTCACTTCTCAATGAGCAACAGAAACAATGATTGGCTGGGCTGCTGGAGTCGCCACATGAAGGGTTCTGGTTTCCAAACCATTCGGGAGCATCAGAAGTTCAACCACTTCCCAGGTTCATTCCAGATTGGGCGGAAAGATCAGTTACGGTGTAACCTGTCTCGGATGCAGAGCCTCTTTGGCAAGAAAGAATTCGGTTTCTTCCCCCAGTCTTTTATCCTGCCCCAGGATACAGAGCTCCTACGCAAGGACTGGGAGAGCAGTACGGACCAAAAGTGGATTGTGAAGCCACCAGCATCAGCTCGAGGCATTGGCATTGAGATCATCCACACGTGGAGTCAGCTTCCCAAGCGCAGGCCCCTCCTGGTATAGAGGTATCTACACAAGCCATACCTCATCAACGACAGAAAATTTGATCTTCGTATTTATGTTTACGTCACTTGCTATGATCCTCTACGGATTTACCTCTTTTCAGATGGACTTGTTCTTTTTGCCAGTTGTAAGTATTCTCTTTCTGTGAAGAGTCTTGGCAACAAGTTCATACACCTGACCAACTATAGCATCAATAAAAGGAATACTGAATATCAAGCCAATGCAGATGAAACAGCCTGCCAGGGCCACAAATGGGCATTGAAAGTTTTGTGGAAATACCTGAGCGAACAGGGAATCAAGAGCAATATCATCTGGAAGAAGATAAAGGATATTGTTATGAAAACCATCATCTCGTCAGAGCCCTATGTGACCGACCTTCTCAAGACGCATGTTCGGCGACCTTACAACTGCCACGAGCTCTTTGGTTTTGATATTATGCTAGATGAGAACCTCAAGCCCTGGGTGCTGGAAGTCAACATTTCGCCCAGCCTCCACTCCAACTCTCTGCTGGACATCAGCATCAAAGGCCAGATGATCTGTGATCTTCTGAACCTGGCGGGGTTCGTCCTGCCTAACACAGAGGACGCTGGTTCCACCCCCTGTACCTCAAGCAGCATCACCGATGGCTTATCCAGCTGCCCCACGGACACATGTCCAATGGCTTCAGAGTATTTTGCTGCACAGGAGATGAAGAAAGCTCATTACCTGGCCCAGAAGATTCTGGACCAGAACATCTATACATCTGTGCTGGATGTCCTAACATCAGATGACGTTCGCATTCTGGTTGAGATGGAGGATGAGTTTTCTCGTCGTGGGCAATTTGTACGAATTTTTCCTTCCCGTACCTCTTACCGCTATCTCTGCTTTTTTGACCAGCCACGATATTACAACATTCTTACCACCCAGTGGGAACAGAAGTACCATCGTAACAGAGTCAGAGGAATAGACCTACTTCGGAATTGGTGTCTTAAAGGCCTCCATGTAGGGATTATTTCTGACTGTGCTTCACTGTGGTCAGAGCCTACACCAATTCCGAATGGTCCAAACAGTGATGAGATGCTGGATCCCTTAAACCAACCTGACAGTGGCAAGCTGGAGAAAACAACTACGGTAGAGGACAGTGAGGACACCAGCTAAGAGCCCAACCCCTCCATCTAGACACTATTTACCATCAAGTGCTCTGGGAAGACACTGAGACTTTCTGCCTCTTCCTCCTCCTAGTCAACCAGTGACTCCCATCTTGGCTGCTACAAATCCATGGTTGTCTGCCACCACACACCCTGCCCAGGAGCACCAACATCATCTACCTCACGGGAACCAGCCTGCTGACCAGCCTGAAGTGCTTGTATTGCAGAGATGGGCACTTGGAGGCTTGGAGGGGTGGTGGTGAAGGGGGGTAGGTAAGGAAGCCTCATGCTCCTCCATCACCTGTCGCCTAGTTGTGCACATCATATGTCAGTTGCACCTCAGGCAGGGTTTGGTTTTTACCTTTGCAGAAAAAAAAAGATGCCTATCAGTGAGTGCTGTAAACTGTGTGGTCAGTAAACATTCGTGTTTAATGCTCCACCCCTTCAGTACTTCTGCTAATTAATAGTGTGGGGAAAGGCTCCTATATGTGGTTTTCCTACTTGTTGATAACCTTGAACAATGAATAAAATCTGGGATGGGATGAATCTGAATAGGTTTTCCAATTTGTTTTTCCTGATCTCCTAAAAGTCCTCCAATGGCTTTGTTCCATGACCTTGCCTGCTGATTGATACCAGTTCTCACAGGGCTAGCATTCTTGCTCAATGGTAGCCTGAGTGTTACCATTTACATTCTGGGAAGGAAGATTCTGATCATTTTTAGTTCAGGGATCATTATCTTTCTTTGTTTCTTTTCTATCATTTGCCTAAATCTTAGTGTCCTACATACAGTTGGCAGTCAATGCATGACGATTATTGTAATAAATATTCACCTGGGTGATTTCATGAAGGAGACATCAAGGTATGATGATTTATCATTTACAGAACCTTTCATATAAAATATTCAAAATGGAGAAAACAGGACATACATTTACCCTCCTACCAGAAATACTCCCTATCCCCAAGCCCCACACATCAAATTTGGAAAGACGATGAACGTCTGGTGACAATGAACAGAGATGTCTCAGAAATGCAAAAACAGGTGAGGTGAGGGTTTAATTGCTGCAACTTTGAGAGTTTCCAGCCTGTATCACAGGGAGAAGAAACTAAAGTGGAGCCTGGTGAATTTTCTGACTTGAAGAGGTAGAACTGAATGTCTGGGGAGGATGGGGTGGGGAGTGTATAGAAGAAAGTAGTGGAAAGGAAAGAGATGAATAGAATGATAAAGACGGATACCAGTAAAGATGTATTGGAGTATTTAGCAGAGTATATACCTATCAGAACACTACTCCAGGTCTAGGAAAAGAACCACTTGATAGGTTTAGAGAATGGGTGTCCAATCTCTTGCCTCATTTGGACCTCACTGAGTGAAGTGTAATTTTCTTAGGCTACACATAAAATATATAATATATTTAATGTATAAAACTAACAAAACTTCCTTGTTTGTATTTTAACTTACTAGGTTATTTTACTAAATAACACAGCCCAAATTCATTAATTAAATAAGAAAATGTATGTGTCTGCTTAATAACAATAAATGTCTGTCTTTACAGGCACACACACTTGTAGGTAGGTTGAAATATTATTACTGGTAATCATAGCAGTTTACTCACCAAGTCACACAAGCACATGTAACATCCGATACATGTAGAAATCAATCTGACTGACTGGCTTGGTGGTCACAGAAAGTGGAGTTAGCACTGCACTGTGCACTTGCTCCACCATCCATTGTCACCTACACACTCGACACTTGAACACTATGTAATCAAGCTATGAAAAATATATCTACAAATTACATAGTGTTAAAAGTTTACCATTTTGTGGAGCCTCATTATTAGCTGCCCAGGGCTGCATGTGGCCCATGAGCTATGGTTTGGATATGCCTGATTTACAGGGAGTAATACTCAGTTCTGTCATGGAACTGGAAATAGTGCCAGTTTGCATTAGGTAGACTCATCTTTTTTCATTGTGGTATTATGCAGAGTATACAGAAGGGAGCTGCCTAAGTAATGAGAAATAATTAGCCCTATTCTAAACACCTTAAACAAAACCATAGAAAGATCAAACTGTTTCCAAGTAATTTCACTGCATCTCAAGGAGATTTATAGAAGAACAAAACTATGTAGCAACCAACAAGGTAAAATTCACAAGATCTGGCATCCAATAAAAAATTCTTAGGCATGCAAAGAAGCAAGAACCATGATGAGAATAAAAATCCTCAATTCACAGCAACACGGATCTAACACAGACACTAGAATTAGTAGATACGGACATTCAATGAGTTATAACACATTAAACATGTTGAAAAAGTTAAGTATGGAAATGAATACTGTCTTAGTTACTTTTCTTATTGCTGAGACAAAAAACTCAACACCCACAGCTAAAGGAGGAAAAGTCTATTTCAGTTCACAGTTCATAGAGGCTTCAGTCCATAGTTGGTTGGCTCCAAGGCAGGGTGACATAGCAGAGGGGCATCAAAGAGGAGAAACAGTCCATGGTAGGGCGGGCAGGAGGCAGCAAGCAGCAAGTAGCAGCAGCAGCAAGCCTCCTGTTTCTTTTTATCCCATCCAGGCTACAAATTGTTTGGGTGGTGCCACCCACACCCAGGGTGGGCCTTCCCATATCCACACCCAGAACTATACTAATTCCAATCAAAGGACTGATGTAGCACCACACAACTTTAATCCCAATAACATATGTCCTAGACCCAGCTAGCTCTGAAAACTCCCACCTATGAGTTCATGAAGCTTTGGGGGGACATCTAGATACAAGCCATAACAGATGCTATCAAGAGACACAAATTGCAAGGGATGAAAACAATAGTATCAAATAGAAAGTGCATGGGATGAGATGAAAGGGAGAACAGACATTGCAGAAGATAAAATTAGTGAACTTGAAGACCTGACTGGAAGCTATCCAAAATGAAAAATAGAGCAGAACAATAAAAGACTTGAAAAAGGCATCTGAGAGTCATGCAACAACTATAAGCACCCCAATATATATGCAATTTTGTTCCTTGAAATGGAGAGTAGAAAACATCTGAAGAAATAATGGCCCCAAATTTTCCAAATTTGATAAAAACTACAGACCCACAAACACAAGGAGCTCAATAAATCTCAGCACATCTTTTTTAGGCACCACATTCAAACCATAGCATGGAGTGAATGAACAAGTCACCCTATTAGGCCTTCAGGAATTCTGGTACAAAGGTTTAAAAGCATAGTTACTTACAGTTTTTGCTTAGGAATTATTCATGCTTCCAACTCTTCTCATTGCAGCACTGGTCCTGTGACTACTGCACTAGGTAGAAAAGAGGAAGTTGGGCTAATAAAGAGAAGAAATAAAAAGAAGCAGGTATACTAAAATTTTTTATGTTTATATCTTAACACATCTTAGACAACTGGTGTTGAAAATGTCTATTATAATTTTCTATCAACCTGTTTCTCTGAGGAGGCTATCTCTGTCTACTGTTAGACATGATGGGTTGAAAATGTGTCCCTTATTCTGAACAGATGTGTTTCAGCATTTCAGATTGGTGCAATATCCTCTGTTGCAGTTCTTTATAGCACTCTGTCCATTTACATCTAACTCTGGGTAAGTAAAGAAAGGTTGAAAGTTAGTGTCCATTCTTGCAAGGACTTATTTTTAGTTTCCCAGTGCTATCAGCATTAGTCCAAATTGCTGGCTGTGCCAAGGTCTTCCTCTCAGGGACTCTTTCACATTTCCACCTGAAATCTCTCTCTCTCTTGTTGGAAGACAGAATAGGTTTTATTGGCAGAATTTAATCCACCTTGGTATTGATGCTGTCATCCAATTTCCACTCATTTCACTGTCTCAGGAGGTCAACTCAAGGAAGCATACCAGAATATTCATTTATCAATTCCAGCTACCTTCGAAACTTGTAAGGGGTTTCTTCTGATGGACTTCAATGTGTAAACTTTAATCCAACTTTCCAGTTCTCATCATGACTTCCATAGTGCCATGCCCCATACAAGCATACTTTCACAGGCCAGTTTGCCATTGCAAACTGCTTGACCATAAGGCTGGGCCATTGGTCACTTTGCAGGAACCAGGAAAATACAAAGTAGTAGCTTTTTGTCATTGATAAGTTCTCCCATCACTGTTAGGAAAACATGCTATTAAACTCACTGAGCTGGTTTTTATGTTACATTCTGTGACAAGAGTGGTAGCCTTCCAAACTGGATTTTGTCCATTCACTTTGAATGATATCTACAAACCAAAGAGCTCTTTATTGGGCTGTCAAGAACTGTTGATAGGAACATGTCCAAGTGATGACAGCATCCAGTAGCTCCTCATGTAGTCTCAAATCTGTTACACAGGGGAGAGGCTCTGTGTTGGTTACTTTCTCTCATTGCTGGGACAAAATACCCAATGCCCAAAATTAAGGAAGGAAAGGTTTATTTAGCTCACAGTTGGTGGAGGTTTCAGTCCATACTCAGCTGGCTCCAAGGCAGAGTGGCACGTGGCAGAAGAGAATGGTTCATGGTGGCAGAAAACAGCAAAAGCAACAAAGGGCAGAAAGTGAGGAGCACAAGAGAGCAACCTCTTTCCCTCCCTTGTATTGTATGCAGGCTAACCGCCCCAGGGTGGGTGTAGCACTCACGCCCATAATCCCAGCATTGGACCATGAATCAGTCATAAAGTCTAGAAGCCTGCCCACATGACTGCATGAGGCTTTGGGGGGACATCTACACACAGACCGTAACATTCCGCCCCTCGCCCCCCAAAGACTCATTCACATCCCTTTATGCAAAAGGTATTTTAGTCCATCTCTAAGAGTTGTCAAAGTCCTAACAGTTTCAGCATTGCTCAAAAGTCCAAGTCCCAGTTCTCCTCCAGATCTAAGGCAAACTCTTAGCTGTGAGCCCCTGTACAAATGAAAGGAAAGTTAATCACTTTCAACATTCAGTGGCACACGATAGACATTACCATTCCAAAAGGCACAAACAGGGGAATACAAAGGAATGGGACCAAAGGAAGTCCAAAATCCAGCAGGGCAAACGTTAAGTCTTGTAGTTCCATATGGAACATCTGAAGCAATCCGTGGTAAGTTGTGAGCTCCGAAGGGCTTGTGTGGCTCCACCCCTGTGGCACTTCCGATGGTTGTAGCTCCCTTGGCTTCTCTCTTAGGCCTGCTTTGCTTCCTCCTTGCAACTTCCCTTAGATGATTCACATTCCTGGCTTTTCCAAACTTCTGGGGTCTCCACTGTACTTTTGGCTCCATTCTCACAGCTTCACACACTGCCCTCTCAGGGGCACACTGCCTGGCCTCCCAGACCTTCTGAAATCTAGGTGGAAGCCTGCTTAACCTCATAACTCTTGCATTCTGCATGAGCCTAAAACCAGCACCACATGGATGATGCAAAGGTCCACTGCCAGCTGGAGCAGTAGCCAGGCTTTCTTCTCTCTTGGCTGTAGGGGTTGAGTGCCTGGATCGCTGAGCACTCTGAACCTGTTTCTGAGGAGTGAATTCTCTGTGCTGCCGCCACTCTGGAACCTGGTGCAGCTGCCACCGTTCTGGAACCTGGTGCAGCCATCGCCGCCATTCTGGAACATAGTGTGGCCACTGCCATTCTGGAACATGGTTCTCTGTGGCTTTCTCCTCAAAGCAAGGTCTTTCACATTTGCAATTTTGGGGCTGCAAAGGGTGGAGACTTGCTGCTTCTTGTGATGCTCTCAGGCCATCTTTTATATTCTCCTGTGCCTTCTCAGCAGTGGAGATCTCCTCAGCTCTATCTTTGCAGCCCACAGCTTTATTGGATCTTCCCTTCTGGTCAAATTCATAACATTTTAAATCATCCTGCTGGGCTCTTTGCTCTTGATTCTCCACATAAATCTGGCTAAAGGCCCCCAACAATAGCCATGCCACCGCCTCAACATTTGACTGCCTTGAAATTTTTTCTGCTAGTTTAATCAGTCTACCACCCTTAATCTTAGTCTCAGGCAAAGTCTCTGGGCATGAGCAAAATGCAGACAAAATTTTGCCGAGCCATAACACACATCGTCTGGAGTCCAACAGCCAATGCAGTCCTTCTTCCCAGCAGAAACCTCCTGAATCCAGACTTTACCAGCAGGATTTCTATCAGCCTTCTGGTCTTCTGAGCTCTGACCAGGATCTAACATACAGAACAGCCTAAGGCGTTCCAGCGCTACTCTTTTTTTTTTTTTTTTTTTTAATGTGGATACCGGGAACCAAACTCAGGACCTCGCTCTTGCCAGGCAGGCACTTGTGCCACTGAGCTATATCACCGGCCCTCTGGCTCTACTTTTTCAGGCGACATCTCTGAACCTTTCCAAACTCTTCCCACAAGCCATTCCCAAAGGCTCTTGAACCACATGATCAGGTATGGTCACAGCAACGACCCCACTCCGCTAGTACCAAATTCTGTATTGGTTACTTTTCTCTAGTTGCTGGGACAAAATACCCGATGCCCAAAATTAAGGAAGGAAAGGTTTATTTGGCTCACAGTTGGTGGAGGTTTCAGTCCATACTCGGCTGGCTCCAAGGCAGAGTGGCACGTGGCAGAAAAGAACAGTTCTTGGCGGCAGAAAACAACAAAAGCAACAAAGGGCAGAAAGGGAGGAGCACAAGAGAGCAAGCCTCTTTCCATCCCTTATATTGTATGCAGGCTAACTGCCCCAGGGCAGGTATAGCACTCATGCCTGTAATCCCAGAATTGGACCATGAATCAGTCATAAACTCTAGAAGCCTGCCCGCATGACTGCATGAGGCTTTGGGGGGACATCTAGACACAGACCACAACAGGCTCCCTCATTTATCTCATTCTTGCATTTACTGGGTAGCATGATCCTGTATTTCCATTTTATTATGGAACTCTTACGAGAATTGTCCTCCTTATTAGAGTATTTATGGGATATCATCCTTTTTAGGCTTCAAGATTATTTGTTAATCTATAGATATAGAAAACAAATTAGTGGCTAACTAGGGAAGGGGTTCAATAGTGCTAACCTGGGGTGATGGCTGAAAATTTCTTTAAGATGATGATAATTTTCTATTCTTTATTTTGGTGATGTTTGCTCCACTCTGTGAATAAACATTTATGACTTGAATGGATACATTTAACCACATGTAAATTTAAAAATTAAGTAATTAACTTAAAAAAATTAGAGTCATCATATGATCCAGCTATTCCACTGTAAAGTAAAAATCCCAGATAATTTAAATAATATATTGATACATAAACTTTTATATGAATTCTGAAATGTTTTTCAGCTTATGAATACACAAGAAAATCATAATAAATCTACAAGAGGGAATAAGAAGAAGCCATAAAATAAATATATATTGAATAACGCTCCCCCAATGGCCAAACATGCTACTGGGAGGGCTGGTGATGGGAAAGTTGAAATGATTAATGTTCTATGCATATATGAATATGTCAGAATGAAACCCATTAATCTGTATAGTCAATAAAAATTAATAAAAAAGATGTGAAAGAAAAAGAATGTAGGATTCATTCATGCATTAATTAAAAGCAGTCTGCAGAAAAGGCCACATATTATAAGACTTCACTTATCTGAAATTTGTAGAATAAGCAAATAATACAAATGCAAAGAAGATAATAGTGTTTTCTAGGGACCCAGGGAAGTTAGAAGGGGAGCAACTACTAGTGGATTCAGATTTTTTTCTAGAGTGATGAAAATGTTCTGCAGTTAGTAGTAATGATTACATAACTTTGTGAATATACTACACTAAAAACTATTTGATTGTATGCTATAAAAGGATGATTTTTTTTTACAGTTTTCAATCAGATTTTATTGGTACATTTTAGGTAAATGTAATGACCACATTCATCATAGAAAATTTGTACCTGAACATGATATAAATTGATTCTTTCTTTTTGCCATTGCCCTACCCTCCCTTTAACCCCTCCTCCCTTCCCCATTGACAAAAGCTTTGCTTCATTTTTATTTTATTTTCTCATTTTTTTAATTTTTCCTATCTGTAATTTACTCCTCCCCCTTCCCTTGTTCACATCCCCATTTGAACATTTTCTTCCTATTTCACAACACCTATTATAAATTTTGGTCCTTATTTATACATTCGTTTTCTCACACCAGAGAAACAATGCGGTATTTATATATGTGTGTTTGATTTATTTCACTTAAGGGTATGGTCTCAAGATTCATCCTTTTACTTAGAAATGTCTCAAGTGTATCCTTCTTTGTGGCAGAGTAGTACTCCATCATATAAAAAATCTTTATCCATTCACCAGTTGATGGGCATTTGGGCTGTTTCCAAGATTTGGCTATTACAAACTGTGCTGCTATAAATATGGGTGTGCATATTTTGCTGTGGTATGATGCTTTTAATTCTTTCAGGAAGATGCCAACAGGGGAAATAAATGTGACCTCTAGTTTTTTTAATAATATCCACACTGATTTCCACAGTGGTTGCATCAGTCTACACTCGCACCTACAGTGGAGAAGAGCTCCTTTTTCCCCACAGTCCAGTCAGCATTTGTTATCGGTTGATTTCTTGATAATAGCCATTCTTTCTGGAGAGAGATGGAATCTCAGCATTGTTTTAATTTGCGTTTCACAAATGACAAATTATGTCATATATTTTTTCGTATATTTATTTGCCATTTCTTCTTCTTCATCTGAGAAGTGTCTACTCATTTTAGATGCCCATTTTTAGGTAGGGTCTTTAAATTTGGGAGCCCTGATTTTTTTGAGCTCTTTATATATTCTAGATAGTTATCCTGTGTCTGAGGAACAGCTGGGAAAGATGTTTTTTCCACTCTGTGGGTTTTCTCTTCACTCTTCTGCTGTGCAAGAGCTTTTTAATAAGATGAGATTGCAGTTGTTGATTCTTTGTAATATTTCCAGTGTGACTGGAGTATTGTTCATAAAGTCTTTGCCTACATCAATGTCTTCAAGAGTTCTACCTATTCTATCCTTCAGCAGATTTAATGTTTCTGTTTTAATATTTAGGTCTTTGATCCTTTTAGATTTTAGTTTAGGGCATGGTGAAAGAGATGGGTCTAGTTTTAATCTTTGGCATGTGCAGACCCAGTTTTTCCAGCACCATTTATTAAAGAGGCTATCTTTCTTCCAGTGAATGTGTTTGGCACCTTTGTCAAAGGTAAGGTGGCAAAGTATGTCTGGAGTTGTTGAGTTCTAATCTGTTCCATTGATCCTCACATCTGTTTTTTTTTTTGCCAGTATCATGCTGTTTTTATCACAGTACCTTTGTAGTATAATTTCATAAGGAATTTTTATGTCCCCTGCCTTGCCATTCTTGCCCAGAATTGCCTTTGCTATTCTAGGTCTCTTCTGGTTCCAAATGAATTTTAGGATTGTTTTCTCTAATTATTTGAAATATGCTTTTGGAATTTTGATTGGAATTGCATTAAATCTGCATAACAATATTGGAGGTATGCCCATTTTCACTATATTGGTTCTTCCTAGCCAAGAGCAAGGGATATCTTTCCATTTTCTGATATCTTCTTCAATCTCCTTTTTTAGAGTACTGTAGTTTTCCACATAGAGGTCTTTTACTTCCTTCATTCGATTGATTCCTAGGTATTTCATCTTTTTGTATGCTATTGTGAAAGGTATTTCCCTAATTTCTCTCTCAGTGAGTTTGCTATTCATGTAGAGGAATGCTACCGATTTTTGAGTGTTGACTTTGTATCCAGCTATGATACTGAATTTGGTTATTAAATCTAGAAGTCTTTTGGTGGCATTTTTGGGGTCTTCTATGTAGAGTATCATGTCATCTGTGAATAATTATAATTTAAATTATTTCTTTCTTATCATTATTCCATTTTCTTTCTCTTGTCTAGTTGTTCTTGCTAAAGTTTCCAGAACTATATTGAATAAGAGTGGTGACAGTGGACATCCTTGTCTTCTTCCTGATTTTACAGTGAAAGTTTCAAGTTTTTTCCATTCAGTGTGATGTTGGCTGTTGGTTTGTCATAGATGCCTTTTATCAGATGGAGAAAAAGACCATTTATTCCAATTTTCTGTAGAGTTTTTATCATGAAAGGGTGTTGGACATTGTCAAATGCTTTTTTTTCTGCATCTATTGAGATGATCATGTGGTTTTTGTCCTTGGCTCTCTTAATATAGTGTATTACATTTATTGATTTGTGTATGTTAACCATCCCTCCATCACTGGGATAAATCCTACTTGGTCATGGAGTATATTCTTCTTGATGATTTGCTGCACTCTGTTTGCTAGTGTCTTATTGAGGATTTTTGCATCTTTGTTCATTAGGGAGATTGGCCTGTTGTTCTCTGTCTTAGTTTGGTCTTTCACTGGTTTTGGTATCAGGGTAATGCTTGCTTCCAGGTATGAATTTGGGAGTATTTCTTCCCTTTCAATTTCATTAAAGAGTTTGAGAAGTAGTGGTATTAGGTCTTCTCTAAAATTTGTAGAATTCAGCAGTAAATCCATCACAACCTGGGCTTTTCCATGCTGGTAGGTTTTTAATTACATCTTCAATTTCATTGACTGATATTGGTTTATTTAGAATTTTTATTTCTTCTTGATTCAGCTTTGGGAATTTATACATATCTAGGAATCTGTCCATTTCTTCTGCAGTTTTCATCTTATTAGAATGCAAGTTCTTGAAGTAGGTATAGATGATCTTGTGGATTTCTGCAGGATCTGTTGTGATTTCACCCTTTTAATTCCCAATTGTGTAGATTTGAGTCTTTTCATTTCTTTTTTTGATAAGGTTGGCTAAGGGTTTGTTGATTTTATTTAGTCTTTCAAAGAACCTACTCTTTGATTCATTGATACTTTGTATCATTTTCTTTGTCTCTATTGCATTAATTTCTGCTCTGATCTTTATAATTTCCTCCCTCTTATGAGTATTGGGCTTGAACTCCTCTTCTTTTTCCAGAAGCCTGAGGTTCAATATTATGCTGTTTATTTGAGCTCACTCTGTTTTCCTGATATGGGTATTCACTGCTATAAATTACCCTCAGACGACTGCTTTCCTCATGTCTCATAAGTTCCTGTATGTTGTATTGGCATTAACATTTAATTGTAGAAGCTGTCTAATTTCTTCTTTAATTTTGTGTTTGATCCATTGGTTGTTCAGGAGGGTGTTATTTAATTTTCATGTGTTTATGAAGTTCTTGTGGTTTCTTTTGCTATTGATTTCCAATTTCATTGCAATATGGCCTGATAATATGCATGGGATAATTTCAATTCCTTTGCATTTAATTAAGCATGTTCTGTGGTCTGTTTTGGAAAATGTCTTGTGTGCAGCTGAGAACGTGTATTCTGATGTTGTGGGATGGAACACTCTACTGACATCTTCTAGGTCCATTTGTTCAAAAGTCTGGTCCAGTTCTAATATTTCACTGTTGATTTTTTGTCTAGTTGATCTGTCTTTTTGTGACAGTGGGGTATTGAGATCCCCCAATACAACTGTATTAGTGCTTATTTGATTTTTCATGTTGGTTAGTATTTGTTTTATATACTTGGATGCACTGATATTTGTTGCATATGTATTTATGACTGCTATCTCTTATTCTTCAATTGTTACTTTTATAAGTATGTAGTGATCTTCTTTTCCTCTTTTAATCAGTCTTGGTTTGAAACCCACTTTGTCGGCAAATAGCATAGGTACCTCTGCTTTTATCTGGGTTCCTGTCTCATTGAAGAGTTTTCCATCTTTGACTTTCAGTCATGAATTTCTTTTCGAATTTAATGTGTTTCTGGTATGCAGCATATTATTGGATCTTGCTTCTTGATCCATTCCGCCAGTCTGTGTCTTTTGATTGGTGAATTGAGACCATTAACATTGATGGTTAAGACTGATATGTATTGACTTATCCTTTTCATGTTATTTTCCTGCTGTTTGCTCCTCCCCTTTCCCCCCTTTGTTTAATTGTTTGCCTTGCTTGGTGGATTCCTTCTTATGGGTTTCATGGAGTTATAGTACCTGCTATCTCTTTCTAGAATGTCCTTCAGGACATTTTGGAGTGCTGGTTTGGTGTTCATGAATTTCCTCAAGTGTTCTTTATCATGGAAGTACCTTATTTCTCTATCAATTTTGAAAGATAGTTTTGTGGTTTACATCAATCTGGGTTGGAGGTTATTTTCTTTTAGGGCTTGAAATACTTCACTCCAAGCTCTCCTTGACTTGAGAGTTTGTGTTGGGAAGTCTGCTGTGATTCCGACGGGTTTTCATTTATAGGTGATTTGTTTCCTTTCTCTGACAGCTTTTAATATTCTGTTCTTGTGTTGCATTTCTGGATTCTTGACTATTATATGCCTTGCTGTAGATTTTCTTTTGATCATGGCTAATCTATATGCCTCACTTATCTGCCTGTCAAAACTTTTTCCCTGCCAGGGAAGTTCTCTGCCATGACGTCTGTGAACAGATGTTTTATATCATTTATGCTATCTCCTGCTTTTTCATTGACTGCAATCACTCTTATGATTTTCTTCTTTGTATCATCTAGCAGCTGCTGGATTGATTTCTCATGGTCCCTTGCTATTTTTAAGAAATATTTATTTTAATGATCACTAACTGTCAAGCCTGTCTTCTATATCTGAGATTCTGTCCTCACATTGGTTTATTCTGCTGTAGATATTTTCAGTGGCGTTTTTAATCTGGATATCTGCTTGAACCTGTTTTTTGGATCCCATTTATTTCCTATGTTCATCATTCATGGTTTCTCCATCATTTTCCTAAATTACTCTATTTTTTTATCTTTATCTGCTCTGGATTCACTAAGCATATTTTTTATTTTGGTCACTATCTCTGTAGTTACCTAAGAAATTATTTCTTATTTTATTTTATTTGCATTGCTGTTACCACTTCAGAGAGGCCAGGTGGGTGGTTTTTGGTTGTCCCACCTCATTGCCCCCTGGGTTTGCCTTTGGTGAATAGGATGTCTGGGGTTGCATCTTAAGTGTCTTCTCATTATCTATTTTTTTTTTAGTTTAATTCCTGTGTTGATGTTTGTAAATTGCCTATGGTGAGTAGCTTTATTGCTAGTATTTAGAACCCTTAGGAAATGACTACTTCTCAGAGGTGTCTTCCAGTTGTAGTTGGCCTTTGGGTTTCGAGTCTGTTGGAAGAGCCTACCTCTTCAATTTATTGAGGATGAGAACTTCCTGCCTCCTTGGCCCAACCCTTGGTTCTTTGGCACTGGTCTACAGTATTTTCTATAACCTCTAGGCAATCTAAGTCTTGGTATACCAGGAAGACTAGCTGGTTAGAACAATTATGTCACTTTGGCTAAAGTGGTACAATCAGCAATAACAATAGCATCAAATATAGCCTAGAAAATGACAAACTGTTGTAATGATTAATTTGCCATGTTTAACTGTATGAACTAGATTTGTGGTTATATAACAAAATCTAAAAGAAACCAGAAAATTGTATATATTAAATAAGCTCTCAGTATGCCAATTTTGCCCTTAGGGGAGAAAATTTAAAAGGGGTGAGGGGAAAAAATAGAGACATGAAGAGGGGGAAGAGATTAGAAGCAAGGTTGGAAGACAAAGGAGGATCATGAAAACTTTGGGAAACTGGTAAAAAAGACAGGAGGGAGAGAGAGAAGGAAGAAATAACAGGCATAATAGAACACAACAGCAACCACAAAAAATTAAAAATGATATTTACACTAATATAAAAACAAGATCAAACAATGAAAAAAAAGAAAAAAAACTGGAAAAGAGAGAGAGAAAAAAATGTCCACTTTAAGGTGCATCTCACTGGTAGATTAATGTGTGGAGGCAGAGTCCAGATCCATGTTGTTTCATCCCAGCAAGCTAGCAGTATCTTTACAGTGAGGTACTGGATAATCTCAGTGACCCTGCACTTTTATTTCTCCTGAAGTTCAGGCTGGTTTCTGGCCATGAGGCTGGAACCAGATCTGCTCAGCCTGCAGCAGTCAGCACACCTTCTGTGGGCTTGAACTCAGCTGTGAGCTGCTAGATGGAGCCAGCAGCTTAGCTCCTCTCCAAGATGGCTCCTGGCCAATTGCCCTCTTCCACAGGATGGCTGAATCTACCCCACTCACCAGCCAGTGCAGTCCATGACATCACTGCTCCATTATACTGCTGCATCTCTCCATGGAGGTCTCTGGGGTAGCCAGCAGTCACTGTGTGTCTGCAGGTTTGAACCACTCTTCCCATGCAGTGATTCCTGACTCCAGGAGAAGGCACCAACTTCCACCTCTTTCTTCCTTGAAGTTTCTCTCCTTGCTCTCCATGAGGGCTTCAATTCTTACTTCAGATCCTTCCTGGGTCCAGGGGACCCACCTCCCTCCTCTTTCTCACATTGCTATATTTCAGTGTCTGGACACCAAATCTCGGAGAGGCTCTTTCTCTGCTGCTTACCATTCCACCATCTTCCCAGAAGTCCTCAATAGGATGAGTCTTACATGTGAACTGTATCACAGTTGGAAAACTTCAAAGCAGAAATAAGAGAAACAGAGTACAGAAAACCAACAAAGTAAATGAAACTAAAAGTGAGTTCTCTGATACTCTAAAATTGGTAAATATCTAGCCAGAATGATCAAAAAAGAAGAAAGAAGATACAAATTACCAATATCAGGAACAATAGAGGTGAGATCACTACAGGTTCTACAGCAATTGAAAGGATAATTGGAAATATTAGGAACAGTTTCATGCAAATGAATTCAACAACTCAGATGACATGGACAAATTCCTTGAAAGGCATGCACTGCCAAAGCTCACTGAAGAAATTAGAGGTAACTTACATAGCTCTATATGTATTCAAGCAATTGAATTTGAATTTTTTTGTGTGTGGGTACCAGGGGTTGACCTCAGGACCTCGCGTGCCAGCAGGCGCCCGTGCCACTGAGTGATATCACTGGCCCTTTTTTCGTATGTGGGTTCCGGGAGTCGAACTCGGGCCCTCGCGCTTGCCAGGCAGGCGCATATGCCGCTGAGCCATCTAACCAGCCCTTGAATTTTTAAAACATCCTCCTTCAAAGAAAATTCCACAGGAGGCTGAGGCAGGTGGATCACTGGGAGTTTGAGGCCAGACTGAGCTACAAAGCAAGACCCTGTCTCAAGAAAAAACAAAAAGAAAAAAAAATTACAGGGTAAAATTCTTTACTGGTGAGTTCTGTATTAGTTTTCTATTGCACTATGAAAAATTACCACAAATGTAGTGGCTCAAGCAGTTATACATTTGCTATTTTATCATTCCATAGGTCAGATGTTTGATGTAGGCAGCAATCAAAGTGTTGGCAGGGATTAATTCATTTCTGGAGGCTCCAGAGGATTTATTTTCTTGCCTTGTCCAACTTGGAGAAGCTGCTCATATTCCTTGGCTCTTGGTTCCTTTCAATCTTCAAAGCCAACAAAGGTCAGTTGAGTCTAGAATCACATCACTCTTACACGTTTTTCTTTCTCTTTTCCACTTCTAAGGACCCTGCAGATTGCATTGTACTCACCTGGATTGTTTATAATACTCTCCCTTTAGAGAAATCATTATATTAAAGTCAGCTGAATAGCAAGCTTAATTTCATGTGCAACATTAATTTCTCTTTAGCACGTTACATAACATATTAAGAGTTCTGGAGATTACAAAGTATTCATCATCAGAGGGCCCATTAATCTTTTAACTACATCTACTGTTGTAGTCAGGGTTTGCAAGGGAAACAATACAATACAGGACACATAATTTATACAGTTATTTTGTAATAGTCACCCAAAGAGTCATATACAAAAAATGCAGGAAATCTGTCCACACACTAAAGACCCAAAGAATCCAGCTGAGGGCCTGGATCCTATGGCAGTGTTCTGCATGAGTCAAGCTGAAGACCTAGAGCCCATGGCCATGCCCTCACGAGTCCAGCTGAAGGCCTAGGGCCCACCACAATGTCTCATGCAAGTATATTTCATGGATCTGTGCTCGGAAGGCCCAAAGGTCAGCGGTGGAAGCTAGGAAGTCTGCACTAGCGGGATGAAGGATCTGTGCCAGCAGGCTGAGGGATCTGTACCGGAGCCAGGAAGCGATGCTCAGAGTAAGGACCAGAGCTTCCCTTAAAGGCACCACCAGCCATCCTCAGCGACAATGAGGTCCTGAGCTCCTCCGATGATGAGAACAGCCAAGTTCCTATCAGGAAAGCCAGCGCGACAAGCTCCTCCAGGAGAACCAACAGCACCACCTCTCTCCCTCCAGTTCTCCTTTTTATGTTGTTGGCAACAGTCCTCAAGTGGGCCCTCCACACCCAGCACCACGCTGATTCAGTTCAGCTGGGTGTTACAAGTTGTTAATCCACCACATCTACTAAACATTTGAGGAAGAATGAACATTAATGCTTCACATGTTCTTTTAAAGAGCTAAAAAGGAAAAAATACTTTCCAAGTCATTAAGAGGCCAGAATCACCCTCATACATAACCAAGGAATTAGAATACAACAAAATAAAACTCAGAGATACAAATGCAAGAATTGTAAACAAGACTTTAGCAAATCAGTTCCACCAGTATATGAGGATAATACACCATGACCAAGTATGATTTATATTAGAAATACAAAATCGATTTAACATTAAAAAATAAATCAATTTAATTTGTCATAAAAAACCTAAAAGCACAATAATATGTAAATATGTGCAGAGAAAGCATTTGAAAAAAATGCATTTATGTCTGGATATAAACTCTGAATAATCTAGAGAAAGATGGAAGGCTTCACAATCTGATAAAGGGCATCTTTGAAAAGGCTAAAGCTGATATCATTGATAGTGGTGAAAGACTTTTCCTTCTCTGGTCCTGAAAAAGGTAAAGGTTTCTGTTCTCATCAGTTTTACTCAATAATGCACTGAAGGATCTACTCAGTGTAATTTGACAAGATAAAGACAACCAGATTAGAAAAGAAATAAAAAATCCATGTTCAAAAATGGTATAATTTTGTCTGTAGAAAATGCAATAGTTTCTACAAGAGAGGTATTAGAGCTTATGTATGAATTTATCCATGTTAGAGGATATAAGATAAATATACAAAATTCAGTTACATTTCTCAATACAAGCAATATATAATAGTACATTAAAATTGAAAACAATAATATCTAGATTAGCACCAAGTACATGGGAAAATTACAAATAAATCAGACAAAACATGTGCAAGACCTGTACATTATAAATTACAAAATATTATCCAGAGAAATTAAAGGAGATCTATACAAATGGAGAGATATATCTTTTTCATGAGTCAAAGACCCAATATTATTAAGGTGTCAATACTTCCAAAATGAATACATAGATTCACAACCTGATTTTGCAATTCATGTGGAAATTCAAAGGTACCAAAATAACCTTGAAACAGAAGACCCAATTTGGAGGAATAACAATATCTAACTTCAAGACTTGTTAGCTGGGCATGGTGGCACATGCCTGTAACCCCAGCACTGGGGAGGCTGAGGCTAGAGGACCACCACAAAGCCAGCCTGGGCTACATAGTGAGTCCAGGGCAGCCCAAATTACGTAGCAAGACCCTGTCTTTAAAAAGAAAAAGACTTGTTAAAGAGATACAGTAATCAAGACAGTCAACACATGATCCTTTATTTATGATGGGGTTCTGTTACAATAAAGTTACCACAAATTAAATATGTTGTAATTCAGAAACAGATAAAATCTGAACATAATAGCTTGGCGACACAGTACGCTGTAGAATATCAGTCGTTTTACCCTCGTGAATGTATGGCTTACTAGGAGCTGTGGCTCTCTGCTGCTGCCCAACATCAGGGGGGAATATTGTACTGCATATCACTAGACTGGAAAAATGTCAAAATTCAAAATTGGAAGTATGATTTTTACTGAGTGGATGTCTTAGTCATTTTCCTTGTTGCTCAGACAAAATACCGACACCCATGACTCAAGGAAGGAGAGGTTTATTTTAGTTTACAGTTTTTAGAGGTTTCAGTCCATGGTTGGCTGGCTCCAAGGCAGGGTGGCAGGGCAGAGGAGAGCTGCTGGCAGAATGTGGGAAGCAGAAAGGGCGAAGGGAGGAGTGGGGAAAAGATAAACCCTTCCAGACTATGCCCCTAGTGACCCCTCCCTGGTCTCTTCTCACCAGATCCTGCCTCCTAACAGCAAGTCAGCTGTAAAATCACCAATGGACTAATCTACTGATGATTGTCCATGATCCAAACACCTCCCAAAAGCCCCATGTGTGAGCACATCAGGCTTTGGGGGGACATCTATATATAAACCATAACAGTGGGCATCACTTTTGCAATTTCCTAAGGTTGAAAAATCACCATAAGTTAGGGAATATTTGCATTCGTATTAGCATACACATAGACAAATAGATCAGTGGAACAGACTCACTTCCAGATAGATCCACAGATATAAGGGCTTTTGATTTTGACAGAGGTGAAAAATGAATGGAGTGAAGAAAGATAGTCTTTTAAGTAGATGATTCTGGAACAACATCTGTATCTCCATATGATACAAAAGAACTTTAGGGCCGGTGAGATGGCTCAGCGGCTTAAGTGCCTGCCTGGCAAGCGCGAGGGCCCGAGTTTGACTCCCGCAACCCACATACGAAAAAGGGGCCGGTGATATCGCTCAGCGGCTCGGGTGCCTGTTGGCGCGCGAGGTCCTGAGGTCGACCCCCCGGTACCCACAAAAAAAAAAGAACTTTAATCCATACATTTTAGTACATATAGCAATAAACTCCTATTGAAGATAGACTTAGTTATAAAACTTAAAATTCTAAAACTTCTTTAAAATGTATAGCATAAAATTTTTGTTTCTCAGGAGTAGGCAATATTTTCTTAGGTGCAACTCCAAGGATATAATTCATAAAATAAAACTTGGTGAATTTGACTTCATAAGTATTAAAAACTTCCACCCTTCCAAAGATACTTTCAGAAATTTAAAAGACCAGCTAAAATCTGGGAGAAAATATTTACAAAGGAGATGTCTGATGAAGGATTCTCTCTGGAATATGTAAATAATTACTAAAACTCAATAATAAAAAATTAAAATAAGCTAAGTATTTGAAAAATACTCCAAAGAAGATATACGAATGACAATTACATTAAAAGGTGCTTGATGTTATTATTAGTCATTAGGGAAATGAAAATTAAAACCATAATGATATTAGTATATACTTCCTAGAATGTTAAAATTAAAACAATTGACTATACAAAATATTAGTGAGGATGTGGAGGAACTAAAACTTCGATCAGCTACTCCTGAGAACGTAAACTGCTACAGTCCCTTTGGAAACCCCTTTGAAAGGTTAAACACACATTTATAATGTGATCTAGTCATTTCTTTGCTAGTCATTTACCTGAGATAAAGAAAAAGCATATGTCCGTACAAAGACATTTACAAAAATATTCATGGTAACATTTAGAATGAAGTCTAATATCTACTAAGATATTATTGAGGACTGAAAGTTTGTTGTGTTCCCTCAAGATTTGTTTTGAAATTCTATCCCTACTGTGATGGTACTCAGAGGTAGGACCTTTGAGAGGTAGTAGGGTTAGATGAGGTCATGAGGGTGGAGTCCTTATGAGTGAGATTGGTGCCCTACTAAGTGTCAGAAGAATGCTTGCTTCCCCTCTCTATTGGCCTCTGTGTGAGGATATAAGTCTATAGTCTGCACCTCAGAAAAGACCCTCACTACAACCCTCATCTCAGACTTCTAACCTCTAGTAATGTGAAAAACAAATTTCTGTTATATATAAGCCACTTAGTCTATGGTATTCTGCTATAGCAGCCTGAACTAAGATAGAAATGAACAAATAGACACATTTTGATGAATTAATACAATAGAATACTATCCAGCAATAAAAACAACTACTGCTGATACATGCCACTACGTGGATAAATCACAACATGATTATATTAAGTGAAAGAAGCCAGAAGAGAAAAGAGTACCTGCTGCATGATTTCATTTATATAAAACTTTAAAAAATCCGTAATAACAGAAAGCTGATAAGTGCTTATGTAGCTATGGGGGGAATTATTAAAAAAGCATGAGGGTGATAGTTATTCATTATCTTGATCGTGGAAATATATATATCAATGGTGGTTAGGTTCAATGCTGATCTTATGAGAAAATTTGATTCAGTTCACAACCAATTTCATTTGCGACCAGAATTGTGGAAAGAATTAAGTTTGTGAACCGAGGCACCACTGTATAGTCTCATCAAATCTTACACTTGACTTGTATTATATGTCAATTACACCTCAATAAAAACAGAAAAAAAGCAAATTTATAAGGTCCAATATGTAGTCATCTAGCAATACAACACATTTCTTAAAAATTTTTATTATATTTCTACTCAGATTATGACACGAGTCATTTTTGACTTATTGAAATTTGTCTTAAAATTTTTCGTAAGCAGACATGTAAAATAAGTGAACACATAAGTACAAAAATTAAGAACTGCAAAGTTAAAGCTGGATTTGGCTAATAAAGTTAAACTACAAATAAGCAATCAATGTAGGGAAGTGATTCTGGCGTAGAGAGTTTCTGATGTATTCCATTGAAAGGATTAGTTGGCTAAAGTGATCAGTTGGCTAAAATGATTGGTTGGCTTGATGCCATATAGACCCTGTTTTCTTCAAGTGTGGTCCATAGCTCAGCACTATGGGTAGCATCCAGGAACTGTTTAGAAATGCAGAACCTTGGGCCCCATCGCAGATACAGTTCCAGATTCTGCATTTTCACATGATCCCCAGGTGATTCATATGCACATTCATGCTGTAAGTATAAGATAGCATTTTAAGAAGCCTTGCCCAGTTGTAATAGGAAGGGTCTGCCTATGTACACGTTAAAGCTCTCATCTTCTGTAGCAAGTCATTGACTTGATTTCCGAAGGAGCTGGAACATAATGGCTCTCCATAAAGTAGCTTCCAAAGTATTATTTACTTGTAGCTCAACCACTGCCTGGTTAATGATATTTCAGAAGCACTGGGATATTGCATTAAATTTATGGAATGCTTTTTTTAAACTTCTATTCCCTCTTCACTCATCATACCCTGTACTTATCTGTCACAACACATCAATGATTTGTAACTCTATATTTATTTGGCTGTCTACTTATATCATGCATACTTTCCCCTTCATACTTTAAAGTCCATGAAGCCAGGAATGATTTTTGTTTTGCTCTTTACTGCTTAGCATACAGTAAGTGCTCAATAACTACTTGTTGACAGTATTTTAGTTTCCTATTTTCAGTTACTTGATGAAATATAGCTTACATACAGAAAAGTGCCCAAATCAGAGTTGTAATCTCAGCAAATTACCACACCATGAATGCACACATGTAAACAGATACAGAATACCATGGGCACCTCAGAAGATCCCATGCCATCCTCTGGTTATTACTACCTGCTCTGACTTTGCCTCAGATAACTCTTTTCTGAGTAGTGTTTTCTGCCTTCATACTTTATATAGCTGAATTCAAAGATTTGATCTTACTTTGTTTCTAACTTCTTTTCACTCATTACATTTTGGAGAAAGTACCATATTGGATTTTTTTGAGCCCCGTGGTGTTATTTTTTAATTTTATTTCTATTAGTGTACATTTGTGATACATACCATAATGAATACATTCATCATGGGAAATTGCTACATATACATATTGTATCTTAATCCTTTTCACTTTGATCCTTTTTACTTTCCCTTCTCCTCTCCTCCCTTCCATCTTTCTCATATTAAAGTCCCCTTCCCATCTCCATAAAGTCTGTCTTCCTGTTTCCTATCATCTACCTTTTATTTTGCTTTTTAAATTATTTACACTTTGGGCTTCTTCTATAAGAGGAACATGCAATATTTAACCTTCTGTGTCTGATTTATTTCACTCAGCATTATGGTCTCAAGATGAATCCATTTTCCTACAAATGACTCAAATTAAGCCTTATTTATGGCTGAGTAGTACTCCGAATTTTCTTTACCCATTCATCTGTTGATGAGCATTTGACTGCTTCTGAGATATAGCTACTATGAGGTGTACTGCTATAAACATGGGTATTCATGTATCATCCATCTTTCATGTGAAGCAGTAGTTCATTAATTTTCATCATTGTACAGAATTTCATTATATGACTAAGCTATAATGTGATATCTATAGCAGTGATGATGGACACGTGGTTTGTTTTTAGTTTTGAAGTATTATGAACAATGTTGCTATGAAAATTCTAGGACATGCCTTGGTGCAAATATTTTTGTGCTTTTTGAGGGGTGTATACTTAGAGGTAGAATTGCTGGGACATGTTTTCTTTTTGTTTAAATTTTAGTTTTTAAAAATTCATTTCTTTTTCAAATTTACCAATGTGTATATATTTATAATATATACACGATATTTTGAAACACAAATACATTGCAGCATGATTAAATCTAGCTAAATACAAATGTATTATCTCATAGTTTACATTTTTGTGGTGAGAACAATTGACATTCACTCTTTTAGCATTTCTCAAGAATACAGTGTTTCTGGGTTATATATTCAATTTTGGTAGTTAATGCATGCCACTTTTTCCATTCGTGCTAGCAGCTAATGAAGTTTTCCTTTGCTCCACGCCATTGACAGCACTTAATATTGTCAGGCTTCAAAAATTTTACCCAGTCTGCCAGGTTTGTAGCAATATCACGTTTTCATTTCAATTTTTATTCACCTGATTACTAACATGGTCAAGCACCTTTCAGTGTTTACTGGTGATTTCAGTATCCTCTTTTGTATTGAGCTTTCTCAAGACTTTTGTCCATTTTCCTGTTGGTTTCATTGTATTTTTATTATTAATTTGATGGAGTTCTTTACATAATGTGGGGGCAAGATCACCATCAGTTTTAAATATTTCTTATCATTTCTTGCTTTTACTGTCTTTTCATTCTGCTGCTTGAAAAATCACATTGTGCTCTCACCAGATTCTCCTGCTGAGATCACTATAATTGTATAATAACTTTGCCTTTTAAAAACTTTCACTTTTTCTTTTGAAATATAATGAAAGAAAATGAATTTGCAGTTCTCACAAATGTTTTGTCTTATGATTTAAATAGGTTTTCATATAGAATTGTTTTCTTGAGTTCACTTTTTGTAATTCTATTTTTGAATATACGTTGGGGGAATACTTTAAGCCTGTACATGTCATAAAAAATAATAGTTGAAGTAGCCCTTGGGAGAAACTCCATAATATTGGTATTGCTATTTTAGTGCATTCATAATTGAATGGGAGAGCAGAAGAACCATGAGTTTGTGTTTCTTATTATACAAAATCTGCTGATATAATAGAATATGTTATGGCTACTATATTTTGTACCAATATAATGGTGTGGTGTTGTATGGCACTAATAGGAAAACTCTGCCTTACAGGTGTCTGTGCCCTCAGAAAATAACCCAGAGAGATCAATGTGGTACAGACTTTCTCCCTGTTTTTATTAGAAGTGGTGTTCCCCTGGGAAAGCACCACTTTCAGGCTATTTTCGCTTAGTGGTATAAAAGACGGATTGGGTTGTAATCAGAAGACAAAGGTCTAACAGCTTGGTGGTATAAAAGGAAGCTTAGGCGGTAATCAGAAAGTAAAGGTCAAAAAGTAGTTTTGTTACTGTGCTGTTTTAGGCAAGTCACACCTTCCTATCAGACAAGAGGAGTTTGAGTCAATGACCTTCAAGAATTTAACAACAGCAAAATGCAGGGAATACAATAATAAATCAGAGAAACAATTTTTTTGAGATACTGTTGATTGAACCCAGAGACTTAGCACTGAGCTACATCCCCAGTCCTTTTTATTTTTTATTTTGTGATAGGTTCTTGCTAAGTCACCAAGTTGACTAGGCTGTGCTCAAACTTGCTGTCCTCTCAGCCTCTGTGAGTGCTGGGCTTACAGACGTGTGCCACCATGCCTGCCTGAGTTTTTGTTTTGTTTTGTTTTGTTTTTTTTTTCTGTACTAAGTATTGAGCCCAGGGCCTTTGCACTGAGCTACATCCCCAGCCCTTTTTATTTTTTGAGATAGGATCTTGATAAGTTTGATAAGTTACCCAGGCTGGGCTCAAACTTGCTATCCTCCTGCCTCGGCCTCCCAGAGTGGTGGGATCACTGGTATGCTCCACCATGCCATGCTTGAATTTGTATTTATGACATAAGTAAACCTTAAGATGAAATTAACCATACAAAGATGACATTTCAGTACAAAATTAGTGAACTCTACAGCTGCAAAATGTACAGTGGTTGATAATGAAGGTTCAAGATATGATATTCATCAGTCTATACATGAGGAGATCATGTGTGTGTGATAGCTGAGTATTCTGAGTAAAAAATTAGGTTGACTATTATTCTAAACTTTCCTACAGTGTCTGGTATTATTAAAACATAATAATAATGATTCAGTGCATTTACATGGAGAATTACAGTTTACAAATGTCTCTCACACATGTTGCAGCATTCATTTTCCACCAGAGTAAGTGGAAAGCAAAATTAAGAACTATCCAAAAAATTACTTGGAGGGTTAGAAGGGTGGACAAAGTCAAATGCAGTGTATGTATGAGCGTGCGCACACATGTGTGTATGTGTGTTGGGTGAAAATAGCAGTTTGAAAATAAAATAAAAGAGAGATTTCCTATAAGGAAGCTGTCAATATTTTTGAAGGACTGTAATTGTTTCAAAAATTCAATTACCGGGGCCGGTGAGATGGCTCAGTGGAATACGCACCTGCCTGGCAAGCGCGAGGGCCCGAGTTCGACTCCCGGAACCCACATACGAAAAAAGGGCCGGTGATATCACTCAGCGGCATGGGCGCCTGCTGGCGCATGAGGTCTTGAGGTCGACCCCCGGTACCCACAAAAAAAAATTTCAATTACCACTTGCAGTTGAAGAAGCATATATATATATATGCTGAGCTATCTCACGACCCTGAAATTTTTTTACAAAGATTCCGTGTTGAAATTTGTGGGGAAGAAAATGCAAACTATGCTTTTCGTGTTGATCTGCTATCATAGGTCTTTGATGTTTGCCAGTGTTTGAAACTGTTTCCTCAGTGACTTTAAGCAAGCAGGGATGTTACCTGTAAGTTAGCTCACTACAATGCCATCAGGTTCTGGAATTTACAGCAAGGTTAAAAATACCCCAGTTCTTTGTAAGTAATCATTAAAGAAAATAAATGTAATTTTGAAAGAATTTTGTACAAGATATTTTTGATCGAAAATAATCCTAATGCTTAACTCTAATCTAAAAGGTGAGAAATTCAGAGATGCTGTGGGGTGGCAGGAGGAAGTGCGCTGGACTGAGTTAGGAGGACTGCTTTCTGGCCCTGCATCAACCATTTAGCCACGGAACCTTAAAATCTTTATAAATAAGGATGTTATGGCCAATGCTACTCAAGATATAGGGAAAAGAAACTGTAAGGAATAAGTAAAGCACATACACACACTTAAAAAGACAATGCTTAAAATGACAATGTTCTATAGACATTATATTTACAGTACATAAGGTTACCATTCCTTGGTAGCCTTTAATTGTATGCTAAATATAATAATGGGAGCTTTAGGTATAGAATAAGACGTGAAGGATTTTGTTTTTAAAATTCCAGCTCAAACCTAAATATCACAATCAGCTTAAGCAAGTCTCTTCCCTCAATTGGGCCCCTATTTCCTAGCGGAAAATGAATGAAATTGACAAAAACAGTAATTTTCAAATTGTCATGGCTTGTGTCTAGATATCCCCTCAAAACCTCATGCGATCACAGGTGGGGCTTTTCAGAGGCAGCTGGATCTAGGGTGTGTGCTACTGGGATTAAGTGTGTGATGTTGATTTAAGGGTGTGTGATCACTAAAGTAGCCCACTGACTGGTTGGGGATAATTCTGGGTATGCATAATGGGAAGGTCCTGGGTGTGGGTGGCACCACCCAAAGGGCAGGTAGCTTGGACGGGATAAAAGGGAGAGGCAGGTGGCAGCTGTTGCTGCTCTTTCTTTTCTTCATTGCTTTGCTGACTTCTGGTCACCATGAGCTGTTTCTCCTCTGTGATGCCCCTCTGCCATGCCGCTCTCCCTTAGAGCCATCCAACTCTGAATTGAAACCTCTGCAAACTGTGAGCTAAATAAACCTCTCCCCCTCTAACTTTGGGCTTTGGGTATTTTGTCTTAGCAATGAGAAAAGTAACTAAGACACAAGTTATTTCAATTGTAGAACAAATTATTAAAATTAGGTTTCATGAAGAAGCTTATTATTTCACACAAATTGATCCTTAACTCCTTTACTTAGAGTAGGGTTGGAAGTTCTAGAGTACTTCCTTTGTATTCTATCTCCATGCCTTGCAGTCTCTGAGAAAGCTCTTTGAAACTACTGGAAAGATTTCTTATATTCCATCCAGGTCTAAAATATTCTTTTCTGACTCATACCATGATACTATACAACCTTTGCGTCTTGTCATAACTCTGCAGATGTGTCGATTGAATTATCAAGGAATAATATAGATGTGTTAATAACATTTATGTCTTCATACCATGAAAGTCTATTTATACTTGGTTTTTTCATGAGGAAAATCACTTTGCAATATTTGTTGTGAATCTGCCAAGATTCAGCGTTGAGGTTAGCTTTTCTTCTTGAGCATGAATCAGTCTATTCTAAGGGGCAAAAAAAACCAAGATTTTTTTCATATGAAAGTTATTCACAAATCTGAATGGAATGTCATCTAGATGGCTATCTATGAAGTGAATTGGATACTTGTATTTCTATTATGGTTAAAAAATCGATCTCCCCAATTCTATTTTTTGAGCACTAGAATCTATAACTTAATTGCTGCGTGACCATGGGCCAATTACTAAATTTCTATCAGCCTCAGTTTCCCCATCTGTAAAATTACTCTAAATTTGTTGAACATAAATGAGATAATGTATTCAAAGCTCCTTGGTCCATAGGAGATGATAATTCATCTTTCACCTCCTTTACTTCTTCTCTTTGAGAATAGGAGTGCATTTCACTATTTATTTGGCTGTTCATTAAGCACTTTATAACTTTTCTTCATCCTTATGGAAAAGATAGTATCAAGAATAAGTTTATGTGTAGTCTGGAAGTTGTGTTTTGGTCTACCACTAATATCTATCGCCGTAAGAAAACATTTGCAGAATACTATCATACAAACTTCACCTGTATTGAGATTTTACTTTTTCTCTTTTCTAATCATATTTAAAAGAGGACTGACAGCACAGGCCAGTGGGAAGATGTCCCACAATGAGATGTTGAGTGTGAGAAGGAACACAAGCTTTTGTGTAATTTAGAAGATAGTAAGCAAGTCTATTCCCTCAATTGGGCCTCTATTTCCTATCGGAAAATGAATGAAATTGACCAAAACAGTAATTTTCAAATTGTCACGGCTTGTGTCTAGATATCCTCTCAAAACCTCATGCATTGATAGGTGAAGCTAGTTCTTCACTAATTGAAAGCATTCTTCCTTCTGGGTGGATAATCTGCAGGTTTAAGGATAACCTTCCTAGACATGAGCCTGAAAGATTTATCTCTTATGATCATAAAAATGCATAGGGAAAATGGAAAAGTATTAGAACATTGAATTAAAATATGTTTTCTATTCTCAATGTAACACTGTGGCAATTTATACTACATTTATTCTGTTTCTTAGAGCACAACAGAATATTATATCTGAGGCAGAAAACTCTATGAAGATTGCAAGGAAATTAGAATTACGTTTTCGTATATCTATAATGTCATATGACAAAATGAAAAATGTAAATAATATAATTAGTCCTCAGAAGGCTAGCCATTAGAATCCATCTTATTTTATTAAGATATATCAACGTCAGTGGGAGCCAGCTTTTATTTTTAACATCCTAATTTATCGTATGACTTTGTGTTGAAATGTCCATGGATGATTTTTACATTCCAGGATGTGACATGTCTATAATGCCTCTGTAATACAACTATTATTTCTTATATAGTTAATATTGTCTAGGGGTGTTAAAGTCTCTTTATAATTGGATCCTTGAGGGCTGAGAAGGTGCTGCTTAGTGCTTTGAAAATCTCAGAGTATGTGGGGTGTTAATATATATTTGAGGATGACATTTCGTATGTCAATAGTAGCACACAAAGGTATTTATTAATACATGGAGATAAGATTTTCTTTGCTACAGTTGTGACATTTTAAAACTTATTTCATTCTAAGACAGTAGTGCAGGCCATATAAAAGGAAAACCAATCAAGATAAAAGAGGATTTGATTAAGAATCAAGCAGTTCTAATTCCAAATGATAGGTTGTTTCATTATAAATTATTTCAGACACAAAACACGGCAGAAAGTTTTATAACACCCACATATACACCACTCAAAAAAAATGAAAGTGCTTATACATTGCATATTAACTTTGAATGTATTTCTTAAGAAATTAAGTATTTCATATATATTGAAATTTTTTCTTTTAAAATACCTTTTATGCTTTCCTGGGAGAAACCCTTAGCGTAAATTATAATTCCATGCTTTTATAATTTTACTATGCATGCAGCTATTATCAATATCTAACATTGTTTCATTCATGTAAAAATGATAAATGGTATGTCTCATTGTTTACGTCATTCTGACTTATTTCGACCCTATTATTTGGTGTTTTTATTTAGAATATTTGTTTTTTATTCTCTCCTTTTTCTTTCTGCCTGACTTCCTAGGATTTAAAATTGTCTTTTTCTTTTCCAACTTTATTTTCTCCTCACCACACTAGTTTGGAAGTTTTATTTTTTGTATTGGTAAGGGTCCACTATACAGGTTAATAGACAGATGTCACAGTCAAAAAGGGGTTACTGGAGAGATTTTAGCAAAAGTTAACATCTTACATTCATCCTACATGTGAAGATTTGGGCAGGGTTAACCAAAATGAGGCATTATGGGTAATCCTGGGGATCTTCCCCAGACTCCAAGAAGTGAAGAGTAGCTATTGTATCCGAAGGTGTGCGGCTCAAGAGGAAGTGGCCATTCACAGGAACCAGTCAGTAGAGGAGCTATAAGAAAAGCCCATTCAACAGGAGCTGCGGCCTTCAGTAGAGAAATACAGGTAGTGTCACATCAATAATCTGCAGCATGAGAGGGTGCAGTTGAGGCAGGTTTTTTTTTTTTTTTTTTTTTTGTGGGTACCGGGAGTAGACCTCAGGACCTCGCACTTGCCTGCAGGCGCTTGTGCCACTGAGCGATATCACCAGCCCTATTTTCCTTTATGTGGGTTCCGGGAGTCGAGCTCAGGACCTTGCGCTTGCCAGGCAGGCACTTATACTGCTGAGCTAACTCACTGGCCCCGAGGCAGTTCTTAAATTAAGGTAAGCCTCTACGTATGTAAAGCATGGTAGAGAAGGGTGAGGACTGGATCTTAATGAGCAAAAGGAAAATACTTAGGAAAGTTTTTTTTTTTTCTTTTTTTTTTTTTCCTGGTCCTTTAGTGGCTACCCTTAACATTTCTAAAATGCATACTTAAGCCTGAAAGCTAATCAGCATGTTTCTCCTTGAGCCTTCTGAAATATTAAAATTTAATATTAACCCAAACTCTTCCATTCTAATTTTTAGCCTATATATGGCTGATATTTTACCATGCTTTTGATCTTGCCAAATTTGTCATTACTGTCATTACTATTATTAATTTTATTATACATATTTGCAGTACATAATGTTTACATTCCTTGTGTGGCATCGGTATTATTTTTATTCCTATGATGATGTGTTGTTAATATTTATTTAGATTTAGCAAGGTGCTTGAATCATCTCTTTGGTTTTCATATTACTTCTTCCTCATGGGTCTGATCTTGCTTTAAGAAATCAACTAATAACAAATGCTGGAGGGGCTGTGGGGAAAAAGGAACCCTTCTTCACTGTTGGTGGGAGTGTCGACTGGTACAGCCACTGTGGAAATCAGTGTGGAGATTCCTTAAAAAACTAGGGTTGGAGGTCCCATTTGACCCAGCTATTCCTCTTCTGGGCATCTTCCCAGAAGAATTAAAAACATCGTACCACAGCGATATATGTGCACCCATGTTAATAGCAGCACAATCTTGGAAACAAACCAAATGCCCATCAACTGAGGAATGGATAAGAAAGATGTGGTATTTTTATACAATGGAGTACTATTCAGCCATAAAGAAGGATAAACTGGAGACTTTTATAGGTAAATGGATTCAACTCGAGAAAATACTCATAAGTGAAATAAACCGGATGCACATGTGTAAGCATCGTACTGTCTCTCTAGGATGAGAAACTGAAAGAGTAAATAAGATCCAAAATGTACAATAGACATGGTGAATCAAAAAGAAACTGGTCAAAAGTAAAGAGAGACTGGAATAGGGGAATAGGGAAAAAAAAGAAGGGAAAGGGAAAAAAATTGTATATATATATATATATAAGATGGTTAAGATAGATGCACTACCAATTTTACTTACTTCATTGAAGAGTAAGGTTTGTGCCAAAAATGTTTGGACAATTGAATGCTAATGTCTGGTATCCTGAATAACTAACTTAAAGATAATAATACGTAATGCATTAACCATTGTTACCCACATATTATGTTGTTTTGAAAATTTGTTCTTTTTTGATTTGTTTTGTTTTTTCTTCTCTTTAAAATAATAATAATAATAAAAAAGAATATAGGACAGTTTGTTTTTGGAGGCCCCTTGCTCCTTTAAAGTGGGAGCATTTCTTTGGTGGGCTTCTACATTAACTGCTACAGGATTTCCCAGCTCTAGTGTTTATCTTCAGAAATCTTTCAAGCTTTTTCTTTTTTCACCCAGGGTACGGATAAGAGTAGGACCAGCAAACAGAAGGGATATTCCTCTCTTGACCCTAGGTCAATGAGAATACTGCTTCTATCCTGTTCCACTTCTGATGATAGACCGTTTAATAGAATTTACTCAGAAAGCTCAGTTCTAGCTCCTTAGCCACACAGAGGCCTGAGGCTTCTTTCAAGCTCCCGTCCCTTGTGCCCATTTGCTGGCTTTGAGATCCAGCTTTGGTTTTGTTACTAAGGCTTTTGCCTTTTTGCTTTTAGATTAGGGTATATATATTTTAAATCTAAATGTGTTTATCTGGTATTTCTATGTGTTACAGCAACCAGAAGGGGTGTTTTCAGTGTCACCCTAGTCGACCACGGTGGCTAGAAGTTTACTATCTGTTATATTTTGCCCTATAATTCTATGAAGAACATTTATGCTTTGTGTTCTTGGTTCTGTTGCCAGTTTTCATCTACTTTTTCTTTATTTTTTCCTTTCCTTGCTTAGCTATTTTGATTTCTTTTCCTTCTTTAGCTTATTTTTGTCTCTTGGCTTCTTTATATTTGATTCAGATGATTATTTTGCACTTTATAGAAAAATGGAAAGCTTCCATTCTGCTTATTATGGTTTCAATTCTATTTTAAGCTTTACATTTTCTAGTTGACTCCAAACTCATATTTCACTCTTTGTTGTCTCCACTCATTGGCCGTTTCCCCTACACTGTGCGAGTTCTTCAATTAGTCACATTTCACCATCTCTCCTTATGCTTATGCCCAGATCTTGTCACTTACTGATTTCATTTGCTCCTCAGCTTGCCGCTTTTGGGTAGTTGCCTGGAGACAACTTCTGGGCATTTTTATCTCTAGTTATCCAGGATGGCAAAACTGAAGCACAGAATAAAACTTCCATAAAGTTATTTGTTCATGGAAATAATTTTGCTCTGAATATGCATATTTTGTATACTTATGATATGTAGGACATATTTATACAAATTATATATTTTATATATTTTAAAAGTTCTGTTTAATATCTAGAAGAAAATAAAGATTTTATTTTCAGGTGAAAAAGTAAGTGGAAAATATAAATTGTAAATATCAACTAATCTGGCTGCAGCTCATTTGTATTCAATATTTGAACATGGGAAATTTGTGTGACTGCCAATGTACCTGAAGGAGAAAAATCAGCACTTAGGTGTCACTGTTTATATTGGACAGTCTTTTGAAGAGAATTCTAGAAGCTGCGATGTCAACACATTCAGTTTTGAGCAAAACAAACAAAAAACACTGACTCTCTGTCCAGAGAAGAACTTTTTTCCCTTTGTTTTTATTTTTGATTTTTCTAACATTCTATGTATTTTAATCACAGCAGTATGTGTAAAGAGTTTAAATACTTCAAGACCTATAAAGAAAAACAACACCCTCTGCTCATATCTCTCAACATGGCTTTTCCCAGGAAACCCTGTTCCAAATATTTGCCATATTTCTTGTTTATTTTACTTCCAACTTTCTAAATAATATGCATATGCTTACCAGCACAATTTTATTTATTTATTTATTTATTTATTTATTTATTTATTTATTTATTTAGAGAGGATCTCGCTATGTAGTTCAGGCTGGTCTTGAAATCACCGTGTAGTCTAGGCTGGCCTCAAACTCATGGTGATCCTCCCACCTCAGCCTCTGAGTGCTGGGATTACAGGTATGTGTCACTATGCCCAGTTTACCAGCAGGGTTTTAGTAAGTAGCTGTGCTCCTAACCTCCCATAGAAAGTGTAGCTTTAGCACTTCATACCCTCACCCTCTCAATACTATCAGAATTTTGGTTTATTAGTCTGTGTCTTTATGAGAATTCTTCCCGAAGGAGGAGTGTCCATATCTCTTATCTATTGCCATGATGCTTTTTTTTTGGCTTAGAACTGACAGTTGCCTTGATTTTTTAACTTGCTAACTTTCCAGTATAATGCTATGAATCCCCCCCAGCCTCACACACATACACACAGTCTCCTAAATAACCGTAAAGTCTTTATTCAATGACATGAAGGATTCTATTATCATCTATTTTTCCCCTTTGAAGATTCTGTTCTGTTTTTGTTGCCTTCTAATCTGCTGGATATTGGGATACTAGTATTTCTATTTACCCCATTTTAGGAATCCTGTTCACCATTCTCCTCAACTGGATTTCCTGTAGTTTTCCTTTGAGTTGGTCAGTTTCTTCTGAGAAGAACATTCAATCACATGTTTAGAATTCTAACGATACAGGGGAAAAACTTTCAACTGATTTTCAGAATGAATATAGTAGCACTTCTGACACACATCACTGATTAAGGAAAACCTCAGGGCCTGTTCAGAGTTAAGGTGAGGTACCTGCACAGAGTCTGAATTCTAACAGTTGTGGTTCTCTGGTTGTTACTGAGGCTAACAGGCTACTTCAGTGAACACAAAGATTTCAGATCTGCTTAGCAAACGAATGCTTGTCCCATTCCCATCTTCTAGCATGTTGTTAACTTTTCTTCTCTACAGTTTTCTCTTTTCTCATTTCTTTTGTCCCTTTTCTTTCTTATACTGCCGTTTACCTGAGGATTCTGGAAGGAACGGGCCAGATCTCTTCTTCTCACTTATTGTCTTTTTGCTTTACAACTGTCCTTGTAATTCAACTGTTATTTATTTGAAGCTCATATGTTAAGATGTCACAAAATAACCACACACATAAATAACTGTGATGATTCTCATTAGATTGTTATTCTCACTGCTTTTGGATTGGGATAATTTTATGGTTACATTACAGCACAAAAATATTATTTATTCACAAGCACTGTTCATTCAATTTGAAAATCTGAAAAAAATTTAGTAAAGAGGGGTTAGATTCTGGAGGTGAAATGAACTTCTTCCTTGGATTTCTTTTTTGTTTTCTGTAGACAGTAGAAAGAAGACCTGTAGTAATAAGATGAGCCCCAGTGAGGTGGACAAAAGGGCAAAAGGCTTTCACATCCCTTATGAGATGAACTTTAGCTGTAGAAAGACTGGAGAATATAATTGAGAAGAATAAGAAGTTTGACTTTGGACTTCCCAGATTATAATTTGACCTGTGCCACATATAATCAATCTGAGTTTAAACTCCTCACCTGATTCCAAGTTTCTTGTACCTAAAATCGAGATAACTAAATGTATCTAAGTCATATGTCTCCTGTGTTGACTAAGTGAAATATTACACATGAAGACGACATCTCGAAGTGTAACCTTTATGAACTACTTTATTTCAGAAATATAGTGATTTATTCCAAGGAAATAACTTAGACAAATATGTAAATATTTTTGTAGTAGAGTGGTGATTGAAAAATTTATAATGGCTACAGGGAAAACAATTCAAATATTAATTAATAAGGAATTGATTCCCTAAATTATGATTCATTCATACAATGAAGTATTGTGTCAGTTTTAAGAAGAATGAGGCAGATTTGCCTTGCAGTGATTAAGAATTTAAACTCAATAGTTTGACTACAGGAGATTGCATTCTTCTGAGCCATCTATGAATGCACGAATTTGGGCAAGTCACTGAACTTCTCTGTGCTCTTGTTTCCTCTTTTATAAAATATGGACTAGACCAATGATGGTGAACCTTTTAGAGCTTTCAATGATACAAACAGCCTGTTGCAGCATGCGTGGCATAAGTTCGCCACCACTGGACTAGAGTGTAGTCCATTCACAGGGTAAAACACTTAGAACATTGACTGGTATATAGTAAGTGCTACATAAGTGCTTTCCATCATCATTTATTAAGCATTGATTTTCAGATAGGAAAATACACATATGATCTTGCATTTTCAGAAATGCTTTACCTATTGGTCCAATCGACTTCTTTAAAATTCTATTGTATTTCTTAGCATGCTTCATGTATTAATTGAAATACCACATTCATTAAGACACGGGCATGTGTCAGGGATCAGGCAATGGGAACCATGTCCTGTAAGAATTAAGTGGCTCCTTATTCTACAACATCATTGACTTCATAAGCATTTTCTGAAGCAGAAGCTCAGTTATACATCTGACCTTTGGCAAGACAAAGCTATGGATTTATGCAGAAGGCACATTGCCCACCAAGAAATCATCCCTGAATAAATCCATTGGTAGGTTGCTTGAATTTTTTGTGGGGATATAAAACATCTGCTGCAGTGTTTGGACTCACAGCTAGGAAACAATAGCCAAATGTTTATTTATTTCTATTTTGTGGGAAGGGTCATTGGGTGGCCCTTGCCCTTGTGCCTGTTGGGTCTCTGACCTGCAAACACAATAGATACACAATGATACTTAATGTTGAAATAGCCTTACAGGGCAAGGTTTATCAGTTTGCAAAAGTATTACTTGATTTTATCCTCACAACAACTAACAGCACTGAATTAATTTGGGTGAATGATTTTTCCCTTCTTGTACATAAGGGAATGGATGCTGCTGTTGAAAATCACTTGTGTTGATGAACACAAATAGTAGTTAGTGAAATAGTACTAAAACTTCAAAATAGTAATAGTAGCTGTGTTGGACTAATTAATGGTCAAATGAGTGGGAACCCTCAGCTGAACCAAATCCGCTGTTCTGGGCGTGGAAGATTCACCTGAGGATTGTCGCCAGTCACATAAAAAGAGAACAGGAGGGAACAATAGCATGGTGCTGATTTTGCTGAAGAAGCTGCTTTTCAGCAGTTTTTCTTCAAAGGAGTTTTGGCTGCTGTCTTCCTTTGGGAGAGCTTCAATCCTTGTCTTCATTTCGGATGTCATCTCCTGGCTTCAAGTGCAGATCTCTAGCTTTCTGGCACAGAACCTTCTCCACCCCCTGGGACAGACTTTCTAGCTTCCATCACTGGCCCTTGTGTCTTTCTGGTGCAGATCCTCGATACGGACTTGCATGGGACATTGCTGTAGGTTCCAAGCCCTTGACTGGACCCTTTGGGTCTCCAGTGCACAGACAGATGTCTGCACTCTTCTGCATCTGACTCTAGTAAGCACTGACTAATACAGTAGCTGAGACTTTAGTTCAGATCTGCTGAATTCAAGTCCGACGTTCTTTCTATCATTCATTCATTCATTCATTCAGTGTAATAACTTTGGTAAAAGCTATCTTCAGTGGGACTCAGAGAACTAAAAGGCATTCCCTATCCCTTACACCTTCTTAATTTGACTGGTGTCTTATTTTCTCATTGCTGGGACAAAATACCCAACACTCACAAGTTAAAGGAGGAAAGGCTAATGTTGGCTTACAGTTTGTAGAGGCTTGAATTGATAGTTGGCTGGCTCTAAGGCAAGATGGCATGGCAGAGGAGAAATAGTCTATGGAAGGGCAGGCAGGAGGCAGGAAGAAGTGAGTCTGCCTTCTTTTTTATTCCATCCAAGCTACAAGTCTATTGGTTGGTGCCAATCACACCCAGGGTGAGTCTCCTGTTTTAAGTAAATCCATCCAGCCACACCCAGAACCATGCTAATCCAATCAGTGGACTAATGCAATCACCCATGATTCAATTTTCACAAATACTCATCCAGTCACTCCCCAAAGCACCACCTGAGACTGCATGAAGCTTTGGGGAACATTTTAGATATAAACTGTAACAACTGGGGAGACAAAACTCAAAATGCTAAAAAGTTGAGTGTCATATGTAGCTGTAGAAAAACTTATTTTGAGCTCGTGATTGTCCAGAGAAACCTAGTGGAGGAGGGAAAGTATATGCTGTCCTAGAAGTGATAATGAGCTTTAGTGTAATTGTGAAGGTTGGGAAAAGGTGGCAAGCAGCGGTAGCAGCAGCACAGATCTGGAGCACATAATTAACTCGCCCCCTGTTGAGAGGGACAGGAGGAAGAGAAGCTAGAACTGACGAGAGGACTTGTGGATTAAGAAGATCAGGCTATCGATGTGCAGCTTCACAGGTCAGGCTGAGGCATTTGGCCATGACTTTCTACGCAACAGGGAGTCACCAGAAACTATTTGGTAGAGAAATGAAATAGCAGTTTTAGGAGGATAAGTTTGGCAATACTAAGATAAACTGGAAGAAGCTAAATTATGGTGGAGAGAGGTACTCGTAAGTGGGAAACTGATACTCCAATTGTAAGTGCATTGCAAATGAAATATTTAAGCAATAAACCCACAGTAGGGAAAGTGGCATTTTACTATAGACAGATCATTTACTTTTATCCCTCATGTTACTCTAAGTTCAACAGTGCAAAATTATAAACAAATATAGAGGAAAACATTTGTGAATGTAACAATGAATTACTTTTCAAGTCTCCTTGTCTCGCTGACATGTTTTCCCAACTGAAATCACTGATGTTAGAAACCTCCACTCACTTTACAAAATAATACCTTAGGACATGTTCATGGCCACTTTGTTGAAGATAATTATGGTCTGAATTCACAGTGAAGGCAAGCCATACCTCTGAATTTCAAGAATGTGCTTGCATTTGGGTTAAATAGCAAATAGATCCAGAAATAGCTGAAACAATATGAGGTATGATGGACAAATATAGTGATTATTTAAATTAACAGAATATATTACAATAAAAGGCATATTGCCATTAATCCCTCTCAAAATACTCCCCCTTGCTTTGAACACACTTATCCCATTATTCTTGCTATTTTCTTTCTTTCTTTTTTTTTTTTTTTTTTGTGGGTACCGGGGGTCGACCTCAGGACCTCGCGTGCCAGCAGGCGCCTGTGCTGCTGAGCGATATCACCGGCCCTTTTTTCTTATGTGGGCTCCGGGAGTCGAACTCAGGCCCTCGTGCTTGCCAGGCAGGCGCTTACGCTGCTGAGCCATCTTACTGGCCCTCTTGCTATTTTCTGAAGCAGTTCTGGAAGTTCTCTTTCATGAGTGTCTTTAGTTGCATTGCTGTGGCTGCCTCAATATTCTGAATCAATTCAAGACTTTTACCTTTTCATGGTCATTTTGACTCTGGGGAAGATCCAGAAGTAACATGGTGCCAGGACCAGTGAAAAAGGTGGAGGAGACACACTGTAATGTTTTTAGACACCTACTTTTCCATTGGATGGTGCTTGGCAGCAACATTCACTGTATTTTTGAACATATCTTGTAAAGACATGAAAAAAGACTTCCAGAACTGCTTCAGAAAATGGCAAGAATACAGGATGAGTGTATTCAAAATGAGAGGGAGTATTTTGAGGGGGGAATAATCACAATGTATCTTTTACTGTAATACATTTTTAAAATTTAAACATTCACCATAGAGTTTGATCATACCTTGTAGATAATTGACCTTTATATATTTGAGGAAAAAATGTCTCTGCACTTAAATTAAGGATATAGACACTAAGGGTACTCTGCTGTTTAAATATCTGCCCTAGTGCATGGATATGTGTAGATTGAGTGTAGCAATAAGAGATAAATGTAGGAGGGAATCTGAGCAGAATTCAAAAGAGAAGAATTTAGATCAACACAAACGGGAGAACATGCACTTCCATTTTTTCATGGCCATACATAATAGGGGTTGATATTGGCATTTAATCCACAGTGCAGCTATCCTTGCACTGTAGCTAATTATGATGATAATGATAATATTCCATTTACATATATATGTATTGCTTATTTTCATAGATATCTTCAATGCTAAGTATAATTATCCTCAATTTACACTCCACTACTCTTCTGATTCATTTCCCAGATTGAATATTATAGGTGAATATTTCTCCATAAAAGGAGAGTATCCAAAGAGAAAGTAGTTTTTGGCACACGATGAAGGTAGTTTGGAATCGAGTACAGCAGCAATATAGGAAAGATAAAGCCTTGAAAAGGAGGACCAGCAAGTCTAAAGTAGCTGCCAGGATAAGATGGTCAAGGGAAGGAGCCATTTAGATAAAATTTCAACCAAAAGGCATGTGGATCTGGAGAACGTAGGTGACCCCTCAAGCAGTAGCAACAATCAGTTGGAGGGCACATATTGGAGGTTAAACATATAAACTTCATGTCTTACGGGTTTATATTTGGAAAAAACATGAGATATCCAAGCAGAAGTAGCATTCAGGCAGCTAGTTTGTGAAATACAAACTTAGACAAATTATTAAAAACAGAGAAATAATAAGAGATGTCAGCGTAATTTTAATAAAACCTATGAAAATGAGAAGAGAAGAAGGCTTAGGTCTAATACCTATAATGTAAAAAAACAATAATAAAATGTAGAAGAATAACTGTAGATGTGAGTGGGAGGTAACATTCCCAAATTCAATGAAACTACAGGGTCACCAAACATATTTGAATTTTGGATTAATAAGGAAATGTTTTCAGGTATAAGCATGTCCCAAATGTTATGTGGAACATACTTATTATTCTGAAAAAATACACACTGTTTATCAAAAATTCACATTTATCTATTTAACAAGGTCTCCTGTATTTTATCTGGAAAATTATATCATTTTGACATGAAAACATGTCAGAAGCTGCAGAAATGTAAAACTATCATGGGAAACATTTATCCAATAGTCTCTTCCTGTACATGAAATATTAGTTTCTCAGTTTAGTAAAGAAATGAAATGAAGAATATTATTTATATCTCGCATTCTGGGTTATTTAGGAATGTCAAGTCATATGCAACTTTGGAAGATGCACTTAGATGTTTGTTGCAAATAGTTTCCTGTTTATTGATTGCAGAACTTTGTCAGAATGCACCCATACTTGTTAAAGATTGATACCCTTTAATGAATCTTCTTGCATAAAAATATAATATACTCTGCATCATGTATCCCATATAAAACTATTTTTCTAAAAATACAGTAAAAAGTTAACAGTACTAACCACCAGAGTCAGCAACAGTGCAAGAATGTGAAGATTCTTTTTTTAAGTACAATTTGATTCCAAGGTATTAGTTTTCATTGTGCTTTGTCATCGAAAAGTAGGTACATTAAATTCATATTTAGTAATGCATCTTTGAGTTCTTCCGGTAGTGTAATCCACTAGAACAGTCACCTTCAAAAATGATAAAAAATATTCCCAAGACTTTATATTGATTTTTAATCATTATTTAAACTGAAAGGCTGAAGACATTTTGCAGCTCAGAAACATTCTATTCAAATTGTATCTCCTTTTTTTCTAAATCACTTCTTGCCTCATATACTATGGTTACAATTATTAAAGTGATAAATATTATTCTTGATATACCATGAAGTAAAGTTCATAAGCTTGTCATTAAAAATGTATCTATCAATTAAGACTTTTTACTTTCGTAGGGTAGATATAAATGTTAAACTATCCATAAGTGCTATCTGACATGGAGAACATTCTGCAACTTATAAAAATATAATATATTAAACAAATGAGAGATAAATGCTAGATAGGCTTTATCTAATTATAAAATAAAAATACTTTTTAAAAAATACTGGTTCAATCTAACTGAAGCTCATAAAGCATTTAGAAACACATTGAAGACAACTACATTTCCCAAGTGAAGAATAGATATATCTGGAATAATCTTAACATCTTTTACAGATGAGTCATTTGAATGACAGGACAAGCTTAACTGTTTCTTTTAATATTTTAATTGCTTTCCTAGGCAATGTATTTTGCCTATTTGAGCCTCCACTTCCTTATCTGTAAGATGTTAATAATATTTGTTATTGGGATTAAAGGAAATAATACATATAATTGTATACAATATTGTTTCAGTTATATAAAATGAACTTCTTTAATAGCAGTTGTTGTTATTTTTACTTACTATTGTCATTTTTAATGAATTCAAACTCATGACTATGGACAAACAACATAGAACCCATGAAAAAAACGTGGAATAAAAGAGAAGATGAATAAAGTAGGAAAGACTTAATAATATATTTGTCCTAAAAGAGGTGTAATATATTAAAGAGAGGTGTAATATATAAAAGAAAATAGAAAACATCTCCTTTTTGTAAAGAGACAAAGGATTTAAATGAAATGAATGCAATGAAAGGAAAACCTCAGGAATCAAAATAATATTCATTGGAAGAAATAAAACGCTAAGTTGATTTTGCACAAAATGTATTCAGCTATGAACCTTAAAACAACTTAAAATTATTAGTAGCTAATTTATAAAAATAAATATTACTATACATTAATTAGAATTATACAGCATCAATTGTTGGAATGTCTTAATAATTAATGCCATGCCACACATAGTGTCTATTCAACATGAGAATATCTTTGAATCAAGCAAAGATACAACTATTTTAATTATATTTTGATCTGTGTTATTTTAGTCAAGATTTTTGAATATTTCTAGTTCCTTCTCCTACCTTTTCCTATTATTCTTATGCATTTAAGTATTCATTCAGTAAGTATTTATTGAACATCTACTATGTACCTAGTACTCAGCAAAGTGTTAGTGATACTATCATGGGCAAGCTATATATGTTTTGTAGCCTTCTCAAGCCTGTAGTCCTGTGGATGCAGAGTCATTAAACAAATAATCATAAAAACAAAATGTAAAATGCTGACTGAGACAAATAGTACAAAGGCTGGATATTATTATTAGGGAGGAGATTTCCTGAAGATGAGATGATGGATCTGAGGTACAAAGTATAACAAAGTAATGGGAAGGGAGTAGTATTACAATCCATGGAGCCAGACTAATTAGAGCTCTGTGATGAGAGAAAACAGTGACTGAAAGGATGTCAGTGTGGTTGGAGCCTAGAGAGTAAGGGCGAATTTGATGCAACAAAGAAGATAGCTTCAGACCACCGGTAATATATTTAAGAGTTTTGTTTTTCCTTGTCCTACTAGGAAAGCGAAGTCATGAAAAAGTTTTAAACCAGGGAATGATATAGTCTGTTCAGTATTTTTCTTTGTGGTACTAGGGATTGAACAACAGGGTGTATGCACTGAGCTATATCTCCAAACATTTTTTTTAAAATTTGCACTGAGTTACATGCCTAGCCCTTTTGAAAATTTTGAGACAGGGTCTTGCTGAGCCCTGTTCTGCAATTTTAAAAAGGTCATCTTGAGGGCCGGTGATATAGCTCAGCAGAATAAGCGCCTGCCTGGCAAGCGCGAGGTCCTGAGTTCGGTTCCTGGTACCCACATAAAGAAAAAGGTCATCTTGAGAAGAGGAAGAGGATGGATTGCAGGGGAGCTAAAGTAGATGCCAACAATACAGTTAGGAAGTTAGAGCAATAGTGTGGTGAGCTGTAGTGGCAGCTTTGACTGCAGCAGCAGTAGTGGTGATGGAGAGAGGTTGGCGGACCCAATTTAGAGGTAAAATAAACAGGAATTGGTGATCTCTGCTTATGGAAATGAGAAAGGTAGAAGTGACAGCGACAACTCTTAGGCTTCTGGCTTGTATAAAACAGGATAGAGAAGGTGCTCATAATGGAGGCAGGGAACAGTGGAAACAGATGAAGTCCTTTTGTCTAGGAAGTTTATCAGCTCAATTTTAGTCAATTTTAGTAACATTGATTCTGAGATGTTTTTGAAGCATTCCAGGAAAGATTTCAAGAAAACAACTGGAAATTCAGACTTGATACTTAGAAAGGAGATCTGCCTGGAAGCTGAAAAATGGGATTTTTTTTTTATAGGTAGTGATTCGATTCAGGAGCATGGGTGTCTTCATTTGGTAATGAGGAAAGAAGTGAACATGGAAACAAGTCATTATGTCCTCCAATATTAGTGACCAGGTAGAGGAGGATGCATCTGCAACAGAAATAGAAATATAAAGCACAAAAAGGAAAGGAATAAAGATACTTTAGCATCTTAGGCAAGAGAAGAGTATTTCAAAATGAAGAGACTGATCAATGATATCAAATCTTGTTGCTGTACATTAAGATGAGAACTGCAAAGGATCCATTGGCAATACAGAGGTTTGGCAGTGAAGGTGAAGTGGTAACTTGATTGGCTTTGGGATCTGCTGGAGGATTGATGGAGCAAACTTCTGAGAATGTCTGAATAGGACATAAATGTGTGTTGTTGGTATCTAGGTATGATCCTTTGCCCCTTCCTCTCTGACATTGTTCTTCTGTTCTGACCCCTGGCTGGTATGAACTAAGCATCTTTGCTTCGCCATACCCTTCCATCATGATGTTTCTGTCTTGGAGCAAGCTTGCATGGACTGAATCACCTAAAACCATGAGCCAAATTAAAGCTCTTGTCCTTTAAATTGTGCTTGTCAGTTATTATGTCCCAGTGATGGGAAAGCTAACTAGTGCAGAAAATTGGTAGCAGAAAAGTTGGGTCATTTCTGTGACTCTACTTGATCATGTGGCTTAGAGGCTTTTGAAACATGTTTGCAGGAGGAGTTTGGAAAGGTTTGGAGATGCAGAGTACAGAAATATTTGAATGCTGCAAGCAGCATCTGATGGGTGATTCTAGTTGAGTCTCAGAAGACAAGAATGTTGATAAGAATGTGGACAGTAAATTCCAGTCACAGGAGGTTTCAGTTGGGAATTGAATTCCCAACTGGCAAGGGCTTCACTGGCAATTGAATTGTGGTTTATCTGTGTTACACTTTGGCAAAAAATCAATTTTGCCCATGTCCTGAGACTGTGGGAGACTGAAATTAAGGGTGGCGGACTAGTTGATCTCGGAATTCCAATGCAGTCTAATATTCAGGTGGTGGCATAAGTACTGCTGGTTACTTTTAGCCAGGTTTATAGTGAAAATAAGGAGCAAAAAACAGTGAACAAGTTGAAAACTTAAATTTTTCTCCAAAAGGAACAATGTGTAAAGATGAAACAAAATGATGTTTGGCTGCTAAAGAAACTACAAGTTAAAAAAAAAAAACTTTTTTCTTGTACAGGAACAAGAAAAAAGATACCTCGAGGGCATCTCAGGTATAAGCAATACTCTACACATTGCAAGTTCTAGGGTGCAGAAGTGTCAACCTGTCATTTGAAAAGAGTGGCCTTGGGGCCCGTGCTCACAATAGGCCCCACATGGAAGTGGTTCCTAGGATTCATTCTACCATGCTCAGTCATTCAGGCATTCAGGGCCCACTCTGACCAAAAGCCAAAGGTGCTGGCTATTGCTTATGTTGTTGGCAGACCTTGTGTCAACATGTGATGCTGGTTTTACTGGCATGTAACTGTTATTGGGTCATCGAGGGTTCCATCCAGACTTCAAAGGAAGGCCTCAGAAGCTAGGCAAAGAGCTCATGAGAAGGCAATGCAGGAAGTTGTGGAAATGAAGCTGAATGCACAGAGGAGACCCCAGGAAGTTGGAGATGCCAGGAAGAATGTCTGCTGAGGAATACTGTAGGCAGTGAGCAGAGTTAGCCCCAGAGAGGGGCCACGTGAGTTGAAAATTGTAAGGCCATAGAGATGGGGCTATCCAAGCCCTCTGGAATTCACATGGGTCTTGGGTACTAGATGTGGAGCAACAGGACTTGCTGTTAACCCTGCTGAGTTCTGGTCTTGCTTTGTCCTGATTATTTTCTATCCTTCTATTCCTCCTTTTGGAATAGGAATGTATCCTGTGACATTGTTCTTTGAGATTAGGTAACATGATTTGAATTTTGCAGAAGTTCATAGCTAATAGCTTACCTTAAATCTCAGAAGAAACTTTGACTTGGACTTTTGAAATGGCAGAATTGTTGAGATTTGGGGGAAGGAAGTGTTTGGGAATCAAGTCGATAAAACCTGGGATGTGGCACTTAGTCTGAAGTGTCAGTTTGATTGGCTTTGGGATCCGTCTGGGCTGAGGCATTGATGGAGCAAACTTATGGATGTGTCTGTTGGATTATGGAGGTGTGACTTTTGGATCTGTCTGGTTCCTCAACCCTTCCTTTCTGCCACTGTTTCCTTGATCTGTTTCCTAGCCTCCACGAACAAAGAATTTTTGCTCTGCTATACCCTTCTGTCATTATATCCCTCCCTTGGGCCTAGCTTGCCAAGGACTAAATCAGTGAAACTATGAGCCAAATTAGATATTTCCTCCTTTTAATTGCAAGTGTAAGGTATTGTGTTCCAGAGATGGGAAACCTGAATAATACCGGTCATCAGTGACTTTAGTTGTGATGTTACTGAAAGCCTGCTTGAGTGAATTAAGAATGAGTGGAAGTTGAGGAAATGCAGACAGATCATAAGAATAGAGGACTGTTTTATGAGATTTGCTTAGGAAATGAGAAGAGGTAGGAAAATAGCCAGAAGGAGTGTGGGGCTTGGTGAGGTGTTTTTAATTTTATTTTTTTTAATGATGGAGGCTTAAATATGAAGAAATTTAGTGGGAGGGTATATATGAAGAAACTGAATATACAAAGGGGGAAAGAGATAATTTCTTGTATATCATGGGGAATTCTGAAAGGGGTGAGACCCTGGGATGGGGGGATGTTGTCTATAGACCAAAGAAAATGTGGCTCCTACAGTGTTGACGGGGGTATATGAGTTTGGATCCGGTATGAATATAAAGTTTGTAGCAGAGAGGAAAAAAAAATCCTCATTAGGTGGCTTGTATTTTCTCTGTAAAGGAGGAAGTAAGGTCATTTGGAAGGAGAGGGATATGTGGTAGAGTAGTTGATGAATAAAGTAACTTGGAGGATGTTTAAAACAGACATTTGTGGAGAGTGGGAATATGAATTAAAAAGATACAGTAGGGTAGCTAGGCAACAAATATTTTCAACAAGGTTCCCAGCTTGAGCCTAAAATATGTTTCCTGTGGGAATTATTCACGACTTTAGGGCCAGTTGGGGAGACTTCCAGATGTTAAGGGTTAGCGTATTCTGCTGTAGTGTAACAGGAATGAAATTGTTGTACAAAGTTGTAATGCTTATATTAGTTCAAATTAATAAAGATGACAAAATCATTGCCAGTAATACTTCTGCATTATTCCTTTCAGGAGCTAGTAGAAAAGGATGAACTTAATCTGTATATTTCTGGAGTGAAAGTTTAGGGAAACATTCTTGGCAAATAGAAGAAAACAGAAATATGTTGCGGAGGCAGAAGAGGCTTATTGAAATTTCAAATCAGAAAATTCTAAAAATGAAGGAATGATGGATTCAAATATGGTAGTTGGCATGTTTGCCTGATTTCTTACATATTAAAGGTTTTCCTATCTTTCTCTTTTGGTTTCCACTAATCCCCGAAGGATGATCAATGCTTTTTCCTTCACTTAATTCTCAATCAAGGACTTTGGAGAGCCAGCCTCCATTAAAATACCAGCTTCAAGAGTTCTCCATGATGAATGCAATTAAACATCCGGCTTGAAACTCTGTACTATGAAGGCATATGAAGAAAGAGTGATGCTATGTGTGACTTTTGATAACTTACTTTCTAGGATCTAAGTTTTGAGATGGAAGGGCATGGTGAAGAAGCCCTGTATAAATGGCATATACTATATGGAGCACATATATCATTCATAAGCTTACCTAATTTATATCCCTATTCAAATGTCCATGATGCTATTTTTTCCTGTGCGTCTATAAATTTGTAATGATGATAATATGTTCTCAGATTATCTCAGAGCCATGTAAGGTACTCGTAAGGTAATGGACAATAAAGGGTTTAATTTGTGTTGACAAATAGCAAGGACAGCAAAGACATAGGAATATTGCCATTGGCTTTAAAGGTAACTATGAATTGAGGTGAGTTTTCCTCATGAGTTTCTGATTAATCTAGAAGGAATTTCTTTTTAAGCCCACTCATCATGTCCTGAGTGGCTACCAAGCAGTAGGCAGTGTTTGAGGTGAATATATCAAGCATGGTCCTTGCCCTTATGAAGCTTGTTATCAGGTCATGTAAGCACCTCACTTTACAACTGGACCAAGACACGTTGGGAAAATACTCACGTACCCTTCCGAATGGCCTGATTTCTAGCAACAGCCTTTCCAAAGCCTTCAGGTGCCCATGTTTACTTGACTGTCAGTGTTCCTTAGAAATAGGTCTGTTTTCTACCAAAGTTATTACTGTTCTAAGTTCAATACCATTATTGTTAGTGTGTACACCACCATTCTTTATGATGGTAAAAGGTGTAATAACTTTAAAAAGTCATGAACCAAGATTAGTGGGAAAGGTGCAGAATTATAATTTGCAACTTAGTTTCCATTTTTGAAAGGAGGTGTGATTTATTTGCGTTAGCTTGCTAGTATTAGTGGAGATTAATTTGTATTGACATATAGCAGTTTCTTGATTTCTTTTATTTTGTTTCCATAATACCTGGTTTTAGAGCATCACCATGGTAGTTGCTAAGTAACCACAACACTCCTCTGGCTCTAAGATTTTATTGTATGAAATATAAAATTATGTGTTATAGATAGCATTTCATTTAGATATATTCTCTTCCCATTATGCTAACAAGATTCATTATTCATATTCTACAGCTTGTCTACCCAAATAGAGAGTTGAAATTACCATTGCTTTCAAAGTAAAAGCAGAAATGTTGACATAAATTAGCTACTTGGCTGAACTTATTTATCAAACTCACCAATTAATTGCTGGAGTTTCTACTTCACTGCCTGGCCATACTTAGGGCAGTATTCAAACTTAATGACAGCATATTTGTATGGGAGTCTTACACAACATGGGAAATTTCTTCTTTAGGGATAGCTGTCGAATGAAAACACATTTGTGTACACAGTTGTAACAAGTATATTTAGATGTATACCCAAGGATACTCTGACTTTCTTTTATTTGTTTTCTAAGAAGGGTTCTCTCCACAATTTCCCCTATGAATGCTGGAAAAAAGAATGATAAAGAAAAGTTGGGAGGACATGCATACAGTGATGCATACAGTTTGTGCATCATTCTGGATCCAATTCACCTACCCCAATATTTTAAGGAAAATAATTCAGACCTTGTATCTTCAAGGAATTCAAAATCCTTTGAGAAAATAGTATGGAATAGGATAATTGCAGGGATGGGATTTCTACCACAGTAGAGTTTCTTGCATTTATGGAAGTACAGATGACAGCAAATAAATCTACTTGGTCAGGGGAAGTTTCAGGCAGCACACTGTAGGGAAAATAAATGGGGCACAGAGATGACTTATTATTATGGACAAATTCATATCCTTCAACAAACACACAGATATTCTGGATAACGAAGTTTAAAATGATTCTATCTGCACATACATACATGCAATACATGTACATGTCCCTATACGTGCACACACAGATTGATCAACAGATAGTAGATAGATAGATAGTACTTTCAGCTCATAGAAGTTGCCATAAATGAAAAGAAAAAATTAAAGCTTAAGCAGTGACTATAACCTTCTGTATACGAAATCCTGTACCAGATTGTGTGTATGTGTGTGTGTATGTCTGTGTGTGTGATGGACAGAGGGCCAGGACTGGGATCTATGTAGAAGAACGAACCTATTTTTTTTTAACATGAAGCTTGAATGTATACAAAAAGACATACCCCAAACTAGAAGTATACTAATGACCATCTATCGTAGACTGGCTAAATTGCAGTATAATGTCACACAGCATTACAATAAAGCTATTAGAGGTGATGAAATCCAACTCCATGCAACCACACACAAGAATCTCAGAAACACAATATTGAGAGAAAGAGTCAGGAACAAAGGATGATATGTTGAATAACTCTATTTATATACAGTTCAAAGACAGACAAAAATAATCCATGGCTTTAAAATTCGGTGTAGTGGTACGGTCAATAGTGAGAAGACAGTAACTGCAAAGAGATATGAGAGGGGCTTGTAGAATGTATGTAATATGTTCTGTTTGGATTATAATTCATGTTTGCATGCTGATTACACAAGTGAATATTTATAAAATTTCATTTAGCTGTATACTTATGTGTTCTTCTCTGTATGTATATTACATTTCAGTAAAATTTTCGAAAAGGACACTGGAAAAAATTTCAACTGTCATTGAAAGCAGTAAAGAAACTCAACTTCTATCTCCTTGCTCCTATTGTATAAAACAAAGAAAGAAAACAACCCATGAAAAATCTGCTACATGTGCCTAGGCATGGTTTCTATATTATACAAGGCTAAGCCTACAAGCCCTAAAAACAAAGCAAAAGTAACAATGGGACAAGGACCATTAAAGTCTGTATGTGGTTCCCCTAAAAAGAAACAAAAGACCATTTTGTAGGGGTATTTTTGTGACCCAATATACAAGAAACTCAAAGAAAAAAAAAATAAAAATGAAATAATAGCTCCAAACTGAAGATTATTTCCATAAAATACTTAGAAATTATGACAAAACAAGCCCTAATGTGGAAGACTCAGTTAATGGGACAAATTGCTGATTTAGAAACCCCACGAATGCGCACAACAATAATTTGGAAAAGATATAAAACAAGTTTAAAGTTATAGAAAAGATAAAATAAAATCCAAAACTCATAATGAAGGACTCAGAGAGCAATTGTTTGAAAAACAACACATGGAACATCAATAAATGAAATGGAAAGATAATATTGATAGCGACAATTCAATCATCTCTCCAAGTGAGCTTGAATGATGGACAGATACAGGGCATTCATCCAGCAAATCAAGAATACATCTTTTTCAAGAACACATGGAGTATTCACAAAAAAATGACCTTACACTAGGTTGAAAAAGAAACCCAAACAATTAGTAAAGGATTTATGTCATGAACACCACATTTTGTGATTACAACAAAATTAAATAAAACAAGATAAATAGTTGTAAGGAAGCCAACATAATCATTTTCTTATTATGCTTGTTAAAGAAAATTATACTTTTACATAACTTATGTATCCATAAAAAAACTAATAAAATTATGATTTATTTATGATTAAATGATGGAAAGCACCTCATTTGAGAAAAGAAGAATGCAGCTAAATTGGTACATAGATGGTTGATTTCAGCTATATATAAAAATTTATATATGAAAAAATGCTGAGAAGTAATGTGCCATATTCAACTCAGGAGTATGGAAGAAGAATAAAGTCAAAATAAAGAAAACAGAATAGAACAATACAATTTTCTGTATTTAGTTTTTGAAAAAGAATTTTCTGGGTAGATCAATAAATCATAATACACAAAAGTTATTAAAAAACAGACATCAAACAAGTTTGTCTTAGAGTGGAGCAGAGTTGGCAAAAATAAAATAAAGTATCAGTTTAAGAGATATTGTAACAGTAGCATATAGAGATTAAAACATGATATGAGAAGATTTAAAATGACATACAGTAAATGTGAAAACTTATACAATGGAATTTTTCTAGAAAAATATTTTAAAAATTGAGATAGTATATATATGATGAGTTGATGGTTCATATTGGTTCTAGTTCTCAAATCAAATCTGTGTTAGCTTTTTCTTGCTGTGATAAAATACATGACATATACAGATTATAAGAGGAAAGGTTTATCTTGGCTCACAGTTTTAAAGGTTACAGTTCATGGTTAGCTGGTTCCATTGCTGTGAGCCTGAGGGGAGGAAAAGCATCATGGCGGAAGTGCATATTGCAACAAAGCAGCTTACCTCATGGCAGCCAGGGAGTGGAGAGAGTCAGGAAAAGAGAAGAGACCAGAGATCAGATACAGTCCCCAGGATCAAACCATTATGATCCACTCCCTTCCATTAGGTCCCACCTCTTCTTTCCTTCACTTCCCAATAAGGCCATCATTTGTGATACCATCAGTGGGTTCACCCAGTGATGAACTTAGAGCCCTCATGAGCCAATCACTTCTCAAAAGCCAATAAGCAAACCTTTGGTACAATGAGCCTTTTGTAACAATTATTTCATTTCTATAACACTGTCATAATATTTTAAAGTAAACATGCTATTTTAAAATGTTTTTTAAAATTTCAGATTAAAGATCTATCTAAAGCAATTCATATCACATGCATTTGAACTTGTAGATATTACTTAGCATTTACATTTTTTTTTGCAACCACAGCTGTGAATCCTGTTCTTCCCAAAAGCTCTCAGCACCACTTCTTTAACAAGAGTTTAAAAGAGCAGAGTCTCATATTTCAATGCCATTAGAAAATAATTGATTTCTTGAGGCATGATCCTAATGCAGTTGATAATATTCCAGGCTGGCATAGATTTAGGCTTTTCCTTTGTCTTGCTAAAACTTGCTGTATAATTCAAGAGTCATTTTATTGATCCACCTGATCCAATTAATCTATGAATTATATTTTAACCTTATCACCCCATTGTAACTGTGAGAAAGTATTTCAGTTTGACATATTTCTTACCCATCTTAACCTCTTGATATAAAAAGGCAGCATTTCCTAGCAGTAGGTATTGCCACAAAATATATGAACCAGAAAGAACTGGCATGAGTGAGGCTTGATCTAAATCAACTCTGAAAGAAAAAAGGATGAAAATGACAAAGAAATGTCACATTTCATAACATAGTTTACTAAACAGTTATAAACATGATGCAGTTATGCTCTCACATACGTGTGTACACCTACACACACCCATCTGCACCCACATAAACCAAGAGAAGCTAGGCAATGCACACATTGTTTCCTCCTTCCCATTTTGCAGATGAAGAAAGAGACTCAAAGTTTGAGAGTCCTCTGTCAAGGTCATATAGTTAGCAAATATTTGTGGCAAGACTTGCGTTAAAATTTACTCCTTTGCTCTGCAGACTAACGTAATTTGAGGACAGTTACTAGGAGTAAGGAATTCATTCATATTTTCACTGATTTTTTCCTGACTTATTAATCACTATCTTTATTATCTAGTATGTGCCAGGCACTTTGAGGCCTCAGTATATAATTGGTTTCCCTTTTTGTGCTATTTGCCTATTTTTGATAGCAACAATTCCTTCTATGCTTCTTTGGTACTCTCTGGCTCCAACCATTTGTTATTTTCAGCAATCAAGAGGTTGCATTGAAGCAAAGCAGGATTGGATACTATGGGTTCCCATAACTGGGGGTGGATCCTGTCAAGTTGTTTTCATTTTTGTGCAGAGAAGAAATGGATATTTGCTGAGCAGAATGTTTCTTTGAATTGAGCCATAAATCAATTCTTATGGAAAGGTAAGAGGAAACATTGAAAATGGGGGAAAACACCATGCACAAATTTCAATCTATATTGAGAAATTGTCTCAAATGTCCTTGATACATTTTGCTAGATGTTGGAAATTTAGGATAACTATTACTTGGCTGGGGACATAGCATATGTTTGATTGTTTGGCACGGCAAAGGTGTATGACTGAAATCTACAAATATCATTTGGCTACTAAATGTAAGGTGACCCTATGTTATGGCCCCTGGCCAGCTTATTATTATTATGGAGGCCCAGCCTTTGTATCTGAGTTTATTTACTTGGAAAGATTTAAATGTGTTTAACTTCTACACTACAGTCTGCCAATGACTCTAATGAAAAAAAGTTATAAAAGGTTCCATGATGTTACAAAAACTCGTTAGGTAGAAGTTGCTTGAATATTACTTGTTTTCAAACTAACCAATTGTTTAACTAATTAAAATACGTTTTCATGCGAAAAAAGTTTCTGCATTTGTATCAACACAGCCAAAGCATCGCTCATTTCCAAGAGGGCAAACAAACTGGTATTGGAATCCCTCTTCATTGCAGCTTAGCAAAGGTGTCATAACAAAAGCATTTGTCCAAGTTCTTGAGGAAATACAATCAGAGTTCATGGGAGAGGGGTTGTGCATGAATACTAATGTTATTTTTATGTTCTCACTCTCTTAAAAGAAATATAGATGTGTTTTAAAAAACAAAAGCATTCAATATTCATTCCTTTTCAGATGAACTTCCATTAAGCAATGTTTACATTTTCTTGTGAGTGTTGTGCGTGGGGTTGATATATCCACCTGGGTGATGCCCCGGACCAGGTCCCTGTGTTGTTAACTTGTGTAATTATTTGCCAGGTCCATTGTAAGCAGTCAGCCTTCTCTTCCTGCCTGCTACCCGTTAGCATGCAGAGCAGAACTTGTGTGGAAGTACTGAGGATATTTAGGTCATTTAACTGCAGTAGTAAAATATGAATTAACAGGAAAATTGCTGACATCATTAGCATAAAGCATTAACATCTGCAGGTTACACATGCCAAATGCATAATATCTGTTAATTGTAGTTGTAATAGGAGACTATTGGGAATGTGAACCAGGATTTATGGAAAAAATTTCCTACTTTCAGAAGCACAGAACTCTACTTATACTGTTTAATTTATAAAAATGAAAATTCTACACATGGGTAGGAGTATAGATAACTGAAACATTTTTGAGAATGAATCCAAACTGTTTATTTCTTTTCTTCCCAAAGATATTTAAGTAAATTTAATACTACTAATAAACAAGCATAAACTTTCTTTCTTTTATTTTGTGGGTACCAGGAGTCGAACTCAGGACCTTGTGCTTACCAGGCAGGTGCTTATGCCACTGAGCTATCTCACCAGCCCTCAAGCATAAACTTTCAATTCATTTGTTTAAAACACAGCAATCATTTGGTTAAAATTATTTCCTTCTATATTATTCAGTGTGGCTTTTCATCATTACCATGACATAAAGATTCATATTTCTACCAATTATTTTCAATTAACCTCAATATTTTTGTATGTTTTATTTAATTTATATTTAATTATATTTAATTTATATTTATATTTAAATTCCATCTCTGCTTATGCTATTTGAACTATATTTTTGAGGACATTGATGAAATTGATACTTTATTACAACTATGTCTGTTGGAAATATATGTGGCCTGTGTGAGCACTCAGTGATTTGATGAGTTTGAGGGATGTGGAAAGATTACCAGCAGAGGTCTTATAGGTGAAATTTGGGAGTTCGTGGAATAGGAAAATCATTGCCATTACAAGTGACTGATGAATATCCCTACAATCAACAGACTTGACTCTTCTGTCCCTGATTCTGTTTTTGAAAAAGGGCAATATTAGATAACATTTAGAAGCTTATTTTGCATTTATTTTTAAATGCAGTTTGTGATATATAACCACATTCTTCAAATGCCCTCTAAACAGGCCTGCTACTGATTGTCAGTTTTTCTCTACTTAGCAGATTTGCATTATTTTTCATTTTTTTATCACTCCTTCCAAGGGGTAATATTTTTATATTACTCCTCCCAAGGTTATGCATACTTAGAACAATTGATTGGATTCAACTAAGACTTGTACCCCGGAGGAATTTTTCCTGAATAATTAGATATTATGCAAACAGACACACAAATGGATAAAGGTTAGAAAATTGAGAATCCAAAGATATTTCACCATATAAATCTAAGTAATATCTGAAAACCTGCAAGGTATAGCTATGTTATGTGAAGGAAAAGAGTGATATTCTTGATGCAAATTAATTTTAAGCCCACAGAAAAAGTATGTAAAAACTTTAACTTCATTTTCTAAAACAACCTAATTTCTATTTTAAAATCCTGATCTCTACAGTAGCAAATAATTACTGTGAATTGATTTGGGGATTCTTCCCTTCCTTGGGGCTGTGTCTGAATCCTGAAGCAGGATATGTGTTAAGATGCTGGAGACCCATTCAGTCTTCTATTTCATATATTTACATTGGTATTTTATGAGCTGCTCATCAATTCATCCTAACTGCAGGTAAATGGGTATGCAGGTCACTTAGGTTGTCTTAGCACATTTTGTGTTACCTTAACAGAATACCCACAATTAGGTAACTTATAAAGAATAGAGATTTATTTTTTTACAGTTCTAAAGACTGAGAAGATAGAGAAGCTGGCCTCTGATAAGGGTCTCCTTGCTGAGTCATAACATGACAGAAGGCAGAAGGGCAAGAGAACATTGGGGTAAGAGAGGGAGGGAGAGAAGGAGCAAAGGAGAGAGAAAGAGAGAGAGAAACTTGCTTTTATAAAAAATCTGCTTTTGAGATAACAAACCCATTCTCATGATAAAAACATTAATCCAAATGAACCACACAGTCAGTTCTCCACAATTTGCCACTTCCTGGATCATCTCCTGGTAGCAGGGCAGAAGTCTATCCTGCCCACATATCTCACAAACTTATCCAGCGTGATTTGTCTACTCTTTGGGTCTTGGAATTCTGAGACCCAAAAATATCCACTCTCTCCTGGCTTTCCATTTGATTATCTGTTTCCCCTGGCCTGGAGGGAATAATGTCTTTTTCTTACCCATGATTTTGTCATATGATTACCATGGAAGGAAGACTACTCCTTGAGTCTCCACCAAATTCTTGGATATGCCAAATAACTTATATGAACACTAAAGAGACAAAAAAGAGTAATAACATACCTAAGTGATCTCACAGATCTATTTCATATATACATACAAACCATAGGCTCATCAAATTCAAAATTTAAATGAGAAAATAAATGCCAGGTAATAGCTTAAACCAAGTGTGGAAAATAACAATTATAAAGAAAAGACATACATTACTAGATATCAGAACACAATATAAAACCATTGGAATTCACTCACTCATTCTTTCATTTATTTATCTACCTAGTACTTAATGATCCTAGGAACTGAGCTCAACCTATTCTTGGTACTGGAGATCATTCAGTGGAAAACAATGGGCAACAGTTTTCTTCTCTCATTTAGCAGAGGAATAGAGAGTAAGCAACAGAAAAGGAAGTTAAACAAAGGTATATTACTTTGTTGTAACTGCTGTGGAGAAGAAACAAGGAAAAGGTGAGCAATGTGGGGGAAGAGGTTGCAATTTAAAGAAGATTGGTCAGAGAAGGTGATATTTAACCTAAGGAAAGAGTTAGTTAAGCTGATGTTTGGGGAAAGAGCTCCTCAGGTATGGGGAGAAATCCAGTACAATTGCTTTAATGTATTTGGAAGAGAAGCAAGGAGATCAGTATAGCTATGCCCTCTAGCACAGCGGTCTACATCCCTTAGGCCATGGACTGACAGCTGTCCATGGCCTGTTAGGAACTGAGCTGCACAGCAGGAGGTAAGTGGTTCACGAGTTAGCAAAGTTTCATCTGTATGTATGGTTGCCCCCATCACTTGCATTACCACTTGAGCTCCACCTCCTGCTAGCTCCATAGTGGCATTAGATTCTCATAAGAGCATGTATCCTATGGTAAACTGCACATGTGTGGGATCTATGTTGCATGCTTCTTATGAGACTTTAGTGCCTGATGATCTGAGTTGGAGCTGAGGCAGTGACGCTAGCACTGGTGAGTTGCTGCAAATATAGATTAACATTAGCAGAGAAATTTGACTACACAGAGACAATCATAAGTGAATTTCTTGTGGATTTATATCAAATTCCTATAAGCAACAAGTGGCAAGTGACAATTTAGCTGTATCCGTCAGCAGGTTTTATAGTGGCAAGTGAATTGATGCACTCTACTTAGTTGTACTGCTTCATCTGGTCGCAGGCTTAAATCAGTGTCTGACATTTATTTTAATCCATGCATGGCCCACCTATTAATTACCATTTCCATGTGAGCCTCTTTGCCACATTGCACACTCATCTCAGTAACAGTTTTGGTAAGCCCACAAGCTAACCTTAGCCAAAATGAGTAGTAAATAAACATCACTGTAGAGCTTCTTTGAAAAGGGGAAAAGACCCAATAATGAGACAGAAGACTGAAAAACAAAAAGAGAGCTGCATTTAAAAGAAAATACAAAGAGCCCTATTTAAATTAAGATTTATTACAACACATGGTTTACATTCTCCAAGTCTGCTTTTATAACATATGGTGAGCCTCTAGCCAATGAAATCTTCCAAACAATTTCACCGCATGGAGGCCTAGCATCTTGCATTAAAAGACAAGACTGGAGTTTTTCAAAAGAAAAAAGAGGGCAACATGTCGAACAGAAGCAATTATTGGAGATCACCATGTCATCAAATGTGTCCAAATTTAATGTTTTGCAGGATGTGATTATCAATCATGTTAAAGTACATGACTTTAACTCATGTCTATTCATGCAGCTCCATGAAGATATGGATATGGAGTACATGTGACTTCTCCTACCCAGAAGGAAGATTGCTTCCTAAAAGTCACTGGCCAGAGTTTTTGAGTTTTCTTTTAGAAAAACAGTCACCACTGGCAACACATTTCACTGCTACAGAATGGGTTGCAAAACTTGCACACTCCTGTAGTATATTCAACCTGTTCAACCTGTCACTTTAGGGGAGAATGACAACAGTGTTCAAGTTGGTGGGTAAAGTGGATGCATTCAAAGCCAAACTGGATTCATGAGGGCAGTGAGTTAACGTTAGGATTTTTGACATGCGCCAAAAATTAGCAGGGATTTTGAAAGAGACTGAGCCAGAGCCCTCTTTCTCCCAGCTGTGCATGATCACTTCTTAGATTTAAAAAGATTTGAGCCTTAATTTTCAACAACAAAAGACTCCCTAACTGGGAAGAAATGAATCTGTGACCCATTTATGAATAAATCAGGTGAATTACTTTGTGCTAGAAGAGGATCAAAAGTTTGAAATTGCAAATGTCAATGGTCTTTAAAGTATGTCTCAGACAACTTTAAATCTCCCTATGTTCTGGATTACAGTCAAGCAAAATATCCGGGGACTGCTACAGAAGCACTGAAAAGCCTGCTTCCATTTCCAAAATGCTATGTTTGTGAAGCAGGGTTTTATGCAGTGATAGCAACCAAAATGTGATTATGGAGTAGACTGGACATAAGCAACATACTTTGTGTATCACTGTCTCCCATAACCTCCAGATGGGACCATCTAGTTGCTGGGAAAGAAGTTGAAGTATCCCACTGATTCTGTATTATGAGTTGTATAATTATTTCATTGTGTTTTGCAATTTAATGATAATATAAATAAAGTGCACAATAAATATGATGTGCTTGAACTTGAATCATCCCAAAACCACTCCCTCCCTGGTCTGTGGAAAAATTGTCTTTCATGAAACTTGTCTCTGGTCCCATATAGGTTGCAGACTGCTGCTCTAGCAAGTCCAATAACTGAGAATTTTAGTCCTTATATTTAATGTTTATTTGCTTCCAATAGCTGATATGGTTTTAGTTTCCTTGTTTTAACGCCATTATATAAATGGCAAGTTTTAGACATCTGTTAGACATACAAGTAAGGATGTTGAGAAGACCATTATAGGCACCTTGAATTTAAGGTAAAAGAAAAGCTGGAGTTTTAATACATTTAGAAAATGAAAAAATAGTCAAAGGAGTGAATGTAAATAAAGAACAGGAAAGGGACAGAACCCTTAGGTTTCCAACTTGTTAGAGGAAGCATTCTAGAAGCCAAATGAATAATGAACTAATTCACAATAAGGGAAGTGATTAACAGGTCAGCTGGAGTATGCTAATGAAAGTAAGATAAGGCTAATAATTGACTACTGAATTTAGCTTTTTGGAATCATTTACAAAAGAAGTTTGTGGCAATGGTATTGGATGTGTGTGGAATGAAATCTTGATTAGCTATAAAAGCGATAGTAGTTCGAAAGCTGACAGTCTTAAAAGAATGGGAGATATGTCCCAAGTAGCTGACCCGGTACACAGAATGAGTTGTAAAGTCTGGTGACAGAGTATTGGCTGGAAAGGAGGAAGATGGTGTGGCTGCAACAGTAAGAAGAGGAAAGGACACTTCCCCTACCTCCATAGAGTAGTAGGCACAGTGGTATAAAGGTGTGTTGAGGAAATTAGACACACATTAAGGGGTTGAAAAAAATTAAACCCCTCAATGGAATTTCAGATTTCATTTGGGACATAGAAATTAAGAACACTTGGTAACATTGGTATAGGAACAAGTAAAAATAGATCCCCATGTATCTGGAGGACTTTGTATATGTCAAACTAGGATTTCAATTTAGTGAGATAGTTATGGATTATCTATTAAGGAGTTCTGACACAATCAGCTCTCCAACTGGAAGATAATAAAAAAATGAATTCCTATCTTATACCAAACAACAAAGCAAGTCCTATATGGATTGAGATGTAACTGTTTTAAGGCCAAATAATTCCCCACATTTTCTATTCTGTTGTTTCAAAAATATTGCAATATATATGCTAATTTGTTTTATTTATGCTACTAATTTCTCTTAGTTCATTGATGAGAAAGTTTTGTGCTTTTTGCTCTTTGTTTCTTCTTTGTAAGAGTGAAAATTTTCTGCCTGTGACTTATACTCTGAGTAACATTTTGCCTGTTTTTTTTTTTTATATCTGGGTACTGGGAGTCGAACTCAGGACCTCACTCTTGCCAGGCAGGTGCTTATGCTGCTGAGCTGTATCTCCGGCCCTTGCCTGTTTTTTAAGATTATGATACACAGTGTATTAACTACTGTTATTCTCTAATTATTTTGTTAAGAAATTTTGTTTTATTTTTTCCTAGAAGTAAGAAGAGTACTCTTCTCTATGTTCTTTATGAATACCTACTTGTCTTACACTGAAAAAATAAAATAAAGACTCTACAATAAGTCTAGGAATGTGGCTCAGTGGCAGAGCACTTGACTACCATGTATAAGTCCCTGGGTTCAATACCCAGTATTGCAAAAACCAAAAACTCTACAACAATATTTAGATTAGATGCATAATGTAGGAGTGTGGGAAGTCTTCTTAAAAAAGGTCGTAAATTCACGAGCTAAAGGAGAAAGGCATATTCATGTTACACATTTTGCGAATGATATGGAAAATTTTAAATAAAGTACACAGAAGGGACTTGTGAAACCAAAGAATTACCACATAGTGTTCAGAAAGAGAGATATGTATCTATAATATAAAGAGTTCTTACACATTAAAAAACAGGCAAAGAATCCATCAGAAAAATGGGCAAAGGAATGAATAGGCAGTTTACAAAATAGGAAATCCAAATTTCCAAAATGAATTAAGAAACATTGAAATTCACTAGTTGTGGAAATGCAAATACAAAAGCAATGAAGTATCATTAAATATTACACGATTGGCAAAAATGTAAAAATTACTACCATTTATTTATTGTGGGGCTAAAGGGATAAGGGCATTGTATTCTTAGATATTGCTGTTAAACAGTGGGTTATTGTAGTCTTCTGGGAAAGAAATTTCGTATCTATTAATATTTTTAAACGTATATGTTCTTTGATTTATTAATTCTACTTCTGGTGATTCTCTACAAACAGAAAAGCTCAGTTTAAGAACCAAAGTAAATCCTCAGTAATAAGAAAATTGTTAACTAAATTAAAGTCATGCAATTTTGGATTATTATACATTTATTAAAAAGAATGACTTGGGTCTTTTCTGAGTGTTGAATTGGGGAATTTCCTATGGATCATTTTTAAGTGAAAAATACCAAGGTATACATAATCAATTTTTATAGGATGGTGATGAGAACTACCCTCATGTTAAATTGTGGAAAGATAAGTTTTTATGTCATTGTATGAATTTGGAGAAAAAATATACTAGATTTACAGCCTTGGTTAAGAGGAGAACTGGATAAATGAAGGATGGAAACAAGCAAATTGGTAATAGAAAAATGGTACAAAAATGAAAAATATATAAATAAACTGAAGAATGTTAGGGAACAGTTAATAAAAGAAGGAAGCTAATTTCAAATGTGAGGTGTATTCTTGATTGTAGAATTCATGGTATATTATATACGAAAGCATCCTAAGTATAAAATGCATATATACATTAATGGTCAATGCATTTTCTTTAAATAACCAAAAGAGGTTATCCTTTTGAGAGGAGAAGAATCCTCATAATATATTTTTCTAGTCACAGGTGCCAGGACTCTCTCGCTCCACTCAATATTTATACTGTTCCTTGAAGGTTATTTGAGGATCTTAAACTTCTTAACAGGAACAGAAAATTGTCAAACATACAGACATTTGTGGAATGCTTCACCTAATAGCATATTTATACACTATTTGAAGTAGTTGATGACAGATACCATGTTTGAACTTTTCAGTTTCTGACATGAATCACATTTTTGTTCTATTGGATTACATACAAAAATCACACTGCTGCAGAGATCAAGCCCGGCTATTTTGCTTTCATAGACATAAAATGTATTTTTTGTACATGATATTTCTAATATGCCTATATTTTGCTTTTCTTACCAAGAAGTCTCAAATATTACTAATCTGTTGTAGCTGTTTTCATGCTTCTTTCCCCTAGCTTGCAGGGCAACCAATAAAACTTTTTTCTTTGCTAAATTGAATCATCCTGTCACTAATTTACAACCCCACCCTACTCCAAGAGAAACATACATGTGTGCACAAATGTATGTGCACACACATGTACAATTTTGCACTTCTGTACTTGAGTTTTCCTTCCCTAAAATCTGACGCCTTTAAATTTTCTAAAAAGTCTGCCTTGTTTCATTTATCAATCTGACAAAATGTTTTAAATAATTCTGGACTTTTGGTATGTTTACGAGACATTCTTTCCCTCATCCTTTTATATATTTTCATAGCAATGCCGATTTATATTATTTTCATCTATTTTTCTTGAATTACAATTCAAAGACAATGAAATTAACTCATTGTAATTATACACTTCAGTAAACTTTGACACTCCCACAATCTGGACACAGGACATTTTCATGATCCCTGAAAGTCCCTTGCTGCTGCTTGACAGTAAATTCACTTCCCTTACTTTCACCCTCAGGCATCCACTCACCAGCTTTCTCTCACTAGAGTTTACACTATTTAAAAATTTCTTAAAAAATGGAATCATGTAGTAGGCAATATTTTCTGACTTTTTGCATTCATTCAAATTGTTTTGAGATTTGATTATATTGTTTAAGGTAGTGATGGCAGATTTATTTTTATTTTTGAATAGTATTCCATTTTAGGCATACACCACCATGTATTTTTTTCCCTGTTGGTGAACATTTGGCTTGACTCCACTCTTTGGTTATTCTGAACAAAACTGCTATGAACACTCATGAGGAAGTCTTTATTTGGAGGAACATTTTAATTTTTCTTTGGTAGTACCTGGGAGAGATTTCGCTGGGCTGTACACTAAATGCATGATTAACTTTATATGAAGCTTTGAAACTTTTTTTTTGTGTGAGTACCGAGGGTTGACCTCAGGACCTCGCGCGCCAGCAGGCACCCGTGCCGCTGAGCAATATCACCTGCCCTTTTTTCGTATGTGGGTTCCAGGAGTCAAACTTGGGCCCTCGTGCTTGCCAGGCAGGCTCTTATGCCCCTGAGCCATCTCACCGGCCCCCCCCTTTTTTTTTAATGTGGATTCCGGGAGTTGAACTCAGGACCTCGTGCTTGACAGGCAGGCGCTTATGCAGCTGAGCTATCTCACTGGCCCGAAACTGTTTTTATTCTCATAGTATGTGAGTGATCCATTTGCTCCACATCCTTGGCAATATTTGAAATCATCTGTCTTAAACTTGAGACATTCTAGTGAATGTATATAAGTAACTCATTGTGGGTTTAACTTGAGTTTCCCTCTTAACTAGTGGTATTGAACACCTTTTCACTTGCTTATTGGTAATATATATTTTTTAAAAATACATATTGTAATAATTTGCTTATTTTATTGGGTTGTTTGACTTTTAATTTTATTGTGGAAGTTCTTTTTGTATTTTGGATACTAACTCCTTGTCAGATATATGTATTGTGAATGTTTTCTCACACTGTAGATTACCTTTTCATTTTTTTATTAGTATATTTACAAAACAAAAAGTTTTAGTATTGGTAAAGTCCAGTTTTTGAATTGTTTTCATTTGTACTTTTTATGTCTTAAGGAATTTGTTCCAAGGTTTTAAAAATTTCCTCCTATGAATTCTTTTTTTTTTATTTTTTGTGGGTACCGGGGGTCGAAATCAGGACCTTGTGCGCCAGCAGGTGCCCGTGCCGCTGAGCGATAATCACTGGCCCTTTTTTTGTATGTGGATACCGGGAGTTGAACTCAGGACCTCGCCCTTGCCAGGCACGTGCTTATGCTGCTGAGCTATCACCCCATGAATTCTTTAAGAAATTTTTGTTTTGCCTTTTTTAGGTCCATTATATTTTGCAATGAACTTTATGTATTGTGTAATGTTTCTTTTTGCTAATTACATGTTTATTTTAGTAAAATTTGATACAAAAGCTGTATTTTCTCATTGAGTTATCTTGGAACCTCTGTGGAAAATCCATATGCCTGGATATATTTCTGGAATCTCTAGACTGTTTAATTGGACTATGCATCAGTCCTTTTCACAAACTTGTACTATCTTGAAATCAGGCAGTGTTAAGTTCTCCAACCTGGTTCTTTTTCAGTGTTATTTTGACCATTTTTATTCCTCTGTGTTTCAATACATATTTGAAAATGGGCTTATCTCTTTTTACAAAATACTTTGTGGCATTTTGTTTGTGATTTTATTAAATTGATGGACTAATTTGAAGTCAATTTGCATCTTAACCATTGAGTCTACTGGTGGATCAAAGCATCCTATCTCTACATTTACTTGTTCTGAATTTCTGTTATCAATTTGTTGTAGTACTCAGAGTATTATTATTACTTATATTTTCTTAATATTTTCATTTTTGCCATTATAAATATTAATGCATAAATTTCACCTTCTAAATGTCCATTTTTATATTTAGAAATACAGTTTATTCTTGTATTAATCATGTTTCTGGGAAACCTTGACATATTTCCTTATTTGTTAAGTAGCTTTTTTGCAGGTGCCTTATAATTTTCTACACATGTAGTAATGTCACCTGTAAAGTAATTTTGAATTGTTCCTTCTCAATTTCTATGGCTTGTGTTTATTTTTCTTTCTTTATTTTACTGGACAGGACCTTTATCACAACGTTGAACATTCTGGAGGAATTTTTTTAGGTCTGTTGACAAATTTGGCTCCATGGAACCATACAGGTACTTAACTATGGAACCCTTTCTGATGTGGATATACTCTTGTTTAGTAAGTTTATGCTAAACCTCAATAGTGATCAGAAATGTAAAAGTTCAAATAACATTCAGATATTGTCTTGTATATCTCAGCTTTGCAAAATTTAGAGAGCCAGATAATGTCAATGTATGGGAAAAGAAACGTCTTATATATCTGTTGATTTAGATGATAATGTGGGACAGCTACTCTAGAGAAAATCTGGCCATAATTAGTGAAGTTAATAAATGTGTGTGCCTATTACCTATATACCTTCCTGGTACCTGTCCTGAGGAAATCTCACAGAAGTCCAATCATAAACTTTTGGATGGTGGCACGGTGCTGTAGGCTGGGTGTCCATCACTAGGGGAATGAGTTATGATATGGTGGATGCACACCATAAAATACAGATTAGAAACAATGACCTGGGTTTACTTACAGCAACATGGATAAATCTTTTAAATTTTAGCAATGAATAAAATAATTGAGTTCTGTAGTGTGATGTTTTTATGTAAATTAACACTGAACCGTAATATATATTTTATAAAGACACATACGCATCCAAGAGAAAAGTGAATAAGTCTTAGGAATATAAAAGCAACAGTAAAAATAAAAACCAGGGCCTTGAACTTAACATGATGATGAAAATCTGCAGTGAGCTGAAGCATTTGATTAATGCTAGTCTTTACTCCAGAGTTTAAAATAATATGATAAAAAAGTTAAATTTTGTTCTGCATTAAAATAATAGTAGGATATACTTCAATATATGTAGCGTGATCGCAGTTTTTTAAAAAAATCTTGTACATATGCATAGAAAAAGTACTGTAAGAGGAAAGCACAAATATATTAATGGTGTTTGTCACAATAGGAATATGGTTGGCAAAAGGAAGAGTTGTTTTTGTTTCACTATCGTTCTCAATTTTCCAAATTCTTCCTTATAAGAATGTATAAATTTCATAATGAAAAGGAAACTATTATTTCATGAAAATCATATAAATAAGGAAATAACATCTAACCCAATGACTACAAATTAACATGATTATTCCATGAACCCCTTTCCAGGTCACAGAGCACCAATGATTCACAGAAACACAGTCTGAGAGAATACCTGTCTTCCACAAAGATGAGACTTAAGACTTTGCCATTCATAGAGCAACTTCTTTGCTCACTGAAAAAGACACTGCTCAAATTCAAGTCTTTTGTGCTTTGGAAACAGTAAGTAGTGTGATGGGCATGGGCTGCTTTTGGACTGAGACTGTTATGATAATCTTCAGAAATAGCATAAGGTAAAATAATATGTTTCTTTTTTGTGTGTGTGTGGGTACCGGGGGTCGAACTCAGGACCTTGTGCGCCAGCAGGCGCCAGTGCCACTGAGCGATATCACCGGCCCTTTTTTCATATGTGCGTGCCAGGAGTTGAACTCAGGACCTCGCGCTTGCCAGGGAAGCACTTATGCTGCTGAGCTATCTCACTGGCCTGATATGTTTCTAAAGCTGGAGTGAAACCAAGTTAATAAAATGTTACACCATTAAGAAGTGATTAGAAATATAAGTGCACTAAGAGCAAAAGCTAAGTAGCAGACCATGGTGAGCATGAGAAAATACTCACAGTGTTAATGATAGAATAAGAAGGAACCTTCAGACTGCCAAAATAATATCTGAAGGCACTGGAAACACACTAATAACAGTTCTGAAGTGGGAATGATAAAAATATGGCTTTAATTCAATTGAGGAAGTTACTGAGGGAAGGACTGAACAAGAATAATTAAACATTTCAGGATGGGAACATCTACTCACTTTCCTACCTTGACCAGGGGTTACTTGTACAGCTGGTGTTGAATTTCCTGATGTTTACTGAGGGAGTTGGAGCTCTCTGCATTTCCGTATGATCTTACACAGTGAATTATGAATAATTCAAGCAACAAGTTGCACCATTTTTTAAAACTAAAGACTTAAAAATTAAAATGACTGTCTTCTAAGTCTATAAATGTCTTTATATTTCATTGTTTTTGAACTCAGTATGTCTTTCACCTCTGCAGTTATCTAGTATGAATCTTATATTCGTAGGTCTTAAATAATACACTTCCTTTGCAGTTGAAAAGCCTCCACTTGTTCAATTTTTGAGTGATTTCATTCTTTTAAAACAAGCCACTCCCTTAATTTTACTATCTAATTTTTTAAAGGGTGATTTTCTGCACCATGACCACCCATATCAGAATCATTGTGTGCATTTAAACAGACACACACATATATTCTCAGATCTCAGCTTTTCCGGTTCTGGATCTAGGTTTTAGTCAACAATGGCCCAATGAAGTCAAGTGTTCTTTTTTTTTTTTGAGACAGTGTCAGGTCGACCTTGAACTCACAGTGATCCTCCTGCTTCAGCTTCCTGAGTGCTTGGATTACAGGCTTAGAACACAACAGCTGGCTAAGAAGAGTGCCCTAAGTTCCTCAAATGCGAAGGTATTGTTTGGTGCCATGTGGTGATGAGTAGAGACACCACGCCTTATTCAATGGTCTTAGGGTACTTGGATTTGACTTCTAATTGCGTGATGACATGATGAGGCTGAGACAAAAAGGATGAGACTATCTCGCTTCTTTTCCTCTTCTACTCATTACACTGTTGAAATGGCTGTGCCTAGGGTCAGCTCCTCCAAATTCTAGAGGCACTTGAATCTCTATCTTTTCTTTTTGTTATCTCACTTCTGGGAATTGTGAGAAAATGCCTTATGTTCTCTGGCTGCTTTCTTCCTGGTACAGAGATTTCTTAGACAAGCTTTTTCTTTCCAACTAAAACGAGTTGAGACACAGGTGTGGATTTACGGCACTCTAATCATTACCATTGTTTTGAAGTTATTTCAGTCTGACTTGTTAGGAAAAAGGAGCAATCTGAAGGGTCAGGTTTGCTTACTGAATACTGTTGATGTCTTTGTTGCCATTTAAACACTCCCTGTCCACTTTCCTTCCTAAAATAACCTTTTCTTGTATTCAGGTAGGCATTTTTCACTCACACGATTCAAAGGAGAGTGGCTTCATCACTAGCTGCTTGAGTAGGTTTTGATTTCTTTAAGCCAGTGTTAAGGATGAGGATGTTATTAACATTTTGCAGGGAATTTCTTTGTTCTGTGAGACTATCTCAAATAAAGCCCATTATTGTGTTCAAATCATTATGACAACAAAGCACCTCTGCACTTTCCCCAAATCCCATAAGGAAGTGATCAGTACCCAGTGGTAGTAAACTCATGGCAGTTCCATTCTTGCCATCCATTAGTTTAGGGGTGAATTTGTAACCCACCAGGGCCAATAAATACCTGAAGGAGAATCTGCTTGTGGTGAGGAAGTGTTCCAAAACTCCTTTAAAAAAAATTCTCAAGTTACACCAGAGGAGATGGTTCCTTGTTATGTTTGGGCTTTGCCATGTCTGTATGTGGTACTGTAGCCTATCATACTCACTTGCCATTAGTTTGAGGATTACATAAAGACATGGAAGAGAGAAGAGCTTAAGAATACTGAAAGTTCAGCTTTGGAACTGTGTCTGGATGCTATCCAATCATTGGATTTCTTATTAGTTAAGAAAACAAATGCCCTTTTCCCCTTTAGTTTGAATCCAAGTTTTTGCTATCTACATCTGAAAAAAATCCCAACTGATGTAGTTGACATATACCATAGGTTTGTGAGTCAGTGCTGTACTTATCAATAGGTGTTATGTTCTTTAGCTAAGTCTTTTTAAGCATACAATCCAGTTAACTTATGGGTAGATGTGATGGTGTCATTAGATAAGATTTGGACTTTTCTAGACCCCTAAACAAAAAGAAGTTTAGTGCCATGTGAATATGACTCCTTAGTAACTCTCTATTAAAACATCTCCATTGTCAATCATTAAGTCTGCAAACAATCTCTCCAATGATGGAGGATATATCAGTTTGTCCTGTAACATTTTAATAAAGGAGACTACCTGGAATATCTCTCTCATTTACTCATGCATGCACTGATTTATAAAGCTAATATTTATTGACATCTACTATGTGCTAGACACTGTGCTAGTAGCCAAGGTACAACAATGGACAAGTTAGAAAAAATTTACACCCATAAATATGAAAATACATAAAACACATTTGACTAAAACTATTTGATGAATTGGTCAAAGTGTATCAGGCAAAAAGTTTTCTAGACAATCATTTTCAATGGGCTCAGGCAGATGTTGCCCATCCTACGTCTTCCCTGATGGTATTAGCCCTGGGATGCTAAATCAAGTTTTTGCTTGGCTTATTAAGTTATGACGAAATACCAATTATTCGTAAAATATTTCAAATTCCTTTAATTAATTCAACAAATATTATGTATTAGTTGTGCGATGATAAGCACTGTGGCAGGTTTATTCATTCAATTTATGCAACAATTGCTTACTAAATATCTATTCTGTTCAGTATTGCGTTATGTATTCATCCATTTATTTGATACATTCATATGGACCAATTATGATGTGCCAAGGATTCACCCTGCTGTAGGTGACCACACAGGAAAGAACAAACAAACAAACCAACAAACACTCAACAGAACCTAAAACATAAAAATCCCCCCCAAAAATCCTAACTGATTTTGTATATCAATTTTATTATTTTGTAAAGCCAAATTGAGAAAGAGAATCTGAGGCATAATTCGGGCTTCCTATTCCTTTCTCTTTTAATTTACCTACTTGGTCTCAGGCATCACAGATCCAAGAGGTCAAATGGAAGCCTTCTCCCCAAAGGAGCAGAGCTAGACCCAGACATCTTACCCCACAGAGGAGGCCAGTACATAGAACACAGTGCAGGTTTTCTGAAAACAGCTATCCAGGAAAAGAGGCAAATTGGCCATTCAATAAAAGCAGAACAGCATGGATTTTGTGTAGACATAGGCTTACTCTGAGGGCTTATCTTCTAAGAAAACTGATTTATCAAAAGACTCCATTTAAAAATACTAATGACACATAGTTTACACACAAAAAATTCACCCCTTTTAAGTGTAGTTCAGTGACTTAGTAAATTTACATCACCACAATTAAATTCTAAAACATTTCGTCAATCTGTACCAATAGCAGTCACTCATCCTTCTCCACTCCCACATTCCATCTCTATAGATTAACCTATTCTGGGCATTTCCTATAAATAGAATCAATCACACAACATATGGCCTTACATGTCTTCCTTTTTCACTTAACACAAAGTTTTCAAGGTTCATTCATGTAGCATGGTTCAGTACTTCATTCATTCCTTTTCATTTTTCAAAGTGTTCCATTATACAGATACATCATAGTTTTGATCTATTGAAAGTCCATATATTATGTGATTCTATAATAGGAAATGCCCAGAATTGGACATCTGTGTTGTTTCTACTTTTGGACTATTTTAATAAAACTTTTATGAATATATATGTATTTGTGTAGACATATGTTTTTGTTTATCTTAGGTATAATCTTAAGAGTGATTATATAAGAAGTTTATGGTTAAATTTTTAAGAGATGGATAAGCTGTGTTCCAAGGCAATTGCACCATTTCACATTTCTGCTAGCAATGTATGAGATTTTCAGTCTCTCCGTAGCCTCACCAAAAGGACAGGAGAACAGATCAAAAGGGAGGATTTTTAAAAATTTGAGATATTGCAGTGGATTGTAAAGTGATATCTTATTCTGTCTTTGATTTGCATTGCCCTAATAAATATGTTATTCTGTTTTTGTTTTTTGGAACTGGGAATTGAACTTAGGACCTCGCGCTTGCTAGGCAGGGGGGTATAGCCACTGAGCTAAAAAAATGGTGAATGTTTGCCACACCTAACAGACGTGTTTGTTTTTGGGAATTAGAACATGCATATCAAAATAAGATATCTTGGTCATTTTCGATTTTCTACTCTCCTCTCCCTCATCTCCACCCTCTTCCTAGTGCCTTTTTTCCATCTCTGGAAGACAGCCTTCTTTGTTTCCTACCAATTATCTTTTATTTTATTCATTTTTATTTATATTTTAGGTTTATAAGATAAAAGAAATTGTGTGATATCTAACTTTCTGTATTTGACTTATTTCAGTTAGCACGATGGTCTCAAATTCCATTCATTTTACGTAAATGGCATGATTTCATTCTTCTTTTTGGCTGAATAGTCTACCTATCTATCTATCTTTCTACCTATCTATCACATTTTCTTTATCCATTCGTTTGTTAACTGGCAACTAGGCCATGTCCAGAACTTAGCCATTGTGACTTGCACTGCATGCATCACTGTAGTATTATATCTTTAACTCCTTCAGGAAGATATCCAAAAGAGGCATTTCTGGGTCAAGTTGAATTCCTAGTTTCAGTTTTTTGAGGAAGTATCATACTGATTTCCATAATAGTTGTATTAGGTTTACAGACCACCGACAGTGTAGAAGCATTTTCTTTCCCTCATATTCTCACCAGCATTTGTTGTTTTTCTGTGTTTTGGATGATTGCCATTCTGAGTGTGGTAAGATGAAATCTCAGAGTAGTTTTAGTATGTATTTCCCTGACAGCTAAAAATGATGAATATTTTTTCATGTACTTATTGATCATTTGTATTTTTTTCTTTTGAGAAGTGTCTATTTAGTTCACTTGCCCATATTTTTTGGTTGGGTCATTTTTTTTGAGGGGGTTAAATTTTGAAGTTCTTTATAGATTCTATATATTAGTCCTCCATCAGAAAAGTAGCTGACAATTTTTTTCCCATTCTGTAGATTGGCTCATCATTCCCTTGTTTCTTTTATTGTGCAGAAGCTTTTTAACTTGATGTAGTCCCAATTTTTGATTCTTAGCATTATTTCTTGTGCTACTGGAGTTCTGTTCATGAAGTCGTTGCCTGCTTCTATAGCTGCAAGTGCCACCCCTATCCTATCGTCTAGCAGTTTCAAAGTTTACACTTTTTATATGTAGGTTTTTGATCCATTTTGATTTGATTTTAATACAGGATGATCAATATGGATTTAGTTTCAATCTTCTGCAAGTGGACAACCAGTTTTCCCAAGACCATTTGTTAAAGAGGCTGTCTCTTCTCCAGCATATGTCACAGATCAGACGGCTGAAGGTGCATGGACTTGTTTCTTTGTCTTTTGTTCTATTCCATTGGTCCACATGTCTATTTTTGTGCCATTACCATGCTGTTTTTGTTACTGTACTACAGAGACTCCATTTTATTAGAAGACTTCTTCAGACTTTGCAGACCACATTGAAAATTGAGTTGGCTGTGAAACTGCCTTATGCTATTTTTGGCACTTTACTAGTAATAAAATTTCAACCTCTTATGTGTTTCAAAGCTGAAAAAATACTTTGGAACAAGTATAGCCATCATTTAAAGAGGAGAGCATATAAATTGCATTAAAGTTAGAAATTTCTTTTTTTTTAATTTTAAAGAGAAGAGAAAAAAAGTAAAACAAAAAGAACAAAATTCCAAAACAACATAATAGGAGGGTAACAATGGTTAATTATGTATTGTTATCTTTAAATTAGTTACTCAGGGTACAAGATATCAGCATTCAATTGTCAAAAACATTACTGGCATAAACCTTTCTCTTCAATGAACTAAGCAAAATTAGTAGTGTATCTATCTTAACTATCTTATATATAAAAACAATTTTTTTCTTTTCCCTTCTTTCCTTTCCCCATTCCCCCATCCCAGACTCTTTTTCCTTTTGACCAGTTTCCTTCTGATTCATCATATCTATTGTACATTTTGGATCTTATTTACTCTTTCAGTTTCTCACACTAGGGAGACAATACGATGTTTGCACATGTGCGTCCGGTTAATTTCACTTATGAGTATTTTCTCTAGTTGCATCCGTTTACCTATAAAAGGCTCCAGTTTATCCTTCTTTATGGCTGAGTAGTACTCCATTGTATAAAAATACCACATCTTTTTTATCCATTCCTCGGTTGATGGGCATTTGGGTTGCTTCCAAGAACTGGCTATTACAAATTGTGCTGCTATAAACATGGGTGCACATATATCGCTGTGGTACTATGTTTTTAATTCTTCTGGGAAGATACCCAGAAGGGGAAAAGCTGGGTCAAATGGGACCTCCAATCCTAGTTTTTTGAGGAATCTCCACACTGATTTCCACAGTGGCTGTGCCAGTCGACACTCCCACCAACAGTGGAGAAGGGTTCCTTTTTCCCCACAGCCCCTCCAGCATTTGTTATTAGTTGATTTCTTTATAATAGCCATTCTTTCTGGGGTGAGATGGTATTTCAGTGTTGTTTAATTTGCATCTCTCACATGACTAGTGATGTTGCACATCTTTTGTATATTTATTTGTCATTTGTATTTCTTCATCTGAGAAATGTGTATTCATCTCAGATGCCCATTTTTGGAGTGGGTCTTTAAATTTGGGAGGTCTGATTTTTTTGAGTTCTTTGTATGTTCTCGATAGTAATCCTTTGTCGGAGGAACAGCTGGCAAACATTTTTTCCCACATTGTGGGTTGTCTCTTCACTCTGTTGGGGGTTTCTCTTGCTGTGCAAAAACTTTTTAATAAGATGAGATCCCAGTTGTTGATTCTTTGTGATAGTTCCTGTGCGGTTGAGGTTTTAGTCATAAAGTCTTTGCCTACACCAGTGTCTTCAGGGTTTTACCTATCCTACCTTCCAGCGGATTTAATATTTCTGTTTTAATATTTAGATCTCTGATCCATTTTGAATTTAGTTTAGTGCATGGTGAAAGATGTGGGTCTAGTTTTAATCTTCAGCATGTGCAGAGCCAGTTTTTCCAGCACCATTTATTAAAGAGGCTATCTTTCTTCCAGCGAATGTGTTTGGCACCTTTGTCAAAGATAAGGTGGCTTAGTATGTCTGGAGTTGTTTCAGCATCTTCTAATCTGTTCCATTGATCTTTGGGTCTGTTTTTTTGCCAATACCACACTGTTTTTATCACAGTAACTTTATAGTATAATTTCAGGTCAGGGATTGCGATGCCCCCTGCCTTGCCTTTGTTGACCAGAATTGCCTTCGCTATTCTAGGTCTCTTCTGATTCCAAATGAATTTTAGGATTGTTTTCTCTAATTCTGTGAGATATGCTGTTGGAATTTTGATAGGAAATGCATTAAATATGTATAACAATTTTGGAAGTATGGCCATTTTCACTATATTGGTTCTTCCTATCCAGGAGCAAGGGATATCTTTCCATTTTCTGATATCCTCCTCAGTCTCCTTTTTCAGAGTACTGTAGTTTTCAGTATAGAGGTCTTTTACATCCTTTGTGAGGTTGATTCCTAGGTATTTCATTTTTTTGGATGTTTTTGTGAAAGTTATTGTTTCCCTAATTTCTCTTTCAGTAAGTTTGTTATTTGTGTACAGAAAGGCTATTGATTTTTGAGTATTGACTTTGTATCCAGCTACACTACTGAATTTACTTATTAAAGCAAGCAATTTTTTAGTGGAGTTTTTGGGGTCTTCTATGTAGAGTATCATGTCATCTGCAAATAATGATAATTTAACTTCTTCCTTTCCAATCATTATTCCTTTTATTTCTTTCTCTTGTCTAATTGCTCTGGCTAAAGTTTCCAGGACTATGTTGAATAAGAATGGGGACAGTGGACATCCTTGTCTTGTTCCTGATTTTAGAGGGAAGGCTTTCAGTTTTTGTCCATTTAGTATGATATTGGCTGTTGGTTTGTCATAGATAGCTTTTATCAGATTGAGATAAAGAACATCTATTCCAATTGTCTGTAGGGTTTTTATCATGAATGGGTGCTGGACTTTGTCAAAAGCTTTTTCTGCATCTATTGAGATGATCATATGATTTTTGTCTTTGGTTCTGTTAATATGGTGTATTACATTTATTGATTTACGTATATTGAACCATCCCTGCATCCCTGGGATGAATCCAACTTGGTCATGGTGTATAATCTTCTTAATGATTTGCTGGATTCTGTTTGTTAGTATCTTATTGAGGATTTTTGCATCTATGTTCATTAGGGAGACTGGCCTGTAGTTCTCTTTCTTAGTTGGTCCTTCTCTGGTTTTGGTATCAGGGTAATGCTTGCTTCCAGGAATGAATTTGGGAGTATTGCTTCCCTTTCTATTTCATTAAAAAGTTTGAGAAGTATACATGTTAGGTCTTCTCTAATTTTCTTGTAGAATTCAGCAGTGAATTCGTATGGGCCTGGGCTTTTCTTTGTTGGGAGGTTTTTAATTACATCTTCGATTTCATTGGTTAAAATTGGTTTATTTAGGACTTTTATATCTTCTTGATTCAGTTTAGGTAATTCATACATATCTAGGAATCTGTCCATTTCTTCTGCATTTTCCATCTTATTAGAATATAAATTTTCAAAATAGGTATACAAGATCTTCTGGATTTCTGCAGGGTCTGTCGTGATATCACCCTTTTCATTTTCAATTGCATGGATTTGAGTTCTTTCTTTTCTTTTTTTAATAAGGTTGGATAAGGGTTTGTCAATCTTATTTTTCTTTCAAAAACCAACTCTTTGATTCATTGATTCTTTGTATTGTTTTTTTAGTCTCCAATACGTTAATTTCTGCTCTGATCTTTATAATTTCCTCCCTTGTATGAGCTTTTGGCTTAGCCTGCTCTTCTTTTTCTAGAAGTTCGAGGTTCGCCATTAAGTTGTTTATTTGCACTTGCTCTATTTTCCTGATATAGGAATTTAATGCTATAAATTTCCCTCTCAGGACTGCTTTCATTGTATCCCATAAGTTCCGGTATGTTGTACTGTCATTATCATTCAGTTGTAGAAAGTGTCTAATTTCTTCTTTAATTTCATCTGTGACCAATTGGTTGTTCAGGAGGGTGCTGTTTAATTTCCATGTGTTTAGGAAGTTTTTGTGATTTCCTTTGCCATTGATTTCTAACTTCATTGCACTATGGTCTGATAATATGCATGGGATAATTTCAGTTCCTTTGCATTTACTTGAGCAGGTTTTATGAGCTAGTATGTGGTCTATTTTGGAGAACATCCTGTGTGCAGCTGAGAAAAATGTGTATTCTGACGTTGTGGGGCGGAACACTCTGTAGACATCTACTAAGCCCATTTGTTCAAAAGTTTGGTTCAGTTCTATAATTTCATTATTGATTTTTTGTCTAGTTGATCTGTCTTTTTGTGACAGTGGAGTATTAAGATCCCCCAATATAATTGTATTAGTGCTTATTTGATTTTTCATGTCCTTTAATACTTGTTTTATATAGTTGGGTGCACTGGTATTTGTTGCATATATATTTAGGATCATTATCTCTTCCTCTTGGATTGTTCCCTTTAGAAGGATGTAATGACCGTCTTTATCTGTCTGAATCATTCTTGGCTTGAAATTCACTTTGTCTGCAAAAAGAATAGCTACCCCTGCTTTTTTCTGGGTTCCCGTCACATGGAGTATTGCTCTCCATCCTTTGCCTTTCAGTCTATGAATTTCTTTCTGAATTAAATGTGTTTCTTGTATAGAGCATATTGTTGGATCTTGCTTCTTGATCCATTTTGCCAGTCTGTGCCTTTTGATTGGTGAATTGAGACCATTAACATTGATAGTTAAAACTGATATGTATTGACTTATACCTGTCATGTTATTTTCCTGTTGTTGGTTCCCCCTCTTCCCCCCCTTTAATTATCTGCCCTGCCTGGTGGATTCCTTCTGTTGGGGTTCCTGGAGTTGTAGTCCTTGTTATCTCCTTCTACAATGTCCTTCAGAACATTTTGGAGTGCTGGTTTGGTGGTCATAAATTTTCTCTGATGTTCTTTGTCCTGGAAGTATTTTATTTCTCCTTGAATTTTGAAAGATAGTTTTGCGGGGTACATCAATCTGGGTTGAAAGTTATTTTCCTCTAGAGCTTGAAATATGTCATTCCAAGCTCTTCTTGACTTGAGGGTTTGTGCTGAAAAGTCAGCTGTGATTCTGATGGGCTTTCCTTTATAGGTGATTTGTCTCTTTTCCCTAATAGCTTTTAACATAATGCTTTTCTGTTGAATTTCTGGGATCTTGACTATGATATGTCTGGCTGAAGATTTTTTTTTTGATCATGGCTAGTTGGAATTCTATAAGCCTCATTTATATGAAGATCAAATTCTTTTTCTCTACCAGGGAAATTCTCTGTGATAATGTCTGTGAACAGGGTCCTGATGTCATTTATGCTATCTCCTGCTTTTTCATTGATTCCAATTAATCTTAAGTTATTTCTCTTTGTGTCATCCAGCAGCTGCTGGATTGATTTTTCATGGTCCCTCGTTATTTTTAAGAATTCTTTCTTTTCATGATTAATAATCGCAAGCCTGTCTTCTATATCTGAGATCCTGTCCTCACATTGGCTTAATCTGCTACAAATACTTTCCATGGAATTTTTGTTCTCTTGGATATCTGCTTGAATCTACCTTATGGATTCCCTTTCTTTCCTATGCTGAGCATTCATGGCTTCCATCATTTTCTTAAGCTAGTCTATTTTTTTGTCTGTATCTGCTCTAGCATTCTTAATCATGGTTTTCATTGTGGACATTATCTCTGCAGTTACCTGAGGTATTATTTCTCACTTAAATTTTTCCAGAGCCTCATTCAACTGCTTTGTTGTTACCACTTCAGAGATGTCAGGTCGGTGGCTTTCAGTTTGTCGCACGTCATTGCCCCCTGGGTTTGCCTTTGGTGAACTGTATGTGTGGGGTTGCATCTTGTTTAAATGTTGTCTCATTTTCTTTTCTTTCTTTAGTTTAATTCCTGGGGTGATGTTTGTAAATTACCTATGGTATGTTGCTTTATTGCTAGTGTTTAAAATCCTTAGGAGATGACTACTTCTCTGTGGTATCTTCCAGGTGTAGTTTATTTTTGGGTTTTGAGCCTGCTGCAAGAGCCTACCTCTTCAATTTGTTGGGTATGAGAAGTTGTTGCCTGTTTAGCCCAGTCCTTGGTTCTTTGGTTCTGTGCCACAGTATTTTCTGTGATCCTGAGACAATCTCAATCTTGGAATACCAGGAAGAAAAGCGCCAGTCAGTGTGTCCTTCACGGCCGCTGCTTCTCTGTACTGTGGCGTCTCGCGTTCCTCTGTGGAGGTCTCTGCTGGAGGCGTGGATGGAGTGGTAGCTGCCCTGAGTTTCAAGTTCAGCTGCTGCCCCCCCCCCACACAATGGCACCCTGCTAGTCCCTCTCTGGCACGTGGGACAGCTGGGCGTCAGCACTCACCGCCAGTCAGTGTGTCCTTCACGGCCGCTGCTTCTCTGCACCATCGCTTCTCGCGTTCCTCTGGGGAGGCCCCCAGGGGCTCTGGCTGTCACCGTGTGTCCACAGATTTGAACTTCTTTCATGCTGTGGTTCCTGGCACAGGGATAAGTCGCCCGTGGTCTCCTCCTTCCTCCTCAAATAGTCTTAAGAGTACTAAGAGTAACTGAACCGAGTATTTCCTCTCCTGACCCCCTGTTGATGTTCTGTTATCATAGGAGTTAAGGCTGTACTATAATTATGTTCGTGTGCCTGTCTCACCCAGGAGCCTCAGGGACTATGTAGGTTTTGTCTTTGTCTAACAAATCCTCAGGGACTGTTGAATAAAACTCAGGTTACAAATTTCTAAGGACAGCATTGAAAGATTCCTATGTTGTGACAATAAGTGAAGACAAGCAATAATCACTTAAAAACTGATAACATTTGTGAAGATGCTATTAGTGAACACTTTAGAAATATCTCCATTTTGGCAAATGACCCTCTAAGGTAAGAGATTTGTTTAGATTAAGAGTAAACCCAGGCTGGTGAGATGGCTCAGCGGCATATGCGCCTGCCTGGCAAGCGCGAGGTCCTGAGTTCGACTCCCAGTACCCACATCGAAAAAAGGGCCAGTGATATCACTCAGCGACATGGGCGCCTGCTGGTGCATGAGGTTCTGAGTTTGACCCCCAGTACACACACACACACACACAAAGAGTAAACCCTTATTTAAGGGAGAAGAAGTTAAGAGATGAGAAGGGAGAAATTAAGGTGGGGAAAATAGACAAATATTTCAGAGCTTTATTGTAAAAAGAATCACAAAAATTGGACAAAATCTAGAAAAGGATGTCATGACCAAGGCAATATTTTTTAAAAAATGGAAGCTTTTATAGAAAATCTTCATTAAAAAGTGTATTATCTGGTATTTAGCAAAATGTTAATGCTTAAGAGGACTGAAGTTAATTGCAATTGCAAAGCCCTTGGGTAAGCAAGAAGGCATGGGAATCCAGTGTCATCATGGATGTGTTACTTGACATAGTAGCCAGGACAGAACACTCGCTGAAGCCACAGGAAATGAAGAGTTAATTTACTAAGGAAATATGATTAGGTCTTAAGTGGAGCTGAAAAGAAATTTAAGAATTATGACCCTAAATTTAGTGTAAGAAGGCTCATTACAGCTTTTCTCTAGCCACATTTGGCTGCAGAAACCAAAGCTCCAGAGATTTGGGTTTGAGCAGTGTTGGATTTCATAAGAAGAGAAAGAAGAAAGGAGTTAATGATGTATGTATATATATACGTATAAAGATACTGAGTTGTGGAAGCGATGATGGACAAGAAGAGAATGGATGGCTTCAGAAAGTGACAATTTAAAAAGTTGTAAGTTAATTCTATTAGACTTATGTGCTCACAGAATTGTTGGAATGCGTTCAGTTATATAAATACACTGGAAAAGCAGAGGATGATCAATGATGAGGGTGCCTGACTTTAGAGGCAGTTCAGTTATTAGTGATGACAAAGTTAATAAGGTTAGACTTCAACATTTTAAAAGAGTGGATATCATACAGCTCACATAGGCAATCAATAAAAGTATAGATAACTAAACATCATTTAACATAAATAGTTCATGAGTCAGAGAAGAAATCATTATAGTGAGTGGAAAATGACTATGTGCAGTGAAGAAAATACTTATGAAATCTCACTGGACACAGCTCGGGTAGTACATACAGGAACATGGATAGTCTTCAAACTTGTGTAAGACAAGTGAGTTGAAAATTAATGAGCTAAGAATCTTAGATAATAAGATAGAAAAAGAAAGAAAGATTAAAACCAAACAAATTAGAAAGAAGTAAATCATAAAGACAAAAACAGGAGTGTGTTAAGTAGAAATATATGCAGAGGAAATCAACAAAGACAAAATTTAAATGTGAAAAGATGATTAAAATTGATAAATCTCTGGACAAATTGATCAAGACAAAAGAAAGAATGTGCAATAATAATATAAAAAGGACATAATGACAAATTCAGTACAGATTAAAAGTATAAGAAGACATTATGAACATTTTAGATAAAATATTTGAAAATTTATGACATGTAGACAAATATCCAGAAAAAACTCATTACCAAATTTACTCAAGAAGCAATTGAAAAGCTGATTTGTCTCATGAGAATGAATGAAATGAAATTTATAATTAAATGTCTTTTCACAAAGAAAACATCAGATCTAGATGGTTTTGCAATAGATTTTAATAACCATTTAAGGAAGAGATAAATTTCATATTGTAAATTCTTCAGTAAATACAAAAGCAAAACTGAATACCTCCCATTCTTTTCATGAGACTAGAGCCATAAGCAAAGCAAACCTAGAGTAATATTAAAAATGACACATATCATCCATTTCCACTCACTAACCTAAAGATAAAAGTCTTAAAATATTGAAGATATTCCTGATTTTCTTCTCCATTACAGTTATCATGAAGTAACACCCTCTGTAGAATTTACTGATCCATTTTGATTTTTTTTTGTCACATCATAGATTTTTATCTTTGGTTTATTGCTGGCCTGGGACAGAGAAAATGCTGAATAAATGTTGATTAGATGAATACATGAGTTGGTGAATAATAAAAAGTGCTCGAATTATTGCATACTCACTGTAATTTAGACATTATCTTTTAAAATAATTACCTTAAATTTGCGCAATGGCCATGCAAAGTGTATATTCCTAGCCCCACTTTGTGGAGCAAGTAGTTGAGGCTCAGGGAAGCTGTGTGAGTTAATTCAAGATTTGAGGAAGAATATAGAAACCCAGGTTACTAGTGAGCATTGTAGATGTATTACTCACTTAATACCAAACACTCATAACTTAGAGGAGAGGTTTAATTTGGCTCATGGTTTTTGGGTGATTCAGGTCATGCTTGGCTAGCTTCAAGGCAGAAACATCACGGCAGAAGGGTATGGTACAGAAAAGCTGGGCCGGTGAGATGGCTCAGCGGTGTAAGCGCCTGCCTGGCAAGTGCGAGGGCCCGAGTTCGACTCCCAGAACCCACATACGAAAAAAGGGCCGGTGATATCGCTCAGCAGCAAGGGCACCTGCTGGCACGCGATGTCCTGAGGTTGACCCCGGTACCCACGAAAAAAAAAAAAAAAGAAAGAAAAGCTGCTCACCTTTTGGCTCCCAGGAAACAGAGTAAAGGAGCTGAGACAAGAATACAGTCTTACGAAGCGTGGTGATGCATTCCTCTAATCCCAGCACTCTGGAGGCTGAGGCAGGAGGATTGCAGTGAGTTCAAGGCCAGCCTGGGCTACCTGGTGAGTTCAAGGCCGCCCTGAACTACACAGCAAGATCCTGTCCCAAGAAACCAAAGCAAAAAAAAAAAAAAAAAAAAAGAATACAGTCTTGTAGGTCATAGTACCAGTGACTCACGCCTCCAAGCAGGCCCAACTCTTAACAGCACATTCAGCTCCCATAATCCAGTCACCTTCAAAACACTTGAGATTTTTAGGGGACATTTTAGATCTAAACCATAACAGTAGGCCTTAGAAGTAAGACATTAAAAGTGGAAGAGACTACCATAGAGAAATACAAGGCTGACAAAATCCCTCTGATCACCAGGGATATCTTCACATTTAAGATGAAGATTTTGCTGGTTTGAGGAATGATTTAAACAGGAGCAGGCATCGTTATTCTATTTGCAATGAAGCAAATCAGATTCTATAGCAATTCAAAAGGAATTGCAGTTCAGAAAAAAAAAAGACCCTCTGAATAAATCAGTCACTAGGCACTGAGATGGCAAACATGCTTATCATGTTTCCATAAGTACCACCTGTCATGGTCATATCACAGATGATGGCTATAAAATAAATATCACATGGAGTTAAAAAGAGCTATGGAGACAGAATGCATGGCTAAGACCTAATAACTAGTGCAAGTGAAATATTTTATAGTATAAAGATGAAACTAATAACAGTCATTATGGTCCAACATTGCTGCACTTAGGGACTAAGATTCCATTTGTGCTGAGGATTGAGGAGTCTAATTTTATAGTTGGTAATTTTGTAGCTGCACAAGTTTCCTTTATGAAACCGTGTAGCAATATTTAATGCTTCAGAATCAAATATTGTATTTATTTGTTTTTCTTTCTTCTAGGGCAAAATAAAGTTGCAACTGTTCTTTCCTGGGGTATACTAAGGTTGCCAAAGTGAAGTTTTATGCATATGATTTCTATATCATCTCCTAGAGTTCTGGAGTAAATATGCATAAAGCAAGTCAAACAAAGGCATAAAGTTATTCCTAAGACTGATTTTTGCCTCTGGTTTCACATTAATATCTCTTAGAAACTTAAAATGTACCTATGCCTGTGCCTGGTACCCAATGATTTTTGTATAATTATTCCACAGGGGAATCTGGCATCAATAGATTTAAAAATATCCCTAAGGAATTCTACCAGGATTGAGAACCACTGCTCTGGAGCTATATGTCCACATCTAAGAACCATATAGCAAATTTATATGTTCATAAAAGCAGGATCTATTTGTATAGCACAGTCTTAGTATTTTTTGCAAAATTAAATTTCTGAGTTACTAAGTCTCCTTGAAGAGTGTTTCCAACTAACTCCCAATTCATTCTTTTATCCAGGCTCCCAGTGGGTGGTTTTGTAGCCTATGTGGTGTGAATAACCAGTGATTCAGAAGGAAAGTATGTAGTGCATGAATTTCTTTATTGGTTCCCCAAATTGCCAGGAAGAAAACAATATTTATGTAGGTACATTTCATTCTATTTAAACTGATATTGGAAGCTATGGTCTTATAGTGGTTAATGGCAGTGCAGGCCAACTGCCTGATTTCAGTTTATAGCTCAGATGCTAATTAGCTCTGTGGATTGTGATAAATTACTCAGTTCCTTAGTTTTCCCATGTTTAAAACAGTGCTAGCAGTAATTTCTAGTATAAAAATAATAAATGTGCTTTCTAGCAAATATTATTATAGTCTCTTTGTGCTAGGCAGAAGCTATAGCTGAAAGACTCTCTGAGGATGATGAGGTTTATTGGTACAAGAAGTCTCTGAGTTCTGACTCCAGGGCAAGTATAACACTCTTCCTGGGTTGTCTCATTGACTCCAATTGTGATATTTCTCACCTGTATATAGATGCTTCTACATTGATACACTCAGTCTTGACTCTCTTAAATTCACGTTTCATACTTACAAGTTCCTTTGAGTCATCTCCAACTGGACATTCCATAGGAGCCTGAAGTTCAGCATGGTTAGACAGACATTTTCTTTGCCACACTCATTCTGCTTCTACCTCTGTCCTTTCAATATTGGACTGCAGTCTCATCATCTAAGCTTTTTACTAATCAACCACACTTCTGCCATTTCCTTCCAAATGTCTTTTCAATCCATTCTTTTTTTGCCATTCTTACAGTGTCTACCTTACCCCAGGCTTAGAAGGGAGCATGACAGAGTAAAAAGAGAGTGAGAAGTGTCTTATCACTCAAAAAATCATTTGCAATCTGCCTTTAGCAGCCACAGAAACAAAGTGGAAAGAGTGCAGGTTGCAAGATCTAATTCTATTTCTGCTACTTACTTGCTGTGTCACTTTGATAAAGTTACTGAACATTTGATTCACCGTTTACTTGTCTGTAAAATGGTGATCCTCGTACCTATCTTGAGTATAATACCTAGTGTAACGAAGACAGAAGACATTCAAGGAATGGGAACCTCCTTTTAAATCTGTTGATGCGTGCCATCTCTATTAGTCATCTTTCCAGTCATTCGGATGCAATACTTGACAGCTGCAACTTAAAGGAGGTTTAATTTGGCTCACAGTTTCAGGGGATTCAGGCCATGCTTGGTTGGATTTCAGGTAGAAACATCATGGCAGATGGATGTGGCTAGGAAGCAGAGCAGTGAAATAGCACTGATAGGAAGGGGCAAGGGATCAGACATTAACCCCAAGACCACTCCTCCCTGACCCTCCTGAGATACACCCAGAAGTGTGCAATAACCCATCCTGAGCATTTATTAATCCAATCAAATTTGGGTGTCCCATACCAAACCTTGTTAACCTGATACCCAAACACATGTTTTTAAACCATAATTAATCTCCAAATGAACTCAATAATAAGTTAATAATTCCATCTAACATGATATGACTTGCATACATTTGAAAACACAATAATCTTCCGCCAAAGACTCAACAATTCCAGCACTTTTCAAAAATTTAAGTCAAATTCTTTTCTGAGACTCAAAGCAAACTCTTAGCTGTGAACCTCTGTAAACATACAAGACAAGTTATATTATCCCAGAGTAAATGGCACAGGATAAACCTTCTCATTTCTAAAGGGAGGACTAGGAGGCTAAAAAAGAATTGGTCCAAAACAAGACTGAAACCCAGCAGAACAAATATCAACCACTTACCAGTCCAATTATTTAAATACAGGATGGCCAAAAATTGCATGTTTTTCATTAATTTTTATAATATAACAGGAAATATAAAAATGGCAAGTACAAGTGTATCTTGTGCAAACAACAATTGACCAGTTGAAATGACACCTGCCTGAGTGACACACAGGATAGTTAGTACATAAACAAATGCACTGACCAATTGTTCTCAGAATAAACTGTTAAGTGGTTAAGTCATGTAGCACCATATCCAGCATCTGGGGCATATGGCAGTGAGAGGTGGATTTCAAAGGGCTTGGGTTGTCCCATCTGTATGGGTTGGCTGGTTGCATCCTACGTGTCCCCTATCTTGAGCTGGTTTTACTCACAGCCTATAGCTTTTGTAGCAGATGCTTCATGTTCCTGGCATTTCTGATTTCCTGGAATCTCCACTGCATCTTTGACTTCATTCCCGCAGCTTCACACCCTGCCATTCTCAGAGCCTACTTGACAGGGCTCCCAGGCCTTCCTTTTAAATCAAGGTGGAAGCTTCCCTTACCCCATAACTCTTTCATTCTGTATACTAGTAAAAACTGCATTACATGGAGGATACCAAGATCTACTCCCAGCAGTACAGTAAACAAGGCTCTTTGGACCATGATTGCAATGGCCTCTAAGTGCCTGTATAGCTGAGCATAGTGAAATAAATCCAGGGGAACCAATTCCTTAGAAGGCCCTTCTTGAGCAAGAGTACTAGACTGTCTTTCCAAATGAAAGGTTAACACTTTTACAACCTTGAGCCTACAGTGGGTAGGGTCTTGCTGATTCCTGAGATATCCTGAAGGCATCATTCTTCTTGTATCTGTACCTAGTACTTGGTTTCTTTTTAATAGTGCTAATCTTTTCAGCAGCCAAACCTCCTTTGACTCTAACTTTATGCATGATTCTTTCTGGGTCAAAATTTAACTTTTTCAAATGTTTCTGCTGTGCCCCTGAGTCTCACAGTACATCTGGCTAAAAGCAGCCAGCATTTCCCATGCTACAGCTTCAACTTCAGGCCACCTTGAAATTTTCTCTGCCAGGTCCATTAGTCTGCTGCCCTTAATCTCAGTTTCCTAAAGTTTGAGGACATGGGCAAAATGTAGATTTTTTTGCCAGTATATAACATAAATCTCATCTAATTTAATTGTAGTGGAGTCCTTATTTCCAATTGAAATCTCCTGAACTTGATGTTTACTGTATACATTCCTATTAACATTCTGGTCTTCTGAGCTCTAACCAGAATCACCATTAAGCTCTGTTTACAGCATTCTAAGACTTCTCTAGCCAACATCTCCAAGCCTTTCCAAACTGCTCCTACAAACCAATTCCAAAGGTTTCAAAACCACATGGTGAAGTAAACTCATAGCAATAGCCCCACTCCTGGTACCAATTTCTGGCATTAACTTTGTCATCAGGTACCAAATAGCTGACATCCACAACTTAAAGGAAGAGAGACTTAATTTGGCTCAAGATTGCAGGATATTCAGTCCATGATCACTATCTCCAAGGCAAAAGCACCATGGTGAAAGGGAATGGTGGGTCAAAACTGCTTAGTTCTTAGTGGCCAGAAAGCGTATGAGGAGAGCAGTGTCAGAGAGGAAGGGACCAGTGATCATATATAGTACCCAAGGTCACACTTCCATAACTCCCCCAGATACATCAATGATGCACTTTGCTAATCTCCTCAGCAACTTCCAAGCCAGTCATATTGACACGGTGATGCTTAACCATCACAGTATGTGATCTTACAAACAGCATCATTACAAACAGCCAGAGGGAAATAACTGTGTTGTTTCCTAGCATCTACTGAGATTTATTAATGTGAGGTCTAGCTTACAATCCATAGTATTAAGCCTTAAACTATCACCTTCCATTCCTTAATTCCTTTTATACATACACACCCCACAGCCTTTCCTATGTATAAATTCTCCATCCAATTCCAAGCCTGACTCAATAAGATTAAAAACAAAGCAAGCAACAAAACTCTTTTCATCCCACTGTCACCTCTTCTGCTTCTTATAGATCCACTCAACTTCTTTTCCAGGCAGCAAGACTCCTTACACTTCAGGAGAAGAAAGGGGGAAAGCAAGTGGCTGTGTATTGTGGTGGAGAGAGAGGATGGGAAGAAATCAAGAGGACAAATGTAAGATCCTGTTTTTTCCTGAAGGGTGTGTCAGCCTGCATACTTCAAAAGTCAGCAATGCTTTTCCTGTCACAGGAGTTATTATTCAAGCCATTACCATCTTTTGCATCTATCTATTGCAACAGCTTCTCAATCTGATTGTCATCTCCCTTCTTACAGTCTTCTCCAACACCAATCCATCTTTTATATGGTCGCTATTTTTTTCTGGAAAAAAGTTCTCGCCATAGCAATATTTCCATGCTGCCCCCAGCTTAGGCTTCCCGCTAACCATATGATGAATTCCTAAGATTTTAGAACACAAAAGCATAATCCACTCCCAAAATGTTTTTCCACACTCTTCTGTTCTCTCCTTTCCACTGCCCCCTTTCTCTGCACCCATCCACCAATCACTTGAGACACTAACTAGTGAGAACACATTATACTGTCTCAGCTCTCAATGAATCTGCACATGTTGTTTGTTCTGACTGGAAGATCATTCTTTCTCTTTATGTACATGTTTGTATTTTCATAGTGAGAAGTGCGAGGCTTTTCTTTTTCTTCTTATTCACATGGACGTCTACTTCTGGTATTTTGTATAATGCATTCACCAGATTACAAGTATTTTCAAGAGCTTCCATGGCCCAGGTCACATAGATCTAGAGCAGATCTAGAAATAGAAATATTGCTTCTCTTTGCTTTCTAGTTCTGTGTTCTTTCCATTGTATGATATTGCTTTCTAACTGCCAGATGGTGCATCAGGCATTAATGACGAAATTGTCTTAGAATGGGCAACTGTTATGAAAGTCCTTTAGAAAACATAACGTCTGCATGACTGGTTTTATAACTAGGGCTTTCTGATGCCCCTTAGTGGTGTTAAGAAGCAGTCATCTAATGCTGGTTCCCTCTTGTGTTTTTCTATAACTGTGTCTCACCCTACTAGAGCACATAATTAACCAAGACTGAGACACAGTTTCATACGTTTTTACTGGTGGTTACATCCATCCCTTGCCATGACCATTGAAAATGCATAGATAATTTTACTATCTTTCTAGGCAAGGGAAGAACTGGAATGACCTTGGACAGCCTCTGTGAGGGGAGCGGATGAAACCCCAGCTGTAGCAGAAAGTTCCAATTTGCTGTCACTCTGCTGATTATATGCTTGTATATTTCCTGAAATAGTGAAAAGCTGTCGAGGCTGTGAAACAAATAGGAGACAGACAAAATGGCTGATAGTGGAGGTTTTGTAACCTCACAGAGTATATTGAAGTGAGCCTTGGGTAGCTTTATCGACGCTTTACAAACGTGTGAGGGATATTCGGATATCACTTAGGAATCACAGAGTAAGATATATATTTTTTAAAATCTCCCTAAGATATATATTTTTTAAAATCTCCCTATTTCAAAGTGAAGGAGTAAATGTGGCTGATACCATGTCATCTATTAGAAATCAGATCCAGGTATAAGAATACTGCAACATTCAATAACAGTATTTGGAAAGTCTGTAATTATGGTACTCATGCTTACCATGTTTTTGTTTAAAGGGTTATTTACAAGCTTTATTTTCTTCCTAAGTGTCAAGTGTAATATAAAGATAGCTATAATGGGCAACTGAGACACAAAGTAGAGATGACTTGGCCAGAGCTATATGTTGTCAGTAGTAGAACACAAGCATTTCATTTCACAGTATCACACTGCCGACTTTTTCCTAAATAAATTCATAAGACCAGAAGATTGGGTGGAAAGAAGAGAAGGGATTGATCAGCTTGGAACTTCTACCATGAGCTAGTTCCATATAGATAATAGAAAACAATAAGGGAATCTGGTAAGCAGCTTACCCGATTCCCTAATTATCTGTACCATTTCAACTTGACAACTCTGTGTGGTCTTTGTTTTGCTGTAACTGAGGGGGAGTCTCTAGGGTCCAGTACTTTCACCACTAAAACTGGAATATATGGTCAATCTACCTACATAAGGCATGTGAAAATAAATATGAAACACGGGGCTTGGAGTGATTGGGTAGCTTGCCTTCGAAAGTGTTCAGTTCTTATGGGATGCTTGTATATGCAAAGAAAATAATTTTACAGTCAAACTCACATTGCAATTTATGTTTGAAGTGCATACTTTTTAATAGTTAATATTCAACAATGGAAACACAAAAGCCAGAATTAATTTCAGAAAAAGGAGACTTGGTTTGAAAATACATTTAATTAAAATAGGAACATTTATAACATTTAGAATCTGACTTTTAATTGCAGTTTTACAATATAAATTACAATAATAAGATAATATAGGAAGATATAAATATTAAATTTTAAAGAGAAAAGAGATATAAAAGAAGGGGTAAAATTGAAAATGTATGATGAAAGGGTAAAAAGGTAACTTTTTAATAAAGGCTTTAAAATTGCTGATTGAAGAAACATTAGGAAAATGAAAAATCTTATTAAATAATCACTGGAAAATATAAAACAAATTCTGAATATGGTTACCAGGAAAGGGGAACTAGATCGGTGACCAAGGAGCAATTGATAGAAAAACAGGTCTGAATGTAAGGATTGGAAAAGAAGTAAGAGTGATGCTCTGGGATGTGGTGACATGCCTGTTGGAGGGCAGAAATCACCTGCAAGGATAGATTTGGATTTACAACTCTTTTTCTGGCAATGGAGGTTATATATGCATAGCTACATAATCACTGCTCATATTTCTGGTTAGAAAGCTGAAAAGACACAGAACTCAAAATGTCATGGTACATATAGTCTGAATCTCTTAGATGGAGGGCAACAGCAAACCCACCTAATATTTGGGGGGGGGCTGTGCATCAATTTAAGACTTGATTAGAAATGTTTAACTATGATGCTAACCCCAGGGTCCCTGACACCAGGAGTCTGCAAGAGTTTTAGTAGCTTTGACAGAGGAGTCTGGGCATTTGGGGAATTCATACAAAACCTATTTTCTGAAGGAATTCATATAAGTGACAGGAGACTGCCAATTTATACCAGAAATTGAGCTATTTATAAACTCCAAAATAGCATTTAAATTTAAGAATGGTTTCAAGAATACAAGATTAAAAAAAAAACTTATGAGAAGGAAGTACTTTGTAGACCCAGTTTCAACATGAAATAATTAGATATGCCAGATAACAGTAAAATATTTAATATTCTTTTAATTTTCTTGTTTTCTTTAGAATTGTGGGTAAAACTGTGACTGTTCACTGCTTCATACAGAAACTAAGCTCTCATTTCTTTATCCAAGGAGATTCTGGCAGAAGCCTACATGTCTCTGAACCTCTAAAATGTAGACACTGCCTTAACCTAATTAAGGGTACATTAAGTTAATTAGGTTATGTATAATATCCTTTCCATTGCAATCAATCTCAAGCCTGGAGATTTCCATTCCTTCAGTCAGATTTCTGGCATTTCCTCTACCTGTCATCTCTCTAGAGAGCTTCTGTCAGTTTTCTTCATCCTCTTTCAGAAAATGGAGTACAACCTTCTCTCCCCTTTCTTTATTTAATTGTGTACTCAACATGATCTTATACAAGGTTGTAAGCACTTTATATCCTTGCTTTCAAGCCATTACAGCACATATTACCAAATGTTTTTGTTACCACTCTTGGCATGGTGAAAGCACTCAATAAATATTCCTGGACTCTGTTCTTATTGAATATAAGAAATGTTCATCTTGTAAAATCTACCTTTAGCAGTGTGAGAAACTAAGTGGATTTATATATGTGCTGACTTACCAAGCTGACAATATGGAAACAATAAAGGATGGAGCTCTCCTGTTGAAGGATTGAATATGAAAATTCCCTAAATCTGTAACATGCTGATATGCCACCTTGAAACAAATACATGAGGTGTTGTTAAAGTTGCATAAATAAAGGTTCAAATTCTGAGTGGCTTCCCTTTGTGAGTTTACAGAATAGCACTTGCATTTTAACTATCACATGCACCTTATTTCTGGAACACTCTTTCTCTCATTTTAATTCTCTCCTTCATGTTTAAAGAGGATAATCTACCATCATTATTGGCTGTCCCAGATACACAGTGGGTACATATTCCTGCTGAGTGACCAGGAATGACAGGACAGAATAGTGTCTTTCTTAAAATGATCTCCGAAAAGTCACACCTCGTACCACTAATGAATTGGAAGAATTAGATGAAGGTATCTGAGGCACAGGGTGATCTGGTTTTCTCAAAGCCATTGAGCTGGTTACCCGATTCCCTAAGAACGAGTGAGAGCTGTGATATCTTAATGCAGCAGCAGACGAACTCTGCATGGATTGCTGTTGTATGTAGTTTCAGGCTCACAGTATTTTACAGGTAAAATTGTTCATAAGGAAGAGGGTGTATTGGAAAAATCCTGGACATCTGTCCCTCCTAACTGCTGAGATTTAAGATATATAAAGTACGAAAATAAAACATAATTGAAATCCTTTCTTTCGCATTGTCAGACATCATCTGTGGGTCCTCATTCATTCTTGCCTGGGCACACATGCTCTCATTTCTTTGACTCTTACCTTCCCAGTGTCATTTCCTATTTGACTATGTAAGTAATGGTACGATTGTTAATTATCATTCTTAGTGTTCGTAGTTTTAGGCTTACTATTTGTCCATGGTTAGGAGTGTTTTGGTGTATGTGTTTTATGTCTTCAAATTATTTAAATCTTGATTCCAAGTTAGACAAAACCTAAGAACAAATAACTTTCTATTGTTTGTTTTTGGGTTAGTTTAATTTTAGCTCATATTATTGGTTAAGATTATGCCTGGATTAGGTTTGTTTGGTTGTTACTTGAATAGCTACTTATTGTTTTCTATTATCAGAATAGACTTGTTTTACCTCTTTCTTCCTTCACCTGCAATTTTGCTTACCTCTAGAGAAGATACTAAACATCAATTAGTTTATTATTTTTTTCTAATCTATTAGGAAATAAACATTTACAAATCTCACTCAACTTTCATCCATTAAAACCAAATATCCATCTTTCCACTCACACCCTTCCTTATAATTTCCAACTTCTTATTTTAGTTCCTTAGTGACTACCCTGAAGCTGCCAAGCAGCAGTGGAACAGGGATGCGCAGCATCCATTAAGCATTGTGTTCCTCTTTAAACCCCACTTTTAATTTAAGCTTTATAGCTTTATCTGTATTCTGTTTAATTAACAAATTTAGCGTGCCTTTTTAATGAGAAAGGCTATGGAGAAAATACACTTCAAGAGTCTATTTTTTAGTCTTAGCTTTTTTTCTAAGAAGTTACAGTAATAGCAAATTTAGTTTTATTGGTTAATAACAAACGAGAAGGAATAGCAGCCATTAAAAGTAGGTAGAGAAATTCTGAAGCCAAAGGAAATAAACAGGTATTTCCTCTGAAGCAGAGGAGGAAAAAGATATCACCATGAGAAACTGAAAGTGTAAATAAGAAACAAAATGTATAATAGATACTGTGAAATAGGAAGAAACTGTTCAAAAGGAAAGGGGAATGGGGGGCAGGAAGGAAGGGAAAAGAAGAAAATGACAAAAAAGGATAAAGTGGAAACAAAGCTTTGTAAATAAGGAGGGGAAGAGAAGTTAAAGGGAGGGGAGGGGAATAGAACAGAAAAAAAGAAGAAGAAGAACTAGGATATATCATGTACAGGTGCAAGTTCCCTATGATGAATGTGATCATAATGTATATCTAAATTGTACCAATAAACTTAATTAAAAAAATAAATGGGGATAGAAAAAAAAAAGACATCTGGGGACCCTATGGAGGGGAGATGTTACTAAACCCTACAGCTGAGGAAATCAGTAGACCTGACTGGATCATGTGTAGATTTCATGTTTACTCTTTTACTAACTTAATTTTTTTTTTTTTGTGGGTACCGGGGGGTCGACCTCAGGACCTCGTGCGCCAACAGGCACCCGTGCCACTGAGCGATATCACCGGCCCCTTTTTCGTATGTGGGATCCGGGAGTCGAACTCGGGCCCTTGCGCTTGCAAGGCAGGCGCTTACGCCGCTGAGCCATCTCACCGGCCCAACTAACTTAATTTTTTAAGAACTTGAATTGCTAATAATCAAAGCTTTAATAAGGATCACAACTGAGGTCAGACTTTCTGGCTTTGAATGCCAGCCTCACCATTTGTTTATTTATTGTGTGAGGGTGACTTCAGAACGTGGAAATTGGAGGACCATACTTATAACTTTTGCACAAGTTACTTATCATGGATACAAAAAAAATATCCTTGGGAATAAATTCTAGGCCATAGGACTACCTGTTACATAAGTTGTTTTGAAAGACCATCCTTACATTTTTGCTATTCAAACACAAGCACAAGACTAAATGATCCCTTGAACAGAGAAGCCCAGTGATTTTATACTTATCAAAGCACATCTTATTTATTGTCTTTTGACTCTTACACCAGCACTGCCCATTAAACAAGATAATGATGAATGTCATATATTATCTACTCTATAATTTAATATAAAAGTTCAGGAATATTACTTATTTTCCCAGTTAGCCTTTCTGACTTCTGGCTTAGATTATGTTGGGGAAGCATGGACTTCCAGTGTTAAGCCTTAATCTGCCTTTTTTGACTTAACATATTACATTAACTCTTAAACCCTAAAATGTAAAAATAATATTGTCTCACGGGGTGCTGGGCAGTGGAAGATGACACATAAAGTGCCTCACACCTTGTCTGGCATATTTTAGGCAGATTAAAAAAGTTAATTATTTTTATTTCCAGAATATTGCCCTGTTTTTAATTAAAAGTATCATCTTTTAACTATAACATGCATCTGTAGTTTTCCTAATCACTTTAATAATATTTCTCTTTGTTAAATATGTATGATTCAGATAAGAACAGAGAAGAAAATTATAATTACCCATAATTTTATCACTCAGAGAAATATATTAACATTTTGATGTATATCACTGCAATGATTTGGATGTGTGTTTTGTCCCACAAAGGTTCATGTGCTGGGAGCTAGTTACTCAGTGTAGCTATCTTAAGTAGTCAAAACTTTAGGAGGTAGGGTCTTGTGTAAGGTGCTCTGCTTTTGTACGTGGATTAATGCTATCTTATAGGAGCGCACTGTTAGAGAGCAAGACCACCCTGCATGGTTGGCCCTTCTGCATGCAACCATTTCCTTTCTGCTTCTTTACCATGTTGTGATGGATCCAGTGGGCCTTCACCTTGATACCAGTGCTATTCTACTTGGACCCTCCAGCTACCCAAACCATGAGCCAAATAAATCTCTTTACTTTATAAATTATCCAGCCTCAGACATTTTGTTATAGCAGCACAAAACTGACAATTACTGTAGTCTGGGTAATGTGCATGTTTATGCGTGTACTTATGAGGCTGGCTTCATGGATGTGTAGCCTATGTGGTTACATAAGCTCCCGCTTCAACAAGACCCTATACTTGATTTAATTTGCTGCTGTTTCCTTCTTGAAATTCTTGAAAAGATTTGAAAAAGAGGCCCCATACTTTTACGTAATACTTGACCTCACATCTTCTGTAGGAGGTCTAGTACTCGTGTTGGAATTCAAAGTCACAATGACGCATGGACTTAAACCTGGAACATACGCTATTCACTAACCTGTATTTTCCACATAGTAAGTCATGCCTATTTTTTTTCCTGTGCCATAAAAATGTTTATAATGTGGTTTGCATGACTACATGGTGTTCTGTTGTACTGTCCAGCAGGACCCATTGTTCATAGTTTGCATATTTAACACTGCTACTGGCTTCAGTTTAGTAAGAGCCCATTATGAGTTTTTTTTTTTTTTTTTTTTTTTTTTTTTGTGGGTACCGGGTGGTCGACCTCAGGACCTCGCGCACCAACAGACACCCGTGCCACTGAGCGATATCACCGGCCCCTTTTTCGTATGTGGGATCCGGGAGTCGAACTCAGGCCCTCGCGCTTGCAAGGCAGGCGCTTACGCCGCTGAGCCATCTCACCGGCCCCCATTATGAGTTTTGAAGGGACGTGGAAGTACATTACTAAATATTAACAATTTCTGGATCCTTGTAAAATACACTAAGTAGATAGGTATGTAAAGTAATTCTCACACCATGAATTCTCAAAAGTGCTGTGCCTTTCAAACCACATCAGGGTCCACTTTACCTATAGAGAGTGTCAGCAGTAGGAAGGACATTACCTTTTATGTTAGTATAATTCATGGACCAGCCTTATTAAAAATAGTGTTAGGAAATCCCCATAAGTGAGTGGAGGTAAGATTTTGCTTACCTTCCAGAAGCATATACTAACTGAGGAGGAGTAAAAAATTTGTAACTGAAATAACACTGAAAACTTGAAGTACTCTGCAAGGTGGATAGTATAATATTATATTCTGAGGAGACGTCCCTAGTCTGGGTAATAAATCTGCAAAGGTAACTATGTGAACAAATAGTTAAAAAAAAACAGGTGAAATCTCTTTTTTCCAATATCTGAGGAGTTTAAAACGATAAAAGAAGAGCATTTGACAAGTGAGCCCAATAAAAGATTCTCTAATTGTGGAAAAGAGGTTCAAAAGTGATTTTGTAAATGAAAGGGAACATTTGGAATTAAATCCAAAAATGAAGACTGGAGTCCTGCATCTTTATCACAGCAAGAATGGTGAACCAAACAAGCTTTAAAGGTGGTCACATGAAAGAGGAAAGAGAATAGAATCTTGATTATAGTAAATTTAAAATTGGCCTGACTAAAAATGGTAAGTTTAGCAGAAAGGCAACGGAAATTACACTGGAACTTGGCATAGCTCTCAAAAAGTAGACTCGATGAATAATAGCAGCAAATTTCATGGCTTTGAGAGCTCATAGAATCATCAAATATACATGCATCGTTCCTTTTAAAAGCTCTGCTTTCTAACCAGCTTTGATTTTGAAAATCTCTTTACAGACTCAGTTAAGCCAGTTCTATTAATCTATTGCAAATGTGATTAATTTTCAGTAATGCACTCTTCTGTCCCTTCAGGAATAATGGTAAACTGAAGCCAGTAATAGTATCAAGTATCCAAACTGTGATTATTGGGGTCCTAGTGAACATAAACTTTTAGTTCTTGTCCACAAATTACACTGACATGATAACGTGGTACTCAGTAGGCAAAGTGGACCCCTGATATAGTTTTTTTTTTTTTTTGTGGGTACCGGGGGTCGACCTCAGGACCTCGTGTGCCAGCAGGCGCCCATGCTGCTGAGTGATATCACCGGCCCTTTTTTCATATGTGGGTTCCGGGAGTCGAACTTGGGCCCTCCCGCTTGCCAGGCAGGCGCTTACACCGCTGAGCCATCTCATCAGCCCCCCTGATATAGTTTTAAAACTTTAAAAATCCATGGTATGGATTTTACAGTTTTTAAAAATCCATGGTATGAGATTTAATTTTACATAAGTACCTCTGTAGTTCATTTTAATGCAAAAATGTATCTTTTCATATGTTTTTACATTCTGTTTTCTGTTTATATAATTTAATATAGCATAACAACTTCAAACACGTGAATATATGAAACTATTTTGAAAGTTTGACAGTAGTGCAGTGTACTAGATCCTTGATACTGGGAGTGTAGTCCATGGACCATGGACCAGAAGTATCTACATCATATAAGAGATTGGTAGAAAGGCAGACTCTTAGGCCCTGCCTCAGATTTATTGTTATCAGAATAGGCATTTAAATAAAATCTGTAGGTGACTCCTGTGCAAATTAAATAATGATCAATGCAGGTTCTGAAAATTGAATTCATGATGCTATATGGATGTCACATGGAACGATCTGTGGTTATTGGCAACCTTTGAAGCTGTGTGTCTTCTCCAGTTTGGAAGGAAAAATGATAAATTTAGTTAGCTAGTTCTTTTATTTCTAGGTGACAGTGAGTCAGCTCAGTATTACAAAGCTATCTAAAAGAATTTTAAATGCACTTGAACAAAATGATGCTGAGTCTATTAGAAAGGAAAGAAACTTAACTTAAAATAACTAAATTTAATAAAACTATACCGGCCCATAGGTTTCCCTGGTTTATTTAAATAATGCCAAAGTCAACAATTTTTATTAGCTGTGAAATCATAGATCAGTTAATATGTTTTCTGTATTGTTCTATTTATTTGTTCACTGTAGAAAATTTGGAATATTATAAAAAATTGTAAAGAAAAAAATTTAATGTGCACATTTACTCTAAGAAGTAATGCTATTAACATTTTACTCTTCAAGAAGGTTCAGAATCTTTCCCCTTTTTCCACTGAGGCATCTGAGTACCTTTGCTTGCCAGGATTTACACAGTGATGAATGAAATAGATGTGGTCCCTACCTTCATAAGATTTGCACAGCCTAATTGGGAGAGACAACTTCCCAATGAAGTAAATAAAAGATGATTACAATTGTGTTAAGCTAAATAAAGTTAACAATCAGAGAGCTGTGAGAAAGAATAACGGGGCCGGGGGAAGGGTGGTAATTATTTGATTGTCTTGAGACTTGAAGTTGAGCTGGTATTGAGACTTTTGGACCTAAAGAAGAATGAAGGTGGATAAGGGACTGGGGTTAAATACCTGACGTGGATTCTCTACAGTAAACTCAAAGTGTGGAAAACACTATACAACGTAGTAGCCTGGGCTCTGATCTACACTTTTCACTCAGTGTGGAAACCTTGAGCTTGGAAACTAACATTAAATCTAGTTTGTGGGCTGGTGAGATGGCTCAGAGGCATAAGCGCCTGCCTGGCAAGCGCTAGGGCTTGAGTTCGATTCCCGGAACCCACATACTAAAAAAAGGGCTGGTGATATCGCTCAGCGGCATGGGCGCCTGCTGGCACGCGAGGTCCTGAGGTCGACCCCCCGGTACCCACCAAAACAAAACAAAACAAAAAAAATCTAGTTTGTAATACTGTTTTTTAGAGATGCTTTCATAGCCCAACTCATTCGTGAGGAAAAAGTTAAGAAGAAGATAACTTTTAGGTAAGACGGGTAAAAATTTCTAAACCAGCAAGTAAATAAAATAAATAGAAGTACAATTCCATGAAAAAGTTTAGAGACTAACCAAACTCTTGGAATTAGAGCTAATAGAAAAATTTAAAGAAACCTTAAAATAAATAAGTTTATAAGCTTTAGAAATAAAGAAGGAAATGATAAATTTTGTGTTCACCCTAAGAGTAAGCTATGAAGTACACACAGACAGAAACAGTAATGGAGCAGAAATCTTAGAAATGAAAAAATAATGGGTATGAATGCTTACAGATGGGCTATTACACTTGACACAAATGAACAAATAATAAACAGACTACAATATAGGACAGGGCCAGGCGTTGTGGCATGTGCCTGTAATCCCAACACTCAGGAGGCAGAGGCAGGAGGATTGCTGTGAGTTCGAGGCCAGCCTTGGCTATATAAGCGAGTTCAAGGCCAGCTTGAACTACACAGTGAGACCCTGTCTCAAAAAGAACAAACAAACAAAAAAAGAAGATAGGACAAAAATTTCCCCTGATCAAAAAATAATGTATGCCTTATGTGTTGAAACGTGTACTAAGAAGAGAAAAGAAACCAAAGACCTACTGCTACAGGAAGAAGAGAATGAGAAACTCTGCCACAAGATTTAAGAGCAAAAGAACAGAGAGAATGTAAAGCAAATACTGAAAGATCTTGTGGCTGAGAATACTCAAGAAATGTGAACTTGAGAAATTGCAGAATATCAAGTTCAGTTTAAAAATACTTCCCCCTAAAAATACTGCAATAGAACAATATAAAGAGAAAGCAGAAAGAGTTAAAGATAAAATTCAACAGACAAAGAAACAATCTTCTTTTTTTATAATTAATTTTCTTATTGCTTTCATACTGAGATGTATTCTTCCCTTGAATGGCTCAACTACCATTTTGGAGTCCTAGGACCCAAGCAACGCTATTTGGTTGAAAGGTTTTCAATATATTTTGTTTACTCGTGACACACCTCATGCCATGAGAATGTTGCCATGCTTAAGCCAGATTTAGGAGAGGACATTTTCACAAAGATGTTTTTTAGTGTTTGTTGTTTAAAACCGAAATTCTATACTGTCTTATCCAGTCTGCTTCCCAGAGCTCTTCACTCCCGTCACACTGGCAAGAATGACAGAATACGCAATTTCTCTTTCTGTATCGCTACACAAACTCTGTTCTGTTGAAGTTTTTGAAATTTCAAGATTTATAGTGCCACCAATAAATTGCCATTTATACCTTGAAAATAAAAGGTTACTATTTTAATATATCAGAGGACATAACATGTAACACATTTATTTGAGAAATAACAAGGTTAATTTACTTGTGAATGAAATAAAAACCTAAGTCACGTTACAAACTAGTGTCTAATGTCAATTATTTTGTCTTGAGAAGACAATGAGGGCAACTATCTTTGTTGGGTTGAGTTACCTTAGCAAAGTATCATGAACTAACTGGGTGGCTTATGAAACAATGCAAATGTATTTCTCACAATTCTGACTCCTGGAAGTTGGAGACCAGGATGTTAGCATGGTTGAGTTCTGGTGAGGACCCATGTCTGGGTTGCAGTCTGCTAACTTCTCATTGTACCATAACCTGCCAGAGAGTAGAGAGAGGAAACAATCTTTTTATTGACACTTATAACTAACCCCATTCACAAAGGCTTCACCCACATCACCTTGTCTAATCTTAATTGCATCCTAAAGGCCATACCTCCTAATATCATCACACCAGAGGGTAGGGCTCTAACATAAGAATTTTGGGGAGACACAAACACTAGGTCCATAACAAGGACTAATGCAAAAATATTCTTCCTTTTAAATTTCCTCAGTTAATATTAGGCCTCTGTAATCTTAATATATTCATACTCTGGAACACTATGGTAGATTTAACATCCACCTACATTTTCTTCTGAGTTTTCATCTCTGCCATTTTACATTTAGCCCTTTTATTCATCTGAAATTTACTTTGGTATATGATATGAGATGAAGATTTACTTATGGTTTTCAAATGTTTATCTTCTCCACACAGTTTAAAAGAATATTTTTTCTTCATTGGTTTTTAGTAATTGATTTTTAAAGTTTGTTTTGCGATAAAGTGTGTTTCAGGGAAATCTAGTGAACTTGGTTTATCTCTGTTGATTCTTGAATCAGTACCAAAGTCTTTTAATGTTGGTGATTTACATTTCATTTTAATATCTTGTTGGGCAAATATCTGCAAAATATTTTTTCTTCTTGAAAATGTTCCTAGCTCTTATAAGTATCAACTATTTATCTTTCCAAATGAAAATTAGAATATAACTTTGATTTTTTCTATGATATTTTGATTTGAATTGCTTTAAAACAATGAATTGATTTTAGAAAATTGATATTTTAAAAATATTTAATATCTCTACCAAAGGGATCATTAAAATATTGATTGATCTCTAGTTATTACAATATTTTCTAAAACTCTTTCACATAGCTTTATTAATTTTCTTTGTTTAGGCCCGACAAATCCTTTTATGGATACTTGTAGATATTTTATGTCTTTTGTTTCTATTATAAATGCAATTTGTGTATAATTAATTCCTTTCCTGTTTTTATCTTTCAAATGATTATTGCCTTGTGCCCTGATATTTTAAACTCAGAGTACTCTAAAATTCTTATTAGATTGAATTTCATTATCCCTTTTTTCTGGTGTATATTCCAGTTAGATCATTAGATCATGTTGTATTTTTCAAGTTTTTTGGGCAGTTCTGTCATTCAGAGTATAAAAGTTCATGGCTGTTCCTTTCTCCTGGTGAAATGTAACTTTTATCCGAGAATGATATCCTGACTTGGTAAAGAAGCTTAGGTCACAACCTTTTTCCCTCAGAACTCTTTAGACATTTCTTAAGTTTCTTCCAGTGCTCAACATTACAGAGCAGAAGTCTGATACTAAATTGGTTTTTGTTCTTTTGTAAGTTGCTCTGGTTTTATCTGCTGAGCTATATGTAGGATTTTTTTTCTTTATCTGTTTAAATAAAAAAATATCACTAGGGTAAGTCTACATGTTGTTTTCTTTTCATTAACTTTAACTTGAATACAACAAATTTTTTCATCATCAGACTCCTTTATATCCCAGAAGAAATTTTCTTCTACTATACCTTTAGTTATTGTTTCAGCTCAATTTATTTTAGTCTCTTTTTCAGGTTAGCCAGTTATCTGCAAATTGAATCTTCACTCTTTCTTCTACTCTTTATGATCTTTCACCATTTCTATCTCTTAGTCATTGTCCTCTATATCTTAGAGAAAAAATTTGCTTAGAGAATTTAGGATCTTGCAAAGAGAAAGGGATTAAGAAACAATAATTCCATAATTGTTATTATAGTCATAGTCTTCCTTTACTTGGCCTTCAGTTAGTGAATGAAATTGTTACATTTTATTAGCGTGGACCTTTGGAAGTTATAAAGTGTTTTGTGGCCATTATTTAATTTGTCCTTCATAATTAATCCTTACAATTAAGAAAAATGTTACAATATTATGGTTATTTTACAAAGAGAAACCAATACTCAGAAAGGTTAGGTAATTTGCCTAAGATTGCACGGCTGGGTCCTGATGGATATAGGAACAGGGACAGCATTTTGACGTGGCAGCCAATTCACTCCTCCTTCCTCTCTTGGGTGCACTGCTCCATGGTTACTCTTCCCTTTACAATATAAAATCCTCCAAAGAAAGCATTAAGTTTAGAATTTCAGCTTGAGGGATTTGTACTCTCAGGAAGCAACAAATCATTACTTGCCACTTTTTCTTTGTTTAGAGAAACATCATGGCATTTTCTTTTCTTCAGACAGATATTCTAACCACTTGAGCCCCTTTAAGCAATGTAAACCTATTGTAATCACAGATGTCCTTGATCCTTCCTGCTGGTCTCTTTTCTCTTGCTCTTGGATTCCTTATGAAATAGTACAGGTGAGCCTTTGTGTTTTAAAATCCTCATTATTTGAAAATAGCTTTATCTGCAAACTGTAATACCAAAAGGGGAAAAAAAGAAAAGAAAAAAGCATCAATACAGCTTTTGACATCTCACCCTTTTATAAAATATTTCCTCACACAGTAAATGACAGTTGAATATTTAACTCTGAAATTACACGTTTCATATCTATTGGTATGAATATGATTATGCTTTTAGGATCTAGAATAGCACATACTTCATTATTTGTTAAGGACAGAGGCATTTCTGAATTCCGTTATATGAACATTACATAGTGAATTTAGGTAGATAGGAGGTCTGTATATCTCATGTAGCCTCATGTTGTTTGTATTGGCGGGGAGTCCCGATGCTAGTCCTAGTCCAGCCCCATTCCTCTGTCATTTAGCCCTTCTTCATAAACACACACACACACACACACACACACACACACACACACACACACACACAAATCATAGCTCATGGCTCCTTATAATCCTGGAGTAAATGAGACAACATGAAGATTAAACTTGTTTGGGAGATTCTGTTATCCCAGCCTCTTAGTTACTTTTACATTGCTGGGATGAAATACCCAACATGCACAGCTTAAAGGAAGAAGAAAGCTTTATTTTGGCTTATATTTCATGGGGGTCTCAGTGTATAATCAGCTGACTCCAAGGCAGGGCAGCATGGCAGAGGGGCCTGGCAGAAGAGAAATGGCTCATGGCATGGCAGCGAGAAGCAGAGAGCTTAATCATGGGCAGAGGGAAGGAGACTCTCCCTTGCCATGCCCCCAGTGACCCAGCTCCTCCAACCAGTCTTCACCTCCCAACATCGCATTTAGCTATAAACTAATCAGTGGATTCATCCACTCATGAGTACCACAACCCCATGATCCAATCACCTGCCCAAAGTTCCATCTATGAGTGCAGAAGACTTTAGGGGGCACCTAGATTTTTAATTTTTTTTAAATTTTATTGGTGCATTTTAGAAATACATAATGATAGCATTCATCATAGAAAATTTGTACCTGTGTATAATATATCTTGCTTCTTCTTTTGTCCTATTCCCCTCTGCTCCATTCAACCCTTCCTCCCCTCCTTGTTTACAAAAGCTTTATTTCCACTTTTTTGTCTATTCTCTTCTTTCTTCTCCCTTTGTTTCTTCCCCCCCCTTATTTCCCATCCATTTGAATATTTTCTTCCTATTTCACCGTATCTATTATATATTTTAGTCCTTATTTACACTTTCCATTTTTCACACCAGAGAAACAATGTGCTATTTAAACGTGTGTGTCCTATTTATTTCACCAAAGAGTATGGTGTCAAGGTACATCCATTTACCTAGAAATGTCTCAAGCTTATCCTTCTTTATGGTACAGTAGGACTCCATTGTATAAAAACACATCTTCTTTATCCATTCATCGGTTGATGGGCATTTGGACTGTTTCCAAGCTTTAGCTATTACAAATTGTGCTGCTATAAACATGAATGCACATATATCACTGTGGTATGATGTTTTCAATTCTTCTAGGAAGATACCCAGAAGCGGAATAGCTGGGTCAAAAGGGACCTCTAGTCCTAGATTTGAGGAATCTCCAGACTGATTTCCACAGTGGTTGTACCAGTCTACTGTCCCACGAACAGTGGAGAAGCGTTCCTTATTCCTCAAAGCCCTGCCAGCATTTATTATTGGTTGATGTCTTGATAATAACCATTCTTTCTGGAGTGACATGGAATATCAGTGTTATTTTAATTGGCATCTCTCAAATGGCCAGTGATGTTGAATATTTTTTCACATGCCATTTCTTCTTCTTCGTCTGAGAAATGTCTATTCATTTCAGAAGCCCATTTTTGGATTGGGTCTTTAAATTTGGAAGGTCTGATTTTTATGAGTTCTTTTTATTTTCTTCATGTTAATCCTTTGTCTGAGCAACAGCTCGCAAAATTTTTTTCCCACTCTGTGGGTGGTCACTTCACTCTGTTGGTGGTTTCTTTTTTTTTTTTTTTTTTTTTTGTGGGTACCAGGGGTCGACCTCAGGACCTCACGTGCCAGCAGGCGCCCATGCCACTGAGCGATATCACCGGCCCTTTTTTCGTATGTGTGTTCCGGGAGTCGAACTCGGGCCCTCGCGCTAGCAACACAGGAGCGTAGGCCGCTGAGCCATCTCACCGGCCCTGGTGGTTTCTTTTGCTATGAAAGTCTCCTTAGTAAGAGAAGATCATAGTTGATTGTAATATTTCCAGTGTGATTGGGGTTTTATTCATAAAGTCTTTGCTTACACCAATACCTTCAAGAGTTCTACTTATTCTCCCTTCCAGCAGACTTAGTGTTTCTGTTTTAATATTTAGATCTTTGTTCCTTTTCCATTCTAGTTTAGTGCATGGTTAAAGATGCAGGTCTAGTTTTAATCTTCAGCATATGGAAAGCCAGTTTATCCAGCACCATTTATTAAACAGGCTATCTTTCTTTCAGCAAATGTGTTTGGCTCCTTTTTCAAAGATAAGGTGTCTGTGTGTGTTTGGAGTTGTTTATGCCACTTCTAATGTGTTCCATTGATCCTCAGATCTGTTTTTTTGTTTTGTTTTGTTTTGTTTTTTGTTTTTTGTCATTACCATGCTGTTTTATCACAGTAGCTTCATAGTATAATTTCAAGTAAGGGACTGTGATACTACCTGCCTTGCCTTTATTGCCCAGAATTGCCTTTGCTTTTCTAGGTCTCTTCCCATTCCAAATGAATTTTAGGATTGCTTACTCTAATTCTCTGAGATATGCTACCAGGATTTTGATCAGGATTGCATTAAATCTGTATAACAATGTTGGAAGTGTGGCCATTTTCACTATATTGTTTCTTCCTACTCAAGAAAAAGGGATAGCTTTCCAGTGTCTGATATCCTCTTTGATCTCCTTTTTCAGAGTACGATAGTTTTCAATGTAAAGGTCTTTTACATCCTTTGTTAGATTGGTCTCTAAGTGTTTCATTTTTTTGATGCAATTGTGAAAGGTGTGGTTTCCCTAATTTCTCTCTCAGTGAGTTTATTATTTATTTACAGGAATGCTTCTGATTTTTTTTTTTTTTTGGTGGATACTGGGGGTCGAACTCAGGACCTCGTGTGCCAGGCCACTGAGTGATATCACCAGCCCTTTTTTCGTATGTGGGTACTGGGAGTTGAACTCAGGACCTCACGCTTGCCAGGCAGGTGCTTATGCCACTGAGCCATCTCACCGGCCCCTGCTTCTGATTTTTGAGTGTTGACTTTGTATCTAGCTATATGACTGAATTTGTTTATTAAATCTATAAGTCTTTTTGTGGCGTTTTTGTGGTCTTCTCGGTAGAGTATCTTGTAAATAATGATAATTTATCTTCTTCTTTTCCTATCCTTATTTCTTTTTCTTGTCTAATTGCTCTGGCTAAAGTTTCCAGAACTATATTGAATAAGGGTGGTGATAGGGGACATCCTTGTCTTGTTCCTGATTTTAGAGTTAAAGCTTTCAGTTTTTGTCCATTTAGTACAATGTTGGCTGTTGTTTTGTCATAAATGGCTTTTATCAGATTGAGATAAAGACCATCTGTTTTAATTTTCTGTAGGGTTTTTATTATGAATGGGTGTTGGACTTTGTCAAATGCTTTTTCTGCATCTCTTCAGATGATCATGTAGTTTTTGTCCTTGGCTCCATTAATACGGTATATTACATTTATTGATTTACTTATGTTAAACCATACCTGCATTGCTGGGATGAATCTTACTTGACTGTGGTGAATAATCTTCTTGACGATTTGCTGCAATCTGTTTGCCAGTATCTTACTGAGGAGTTTTGCATCTATGTTCATTAGGGAGATTGGCCTGTAGTTCTCGTTCTCAGTTGGGTCCTTCTCTGGTTTTAGTATCAGGGTAATTCTTGCTTCCAGGAGTGAATTTGTGAGTATTGCATCCCCTTGAATTACATTAATTTGGGAAGTAGTGGCCTTAGGCTTTCTCTAAATTTCTAGTAGAATTCAGGAGTGAATACATCAAGACCTGGGCTTTCCTTTGTTGGTAGATTCTTCATTGCACCTTCAATTTCACTGACTGATATTGAGTTATTGAGAATTTTTATATCTTCTTGATTTGGCTTTGGTAATTAATATGTATCTAGGCATCTGTCCATTTCTTCTATATTTTCCAACTTATTAGAATACAGGTTCTCGAAGTAGGTATTGACGATCTTCTGGGTTTCTGCAGTTTCTTTTGTGATTTCAACCTTTTAATTTCTAATTACATGGATTTAAGTCATTTCTTTCCTTTTTTTGATAAGGTTGGCTGAGGATTTGTCAATTTTATGTAATGTTTCAAATAACCAACTCTTTCATTATTTGTGTTGTTTTCTTAGTCTCAATTACATTAATTTCTGCTCTGATCTTTATAATTTCCTCCCTCATATGACCTCTGTGCTTGACTTATTGTTCTTTTTCTGGAAGCTTGACCCTCAGCATTAGGTGGTTTAATTGAATTCGCTCTGTTTTTCTGTTATGGAAATTTACCTCTATAAATTTCCCTCATAGGACTGCTTTCATTGCATCCTGTAACTTTTTATGTGTTGTATTAAATAACTTCTGGTATGTTGTATTGGCATTATTGTTGAATTGTATAAACTGTCTAATTCCTTCTTTAATTTCATCTGTGTCCCATTGGTTGTTCAGGATGGTATTATTTAATTTCCAAGTGTTCATGAAGTTTTTATGGTTTCTTTTAGCATTGTTTTCCAATTTCATTGCATTATGGTCTGATAATATGCATGGGATAATTTCAATTCCCTTGCATTTACTTAGGCATGTTCTATGGCTAGTATGTAGTGTATTTTGGAGAATGACCAATGTGCACCAGAGAAGACTATGTATTCTGATGTTGTAGGGCGGAACACACTGTAGACATCTACTAAACCCATTTGTTCAAAAATTTGGGTCAGTTTTGGTATTTCATTGTTGATTTTTTTGTCTAGTCGATCAGTCCATTTGTGACAGTGGGGTATTGAAATCCCTCATTACAATTGTATTAGTGCTTATTTGATTTTTCATGTCATCAATATTCATTTTATATAATTGGGTGCACTGGTATTTGATCCTTATATATTTATAATTATTATCTCTTCCTCTTAGGTTGTTCCCTTTACAAGGATGCAGTGACCATTTTTGTCTCTCTTAATCAGTCTTGGCTTGAAATCCACTTTGTCTGCAAGGAACACCTAGGTATAAACCATATGTTATGGCTTGAATCCTCATGTCTCCCAGAGACTTATGTGGTCATAGATGGGGCTTTTCAGAGGTGGCTGGATTCAGGGTGTGTAAATGTGGATTATGGGTGTGATGTTGGGATTAAAGGCATGTGGTACTGAATTAATTCCCTAATTGGTTTATCATGGTTCAGGGTGAGGATAATGAGAAGACCCACCCTGGTGTGGGTGGCATCACTTAAAAGGCTTGTAGCCTGGATGAAATAAAAGGGGAGAGGCTTGCTGCTATTACTTGTGGCTTGCTGCTTTCTGCTTTCTGCTTGCCACATCATGAACTGTCTCTCCTCTCTGATGCATTCCCCTCTGCCATGCTGCCCTGCCTTGAAACCAGCTGACTATGGACTGAAACCTCTACAAACTGTGAACTGAAATAAACCTTCCTTCCTTTAACTTTGGGCATTAGGTATTTTGTCTCAGCAATGAGAAAAGTACCTAAGACATCATAATACCACGTGAGGCCAGAAAACCTTCTGGACAGAGCTCTGTGAAACATCCTGTTCATCTTTCTCTATGGCAAAGAACAGAAACAGAGTCTGAGACTTTGTAAGCATCACTGTTTTAGATCTTTGTGTTTTCTTTTGAAAATCCTGCTCTGTGTCAGTTGTGCTGAGGCCTCTTGACCTTATCTACATTACATTAGCATCTTCAAAAGGCAACCAGTGCCTGGCAGGGGCAGGCATGTTTGTAGCAGGGCACATCTATGTACGTGGACTTTAAGAAAATGGTAATCCTGACTGAAGCCAATTAATAAGTTTGACCCTCTTAAACTATCCTTCCCCATTAGAGATTTCCTTCTGACCTCAGGGAACTTTGCGCTTTGTTTTAAATTAGAAGATCATGCCATTTCACATGGGAATTTGCTCCCCTGTATATCCTGAATTTGTTTGAATTTGTTTTGTGAAGTATAGATCAGGCAGTACTTGGGTCCATAGAGATAATAAGTCGCTTAATACATGGAGTTCTCACAGGTGCCACCTTGACATTTTGACACTTCTTTCCTGCAGTAATATAATTAGTAAGTCACTACACTTAAAAATGACCTCTACACACAGCAGAAGCAGTTACATTCACCAAGAGTGCTCCGGCACCATAAATTATTTCTTACCAAACCTGGCTTCCATAAATAATGCACCCCAGCCAGAGAATTGTCATTTTAAAAGTCACTCCAGGAGAGATCAACCATCTCAATTTGACGCATATTGCTTAGTAGTATTTACAATAAAAATTTCTAGATCTGAATTTGGTTGCCTTAACTAATAATCTCTGTATATTACTGGGGAAAATAAATAAAAGGTGACACAAAACTGATCACACAGATATGTGATTTTAAATAATCTAGATGAAAAGGATAAGACAGATGTGGTGGCACATGCCTGTGATCCCAGCCACTAGGGAGGCTCAGGCAGGAGCTTCACAAGTTGGAGGCTAGCCTAGGAAAATTAATGACCCCATGTCCCAAAATAAAATTAAAAAGAAAGACGGTTGGAGGTATGGCTCAGTGGTAGAGGGGTTACCTAGCATGTGGAAGGCCCTGGTTCAGTCCTTCTTACTGTTGACTCCCCATCACCCATCCCCCCAAAACAAGAAAGAAAAAAAAGGAAAGATAAAAGAAAGGAAGCATAGATGTTAAATTGTCCATAATTTCAGAAGTTCCTAAAGACTAAGATATGGAGCATTTCAGTCTAGTTCTCCCTCACCCTGGAGTTTCTGCATTTAATAAGAGGATAGTGAAGAACATCAATATGTGCTTTTCCTTAAATCCCAAATAAATCTGTTGTTTTTAAAAAGATAGTAACTGCCAAAGAGAAAAATAAATTCCTTTAACTCAAAATGATCTTACAGGGCCGGTGAGATGGCTCAGCGGCGTAAGCGCCTGCCTGGCAAGCGCGAGGGCCCGAGTTTGACTCCCGGAACCCACATACGAAAAAGGGGCCGGTGATATCGCTCAGCGGCACGGGCGCCTGCTGGCGCGCGAGGTCCTGAGGTCGACCCCTGGTACCCACAAAAAAAAAAAAAAAGATCTCACAGAGCTCTTTAGTAAACATACCAAGTGAATCCCAGGCTGTTGTGGACCAGTGTTTATTTTTGTTGATTATTTGTTTTGCTTTGTCTTCTATTATGCAATTCACAATTTTATTGTACCTCAAATGTTTAATTGTTCTCACTAAGACTTAGGGAAGCAGAGATCTCTTCTGCAGTTAAAGTAAGCAGCCTCGCAGTATCCTTGGACCCCTGAAGGTCATTTGTGTGTTGTTCCCTCTGTTTAGGCAAAGTCCTCTCCCACCAAGCTCATGGTAATACCACAGACAAGGATGGAAACAAAATCCCGGGTGTCTTGACTTTCCATATGATCATGCCTTCCTTGATCTCACCCACATTTCCTTCAGCTATAAGCTTGTGCTATTCAACACGGGTGGTAGAGCGATCTGATTAAGTATTTGGAAAACACTGGTACCTTTGGTTGATGGGTGCTTGGTTATATCGCAGCACGAAAGTATCCAACATGGACTCTCCATTGCTGCCATTGATAGAGGAAGGGATAGAGAGAGGAAGGGGCCCTGAACCAAGGAGTGCAGGCAACTTCTAGAAGCTAAAAACAGTCAGGGAAGAGATTCTACGCTAGAGCCTCCAGAAGGAACACAGCTGTACTGATACTTGATTCTATTCCAGTGAGACCTGTGTCCAACTTCTGTTTCTTTTTGTTAGTTTTTATTTTTATTAGTACACGTGCACTACGTAGTGACTGCAGTCTTTGTGGAGAGTTGGTACATGTGCATAACAGACATACGAAGTCATAAGCATTTGTCACTTAAACTGCTCAGTGTGTGGTACATTGTTTCAGTAACAGTAATCAATTAGTAGAGAACCTATTAATGTTGTCCTTTTCTATGTTTCTAGGGATTCCTTCCAGCAGCAATGTACCTCTGAGTTGACTGTAAGATGTGTTATGTGCGGATGCCAACTCCCCACGAGGAATGCAATTATTATGTACTGCAAACACATACTAATAAAAATTAAAATAAAAACTACTTTTAAAGAATAACAACTTTAATTATAAGAAGAATAAAAAAAATAGCTAGTAAGTACAAACTGCCAGTTAATACAAGTAGGGTTTTTGTTAGGATTAAATGTGATATTGTACATAAATCAATAAACATGTAGTAGCCTAAAATGGCACCACACTTAGATTTGGAAAAGAGGTGCCCTTCTACTGAACCACCTAATATGTATAAGGGGTCCTGGATAGTAGAATCACAGAAACACAGAGATGAGTTCATTAAAACAAAACAAAACAAACAAACAAACAAAAAAACATGTGTACCTCTCTCATTCAGGGTCTTGGGCACAGTGCTGGCTGTGCGACCTGTGGCACAAGGTCTCCATTCTCAGGATGAATGCTATTCAAATGCCGTATCTCTTGTCCTTTCTCCCCACCGCAGTGGAAACTGTATGTGAATGCACTTATGCCACTGCTAACTTCGGAGAGGGCCACCTCCCCAGAGCACCTGGAGCATTGGTGTGGTAGAAGTGCTTAGGTAAGAGAAAAGACAAATGAACTCAGTTCTCTTTTCTGATAGGAAGAATGCAGTGGGTTCTTCCATAATCCCATTTCTTAGTAATGCCAAGCTTTGATTTTCTTTTTTCTTATGTTGTGGGTTCTAGAAATATAGTATTAGCATAGTATTCTTACCGGTTATGTAGCAACTAGAGATCATCTTTCAATGTTAAATGATTGATGTTTTCATAATATTTCCATATATATGGGCTTAAATTAATAAATATAAAGTGTTGTATCAATTCTTTACATTTCGAAAAACAGAATATGGACAGTGAAGACTAGAATGTGTAGTTTCATTTTTATAAAATTATTTAATAATATTTAAATTGTATAAGATTTGATAAAATTTCCCCCCAAAGTATAAGCCTTATTTAGCTAACATTGATTTTGAAACTTTTAAATTTTATAGTCATTAATCATAAGTTATATTTTAAGTTTAATATTATTTTTAATATTAAAAGAAAATTTTTACAATCAGATCAACAAATTTTTGTTTCTAAAATGTGATTTACATTGTTATAAAGATAAAATTTTGCACTTTGAGTACAATCACTTTTTAAATTTTGATATAATTATTTTAATGAATACAAGTTATACAATTTTTTTATTACAACAGTATAAAGATACTACTGCAATAAAGGTGAGGAAAAGAAATTGCTAAGTCTAGAATAACTTATGAAGTAGATATATCTTCATTTTGTTACTTGTCTAAACATTGTCAATCAACAGAACATCCAGACCCATGTAATATTTTTAGTTGCCTTTGACAACTATATTTTGCCAACTTTCTGTGATAAAATTTCCAGATTTTTATGCATTTGTAATATAGGTACTATAGAGCTATTGTTGTCAATCTTAGAAAATATGATGTTTTATTTAATTATTTAATAAGTTGATTTTTAATTTTAAAATGTTTATATATATTGGCCTCCACTTACCTTTTTGACTCTGCAGTCCTGCAAGTAATAGACTTAACTGTTATCAATCTAATTTTACCAATGAGGAAACTAGGGCTTAAAAAGGTAAAGAAATATGCACGGTGGTGTATTGGTGAACAGTCTTCCTAAAATAAATGAACGAATGGTTTGAAAAACCTTACTTTGTAGTGTTTGATGATTTCTGTGGTAAAAGTAGTCTCGGTGTGGTTGATTTCAAGATGCCAATGTTTACCCAAATATCTTTTAAAAATCTCCTGAAAATTTAAATAGGTTGTCATCAGTCAGCACAAGATAACTCCAAAAGAGGTTTAATAGGAAATTGGAGCAGGTGTCTGATTCTGGGCCGTTCTTGGGCTCCAGGCCACTGGCCCCCAGGTGTGAGTGTACGCTCACTGAGAGTTGACTTCACTAATCTGCCTGCCCTGACACCCTTTCACTCTTTCTGACCTCTACTGACTCTGAGTTTAAAGAAGGCCAAAAAAAATGTATATTTCAATGCATACCTAATGTGTGATAAGTTAATTGGAAATTCACACAGTTCTGAAGCAGTTCCAATCAGAGTTCACTGAGTTTTTTACTGAAGGATCAGTCTCAAGTCACTGTAGTGATTTACTCATTAGTGAGGAAATGAGTTCCTTAAGGCCACTAAGGAAAATCTCTTTAAATCAAAACCTCAAGATATAAATCTGTATTAGAAGAATCACTAGAACCTAAGGCAGCAGGAAGAATGTATTTTACTTTCATATACATTCTTCTGGGGAAATAAAAATGAGTGTAGATTATCTGGGCAAAATATCATTGTCCATGTCAAAACTATTGTTAGTCAATGGGAAACTTATTGCTTAGGTTCCAGCAGCACCCTTCTTTGGAATAAGGCCCCTCTTACCCTATCGATCCTTCTGGAATTTTAGAAAAATCCTGCACAATAAAATAGAATTCATATGTTAAAGAGTTTATGTTGGAGGAGAATAAGAGTGTCTCTTTCACCATTTCTTTAAAATAGCAACTTCTAACTGTTCGAGAAGTAATTTTGCATGAATTTTGTTTGCTTCATTTGTCTGAGTATTTTTTTTTCTTTTCAGCTGATCTGCTGGAAGAACAATAATGAGGAAAAGATGAGGAAGGTTGTCTTGCTAATTAAGTGGAAAAAAAGCAAGAGACTTAGCTGTCTGAGAAGTAGAAGCTTGGAAGCAATGCATTTTCTAAAAACGCATAGAGAAGGCCCCTAGAAATCACTCAGCTGCTGGAATCTTGCTACTGTACACAAGACACCTCTGAAGTCCGGAGTGAATGCAGAGCTGGGGAATAGGTCCTGTTGGGCTTTGGAAACCTGATAGGAGTAATTGAGTTGAGGCTTTTCTGAAGGAGTGTTCATGGCCAGAATCAAGCTGAATGTCAGGCAGATGGTCCAGACATGGGGTGAATCTGAAAGTTCAAGGCTGAGAGGTGATGAAAAAATAGAAATCCAATTGGAAATATCCTAGTATTCAGAATGCGGGTTAGGATCTGAGTCACTGGGGCTTTTTGACATGGCTGATGTACCTAAAGTCACACAGTCAATTATTTCAGCTAAGAAGTTGTTTCTTCTTACAGTAGAATGTATGGAAAGACTGGCTCGGAATAAAGGGCCTGGGTTGAAAAGCCACCACCTACCCTGCCCATATATGTAGTTTGGGGCGTCTACCTACCTCTGGGAGTAAATTATACTCAGCGGAGCTAAGTATGCATTTGTAATAACTACTCAAGGTGACTGTTTCATAAAGCAAATTTGGGAAACATGGAAGTTGCATCTTACTATTTAAAATACAGTCCAGACTATCTGTATCTCCATCACCTTAGAGCTTGTTAGACAGGCAGAATCTCAGCCCCAACCTATATTTTGAGTCATTTTAACAAGATCTCCAGGTGATTTATGTGCATATTAACATTTGAGAGGCCCTGCTCTAATCTACCATCATAGCCAAGTAATCATGTGGTTTGTTCTTGATCACCTATGAGTAATTACACTTGGAGGACAGAGGGGAGGAAGGATACCACTTTGCTAAATGTTGGTAGCTTTAGATTTTTTGTTTTATCTTTCAGTTTACCCATTATCGTCGAGGGTGGTATGAAACATAAAAGCTCAACACACAAGTATAAACAGTGGTTCATGTAGTCTAAAAAAACACTTTGTTGCGTATTTGAGACTCAACCCACCACTTCCTTGGAAGAGTGGCTTGAGTTGCTATTTCTGAGGAGGAGAGAGTGGAAGGTACACAGGGCAGTCCATAGGAAATTTCACCCTGTGAATGAGAAAAGTAAGATAATGTTCCTCCTAAGCATATCATTTGGAAGATCGCTTGGATGGTGTTTTGTTATAATCTTTTCAATTCTTTGAAACTATGCATCTGGGATGCTCCCTTCTGCTGTGATGGTATGAAATGTGGTCAACTGCTATGTGTGAAAACTCTCATTGTCTTTATGAGTTCAATGAACTATGAACCATTGCAATACATTTTCTAAAATCCTTATTCACAATTTGGGATTTAACAATTTCAATTTCATGCGGCTGTAAGTTTTACCATCTTCTCAGTAGTTCTTAAACATTTATTGATTTACAAATTATTTTTCAAGAGGTCTTCAATACCCTTCCTAGTCCACACTCAGCCTTCTGGTACTGGCATTTGCCCTATGATGAACTTACATTTACTAGACAGAACGTTATTTACCATAAGCATATATTTTTGTAGCAGTGGCTTTGGAAATTTGGTAACTCCTCATTACATTATTCTTTTTCTTTTTTCTTTTTTGTTGTTGCTGCTGTAGCTGGGGATTGAACCCAAGGATTCCCACATGCAAGGCAAGTGCTCTACTGCTGAACTGTTCCCTCAGCTTACTGAATCATTTTTTTGATGATTCCTATTAAAGGACAAGAGACACATTGCTGGATTATAATGAATAAGTAGAACTAGGATGTAATGCTTTATAATTAATAAAACATTTCCAATACCTACTCATATTTGATCTTGGGAAAAATTATTAGTTTACTCCTTAGTACAGATGAATCAGTTAAAACTGAGTGGAGTTCAGGAGACAGCTCAAAGTCACAGCAAGTGATTAATGAGTTAATAGTCTGGTTGAGTCTGAGTCTTTGTATCCTCTGATTTTCTTCCAACAAACCACAATGTCTTCAAAATATTTTGGATACTGACATGAGGGTTGTATCCTATTCAGAGTTAGGTGGAATCATTTGTTGCCACTCAGTTTTACTGCCACCCCATTAGCATTTCCTTTTTTTAAGTTTTCATTTTTATTAGTATGTGTTTGGAGTACATAATGATTACATTTATCTTGGGGAGTTGTACCTGTACTTAACACATCTTAATCCTCCTTAACCCCCTTCCTTTCCTTTGCCTTTCAAATGAAAAGCCAACAACTATTTCTCTTTACCCAGAATTCCCTTCTTTCGAGTTTCTGATTAAAGTCCACCAAGCTCACTTGTGTACTATTTGTCATACTGAAAGGAAACAGAGGGCATTATTTTCAGGAGGTAGATGCAGGCAGCCATGGCCAAACTGGGGTTTGAAACTACTTAGTGGGGAGTTTCATGAAAATCACTTACATTTTGAGAGGCTTCCACAAAAGCACTTAAGAACAACATTTTTTGGTGTTTTTTCATCTTCTGAGAGACTTCCTTGACCTTTTGCTTCCTACCACTTTTAATTCTTATTTCAGTTCCTAATTCTGAGGGAACAATCTTCACATTAAGAGCCTATTGAGTGGCTTGTTTCCCTGATTAATCTTTGTTGGATACAGAATTTTAGGTGAAAAGAGTTTTCTCTATTCTCCTGCAGTTTCTAAAGCAATGACATTTCCAATTTCACTCCATAGATTCTTTTCTAGATGGGAAATTGATATTTTAACTACAGAATACTTGGAAAGCCAAACATCTTTAAAGTGAATGCATACTATTACTTCACATAAGTATAGCATACTTTATTCACTTATTCCTCTTGATGAACACATATAATTTTTCCTATTTTTAGCTATGATATAAACTACTGTAAAGAAAACCTGTTTGTATTAATATCTGTGTGAATTTTATATTTTTTCTTAGCATAAACTCCCATCTTGTGTCACCTCTATTTCTCCATTGCTTAAAATACTGAACAATGGAAGCTGTATTGAAACAAAAAAATACGGACTTTTCCTAAACTGGCCACAGTTTAGTTGGACTACAGTATAGTCAAGATAACAAAAACTGTTATGACCCTTGTGCACAGGAATATATCGTTATATATTAGAATCTCCTGCAGTAAATGGGATTTACTGAAATTAGGGAACAGAAAGGAGTGAAGCAATATAACAGGATGGCAGAAGCAAAAGCACATTAAAGACCAGTTGGTGAGAGAGCAGGAGACTAGGAAGAAAATGAAAGGAAGTTCATTAACACTGAATGCAAAAGGGAAAGTGTGACACAGGAGACAGTAGACATGTGCTGAGGGGACAGATTGTTCTGGGCCTGATAAGGTATCTTGAACTTTTGAGATTTTTAAATTAAGTGCAATGGGAAGCCATTGGAGAGTCTTCAACATGTAGATAGGAAACATTGACTAGTAGTAGGCTGGGTAAGGAGAAATAATAGATTCACTGTTGGACATGTGCCAATTGTGGTTCCTATAGGACATTCAAAAGATCTCCTTAGTAGGGTTTTGAGTAGGTAGGTCTTAACCTCCAGAGAGGAGATCTGATTGGAAATCTGAAAATCACCATGACAGTAGTCCCCCTTTATTTGCAGTTTCAGTTACCCATAGTCATCTGTGGTCTGAGGATAATAAATTCCACAAAATTTGTAACTTTTCTTACAGTATAGTTATTCTATTTTATTATGAATATGGTTGTTAATTTCTTACTATGCTTAATTTTATAAATTAAACTGTGTCATAGGTGCATAGGTAGAAGAAAAACAGGGTTTGGCAATATTCACTGTTTCATGAATCCACTGGGAGTACTGGCACGTATCCTCCATGCATAAGGAGGTGGCACACAGTATATATTGAGGTTAGATTTGTTTAAGTGGTTGGAGTCTCCTGTGGCATTGTCTAGGTACTGCTCACATCAGAGTTATCCACCATCTGTTGGAAACATATATCCCTAGGTGCAACCCCAAATCTGATGAAGCAGACTGTGGGAGGTACTTACACAATTTCCATTTCTAACTATCTGTCAGGTGATTTTTTTTGAACACCAAAACATGAAAATCATGGGCTAGGAAAAGTCTATATCGGGAATTCGCAGCCCTGGCTATAAATTAGAATTGTTTGGAGAGATTAAAAATCTTACTTATGCACAAGAACATTCCTCAACACTTGAGTTGACCTTTTCTCAGCTTCTCAGTCTCAGTTTACCCCATCTTCTGCTGTGTGTAGCAATGCATTTTCCATGCTGGCATAGCAGTAACAAACTGCTTGAAATTCCTCATGCATGCCACCCTGCTTTCACACCGCCAGTAGCTGTCTCCCTCATATGGTTCTGTAAATAATTCATTTTCACTTAGCCCTGCGCAGTCTCTAAGAATCAGTTCATGTAACGTCTATTCTAGTAAGCTCGTCCTGATGACCCCGCCTTGTGGATCAGGTGCCCCCTCTTAGTGCTCCCAGAGGATTTTCATATGTCTTAGCAGTTATATCATTACTTCAGCATTGCCAGTTTGCACATTTGCTTCTTCTCTTGTAAGTGGGATCTGTACGATTGTTTCATTAAATTCTTTTTTCTAGTTCTCCAACTCCTGCACTGTGCCCACCATGCAGTAAGCATGTAGGACATGCTGAGTTTGTTCAGATGAACTGAATTCTGGTTCTACTGCCTGTTAATCCTATGTAACTGTGCAAATCAATTAACGTCCCAGGGCACCAGTTCCTTAATCTATAACTCAGAGATATCTTCTGTTTGGCCTACAGTATATCATGGGATTTTTATGCGGACTATATAAGATTAAAGAGGGAGAGGACGCTTTGTATAATGTAAAGAAAGTTTTGTATAATGTGAAGAACTATCGTACTGTGAGTTATTATTATAAAATGATGGCTTTCAGTACAATAGTGTATTTGTATGAGGCTTTTGACTTTGGAAGATAAATGATCATGTCATCATTGCTCAAAAAGCTTGTGGATCTCATCTTTTAGCACTGTTTTTATTGATTTATGATTACAGCAGTCTGAGTGTTTGAAGGCTGTGGTAGCCTTGAAGACAATCAAAATGGGACTTGGCTCTAGGTCCCCATGCAGTGCGGATCCTTCAAAATCAGCACCTTGTCATTTAAGTCCAACAGTTGTGTTCTACATTTCCAAGGGGTAGATGGCTTTCTTCAGGGGGTTATAGTTATTTCAGTTGCCCTTCGATCTTAAAATAACCGTAGGTCTCACAGTTTCTGAAGGAGGTCTTCACTCATTCAACTTCCTAACCCCATTTGTTAGTGAATGAGAGAAAATAAATTCTCTTGGAATGCCACCTTGTTGATCTACCTACTTAGGTCCAGGATGAACCACTAATCCTCTCTCCTTTCAAGGTGAGTTCCCAGCATTGTCAAGGTACCTCTGTTCTCATTATGCCAAAATTGATAGTGTTAAAGAAATGGAGGTCCCTCACAACCAGGTGTGGTGGTGCACGCCTGTAATCCCAACACTTGGGAGGCTGAGGCGAGAGGGTTGCCATGAGTTTGAGGCCAGCCTGGGCTATATAAACGAGTTCAAAGTTAGTCTGTACTACATAGTGAGACCCTGTCTCAAAAAGAAAGAAAGAAAGAAAAAAAAAAAGAAAAAAAGAAAGAAAGAGGGATCTCTCAATCATATATGTCCTTTCTCCATGTTCTAGGGTTCTCAAATCCCTCCAGGCTACAGACTAAGGCTGACTCATCTCTGCAGCATCCTTTTCACTGGATCAGTAGCTTTTACACATTAGGTGCCTAATAAACACTTACTGCGTTGAATCGCTAAAACTCCAGTTTCATTATTATACAGTTATACTTCATACATTAGACTAAATGCTTTTTAATCTTTTAAAGAATCAATTTCAGTTCACATTTTTCGAAAACTGAGAATGAAGTTGAATACTGACTCCTCCTAAAAATCAGGGAAGCCTAAGAAAAAGGCATAGTGCTCAAATGCCTTACAGAAGTCCTTCTCTTACATAGCAGCCTGTTTTTGTCTCAGTACAAGAGGCCAAGAACAATGATTTTTTTCCGGTAATGAATTTAAATATACACCAACCCACACTCTGTTGCTTTTCTGCTTACCCATGTGGCCAGCAGGTTGAGAGCCAGTGTCTAGATGAGAAGAGTGTTGCCAACCTCATTAACTCAAAAAGGGAATTACAAGTAGGTCAGTCCCGATACTATATTCCAAACCCCTAGCTGGAAAAATATCCCTGGTGTCTGTTTGGATTTCAGATGGCAGGTTTGGAAGCCTCACATGCCACGAAAGATTACTTTTTCTATTGAATGCAAACATCTCACCTGCATCTGAATCGAGCAGTTGAAAAGTAAACTAGAAAAGTGGCAGAACAGTTCTTCTGGTCCACTGTGCCTTTTGGCCAGATTCACAACCCTTTAGACATAGATGGGGCATGAAGGAGTGCCTAGACATGCTGCCTGCTTTTACCCACGAGTGACTTGATGGTCGAGTGAGCACAAGACACTGGTTGAGAGCGTGGACCGAGGAACCCATGCAAATTCCAGCTCCAAGTGTCACACGCTGTGTGAGCCTGGGAGAGTCCCCCAGGTGCTTCACCTTTACATCTCGGGTAGGTCACATTGGCTACCGAGCCTGATCCATTGCCCCATAGGAAGTGGGTGACTGGTGACAGGGACCCGGCATTGCTCTTGTCAGGTTTGGTGCCTGACATGGCACCAAGAACTGTGCTGTCGTGAGTCCCCAAGCCTGTGTTCCTTCCTGTCCCCTGAACCTCCAGGAAGCATGAACACCTCCTTGCCTTTCATTCTGGGACCAGACCATTGCTCTCCCTGCCTGTGCTACAGCCAATCAGGTGGCTGTGGAGCAGTGCTGGGAGAATCACTTGCCACCTGTGTCCTCCAGTGACAGTCTTGAACTTGCTGTGGCCCAGGGCATGAGTGTGGAAGGAGAGGTGGGGGAATGAGGTAGAAACTCTCTCCTTGAGGTGGGGAGTGGGCTGGCCCAGGCCCCCAAGTGGGGAATGACAGTGTGCCAGGTGATAGATAGCATGGCCAAGGTAAGTGTGGGGAGCAGGGAGGGAGGGCAGCAGTGTTTGGGGGTGCAGGGTGAGCTGGGTTCATGAAGAAGGGCTACACCCCACTGCAGCCTCCAAGACCTCCTTGACGTCCCTGGGTCATGCCGGCCTCACTCCTTACTGAGGGTCTTTGCACGGGCTGTGCCTTCCTACAGGATGCTTTCCCTGTACATCCACATCCTGGCTGCCTCATGCCTTTCCAGTCAAATGGAGCTTACACTGGCCACCCCTTTTTACTCTTCAGCCTGCCCTTCACTCCCAGGCACATCCATCTTGCCTGGTCCTGATCTCCATTCTCTTTATTCCATCACACTTATCACTTTCCAGTCAACTATATAATTAACTGAACATGTCTGCAATCTGTTGTCTGTCTCATGCCACTAGAAGGTACGACAATTGAGGACAAGGTTCTTTGTTGTGCTCATGGATATGTTTTATTTGTCATAAAAATTTGTTGAATGAATGAATGAATGCCTGCCAGAATATAACCCAGGCTTACTTTTTTGGTATAATCTAGAATGAATATATATGAATATGTGTATATATATATATATATGTATATATATATATATCATAAGCCACCTAAAATCTTCATATTGCATTTCTAGTCATGTCAGCTGTGACTGACTTCACAAGTATGATGTAACCCAGCACTTTAGAGCCACTTCCATGATCTAGTACTTGGAGAAATGAACAAGGCACATGTCTTTATCCTCTAGGGCATCATAATCCTCTGCGGGAAAGAAGATATTGAATGTGTTCAATGCTGTGTTGAACCTACAAACAGAGCCTTGTGAGAGGAGAGATGAAGCCTAACCTTAGGCATCTGGGAAGACTTCCTACATGTAGCAAATGAGTAAGACCTTAAAAAGAGGTGCAGAGTGTTGTCTGCTTCCCTACACGACTGTCTTGCTCTCCATGTTGGACTAAAGGCATCTCTAAATTTGAAGGTAATAGAAACACCTTTTGTGGGGGGAGCATTTGAGTGAGAGGCTCGGGCAGGGTGATTCTGGGTGACTGGAAATGGTACCATCAAGAGTCTAGGTACATTTTCCAGCTCACTTCTCCTTGGGACTGAACAGAATACAGATTCTGGACAGGTGCTTTTTTCTAGTAATAAAGATTGCAAAGAACGCTTTGTACTTCTCAGATGCTTCCTAGAGACAAAGCAATTGGTAGCAAGAGGGCAAGAAATGCTCAGAAGTTTAGATACATGGCTTTGCCTTAAAAGACATTACAGCTTGGTCTCTTCACAATGGTGACTCGAATGTAGTGCAATTAAATAGTAAAAGTATGTTTTTCAGTGGGCACGAGTTATGAAAGTTTTAGAAGATCTGAAGTTATATCTGTAAATCAATTATGTCCAAGATCAAATAATTACAACTGTAGAATTCACTTATAATAACACTCTAACAGCATATAACAACTGTCATAACTTTTTACAATTGTATAACTATAGTTATATCTTCTGCTACCTAAAATTAATCTTATAACTCTCACGACTAACTTTAGCTAATCATATACAATCATAAGTACACCAACTATCAGCATAACTAACCTCAAATTCAATTAACTATAACTAGAGGCCACAGCTACTTATTAGCCTCAACCAGTAATCATGACTAGTTAACAAGAATACCTAGTAAACTGAATTACTTAGAAGGCACAAAACAACAATTACAAATTAGAAGCCACAGCTAGTTAACACTTACAGACCAGTAAGTAAAAATTTATAGTCATAACTTTTCAGCAACCTCAATTTGGTAATCAGAAGTAGTCAGTAATAAAAAACTTATAACTATAATGTGTTAGTAATAAGATGTAGTAACCATTGCTAGTTAGTAACCACAACCCAGTATAAATGCAAACTAGTATTTCCAACCTAGCAAGCATAACTAGTTAGTCACAAATTGGCAACTGTAGCAAGATAATAGCCCTGCATGTTAACCTTAACTAGTTAGAAGTCACACATTTATAACTATGACTAGTTAGTACCCTAATTGCTTAATTGAAACTAGTTACTAATGACAAATCTGTAACCACAACTAGTTAGTATATACAGTATAATAACCAGGCTAGTTAGTAACAGCACCTAGTGCTGATGACTAGTTAGCAGCCACTAAACCAGCAGCCGTGACTATTATCCACAATCAGTAACCATGATTGGTTAGTAACTATAACAGTACTAACCATAACTGATCATAACTATAGCGAGTAGCCATAAAAAGATAGTTGTTATAACTAACTATAACTAACCATATGTAACTAAAGTATAACTACTTAACTAAATTTGGAAAAAAGTCTCAATGATACAGAAACTGCATACCAACTGCTTTCTGGATTTCTCTTCAGATACATTTGGAGTTGGGATGTGAGAATCTAGGAATGTGAGGAAGAAACTATATGGGCACAGTTTACTCTGGATACAGCCTCTTTCTCTTGGCTCTTCCCTGGCCTACGGCTACTTACACATGCACACACACAAACACATGGCACACACAATAGTTTATGGCATTCTAATCAAGCTGGAGCAGAGATGATCAAATTAACCTGGCCTACTCTTCAATGAGGCCGAAGTGTTTGCCACTCAAGGCTGACCTTGGTAAATCCAGTGGAGAACTTTCCCTGAATGTGTGGGAAATCAGATAGTCAGTGACTATTAGCTACTCAGGTCACCTTGATCCTCCCTCTTTATATATACTTACTAGTACATCTCTCACACATAGGTGGCAGGCAGGCTTGATGACTAAGATGAAGTCATCCTTATGCCCACTAGCAACACTATTTATAGTGAGATGGCCACCTTCTCTGATTTCATGTCCTGACTTCCTTGTTGCTGCTGTCGGGATATGGAGCAGGATCTAGGGTGGCATGAGATTTAGTGGTCATGGGTAGGAGTATGTAAGATGTACCTGGGTTGTCCAAATTGTGTACTTGGGGCAATGGCTGCAGATCAAGTAAACCAATCACAAAATTATAAACATCAGGCTTATGATTGGTTCAGTGAAAGGATTTGCCATGGCTTAGTAACAAATCAGGCATAAAAAGGATGAGCACCAGCCAATCACAGAATTGTGGCCTGGACGAGAGGAGCCATATGTGGAAGTGGGAGTAGAGAACAATGCTCAGTTATCCTGTATGCTTAAGAGGGGCTTCTTTTGCTGGGTGTCACTGGGAAATGCAGTGGTGAAATGAGACTGACCGAAACAGGCTCCTTCTTAACCTCTGTGGTGGCTGCCTGTGGAAATGTCACCCCTAAGAAGTTTCAGATCTGATAGACGTTGAGAAATCTGAGCATTTTCAAAATATTAGGAAAGCCTTCTGATTTTTATTGTGTGACCACAAAAACAAAACTTTGAATAAGGGACAGGAATTAAAGTGCATACCTATTTAACACAAAGGACCATTAGTACTTCACCAAAAATGGAAATGATTATTTTATATAATGAAGAGCCAACTGTCACTGGAAGTGCTTAAGTGAAGGCTAGACAAACAGTTGTCAGGATTCCTGTAGCCCGAGTTGAATGATGGACATCTTTTTATGCCCTTCTTCCTCTGAGATAATACAACCCTAATGTGACTAAAATGCTACAATAATAGATTCACTAGGGCATCCATGTAATGTTACCAAATTGCATTCATGTTTTTCCATCCCATTATACATTCCCATTCCTCTTGTTACTTGTGGTTTCCATACCAGGTGACACATTTGATTATTCTACTTTCTGGAATACTATTATCAACTGATTTTAGGGGGTATTACTCTCTTCTGGGTTTCCTCTTGCTGTTTAGATTCTCCTTACCAGTCTCCCCTGCCAAATCTTCCTCATCTCCCCAACTTTCCAACAATGAAATGCCCAAGATTTCATCCTTGGATGGCTTTTCTCTAAATAGTCATTCCCTATGTCATCTCATCCAGGAATATGGCTTTACATGTCACCTACCTGTATATTCTCCTAGGTTTGTAACTCCTCCCCAGACCTCTGTGCTGACTCTCAGTTCACATATTCAGTTCACTGTGTCTGACTGATGTTCGTTAGATATCTCAAACTTAATGTGTCCAAAGCCGAAGTCCTGATTTTCCCAGAAAAACCTCCTCCTTGTGATCTTTCTGTGATCTTTCTTATCTCTGTACACAACACTGCATTCTTTTAACTGTTACTACCAAAAACCGTGCAGTCGCCATTGTCTTCTTTCTCTTACCCTCCGTGTTCAGTCCATCTGCAAATCCTACAACCTGCATTTTTATGTTGTATCTGGAATATGGCCGTTTTAAGCCATGTCCACTGCTTTGATTCTAAAGTCCTTATAATAGGTTACGAAGCTCTACTCTTGTCTGTCCCTTTGCTCTGTGATCTTATATTCTTTTTTTTTTAATGTGTGTACCGGGTGTCGACCTCAGCACCTCGCGCTTGCCAGCAGGCACTTGTGCCACTGAGCGATATCACTGGCCCTTTTTTCCCTTTATGTGGGTTCTGGGAGTCGAACTCAGGACCTCGTGCTTGCCAGGCAGGCGCTTATGCCACTGAGCCATATTACCAGCCCTCAAATTCTTTTTTTTTTTGAGAAAAAAAAAACAATAAAAACAATGGTACAGAATTTCAAAGCAAGATAATAGGAAATCAACAATGGTTAATATATTGCGTATTGTTATCTTCAAAGTAGTTGCTCAGATTACAAGATATAGGCATGCAGCATTGATCAAACAATATAAGCACAAGCCATTCTTTTCAATGAGCTAAAAGAAATTAGTAGTATAATTATCTTAGCTATGTATATTCTTTTCCCTTCCTTCTTTTTTGATCTCATATTCTAATTCTTCCCAACATATTTCAGGGATTCCTGCCACATTGTTCTCTTTTGCTGTTACTCAGACAACAGACATGTTCCCTGCTATATTTTTTTCTACAACATTTTCCACCATCACCTAATATCCTCTGTATTTTCCTAGTGTTGTCACTATATGTCTCCCCTTCTAGAATGTAAGCTCCATGACGGTAGGAATTTTGGCCATTTATTTATTACTTTATCTCTTAGGCCTAGAAGAGTGTCTGGTGTATGGTAATCATACAATGAGTACCTTATATAGTGAAAGGCTATTTAGATTTAGCCAAATTTAGATTTGGTTGCTAGAATTGAGACTCAAAGCTAATGGTGGCTTACACAAGATGGAGATTTGTTTTCCTCTCACATGAAAGCATAGTTGTGAGCGGTTTAAGTCTATTGTAATGGCTTTATAAATTTAGGGACTCAGGCTTATTCTCTTTCATTGTTCTCCTCTTAAGCCTGACCATGTAGTCTGAGACAGTTCAATACCCCACAAAGTCTTCATTCTAGCATGAAGCAATGTGGGAAAGGAGCCTCCTTCCATTCATATCCTATTGACTTCGTCACATTGTCACGTATTGCCTGGGAAGGAGCTGTGGTACAAAACTTTACTTCTTGGAAATGCTGCACACACTAAATCAGGAGTTTGCTTACAGAATAAGGAAAGAAAGGATATTGGGAACCACCTATCAGTCTCTTGGTCTCTATTGTATCTCAAAAAGGATGTGCAGTTAATGGCAAAGGGCTTAATAGATGTTTGTTCAGTCTGGGTATGTACATGAGTGTTACTCATTTTTGCATCCTTGAAACATTCCAGAATGACTAATAAACACTTTAAAAGAAAAATGACATTTTTCTTAAAGGATAAAACAATATTTTCTACCTGGGTGCAAAAGCTATTTTTGGTTACACAGTCGATGGATGACTTGTACCTTTAGGCTGGTGGCAGTGGTATACATGGCATATTTTTCTCTCTGGAAACAAGCAATGGGTTGCCTTCCAGATTTCAACAACTTTTAATTCACATTCCTCTCCCTGTCTCTCTGTCTTACACGTTGATATCCTCCTTCCCCATGTAGCCATCACAGAATATTCTGCCCTAAGCAGACATTGTGTGTCTCCCAGATAGAGCCTAGATGGGCCCTGTCTGCTTTGGTCCATACAGCCTTTCTTGTAATTGGGCAGCACTTTCCATTATAGAATTGAAGTACTTGCACGATCAACTACTTTTCTTTCATCTTTCTTCTGAAATCCCTGTTTTGATAAAAGCATATTTATTTTCTTGTTTCCAAGAAATAAATAGTTGAATGGTGATGATGCTATTTACTTCAACTCCAGCCTGTTCCCAGTTAATTGATATAATCACTCAAAATTGAATAAAAGTTTTCAGAGATATGTATGTGTGTGGGAGGGATAGAGATCTGTGGTTTAAAATATCTACACCTAGTCAGAAACAAGGCATTATATTAAATCAGAATGGAGCAAATTGGCCAAACACAGCTGAAATTCCAGAGAGAGATTACAGTAATTTCACAATGTATGTGATGGCAGCTGTACAAGTTTACTATTGCTACCACAAATCTCAACGAAAATGGTTTTCATGTACAAATATTTTACGTATTCATTTCTTGTGGTTCCATTTAATTTTAATTTTGGTGGAGGAGAGGAGCAAACTTGAGGATGAATATGGAATGCTCAAAATAAGAGTCATATGCCGTGAACAGCAGTGTCCTGCCAACTATGTTATTAACCAGAATGTCAGGTTACCCTGGCAGCTGTATTTTCTTTAACACCTACAAACGAAGGAAGATTCAAGGGGAAATTTTCATAAGCTTCCTAATATGCTCAGCCATCACCCCTAGCCAAACCCTGTCTTTTCTACCTGCTGTCATAAACCAATAAAACCCACTTTAGCAGTTTAATATAGTTTGACTTGATTTGCCATTTGCAACCAAGAGAATCCTGACTACTGAATCACCATAATTGTATCCACAAGCAAAAAGGATTGATTTTATAATTCAGTAATAAGGACGGCACATGAAAATTTCCAATCTCTGACATTATATAAGTCCAAATAAGTTTTAATGGTTTGTTGTTCCTGATATTCATGGCCTTAAAAATGAATAGTGGAGAAATTTATTTTAAAATGTAGTTATTTTAATAATCTTTAAAAAATATTAAGTACTCTTCTCATCTTGCTCCCTGGGGTGCTGACAAGGCACCCTCCTTTCCATATCATCCTGCCACTGCTTCTGCTTTGGCTCCTTTTCATTTATCTCCTGCTAATATAACCTTGTTTTGCATGTTAGGGTGTGTGTGCGTTTGTGTGTGTGTGTGTGCATGTGTGTGCAAGAAGGAAGGAATACACTTACTTATAGTGCATTTCTCAGATTTACCTCTGAACCCTCCATGGATCTTAGTTCTTTCCCATGTCTTAACCTATGGTTCCAGCACCTGAGCAAGTAGCTAAATTCTTTGTGGAGGACAAAAATAACTGAAGCCCCTTGTGAGTGAGGAAGGTCACATATTTTTGACTTTTCACATTATATAGGCTGTCTGAAATGTATGAACTTATCATTTTGTAAAGATGCAGCCTAGGTCCAAATTAACAGTAAATAGTTAACTTTCATGCCTCCATGCATCTTTTTCAACTACTCCCATCTCATACCTAAAGCCATTGCATACAATAGGACAAGAGATCTCAAGAGAAAGAGAAAATAACACAGCAAGGAACATAAAGCTGGGCGAGTCAACCACATTTCCTTATGAGAATATACTTCTTTCAGAGATAAAAGGGGAGATTTTGGTTTTATTCCAGAAATTTCTGCTGTTGCCTTCAGAAAGCCAATCCAGATACTTGCTCGTTGCATTTACCTTCAAATTCTTTTATTCTTACTCAAGCTTTCTGGAAAAAATTGGAAAAGCTCTTAGTAACATTTTGTGACTCGAAAATGGTAATGCCAGATAATGTGTGGCTCATAATTCATGGTGTGGCCACTCTGTGCACATTTTTTTTTATTCAAATATTGCATCAATTGACAGAAATGTGTTTCTGCAGAAGTTTTAGAGAAACTGGAAAAAAGTGATGAAATAGCAAGGCAGTTATTCTATTTATTTATTATCTGTCAGTAGTTTTTGACTTACATTTTATATTCTACTGCCATGTGATAAATATTTTGACTATGCTATTTTTTAGGAGATATAATCTTGTTGGAAAATAAATGTAAACATAATTTTAAAATTTTGAGACTCAGTGGGTGGGAAGTAGGGATAAAGTGACACTGATTTAAAAATCTTGGCCTTTGGGAAACTCGAGAGGCAATGAAATTAAAATTTCTGAAGATTCAACTGGTAAATTCAGCTCCAGCGTCCACTCTGGATTAAAAAATGTGAAAAGGCATTAGATGATTTCCAAAGAGAATAGACAAGAAATCATTCTAAATGGAAGTAAGAAAACACTTTACATAAGAGGAGTTATCCTGGTGAGAGAGTTTTTATCCTTTAGCAAATTGCTATGTAGGCATCCAGAGGTTATGGGAGTGGAGAGTTTTGGAGGATGGCGCTGCTGCTGTTCACTGCAGGGCCTTTCTCCCTCTCTCACAGCCATCCAAAGGTCATGTCTTTCTCTACAGTCTTGTGTTTTTCCCTTTATATAAATTTAAAAAATACAAGGTAGCATTCAGCAGCTTAAATACTGCTGCAGTTTAAGAACTCTGTGCTTCTTACTATACCATCTTACCATTTTCAAATTTGTATTACTCAACATACATATGACACTGATTTTGGAGGTGGGAAACTCCGTGGATAGGCAGTCCAGTAGGAACCAGAAGGGGCTTAGAGGACTGTAAAGCCACAGGGTGAAGTCACCAAATGACCAATGCTTCCCTCTGAGGTTGGTTTCCCTCATCACGGGTTGTGCGTGTCTCTGATGGAATGCCATCAAATAAAGAGCTACAGTGTCATAAAGCAGCCCGCGTGATACATAACCTGGTGGGGAAGGTGACATATTGAGTGAGGCGAGCAAGGTTTGGGCATGCTTAGCAGGTGCTAAGGCTGAGAACACGCAAAGGTGCCCTGAGAAAGCTGTGTAGCTGAATATAGGAACAAAATACCTCAGGATCCAGTTGTTTGGATCAGGCTAAGATACTTCTGTGAGGCTCCATTTCCTTCTATAAAATGTTAGGAGAGTTGGCAATGCTGAATGCGAAGCTCCTGTCTTACGGTCTGGTGCGTAGATAGTTCTCATGAAAAGGCAGTTCTCTTCTTGGCCCAATGACAGAGACCGTACAACAAGCATTAGAAACAGGAATGGGAGGCTTAAGAAACGTGCCAGGAAGTTAGACTATAGGTAAACCATGATATTTTAAAAAATTAAAGTGCTAACTAAAATATTATCACTACTACTAGAGAACATGAAATCTGTACTTTGGAATGATTTATTTTCTGAGATGTCTACTTGGGCTGTAGGACGCATCCAGTATTTCATTGCTTGGATCCTCCCTATACTTTCTTCTGAACTCTCTCACACAAGAGTCCTGCAGGGCTTTAGGCCCAGCACATCAATGGGAACCAAAAGCACCTGGAGTTGCCACAGAATTTCTGCCCTTTCTTTGTGACTGGTGCAGTGTAGAAAAGGCAGTAAAAAAGTGCCTCACTTTTCTAGTTCTCTGGCTGAACTCCTGAGACCTGTGATTTACATAGATTTGGAGGTCCATGTGGTGTGACTCTCGAGTATCTGTGTTCTCCTCACTCTTACTGCTCACCTGAAGTCTTGCCCGTCTCTTTCTCTTCCTTTCAACTCCTCTACTGCCTACAATGAAACTCGACATGGAAGCTGCAAATTCATCCAACTGACTTGAAACTCCTGAGTCACAGACTTATTTTCAACCTCCAGAAAACAATTGCATATGAAAAGACCAAGAGGGGCTGACTTATTAGACCAGTGGTAAACAGATTTTTCCAAGCTTTAGTTTTGTCTATGTAACAGTTCTATTATCTCTCCAGCAAATTATAGAGCATTTCTGTGCTGAGCAAAATGGGTATATTATTCTCCTTTGGACCCTTTTACTTTTAACTAGAAATCCAGCTCTAAAGAGACTCTTAAATAAGCCTGTTTGAACTATTTATGAAAGAGACAGAATTAAGAGCATCTCAGTGTATGTTTATCTCTTCCCATATCCACTCTTCTATACAGGATCCACTTTGAGATATTTCTTGATAATTTTACAGTCTGCCTCTGACTTTGCTCATCACATAACATGCGTATTCTCTCAGAGAAGAAAGCTTCCCCACTGCTTACATTTCTGGCTATCTTTGTCTTCAGTTGAAATATCTGCTGAGCTTAGGAAAAGGGAGCTTGGATTAGGGTGAGAATGAGAAAAGCAGCTACTGGCATCTAGGAGTTGGCCTGATCTGACTACTACATCTTAGAATTGTTACTAGATAGTCTACTCACTACTAGACTTTGGTATTTACCTGTTTAACATAAATGATATTACAGAACATCAACACTCCAAGAGACTGCTCTGCAGCCACAATGGATTAAACCATAAAGAAGACCACTCCATTTTTGTATTTGAAGACAGATAAAGCATAAATATTGTCCAAGCCACAGAATACCCCAAATTTCCTTATTATGGCTAATAAAAGTGACTGATGCTCCTTTCCTAATACAGTTTTAGGCACACTCCAGTCTGCCTTCTCTATAGATAAGATTTATTAAAATATGCAATCACAGAATTATTCCACCCCTTAACAGCATCCAATTCAGAGTGAAGCCCTGCATCCGTTGACCATCTCCCAAATTACCTAACACGAGGCCAAAGCTTTCCTAATGAGTCCTTCATGTAACTCCTTTCTATGGGGTATATTCTTGTTTCCTGCTGATGAGCAATAAATACAACTTGTTTATCCAGTAGCACATTCCTGGTGGTCCTTGGCTGAAGGTCATTGATAGAGCTGTATTTGTGTATGTATATACCAAATCTATTTTTTTATTACATCTATACTTTCTTCCCACTTGTTGCAGAGAGAACATAATTCGTCTTTTATAATGAAAATTTCACATTTTTCTGCAGCTGGCTTCCTTTCATTCCCTCCCTTCTTCTTTTTCTCTTCTTTTATGAAACAGTCAATTAACTGATGGAAAAATTAGTTCACTTGTTTGTATGCGCTATAGGAATATCTGGTATACATAGCCAAAATTGTCGAAGAGGTCAAAAAAACAAACACACAAAAGGACACCATTAAATGATATTCCCTTTTGTGGACATTGGAAAGTATATTTTTGTAAAAGCCTTTGTTACTATAGCTACAAGATAATAAGAAAGGGCTTTGGTTTCAAGATAAAATAAGATATTTGCCATGATTCAGAGTTTTATAAAATTAGTTTACCCCATGAAAATAATGTTAGCAAAATGTTTTGATTTGTTCAGTATTAGGGTTAAATTCCTTGTAACTTCAATTGCATTTATTTTCCATATCAATTTAATGAGTTTAAACAACTATCGTTTCTACAAATTATTTAAACTTAAAATTATATGTACAGTATTATTGTGAACAAATATTGATAGTAATGTCTATTTTTTCTCCTTAATTTTGTGACATTCTAGATAATTTAAAATAGGTACAATGCACTGGATATTAAATATTTTGATTCATTATTATTTTTCAAATTATAACAAATTAAATAGATTAAAATATACAAATGCTTTTGAATGATATCATAAATGCATACGTGTGTTGGCACATACACATACATTTATTTTTGCCTCTACAAAATTGTTAAAATAAATTGAAAAAAATGTTCACAGAAGATAACAGCAACATAATTCTTGATTTTTAATAGTCCAGTTGGTTACCTTGGTTAAAAATGATAATTCTGATAAATAGTTAATTATTATAGGTATAAAATTATAGAAAAAGTAAATATTTATACAAAATCATAAATATCAGTTTCTGTTCTTTAAATAAGGATTGTGATATTTTCAAAAGATAAATTAGATATATCATTTTCTTTCACGTGTTGAAAAATTGATTCTAACGATACAGCAAAACAGTTGTTTACCTATTTATATACACACGCATCTCTGGTACCTAAACATTACAGTATATTAATAAATATACTAAGTACACTTAAATATATTAAACATACTAAATATTAAAGTAAATTAATAAAATATTGCATATTGTTGAATGAACTATTTATCAAAAATTGAGAAATTAAGGCAGAGTAGTGGAATTACAAAAGATTGATAAAGAAAAACAATTTTTTTTTGTGGGTACCAGGGGTCGAACTCAGGACCTTGTACACCAGCAGGCACCTGTGCCACTGAGCGATATCACGGGCCCTTTTTCCATATGTGGGTACCGGAAGTTGAACTCAGGACCTCGCGCTTGCCAGGCAGGTGCTTATGCTGTTGAACTATCTCACCAGCCCGAGAAAATTTAAAGAAGACAAAAAAAAAAAAAAAAAAAAAACTATACGGGGTTAAAGGAGTAAAGAAATTTATGACTGTAAAAACTAAAAATATTTGTTTGTTGCAATGTGGTGGGCACTGGGGTTGGCTGGCAATGCACAGCAGTTGGATGATAGCAGAAGGAAAATTAGAACATTTTGACAAAATATAAATCAGTCTTTCTAAATCAAAGATATACAGAGAGTACAGTAGGTAGAAGCAGATATCAAATTTACGGTGGAAACAACCTTAATTATTGTTCTCTAAGGGTTGTACAAAAACATAGCTATGAGCCCTGTTCAGAAGAATCGAGCTGTGCTTATATGGAACATAATAACATAGAGTCCTTCTTCCTAAAAATTCAGCCTCCTGATTATCTGTATAGCAACATGCAGCTTACAAAGCACCACTGCACCTGTCACAAACTGCCTGAAGATATTGGAGGGAATTGGGGAACTTCTTTGTTAACTGTTCTGGCTCCAGTTCTGGAGGTGAGGTTTTGTATATGCAGACAGTAACCAACGTTTCATTTAATACTGTCAGAATTTTGTGGTGAGCCTATCTCCTGGAAATATTTACTATTCTTTTTTCTCTAGCTTTACTGAAGTATAATTGACAGATAAAATTGTACATATTTGAGATGTGAAATGTGATGATTTCCTATACACCCACATACACATGAAATTATGATCAGAATCAACTTAATTAACAGATCTGTCATCTCACATACTATTCTTTGAGTGGCTAGAATACTTAAGATCTGCTCTCTTAGCAAATTTCAACAAAACATTATTAAAAATATTCACCATGTTGAACATTAGAAATCATATGCAAAAATAAGAGAAAGAAATCATAGACAACCAAAACAAAAAGAAACATGCCTGAATGTATTGCATTAGGTAGCCTTCCCATTGCTGAGACAAAGCACCTGATACCTGCAATTTAGGAAGAGAGGATTATTTGGCTTGCAGCTTCAGGGAGTTCATTTTGTAGTCAAATGGCCAAGGTAGAAATGACATGATAGGAGGGACTTGTGGAAGAAAGCTCCTGAACCCGAGGCAGCCGGGGGATGGCAGACTGTGTGTCAGGAACACACCATTCCATGTCATGCCCACAGTGACCCACCCCCTCCAAACTGGCTCTACCTCCTAATAGCACATTCAGCTATGAATTCATCATTGAATTAATCCACTGATGAATATTGTGCCCTCTTGATTCAATCACCTTCCAAAATCCCCAGCTTTGAACACATGAAACTTTTGTGGGATATTTTAGTTCTAAACCATGACATACATAAAACTAAAAGGCTTCATTACAGCCAAGGAAATAATCAACAAATTAGAAGGCTACATATGGAATGGTAGACAATATTTGCAAACCAGAGATCTGATAAGGGATTAATGTCCAAAATGTATAAAGAATGCATATGACTCAATAGCAAAATAATGATCACAAAAACAATGGAACAATAATCTGATTAAGGAATGTGCAAACAATCAGAATAAACATGTTTCAAAAATATATAGAAATGTAAAATAAGTATATGAAAATGTGTTCAACATTACTAAAAAATCAGAGAAATGCAAATCAAAGCCACAATAAGACAGCCCCTCACATCTGTTGGGCCATAAAAAATAAATAAAGCAAGGAGGCAGAGCAAGATGGTGTCTTAGTAAGATCCTCAGGCATTCATCTCCTCACAGACACGGAAAGCTGAACAGCTAGCTACTCACACACAAAACTACCTTCGGAAGAGCTAAGAGAATCAGGTGAACAGCCATTGTGAATACATTTGGTATAAGAAAAATAAATGATGTGCTGAAGAAGGAGGAAGGAGTCGTTCATGTCACACCACCCCCAACTCCAAGCTGCCCAACATGGAGAGAAGTGCTTCCTTCTTTGAGGAGAGAGAGAGAGAAAAGAAAAATTTAAACTTGAAAGCCAGTGCCAAGCCTGTCATCGTGAACCCCAGTACTGAGCAAAGCCCCACCACTCCTACCACCAGTACAATACCCTTGGACTGAACCCTTTCAACAGCATTAGGCCATGTAGTTGACTGCCTCCACCACTTGCCTACCTCTGGTACCAGAGCAAGGAACAAGACTCCAACACCTGGAGAGCAGGACACAAAAACTAGCATAAGGCTTTGTCTTAGAGAAAGTGCCAGGTCCAAGACGGTGAGATCTACCACCCGATAGAAACTGAAGGTTCAATATGTTGGCTAGGTCTCACAGACAGAGCCTGTGGACCATCTCTGTCATCAGGTTGGGATGTGTTCTCTTGTGGGGCAGACTTGAGTTTCAGGCTTCTTCATTTCCACTCTTTGATTGGGCCTGGGATAGACTCACTCTTCTCTTGGAAGTGTGCAGGCCTCTGTGAGACACAGAAGCAATGTAGCTTGATGTTACCCTAGGTAGCCAAGGGACTGTCTCTATCACCCATCCCCTAACCTTGGGCAGCACAGCTCTTGCCAAGCCAGTGCTTACAGGTGAGGCCCCAGAACTGTCTAGGCACCAGGCAGAGACTTTTGCCCTACTGGGATGGACTTCTTTTTTGGGGTGCATCACTGCTAGCTGTGGCATGGGCCTCAGTGCACCCCCCAGACTGTCCAGGTCCTTGTAGCTGTAACTCAGGTATAGCCTAGCATAGCACCAGCCTGGGTAGCCAACTGTTGTATTCAATAACAATGCCCCGACTTTAGGAAGGATAGCATAGTGCAAGACCACATTTCCTGGGGATAGAACAGGATAGCAAATCAAAAATTTTGCCCTGGAACTTAGCTCTGGGATGTTAAAACACAACAATGGAAAGATCCTTATGGCTCCCATCCCAAGTCTGCCAGCAGATACAACCTTCATAACAGCTCCAGTGACAGGGAAAGATATGCATCACCAATCTATCAGATTTTCTTCTCACCTAACATTGCCTGTTACTGGCCAGTGCAGTCTTACATTATGATTCAAACTCAGCAAAGGGCGGTCCATAGCAATGTTGGCCTTGTTCATACTGTAGCATGGTGCAGGTCATGGAGAGCCATGGGCTTCAAGTGTGACCATGCTTGGAAACATTGGTGAACACAGGTGTGACATAGGAACCTGGGACTGGACCATACATGGTGACTCTGCCCAGAGCCAGGCAGAATCCTGCAGTGTTGAACCATGGGCCATTAACTGTGGGCAAGACATCTAGGCCTCACCTAGCTCCAAAAAGGCTTGTAGAGATTACTCTTCCTAGGAACTCTTCTGCTTATTTCTGAATAATGCATCAACAGTATATTTGGGACAAATCTGAATTTAGATGGCCCTCTAGAACTGAAATGATGACAACACACTAACAGCTGGCTCCTGGAAAATCTGGACCTGGGGACTATCCAGTGTTGAAATAATGGGAGTGATGACAGGTTCAGAGGAAACAAGCAACTTGTTTAGAATTTATGGAAAGACAGGCAAATGCAAAGCCAGAGTAGGAAGACTGGAATAAATACCTCATCCTTCAATGCCCAGATGACACTGCATACCAGCAAGCATTAAGAGCTTAAGTAACCATGACATCACTCAGAACTCAAACTAAGGTCCCAGAAACTGACCAGGCAATAGTCAGGAAAGAAATAATAAAGATCAGAATAGAAGTAGACGAAATGTGGACTAAACAAAAAAAATGCATAAGATGCACAAAAAATGCATAAGGTGCTGGTTCTTCAAAAAGATAGACAAACCCATAGCTAGACTAAGGAAAAAAAAGAAAAGGCTCTAATAAATAAAATCATACACCAGTAATAAACCCACCAAGGAAGAAATTAGGAAAAAATATCATTCAGAATAGCTTCAAGAAAAATTAAATACTTAGGAATTAACAATGGAATGAAAGATTTTCTAGTGACAACTAGTAGAACTCTGACAAAGAAGGTTGAGAAGCACTCCAGAAAGTGGAAAGATATTCCCTATTCCTGGACAGGCCCCATGGAAATTCCCCTTGACAGTGATCTCACAAGTGTCCCTGGCTAACAGCTTGGGAATAACTGAGGCTTAGTCGAGAGCCCCAAAGGAGCTTAATTTTGCCAACAATCAAATAAGTGAGTTTGGAAGTGGATCCTTCCCCAATTGATTCTCACATGGGACCACAGCCCAGGCCAATGATTTGATCATAGCCTCATAAGGAATCCTAAAGCAGAGGAGCAATCTTAGCTGTGGTGTGATTTCTGACCCACATAACCTGAGAGATAGTTTGTTATTTTGAGCTGTAAAGTTTGTGGTAGTGTTACATAGCAGTAGGTAAAAAAAATAAAATAAATAACAGTGGTCATTGCAAATGTCATTCAGTGAGTGTCCATTAAACACCAGGTCCTCTCTTAAGTGATAATACAACTGGCTAGGTAGCTAGATGATTGATAGATACTTGATAAATCCTCAAAATAATCTTATAAATCTATTTAATTAGAGACTATGACAATTACTATTCCTATACAGAGGAAAAACATAAGAAACAGAATGTTTTGCTTTCTATCTGGTTACATAGCTGCAATGTCTGAAATTAATAATGATAATCTATTTGTTATAATATGTTACTGAATATCAAGCATTAAAAGAATAAGCTGAATTAATTAAAGAACATTATAAAAGAGAATTAACTAATAGATTGGACCAAACCCAAGAATTACATGATGAAGGTAAAAGAATGTCTAGAAATGTTCCTCTGCAGAATCTAATATTTCTTCATATAGGCATTATGTTTTATTATTCTGATTTAATTTCAGATAAATTTGTCTTGTGTTTCATCAATTATATTTATGAGGATAATGAAAATAAAATCAGGAAACTATGCAATGATTTCAAATATTCTTTGTTTGGTATGATGTAATTATTAGGGTTTCCTACTTATCCTTTTTTTCCAATATACTCACCTCCCATGTTAAGTATATATACTTCTGGTCTGAATTATTATTACAATATTACCTATAAAGAAATGTATGCTTTTGTGACCACACATAGGGATTACCTCAGAGAAAGAAGAACAAAGAGCTAGAATACAATAGATGTCAGTAGGAAATATAAACATGGGATTATGGAGGGAAAAGAAGATAGAAGTGATCAAAAGAGACATACAGAAATTGATGGAAAGAACATGTGAGACAATGGGAAAAAAACAATATTCATATAAGTTTTAGTGAGGAATTTGCCAAGCCTAATCGAGCACTCTGGATCACAAGAAAGATAAATAACAAATATCACAACCAGTACATCTTATTAGCACTGTTGAAAACCAAACACAAGAGAGAAATCCTAAAACAGTTACAGAAAAAAAAGACATTACTATCAAAGGAGGAACAATGAGATCAACACCTAATTATCTAACAAAAATGAGGAAGCCAAAATGGAAATATGTTCTTATACCAGCCACCAACTAGGAACTCTATAGTTAACATGTCCTCCAGAAGATCAATTAAAAGCATATGCACACTAAAAAATCAAGAGTTTCACTGCCATCAGACCTACATAAAAGAATAAAGGAAGGTTTTCAAGAAGGAGAATTACCTCAGGAAGAAATAAGAAAACGACAGAAAGTGTGAAAGGCAATGGTGGATGCATCTAAATCTAAATAAAAATTGACAATGTAAAACAACAATAATAATGTCCCATTGGGTTTTTAAAAAAGAATTTTTTTGAAAACATGGAAATAACATCACAATGTGAGGAATTATAAATCAAAAATATTTGCAGAGCCATTGTAATCACAAAATGATAAAACAACTCAATTTCCAACTAAAGAATGGGTAACTAAATTGTGATGGGGTTGCAAATGTAAGAGAAAATGAATAAGCAATAGGACTATACACATTGTGAATAAACCCTAGATGCACATTACTGGCTGAAAGGAGCAAGATGCAGATGACTACATATATTATGAAAGCATATTCATAAGAATTAAAAGTCTGAACTATACACAGTTTAAAGATACCTCAAGATACATAAGTATTAAAGCAGAAAAGCAATTCAGGAATGTAGCAGAGGACAGACAAAAATCAACAGTGTTCCTGTAACCAATAATAAATCCACTGAGAAAGAAATTAAGAAAACCATTGCTTAAATAATTAAATATTTAGGAATTAACCTAACCAAGGAAATGAAAGACCTCCATGAAGAAAACTATAGTCATCATAAAAAGGGGAATGGAGAGGACATCAGAAAATAGAAAGATATCCCTTGTTCCTGGACAGGCAGAACCTATATTGTCAATATGGCGATACTACCAAAGCTGATAATATAGATTTAATGTGATCCTAATCAAAATGCCGACATCATTCTTCACATATCTAGAATAAGCTATCCTAAAATTTATGTAGAACAATAAGAGACAAATAACAGGGCCGGTGTTATAGCTCAGGGGCATAAGCACCTGTCTGGCAAGGGCGAGGTCCTGAGTTTGGTTCCCGGTACCCGCATAAAGAAAAAAAGAAAAAAGAGAGACGAATAACAAAAACAATCCTGGACAACAAGAGCAAAGCAGGAGGCACTGCAATCCCAGATTTAAAATTATATTACAGTGACAAAAGACAGCATGATACTGACACAAAAACAGACCTACAGATCAATGTGACAGAAGAAAGGATGCAGAAACAACCCCAGCTACATTTATTCATCTGATCTTTGATCAAGAGGCCAAAAACATACACTGGCAGAATGATAGCACCTTTAACAAATGGCACTGGGAAAACTGGTTATCCACATGAAGATTTAATCTAGACCTATATCTGTCACCATGTACTAAAATAAAATCAAATAGATAAAAGATCTAAATATTAAAACCAAAACACTTAGGAAGATAAAACAGGTAAAACTCATGAAGACGTAGACATAGGCAAGAACTTCCTGAACAGCACACTAACTGCACAAGAAGTATCACCAAGAACCAACAAATGAGACTATAAAAAGTTAAAAGGCTTCTGCACACAAAAGGAAAAAAAACTGACAGATTTGAGACAACCTACAGGGGCCAGTGAGATAGCTCAGCAGCATAAGTGCCTGCCCAGCAAGCGCGAGGTCCTGAGGTCGACTCCCGGTACCCACATTAAAGGAAAAAAAAAAAAAAAGAGAGAGACAACCTACAGAATGGGAAAATGTTTGCCAGCTACTCTTCAGACAGAGGAATATTATCTAAAACATACATATAAAAATAACTCGTATTATTTACTTTATCACTGAGACACAATAACTGATACCAACATATTAAAGGTGGAAAAGTTTATTTTGGTTCACACTTTATGGAAGTTTCAATCCATAGACGGCTGGCCCCAAGGCAGGGTGGCAGACAGTAGCAGAAAAGCAAAAGAAAATAAAAATTAAAAGGGCTGGGAATGTAGCTTAGTGCAAATGTCCTGGGTTCAATCCCCAGTGAGGCAAAAAAATTAATTTCCCAGTTAATTAATTAACTAATAAAATGCGGGAAGTGTTTACCACCACAGCAGATGAGGGGAACAGGGTGTACTAGAAGTGCACAAAGAGAACATCAATGGTACTGTGAGTATTTTAATTCCTAAGTTAAGTGATGAGTTCACAGGTATTTGTTTTAATGTAAACCTTCTCAGTATAAAAAATTGTTCTTTTTATGGATGTTCCAATTGTCTTTTACATGGTGGAGACAAATATTTACCATTGACAAATTTTGGAAAACATTTAGAAATTTAGATGTGGAAATGCAACAGTTCCCATTCTAATGGCAGCATTTTGCAAAGACAACGTGATCTAATGACTGTTCAAAGTCTTTGCTACATTTGACTATATAACTTGTGTTCCAAGAGATAAACAGGTGACAGCTTCAGTCATAATATTTTATGCAAATGTGTCAATTTTTATGTTTTAAGAAATAGTTTATATTAAGGATACTCAGAAAAGATCTTTATCCAAACCATTTCATCTTGCTCATTACAGTTCTTTATTTTTAAAATGTGCACAGTTTTATTTCATAGATAATGGGTCTTTGATATTCTGAAAAAGGAAAACACAAATACTGGAGGAAAAGGGACCAAATAAAGCCGCTTCAAAAGTGCAGAAAAGGGCTGGGGGCATAGCTCAGTGGCAGAGTACATGCCCAACATGTGCCGGGCCCTGGTCCGATCCCCGCACAACCAAAAGTACACAAACAAAAGTGCAGAAAAACAGGATCAAATAAATGAAAAATAATAAAATAAACATAAATGTTAAATGAAAATTAAGATAAATGAAAAACGATAAAATCAAATAAATGAAAACTAATAAAAATAAAAGTTACATGAAAATTAAAACAAACATATGGAAAGAAAAAAATAAAAATTAAATTTTAAAATAGTGCTGAAAATTTCCACAGGCCACCCAGTTTCATCCCTTTAGAAACTTAGAGCAAGTTCTTGGGAATTTTAAGGAATTAAGCTTAAGTTTCTTTTGGTCCAAGCGTGCACTGTTTTATTGTGATGACTTTACTTACTCTGGTCAAAAGCTTTGATTACATTTTTTATGTGAGCCAGCTTGTTATAAAGATATGAACATCTATAATATTCTTCAGACCAATTGGGATTAGTTTGCTCTATCTTCTGATATTCTACTAAGAGTTTTTCAGTAATATCCTGACATTCTTTTGAGCCAGGAGAAACGAGATTCCTTTTCGATTCTAGGTCATTAATTGGTCTAGCCAAATTCAGTATCTTGCAATGCAGGGTGTGGTTTTCATTATAATTTTCTCTAAATTCCTGGTCATGATGATGGCGTTGTTCAGAAGTATCGTGAAGTGTTTACTAAAATAATCTGGAAACATAGATGGTGAAGCAGTTTTCCCAGAGGCAGCACCATCTTTTTGAAAGTTTTTGCTTGAGTTTGTCCTTGACCATTCCTCTTGTCTGTCAGAGTCTTTCTTCTGAGTCTCCATCATGTCAATATTGCAATTTTCATTAATTTGCTTTATGTTCTGTAAATTTATATTTGGACTTCTTTTTCTTCTTCTTCTTCTTCCTCTTCTTCTTCTTTCTTCTTCTTCCTCTTCCTCTTCTTCTTCCTCTTCTTCCTCTTCTTCCTCTTCTTTCTTCTTCTTCTTCTTCCTCTTCCTCTTCTTCCTCTTCTTCTTCCTCTTCTTCTTCCTCTTCTTCTTCTTCCTCTTCTTCCTCTTCCTCTTCTTCTTCCTCTTCCTCTTCTTCTTCTTCCTCTTCTTCTTCTTCCTCTTCCTCTTCTTCCTCTTCTTCTTCTTCCTCTTCCTCTTCCTCTTCTTCTTCCTCTTCCTCTTCTTCCTCTTCCTCTTCCTCCTCTTCCTTTTCCTCTTCCTCTTCGTTCTCTTCTTCTTCGTAGTCTTCGTCTTCCTCTTCTTCTTCTTCTTCTTCTTCTTCTTCTTCTTATTCTTCGTCTTCTTCTTCGTCTTCGTCTTCTTCTTCGTCTTCTTCACCGTGAATTGAAGACAGGATCTTGCGCTTGTCAGGCAGGCGCTTGTGCCACTGAGCTTTGTCCCCTGCCCTGGACTTCTCTTCAGAAAACAAGTATTGGTCATTTTCAGATGCTTACTTTGAATTGAAAGAGAAGCTGAAACTTTTGAAGAAATATATTTGCCTGATTCTTAAAAATGCTACTGTCTTAAATGAAACTGTGAACATATGGATCTTTTTTTATGTATCAGTTTAATTGTTTTAATTTTATTAGTACATGTTTGCAAATCACAATGGTTACATTCACTGTAGGGAATTAGTACCTGTACATAGTACATTTCAACTCTTTATTTTCTCCTTCCCTCCAACTCCCTTTTATTTTTCCAGCATCAGATTCATTTTTTATTTTATAAGATTTTATGAAGTTAATTCTTATACAGTTTATAAACTAGATTAATAGACCAAAGAACATATAAAGTATGTAGGTAGGACAATTGCACAGTATTAAAAAAGGTGCACTTTTAGATATATCATCCATGATGGATTACAAAACTTTTTTTTCCTCTCCATCTTTGTCCTTATTATCTATCTTTTATTTCCTACTTTATATACATACCAAAGTTTTCATATAAGAGAACCCATGCGATATTCAAGCTCATGTGTCTGAGTTACTTCAGTTAACATTATGGTGTCAAGGTACACTGCAGTCGAATAAGCAGTTCAAACTCACCGTAGTCCTTCAATGCCAGTCAGTTATTCACTCTGCCCCTATATAGCCACATGTAGACGCTGACGGAAACCTGTGACTTTGGAACTGTACATGCAGGGTTAATAGGAGCTGTTGTTTTCCTTAGGGGTGCTGGATCTACAAGGGGTTTAAGTGCTTTCCGAACTGGCACTCTTTTCCTTACATGTGTTTTTCTAATACGTTGCCATTTATTGCAAGATTTCTCTTCTGCCTGACTCATTCTTTCTGCAATCATCTCATGAAAGCTGTTTGCTCTACTCACTATCACTATTGATTGTAGGCAACTGAGTTGTGAGTGACTATCGTTTGGGATGGTGTGCTGAGGATGGTCAGTTCTGTCTTGATGGTTGTCGTTACTCACATTTGACAACTGAAATTTGATGAGTACAGACAAGTAGATGAATCATTTGGGGAAAATTTGCTAATCCCTGGGAGTCTTTGGAGCTGAGGAGACACTTGAGGAGGCAGTGCATTCTCAGGGTTTTGGTAAAAGCTGCTTGCCTGAGTCACTGAATAGGAAAGCCCCATGGGCAGGCAGGTGACATTACGCTGCCCTGGCTCTATGCTGTCTGCCTTCTTCATGGCCATTTTTCCTTCTGGGTGTACTCCTTCTCCAGCACCTCTGCCCCCAAAGCCTATTGTACTGTCATAGTTGTAAAGATCAAAGTTAAAACTGTATAATATTTAAGAAAACAATGAATGGCAAGAATTCACAGCCAAGAAAGAGCTCTTAATACTATTTCTGAAAATTGCAATCACAAAAGATTCTCTCTCAATGGGACAAAGGACAAAGTACCTGACAGAGACAGAATTTGAAGAGCTAAAATGGGTTGTGAGAATGGAAGTACATTCCTTGAATGTTACCCCAAACTGGAAAGTGTTAAATTATTCTCTAGGCTTAATGTATAAAATTCACCTTCTTCCAGTAAATACAACACCAAGTAAAGGTAATTGGAGAGGGGATCTATGGGATCCAAAGGCTTTCAGAGATTAGAGGAGAAGGCTTCCACATGACATGATTGGCATCAAGTCTTCCTTACACTAACTCTGACATATAAGTGAGCTATTGGATTCCTTTGGGGGGGAAGCCTTGCTTGAATACAAGGGCTGCATTTCATAAATAAACATGTTCTCTGAAAACATATGTGGCTAAAACAAATACCTTAGAGATGCCTATTTTTCTTTCTCACCTTTCTACCCATCACTAATAAGCTTACCACTCATGTTTGTTACTCCATTTGCTTGCACTCTTCCCCAAGAGCATGCTCAGCAATTACAAACTTATCCCGGACCTTAAAAGTTCTCCTGCACAGGAACAAAGAAATCTTTCAGTGAGGCATGATAGACAGTAGAGTACGGTAGAGTCACACAATGCCCACAGATTACTGGAATTCTTTCTCGTCAATTTCACTTAAAAAATAGGCACAACTCTCCCTCCATCCCTTCCCCAGTCTGTTATTTCCTTACCTTAACTGATGGCGTCACCTTCTATCTAGCCACACAAGTAGAAAGCATTTGGCATCTTTCCTATCTCCTCAGATACTATTAATTTTTCCTCAAAGACTTCTAGTCAGCCACCAACTTTTGTATTCATGAAATACATATTTATAGAGCAATTATGATGTACCAGATAGTATACTGCATGCTTGAATATGTTGAAATAAACAAAATAGAAATAAATACAGAATAATCCCTGCTCCCAGAACTACATTCTTGTATAATGGTAGGGCGTGACATCACCAATCGTCATCATTCTTTCCAATCCCATGGCCACTATCCTCTACTTGATTGCTTGTCTCCAGTCTTTTCTTCTCCTCAATCATCTTCCAAAATGCCTGCTATGATTCCAGTGAACTTTGCTTTAAAACAAGTGATGCTTTCTATTAATTCAAGAATAAAATAAAGCTCTTTGGCATGGAATGCAAGGCCTTTCTTACTCCATTTCTACTTCTCCTAAAGCCTGTGCCATGAATCTAAAAGCTCCATCTATCTCTTTGCTGTTCTCTGAATACGCCCCAAGCTTGTTCCTGCATCAGCCTTACACTTGATGCTCCTTCTCCCCACTGATGCTCTGCTCCCTGATGTTGGCTTGCGTTGCTCTGTACAGAGTCCTCAAATGACCATTCTGTCTACAACAGTGCCCCACACTCACACGAACTCTAGGGTTCTCTTTTATCTTGCTTTTCTTTCTTTGAAGTCTATACTACCCAGAATCGTATGACATACATGTGTTTCTTTCACCTACAGAATATAAGCTGAATAGCAGATTGGATTTTGTCAGCTTTTGCAGCACTGCTGTATCTTCAGTAGCTAGAATTGTGCCTGGAACACATAGTAATTGCTCAGCAAATGAATATATCAGTGTCACGTACTTCTAAATCACACTCATGATAGGTCTACCTTGCCATGTTTCCACTCAACCTAGGATCCCAGCTGGGATGACTCTACATATGTACGGTCTCTCTCTAATCAAAAGTAATGCTTCCCGTCCTTATAATCCTAAAGGACTCTGTGCAGCCTGGATGGTAATATCATGCACTGTGTCATAATTGATAAATTGTCTTCCCAGTAGATTGTCCTTTATGCCCATAGCGTCTACATTCCAAACTTGTTTGACCCTTTCCCTTTGTCCCCAGTTCCTCATTCCAGGAACTCATACATAAGAGAATGCAGTCTCTACATATTCGTTAAGACAATCAATCATAGTACCTTAGCGTTTTTCCAAGCAAAGACACATTACTATCACATCAAGGGGTCATATTATGTCTATTAAGGTCAGAATGATGTTTCATTCCTCTCTAAGGTGTTTTCACATTCCTGTTAACTTCACAGTATATGTCTATAAAAAGTGAGCTCACTGATGCAGAGAGAACATAAAATCCTGCAGAAAGCCAATGAACTGCTGATGTACACTCTGCAGTACAGTGTTTTAATATATGTACAAATTGTTTGATTCATCCTGCAGACCTCTATTAAACACAGGAAGAAATAATCTACCTTGCTAAATTTATATCTGTAATCTTGGGAGAATAAATATTCTAAGAATAGTCCTATTTCCATTAGAGATTACAACAAAATAAGTGTTGGCAAGTCACTGGAAGGAGGGGCACATTACGAGAATGAGTACAAAGTTATACTGATAGCCATAAAAGAAGATTTGAAAACGTAAAGAAAGATTTCATGGACTTTAGCAAATGAATGCTCTAAGGATGTAACCTATTTCTAAATCACTACATACATTTAATACAATCGCAATAAAAATTTCAGCTGAATATCTCTTTGAATTTTCCCCAAATACTCTAAAATTCAACTAGAAAAAGAACTAAAAAATTGCACAAAGGCAACCAAAAATGAGGAGCCTTTCCACCTAAAGCTAGAATAATTAAGAGGGAGGAACTATCAGAAGAGGTAGAAAATGAAAGTGAGGATATATGTGACATACGGAGCCCAGGAATTTAATAGATATTAAATAAAATCATCAATAATTTTTTTTTGGTGGGTACCGGGGGGTCGACCTCAGGACCTTGCGTGCCAGCAGGCACCCGTGCTGCTGAGCGATATCACCAGCCCCTTTTTCGTATGTGGGTTCCAGGAGTCGAACTCGGGCCCTCGCGCTTGCCGGGCATTCGCTTAAGCCGCTGAGCCATCTCACCGGCCCTAAAATCATCAATAATTAATGGAGAATGTGTAGTTCTATATATAATTACTGCTTAAGACCAGTTGTCAACATTTTAAGAAATAGCAAATGGGAATCTCCCTTCATAACATATTATGTAATAAATTTCACACTATTGATGTCAATGATAAAAGACTTGAAACATTATAGTAATTGCAATAATTACATAGGAAAACATGAAAATACTTTATCATATAATGAGTACTCAAATTTTACATCACAAGCCTCAAAATTGGTATCAAAGTAAGAAACGTTTAAGGAACAATAAAGATACTTTGCAGGCATGCACATACCATGATAATGACCTAATTAGTAATACTAAAGGTTATTGGATTGAAAGGGTCTTAAGAAAATTCTAACCATCAAATTGCTGAATGTTTTCCTAACTTTCTGAATAAAACGGTGGCAATAGTAAATTTCGTTATAACAATATATGTGAAGCTGTAATTCTAAGGTGTTCAGCTTGCCACATTTTCACTAATATAGATTAAGCGTTTAATTCTGCTGACAGTGTAGAACTGGAAAAAAAACAACCAATAAAATGCCTGTACCACTAGTATACATTTCAAAGTCCCTGGACAGTGGCCTGCAGGTTCGCAGCTCTACCTGCATTTCCAACAAATGCTGCAGCTGTTAAAACAGAAACACTTTATTAATCACTCCCACTTGAAGTACTGTACCTATTTCCCATTTTGATAATGCTTCAAGACCTGTCTTTGATCACTGGTGACTCTCTACACAAATTAGTGACACCACCAAACCCAAACTCAGAGCATTCCTCTGTTCTACTAGGTGTCTGGGATCTAACTGATTTCTGGTTTATAGGGGACTTCCTGGTTTTGCAGTAAAAGTATGAACTAACCAAACCCACTTTCAATCATAATTTTCAAAGCACTTGATTATCTTGACCTAGTGCAGGACTATGTCTCCCCTTTCTTACTTGTACATTTTGCTTGATCATCATCCAAATTATGAGCTGTTGAGGCTCCACTGCCTTCACTGCGTGTCTTCACACTGCCGAACCTCCCTTGCTGTTGTCTTCTGCATCCCTACCCTCTGGAAGTATGTATTCATAGCTAACGATGTCCTCTAACATTTTCTACAGCCTGACTTAAAGTGGAACTTACTTTTCCCCAAGGGTACTACTTCCCTGTAGCCCTACCAAAAATGAATCAACTTATTTTCTCAGACTCTATAAATTAGGGTTGGTGTCCTAATAATGTGCTGAGACTGCTGGAACAATCTACCATTGCCTGGGTGCACTGTAAGCAACTGGAATTTAATTGTCACTGTTGTGAGGCTGGGGATCCAAGTCAAGATGCCTACAGATTCGGTGTCTGATGAGGGCCTGCTTTCTGGTTCATGTCTCCTCATTGCTTATGAAGAGAAGAGGAAAAAAATCTCTCTGGGGTCTTTTTTAAAATGGCATTAATCCCCACCATGAGGGTGCCATCCTCATACCTTAGTTATAAAGGCCCCATTTCCTGCTTTCTCCTTGGAAGTGAGAATTTCAAAAGATGAATTTTAGAAGGACACATTCAGGCTATAGAATTCCATCCTTGCCTCTCCAGAGATGCATGTCCATCTTCCAGGAAAAATATATTCATTTCTTCTCAATAACCCCAAAAGTCTTACCTCACTTATACATGAACTAAAGAGTCTAAAATCCGGAGTCCTACATAAATATCATCTAATTCAGATAAGGGTAAGACTCAAAGTGGAAACTATTCAGAGGCTAATAGCTCTCCAGCTGTTAACCTGTGAGAGCAAACATGTCATGTGCTTCCAAAATGCCATGATTCCAAAAGGGATAACTATGAAAGAGACATGGAATAATAGATCTCAAGCAAAAGCAATGCAACAGAAAAAGTGCCTTAAACCAAAATGCTGGAGGCTAATTTTCTTGGCTAGAGGCTCTGGGCTTGCAATCTTAATTTCCAGACTGATTAGGGCATTAGTCCCACATTATGGACACATGGAAATAGAGGATCCTACACTGAGTGGCACCACCATTGCTTTGCCATGTAGGGTTTGAACCTGAAAGGCTCAGGGTGACCCTGCCCCCATGGCAGCTCTGTGCTTGTCCCTTTCCTCTGAGGTCATTCTCGGCGGTTTCCACCTCCACAGCAGCTGGGCTTCTACATTCTGGGTGTAGGATGGGAGGGCAGATGTGACATTTTGTGAATTTCCTTCAGGGTCCTTCTTCCAGTGCCTCGTGCAGTGTGCCCTGGCTTGTCTTTAGGTGGCTAACTGATCAGTCTCCTTATCAGTTAGAAGTTTGGCTATACCTTTTCTGTTTTTCCAAAACAGGTTCTTCCCTCTTTTCAATATGAAATGTCTGATAGCATTCTAAATCTTTTTTTTGCTTCCCTACTAGTTAACAATTCCATCTTTAAGTCATTTCTCTCTCCCTGCATTTTAATATCAGTAGTCAAGAGAAGCCTAATCACACCTTCAGTACTTTGCCAGGGTAGTTCCTCAGCCAAATATCCAGTTTCAGCCCCCAAAATTCTACCTTCCACAAAACACTAAGACACAAACAGAATTCAGTCTAGTTTTTTGACAAATTTAAAGCAAGGAAGGTCACATGTTTGTCATTTTCATCTGAGATCTCATCAGAATGGCCTTCACCATACATCTTTCTTTCAAATTCTATTCAGGATTTCTTAGGCATTCTCTAAGAAGAGTCAGTTTTTCCTATAGCTCTCCTCTTTTCTTTCTGAGCTCTCACCCAGATCATCCGTAATGATCTGCTCATAGTAATATAAGCCTTTTCTAGCATGTACCTTCTCTAAATTCCTTCAGCATCTCCTTATTACCCAGTTACAAAGCTATCCACATTTTCAGCTACTTTTTATACTGTGGTACTTTGCTTCAGGAACTTAATTCTATCCATGATTCTGGTCGCAAACTAAATTGCTTGCAAACCAAATCGAATGTGCCAGAACCTCTGCTTACCAGTACTATTTTTCTGTCTTAGTCTGCTCAGGTTGTTATCACTGTGACAGACCGGAAGATGTAAACACAGTACAAATTTGTTACAGTGCTGCAGACTGGGGAATCAGAGATCAAGATGTCAACACTCTCAGTATTTAGCCACGGCCTAATTTCTGATTCACAGATGACACCATTTCACAATGCAGTACTACTCTGCCATAAAGAAGGATAAACTTGAGCATTTTTAGTAAAATGGATGCACCTTGAGGCCATAATATGAAATAAAATAAATCAGACACACAAGTCTAAATATTTCACGGTTTCTCTTACATGAGAAACGCAAAATATAAAAAAAGTGCAAAATAAAAGATAGTAGGAAATAGGGAGATAGATCTTTTGCAATAGTGAAGGCACACAAGAGATGATGTGGGTGTAGGAGGCAAAGAGGACGATAAAAGAATTCAGATGTATTGTGTATATGTACCAACTCCCCACAATGAATGCAGGCAGTATGTTCTGCAAACATGTACTAGTGAAACTTAAAGAAATAAATTAAAATAGACAAATAGAATCAGAGAAAAATGAAATACAAAATATCATTTGAGATTAGTATGAACCACTATGGGCCAACAAATTTGATAACCTAGAAAAAATGGACAAATTCCTAGAAACACACTCCTAACCAAAACTGTGTAATTAAGATATACAAAACCTGAACAGATCAATAACAAGTAATGAAGTCGAATCGATTATAAAAGCCTCCAAAGAAAACCCCAGGATTAGATGGTTTCATTTCTGAGTTATAACAAACATTTAAAGAAAAATTATTCTTATTATTCTAGAATTCCAAAATTAAGAGAAAGGGATTCTTCTAAACCTATTTTATGAGGCCATCATTACCTTCATACCATAACAGATAATGACACCATGAATAAAAGAAAACTAAAGACTAATATCCTTGATGAACACTGATATGAAAATTCTCAACAAAATAATAAGAAACCACCCCAATAGAACATTCAAAGGATTGTTCAGTATAAGCAAGTGGAATTCATCTGAGGGATGGAAGGATGATTTAATATATGTAAATCAATAAATGTAGTAGACAACGTGATCAGAATGAAGAACAGCCATACAGCATTTTGAATTGGGCAGAAAATGCCCTTGATGAACTTAAATATACCTTCATGGTAAAAACACTGAACAAACTAGCTATAGAAGGAATATACATCAACATTATAAAGGCCACTTATAAAAAGCAAGCAAACATTACATTAAATAAAGAAATCTGAAATTTTTATTTTAATATATTCTAATAAGATTTAGAATGAGTTAAGTATTCTCACTTTCACCAGTTTCATTCAAAATAGTTCTGGGAATTCTAACCAGGTCAATCAGGCAAAAGAAAGTTATAAAGGTAATCCAAATTGAGAAGGAGAAAGTCAAATTGTCATTGTTTTCCGTTGGCATGATGTCATATACAGAGAAACTGCAGAAACTAAACCAAATAACTATTAGAACTAATAAATAAATTCAGTAAGGCCACACAATTCAAAATCAACATACAAAAATCAGTATCACTAGTAAATACCAATAGCAAATTATCTGGGATAGCAACCAAGAAAGCAATCCCATTTATAATAGCTACAATGAATTAATTTCCTAGGAATAAGTACAATGAAAGATGTGAAAGATCTCTATAATTAAAATTATAAAATCTTGATGATCTGGGAGGCTGAGGCAGGAGGATTGCAAGTTTGAGCTTGGCCTGTGAAACTTAATGAGACGCTACCTCAAAATAAAAATAAAAATGGCTGAATATGTAGTGCAGTGCAAAGTCCCTGGGTTCAGTCTCCAGTATTCAAAAACAAATAAAGAAGAAACAAACCACAGCCACAAACACACACATTTTTCATTAAAGAAATTGAAGAGGACACCAAAAGTGGAAAGATACATTGTGTGTAAGATTTGCAAGAATCAATATAATTAAAATGACTATAGTACCCAAAGCAATTTACAGACTCAATGCAATCCATATTAAAATACCAGTAAAATTCTTCCTAGAACTAAAAGAAAATTCCAATTTATATGAAACCCATAAATGACCCCAAACAGCAAACATCTTGAGTAAAAAGAACAAAATGGGTGGCATTAAATTATCTGACTTCAAATATACTATAAGTCATAGTAATCAAAACAGATTCATAGTCCAATGGAGCACAATAGGGATCCTAAAAGTAAGCTCACGCCAACTGATTTTTTCAGGGGATCAGGGAACAAACATGACCTCAAGCAAAGTGGCTCTCTTCAAAGGTAGACAGTTGCAGCAGAGGATATCAGCCAGTCACCAGCACTCCCAGCAGCTGGGGCATTAACATTCAACACTGAGGAAGAGTTTTGGGCCAGAGTGCACAGAATACAGTACGAATATATTTTTTAAATCTTAATTTTCATTACTACATATTTGCAGTACATGATAATTACATTCATCATTTGGAGTTGGTACGCATACATAACACATCTAAATTCGTTTTATGTCCCCTTCCTCTCCCCTCCATCTTCCTCCTTCCATCTCTAAAAGCATGCACTGGAGAAAGGGCAGTCTTTTTGATAAATAGTGCTGGGAAAATTGGATATCCATAGTACAAAAATACCAAGCCCTTATCTCGCGACAATTGCAAATATTAACCCAGAATGGATTAAGAACTTAAATGTAAGACCCGAAACTAGAAGATACTAGCAGGTAACATAGGGAAAATGCTTTAGGACATTGAAAAGAGCAATGATTTTTTGGGACAAACCCAAAAAACACAAGCAACAAAACCAAAAATAGACAAAAGAGATTACATTAAATTAAAAATCTTCTTCGGAGCATAGGAAACAATCAACCTAGTGAAAAGACAGCCTAGGGAATGGGAGAAAGTATTTGCAAATTATGCATCGGATAAGGAGTTTTTATCCAGAGTATATAGGAGTGTCAAAATCTCAAAAAACTTGATCTAAAAAGATATTTCTTCAAAGAAGACATACGAATGGCCAACATGAAAAAATAAGCAGCCTTATTAATTTTCAGGGAAATGTAAATCAAACCCACAATGAGATGTCTTACCTTGCCCCACTAGGAAAGACTATTACCTAGAAAGAATTAAAAAAAATAACATATTCTGGACAGCATGTGGAGAAAGAGGACCCTTGGACATTATTGATGGGATTGTAAATTAGTATAGCCATTATGGAAAATAATGCAGAGTTTTCTCAAATTTTAAAATAGAACTGCTGTATGATCCATTGGTACCACTTCTGGGTATATATCCAATTGAGATGAAAATCATGGGAGACAAAGACTCCTATGTTCATTGCAGCACTATTCACTAGCAAAGAAATGGAAAGCAACTGGTGTCCATCAACTAGTGATATATATATAGTGATATGTATAGTGAAATACATACACACACATATATATAGTGTATGAAGGTTATTCAGTCATGAAAATAATTAAATCTTTTCATTTTCAGCAACATGAATGGAGATCATTATGTTAAGCAAACTAAACAAGACACAGAAGAAGTACTTATGATCTCACTCATACGTAGAATCTAAAAATATGGAAGCTGAGAATAAAATGGTGGCCATGAGAGCCTAGGAGTATGTGTTGGGGAGGGATAGAGAGAGATAGATCAGTGGGTACTAAGTTACAATTAGAGGAGTAATAAGATCTGATACGCTATTGAACAGTAGGATACCTACAAATAAGAATAGTGCATTATGCATTTCAAAACAATAGTACAAAGGATTTTGCAAGTTTTCACCATAAAGAAATTATAAATATTTGAAAAGAGAAATATTTTAGAATGATTTAGATATTATATAACATATTACATGTATCAAAACATTAAAAGGAATCCCATTAATATGGACAATGTTTATATTTTTTATCAGTTAAACATTTTTAAAATAGCAAACAATAAACTCTAAAATATAACAGATACCTAGTATTTGCCAATTTTCCATTCTTAGAACGACATGTCTAATACTTACAATTGAAAGAAGAAAAGGCTTGTTTTGGCTTACAGTTTCAGAGGTTTTAGTGCATGGTTGGCTGGCTCCAAGGAAGTAACATCATGGTAGAAGGGGAAGATGGAGGAAAACTGGCCACCTCATGCCACCTGTGAAGCAGAGAGCAAGGGATGAGCTGAAAAGGAAGGGGTCAGGGACCAGATATAGTCCAAGGTCACACCCTCAGTAACCTCTTTCTCCAACTAGGGCCCACCTCCTAATAGCCTATTCAGCTGTAGTCTTCTCAATGGGTTAAACCATTTCCCAGGTTGGTGTTCTCACAGTCCAATAATTTCTCCAGGAGTCTCTTAATTCAGTCAAGTTGACAATGAAGATTAACTGGTACAACAAAAGTTAGCTGGGATGTGGAGAAAAGAGAATCTTTTTCCACCATTGCTAGGAATTTAGACTGGTCCACCATTATAGGAAACAACATTGAGCTTCCTCCAAAAGTTAAAAATAGATCTATCATTTAATTCATCAATACTAGTTGTGGATATATTCAAAGGTAATAAAAGCAGTACCTCAAAAAGTATCTGTAGTTTCACATTCATTGCAACTTTATTCACAATAACAAAGGCACAAAAATAACCTTAATGTTTGTGGATGGATAAATGGATGAATAAAATATTATATATATATATATATATATATATATATATATGTATGTATACCATTGACTTTATATATCTGTGTGTTCTGTATCAATAGATTCAACAAACCACAGATTGAAGATATTTGAGGAAAAATTACATCAGTACTGAACATGTGCAGAAATTTGTTTCTTATCATTATTCACTATGCAATACAGTGTAACAAATTTTTATATAGCATTACATTGTATTAGGTATATAAATTATCTAGAAATAACTTCAAAACATGGCAGGATACATGTAGGTTGTCGACAAACTGCACCATTCTGTATAAGGGACTGGAGCATCTACAGATTTTGGTATCTCCAGGGATCCTGTAACCAATCCTCAAGAATACTAAGTGGCACCCATAGAATGGAACATCATTCAGCACTAATAAACAAGGAAAGCCCATCATTTGTGACAACATGAATGGTCATGGGTACACTACACTAAGTGGAATAAGCCACACAGAGAAAGACAGTATTATATGATCTCACTTATATTTATAATGTGAAGTGTCAAACTTGTACATAGTAGGAAGTGTTGTTTCTGAGGAAAGAATGTAAGGAAAAGGAAAATATTGGGCAAAGTGTACCTACTTCTCAGTGCAAAGTATTGCCACCCAGTCAATAGTAACCTTCCTGAAAATTGTCTTCTACTCTGTACGAAGCAAAGGAAGATGTGGCTCAAGTAGGTTTGTAGGCAAGGACACTTTGGTAGAAATATGGAAGCCACAGGAATTCTATCAGCTCTTATGCGGAAGCAGTAAAATGTAATCTGCAGAGTGCAGACTTCAGAATTAACTAGGATTTTACTTTAATTTTAGGCCAAGATAATTAATAGTTTTGTGACATCGGGGTAGTTAACATCATTAATCATTACTTACTTTGTAGAGTTGTAGGGATTGTAGGCAGTATATAATTCACTTAGCACAGTACCAAGCTCACTGTGTATATATCACAAGGGGTAGATGGTGTTGTCTTTGTGTTATTATAGTTATTAATACCTCACCTCAGTAAGTCTGGAATGTCAAAGGGAAAAAATGTATACCAGAAATTTTAATATCATTTTATTTTCAGTACAAAGGATGCCCGATTTATTCATTTATTCAATACATATTTACTGAGTCTCTAATATGTCCTAGGCACTGTTACGTGTGTTGTGGAAAAACCAGAAAATGAGAATTAAACATCTTTATCCTCCCTTGAAGATTGATGTCTACCGAGTGGAGGTAGACATTAAATAAAAATAAAATGGGCTTTATAGGCTTTAGCAATGACTTTTTTTAACTAAGTGAGATGAGTAGCCATTTGTTGTTCTGTTATTTTTTTTAAGATGTTTTTAGCTGCTGTGGTTATGCAGACTCAAGGGGGAAAGACTAGAAACAGGGAAACTAATAATGGTCCAGGCAGGAAATTCATGTCTCTAAGGCCAAGATGTTTGCAAGAAGCAATCACGCTCTGGCCATATTTTCAAGGTAGAGCCAACAGGGTATTCTGATAGTTTGGGTATGAGGTATGAGTGAATGAGGAGTGAAAAATGGCTTCAGTGTCTGGCCTAAGGAATTGGAAGGAAAAAATGGTCATTACCAGGAACAAGGGAGACTGCAAGGTAGTGTAAATTTAGTTTCTGACATGTTAAATTTATGGTGTCTATTACACATCCAAGTGGACATTGGTCAAAGCTATCTGAATTTGTATACTCTCACTATATTTTTCATGTAGGTGGGTCCCATGAAATATTATTTTTTATTAATTAGGTTTATCGGTACATTTTTGTGTATACAAAATGATCACATTCATCATAGGGAATTTGTACCTGTACATGATATAACTTGATTCTTTTTTTTCCCATTCCCTTACCCTCCCTTCAACCTCTCTTCCGCTCCTTATTTGCAAAAGGTTTGTTTCCATTTTTTCCTTCTTTTCTCATTTTTTTCTTCACCCTTCCTTCCTTTCACTCCCCCTCCAGTTCCCCTTCCTGTTTGAACATTTTCTTCTTATTTCACAATATCTATTATACATTTTGGTCTTTATTTACACTTTCAGTTTCTCACACCGGAGAAACAATGAGGCATTTGCACATGTGTGTTTGATTTATTTCACTTAAGAGTATGGTCTCAAGGTGCATCCATTTCATCCAAGTGGACATTGGTGAAACCAATCTGAATTTGTATACTCTTACTATATTTTTGATGTAATAGTTTTAATAGTTTTGTGACATCTGTGTAGTTAATATCGTTAATCATCACTTACTTTGTAGAGTTGTTGTTGGGATTGTAGATAGTATATAATTCACTTAGCACAGTGCCAAGCTCACTGTAGATATATCATAAGGGGTAGATGGTGTTGTCTTAGTGTTATTATAGTTATTATTACTACCTCACCTCAGTAAGTGTGGAATGTCAAAGGGAAAGAAATGTATGCCAGAAACTTTAATATCATTTTATTTTCAGTACAAAGAATGCCCAATTTATTCATTTATTCAATACATATTTACTGAGTCTCTAATATGTCCTAGGCACTGTTAATATGTGTTGTGGAAAAACCAGAAAATAAGAATTAAACATTTTTATCCTCTCTTGAAGATTGTTGTCTTCAATATCCCATGAAATATTACTCTTTTTTTTGTGGGTACCGGGGGGTCGACCTCAGGACCTCACACGCCAACAGGCACCCATGCCGCTGAGCAATATCACCGGCCCCTTTTTCGTATGTGGGATCCGGGAGTCAAACTCAGGCCCTCGCGCTTGCAAGGCAGGCACTTACGCCGCTGAGCCATCTCACCGGCCCACTCTTTTTTATTAACTAAGTTTATTGGTACATTTAAGTACACATAATGATCACATTCATCATAAGGAATTTGTACCTGTGCATGATATAAATTGACTCTTTTTTTCCCATTCCCCTACTCTCCCTTCAGTGATGAATGGATAAAGAAGATGTGGTTTTCCGGATCGCACAGGAACTATCACACCCAATCAACAACTGGGATATCATCTTATTAAAAAGCTTTTGCACAGCAAGAGAAACCACCAACAGAGTGAAGAGATAACCCACAATGTGGGAAAAATGTTTGCCAGCTGTTCCTCAGACAAAGGATTACTAACGAGAAAATATAAGGAACTCAAAAAAAAATCAGACCTCCCAAATTTAAAGACCCAATGCAAAAATGGGCATCTTTGATGAATACACACTTCTCAGATGAAGAAGTACAAACAGCAAATAAATATATGAAAAAATTACAACATCACTAGTCATTCGAGAGATGCAAATTAAAACAACACTGAGATTCTATCTCACCCTGGAAAGAATGGCTATTATCAAGAAATCAACCAATAACAAATGCTGGCGGAGCTGTGGGGAAAAAGGAACCATTCTCCACTGTTGGTGAGAGTGTAGACTGGTGTAACCACTGTGGAAATCTGTGTGGAGATTTCTCAAAAAACTAGCACTAGAGGTTCCATTTGACCCAGCCATTCCCCTCCTGGGTATCCTACCAAAAGAATTAAAACATCATACCTCAGTGACATATGCACACCCATGTTTATAGCGGCACAGTTTGTAATGGCCAAATCTTGGAAACAACCCAAGTGCCCATCAACTGGTGAATGGATAAAGAATATGTGTTTTTTTTTTATATGATGGAGTACTACTCTGCCATAAAAGAAGGATACACTAGAGACATTTCTAGGAAAATGGGTGCACCTTGAGTCCATACTCTTTAGTGAAATAAATCGGACACAGATGTGTGAATACTGTTTTGTTTCTCTGGTGTGAGAAACTGAAAATGTTCATAAGGACAAAAATATATTTCAAAATAGGAATACAATGTTCAAATGGGGAGGAGAATAAGAAAGAGGGGAGGGGGAAAGGAGAGAAGGGAAAAGTTAAAAAAAATGGTAAAAGAAGTAAAACATGGAAACAAAGCTTTGTAAATGGGGAGGGGAGGAGGAGTCGAAGGGAGGGGAGGGAAATAGGGATAAAAGCAATGCATATGATGTACAGGTATAAATTCTCTATGATGCATGTTATCGTTATGTATATCTAAAATGTACCAATAAAATCTAATGTAAAAACATGTGGTTTTTTAACACAATAGAGTATTACTCTGCCATAAAAAAGGATAAGTTTGAGACATTTCTAGCTAAAGGGATGCACCATGACATACTATTCCAAAAATTATTCTTTATCAGAAATTCAAACATAACCAAGTAAGCCTTATTTTTATTCTCTAAATATGGCCACTGTTCAGTTCCTTCTGTGAGCCCTCACTCTTTTGGAAAGTACATTGAAGAATATGTTAGAGAATGTGTTTGGACTGTACCTTATTCCTTTTGTATCAACCTTGATTTTGAGAAGTTCCCTAGGCTAACATGTGGCAGTAATAAAGCAGAAATATTCCAGCTCTGTCATATTGAAAAAGAAGTATATCAATTAATCTTAAGTGCTTACTGTGTGCCAGATTTGGTGTTAGATACTTCAATTTCATCGTCTTATTAACTCCTCCCCTCAACAGTATTATGTGCTCTGTGCTGCTGATCCTGCCATTTGAAAGATGAAACTAACTTCAGACAGAGTGAGAGAACTTCTCGGTTGAAAAGAGGTAGTGGGGCCGGTGAGATGGCTCAGCGGCTTAAGCGCCTGCCCAGCAAGCGCGAGGGCCCGAGTTCAACTCCCGGAACCCACATACGAAAAAGGGGCCGGTGATATCGCTCAGCGGCACGGGCGCACAGGTGCCCGAGGTCCTGAGGTCGACCCCCCGGTACCCACAAAAAAAAAAAAAAAAAAAAAAAAAAAAAAGAAAAGAGGTAGTAAATAAGGGAACTCGCACTTGAATCACATTACAGTAGGTGAAATGGCAATCCCATGCTCTTAGAAACTATACTACACTGCATGTATGTGCTAAATGTGCAGTAAGGTAGGTCTACAACCACGGCAGACCATTCTGTAAGGAAATACAGTGGGAAGTGTCAGTTACCCTCAGATACCAGGTTAAGGGAGCTGCCTACCATGCCTGCCTCAGAGGCCAAGCCCGGTCAGAACTCTTTCACCTGGCAACAGCTTCTTAGCTTTTCTCCTTTAAGTCAAGTCCTGACTCACCTAGCAGAGATTTTCACTAGGTTATCTGATTGTGTTCATGAAACTAAAATATCTAAACCCTTTTGTAATCTCTCAACTTTATTGTTAAGTATATTAGTCTTATATAAATAGATGCAGTGACATAAGGTAATGTTCCAGCATGTATTTGGGCTGCATTGATAATTAGGAATACAAAATATATGTTTGGATTTTTCCCCAAATAGCCTGTGTTGTTTTCCCAAAGCCAGCATATAAACCTCTCAGGGTATCAATCCCAATAAAAGATCTGCCTAGTGTCAGACTCTTCAGGGAGGCCCTAAAAGAGGCATTTTAAACACAGGTTTCATGGCAGAGGCCATATTCAATCGCTCTTCAGAAATGTGTAAGAGTGAGTTAATCCTGCCCCTGCTGCAATCCATCTTTCTTTTTTACAGCATCTTATTCTCTTTGCTGAGAGGCGATGTATCAGGTGGCAGTGAAGCAGGGAAGCAAGGCACAGGCCTTTAGCAGTCCCTTATTAGAACCCAAAGTACTCAAACATAGCTCTATTTTACACACTGGCTTCTGAAATTAGAAGAGGACAAAAACACAAGGAAAAATATTTAGCCACAGTGCCTTCTGTTATACAACATCCTACCCTCCCCCCATGGGTCCCCCTCCCCCAACCTGCACAAAAGTAATATATCTTTGATGCCTCTTCATCATTCAAGTTCCAGGCCCCATATCCTTGCCTGGATGAATAAAACAGGCATCTTCCCATTCACCGTGAGAAGCAAGTACCTTTAATTTGCTTTATGAGAATGCCTCCTTCTCAGATTATTGGCCTGAGCAACCAAAGCATGATTAGTTTGCATTGCACAGCATACAATCTAAGGATGGTTCCTCACCAAGATTTTTAATAAGGGTTGTTCTGGCTTAGCTCCAGAATCCGAAGTGCCCATGATTGCGTGTTCCCAGGCACTTCACTTTGCTCTGAAATGTAGGTGGTAGTGGAGAATTGAGCTCTGGGAGAGAGAAATGCCAGACTGCAGCTCATGTGTAGAGACAGTAGGACCCAGGCGTGGAGTCCAAACAGAGACCCAGTCACGCTACTCTGTGAACTGCATCAGCTGAAAGCATGAGAAATTCTCAGATAAATCCCACAAATTCCCTAAAATGTTACATATCAGCCAAGCGGCTTTTAAGTTTGTGAACTTTTCATTGACTCAGCAATAGACACTGTACAAATCAGAGAGTTTTGTTTCCGAGAACAAAATAGATCTTTGAAATTTAAATTCTCCCCAGTACACCCATAAGAAGCAAATTAAATGGTAAGCATGTAAGACCGGAAAGATTTGAAACTTAGAGTTTTAGACTATAAAATTTTATACATTTTCAGGATAAGTGTGATTTCTTTTTTAAAATGGTACCCTTTTATTGCATTCTCTAATATTTACCCTGTGGAAAAAAGCTAGTCAAAGACTGAACTGTTAGTGATGGCCTCTTTAACATTACCTGTGTGAAACCCTCAACTGGTCTATGAAAAAAAATGGGTATTTCAACCTTTTTTTTTTTTTTTGTCTTCCAAACAGCTACGGATTACTAAATAGCTCTATACATTCAAGGATTTAGAGTTTCCTGTGAGTTCTTGATACTCACAAAAAGACATTGAACACAAGTGTCCCTTTGAATTGTCAATTCATCTCGGTTTTCTTTGGGCTGGTTTTGATGATGTTCAATTTAAATGGTGCCCAAGCACACAGATCACAATTTATAGTTTTCAAATAGCATAACTTTATTATTTATGATGAAGCAATATGAATATTCAATGATTTTTTGTATACTAGTAGTCAATAATATTTTAATATCTAAAAAAGCATCTTGCCTAGAGTTTCACTACACATGAGAAATTACCAAAGATTGTGTTAAACTCTTAATATAGCTATGTGTGAACTTTCCAAGAACAAGTCAGACACCTCTTCCTGCCACTTTATGCATAAATTATCCTATCAAAGAGCTGGTATTTATTCTGAGCTCTTTGAAATTCTAAGCACTTCTATACACCTCCCCAAGCCAGTTGTCTTTTGAAATTTGGATTACTTACAATTGGCTATTCATAAGTAGTAGAATATACAATGTGGAGTGCCACCCATTTAGGAATCTTTAAAGATTCATTGTTCTATTTTACTTAATGGAAATTTAAATGTTTGATAATGATTTTAGAATGACTCTGAAATTTTCCTTATTTTAATATTAATAGTTTCCATAATATCTTCTGTGCAAGTAGAATAGTTTCTTAATTAGACAGATATGGTACCCAGGAATTGTAGACTGAAACCACCTAAGGATACTATCAAGGTAATTTCTCTTATTTTACCCTACTAGGGTAGATTGTGCAGGGACATACAGAAATGCACATGCATGCATCCACACACATGTACATGCACACACAATCTCTTTTCTTCAGTCTATCTACAGAATAAAGCTTCACAGTCTTACTTTATATCAAATTTTTGTTCTATTTAGTATTATTTTAGTAGATTCTCATATCTGCTTTGATTTATTCTTGCACTTTTGTTTCTTGCTCTGCATCTGAGGTGAAAATGCTGACACATTTTTATTTTGTCACTTGCTGCAGGACCAAACTTGCAATCACTTTGTTCATCCTAAATACTGTCAGGAAATATGAGAAAACCCTTTACTTGCAGAATTCTCCTTCACTTCCCACTTAAAACATGAGGTCTTTTTTATGATACATTGGTTCTCAAGTACTAACATTCTCTTGGTTATAGGTAAAAAGCAACAATTCTTGCCTTCAGAATAATTTATAGTCTGGCTTCAGCTTATCTTCCCAGTCTTTACTCACTAACAAAAATCCTCTTATTGGTACCTTAAACACATGATATTTGTGTCTGCCTCTTTGCTTTTCTCCATGTTTTCTCTCCACCTGAAATATCTATCTCTCCCTATTACTATATCAGCCCTACCCAATGTAAAGGGCCACATCCACTTCTGTCCATACATAAAGCTCGCTTCATCCTCTCCAATCCATAGTTACCTTTCCTCCTCTTATCCTCTCTCTTTCTTCTGAAGTGAGCATCTATTATCTCCCTGTTCTTGACTAGAAAATTTGAAATTGATGCTTCTCATTACCTTCCAGATATGTGTGTCTCACCCTCAGTGAGACTTAGAACAATTATGCTTGTGGCTTACTAATATTCCTGAAAGCGTGTAATACATGGCTTTGATTGGGATAATTTTAACTTTTTATTTATAAGCAAACAAAGATAAAATAACTAACATTATAGTAAGCCCTCAATATGTATATATTTTACCTTATGTACATATGTTTCATGTTAACTGAAAAAGAAAATATTGTAAATAATTTATATTAAAATACTTCATTGTTCTGAAAAGTGGGGTACTTTCATTAAATTTTGGCTACTGTGATTTCACCTGAGTCAGAAAAGACAGTAAATATTACTTTCATTTTTTTTCTGCCCTGTTTAGTTCTCCCAGCAGCCTGCCCCCACAAACAAGTGTGTTCTATGAACTTACAAAAACCTAGTCAAAAGATTGTCTCTCCTCTCTATAGTGATTTTAGAACACATCCTATGACATTCATTTTGATATGACACTGTCCATTTCCATTCTATTTGGCATTCTCATATTCACTTGACTTTTTACCTTGACTGAGGAGTTGCGAATTACATACTGATGGTTTTATTACTTTATTTGAACAACCTTCTTAAGGTTGGCCTGGTACCAGGTTATTTGTGTTCTCTGTTGTCATACATCATCACTAAAGCAAGGGATACCCTTAGAAATTTAGAGAATATCTCAAAATGAACTATTGGATATCTATTAAGCCTACCTAATACAAAAGAGTGATCTGATCATAGTAATCCATTGTATATATTGTTAGATATACTCAGTACTAAAACAACTTATGCTGACATTATCATAGTAAGCCAGAATTAGTATGACTAATCTGTATTATTTCATATCTAAGGTATGATTTACACAACATTAGCCCATGCAAAATTAAAATGAATGCATATTTTCTGAGTAATTTGTGTTGTACAACATTAATGGTGGAAACAGTTGATTCTATGAATTATTCACTAAATGTAACACCACTTAGAAGTGGTTTCTGCATTTTTTAAATTAATTTTCTCCCTTGTGAAAATCAAAAGCTGCTTATCTTTGCATTCAAAGAAATGAAGTGTTTTATTTTATTTTGTTTTAGTTTATGATTCTAAACTCAAAAGTTTACTGTTCATTAATAATTCTACACTGAAATATTTTAGGAGATCACAAAATATTATATTTACAAACACTATTAACTTTAGGCCAACCTTATCTAATCTTCTGTGAAAAACTAAATTTTGAGCTAGATAGTCTTTCTGTAAAGGCACAAAAGTAAATTTAAGATAGCAAACTATAATATTCTGATTTAAAATTCATGTCTAATTTCATATTATGAGTTCAGTATCATTACAAAAAGTTAACTAACATTTTAAAGACTTCATTTTGGATTTCTGAAACATAATTGAAAAATAAGTTTTTTATTGTGAAGTTAATGTTTATAAGCTACAGGTTTGACTACACAAGACTGAACATCAAAAATGCCAAGGAAGCAACTATCAGGATGTATTTTAGAATATATTCTCTTTGGGTGTCAAGAATGAAAGTAAAGTGCCTAGAAATTGTTAATTTAAGTAAAGCATTGATGAAAAATCCTGAACTTTGAATTAGGTGTAACCTAGTCTTTCAGGATGCTTTTACCTATGAGTAATAGAATATCTAACTAAAGGTGGCTTAAAAAATAAGGATACTTTTATGCAACTTAACAATTCTGCAGTGCCAAGGCTACAATGACAACTTGAAGAGCCAAGGCTCTTGTTGTCTTCCACTCTGCCATTCTTGGCCTGTTAGCTTTTAACATTAGACTTTTACCTTCAATGGTTACACAATGGCTTCCAAACAATGTATCCTTCCCGATCATGTTCAAAAACAGACACATTTACAAATTCACAGGTTTTGGCACATGGATAGCTTCAAGGAGGAAAGGAGGAAATCTTCCCTAGAAAACTCCCAGCAGATTTAGCCTCAGAGGTCACATCAGTGTCCTGCTGCAAGGATGGCTGGGATTGCATCTGCCCTTAATGAGAATTGTGGAGATTTCCACTTCCTGCATGACGGGATGGACATAGTTTCCCCTATCTTCCCACTAAATACAACTAAACACCCTGGGCATTATATAAAGGGAACAAAAGTAGACTCTGGAAAGATGCAGGTAAAATTTGGGGATAATATAGTGATGAGTTTCCTGGTCTATCTTTTTGCTTCACACATCACAGACTTAGAACCAAAATTGACAAGGTCGAACACCAGTGAATGGAGACAAGTAACCTCCATGAAAGTCCACTCTCTAGGGCTAAAGTACCAGGAAAGGAGCAACTAAGTAAGAAAAACTTTCAGACAATAATCACTCCACTTCAGCCAAGCTCTACTAAGTTTTGTCAGAGAGGCTGAGTAAGAACCACTCGAGTTGGTAATGAAATATCTTCTCACCCCACATTTTTCATTAAAGGTTATGTGAAGGGCCAGAACTTTCACCCTTTCCCAGAAGTAATGAGGTACCCTTTCAGCTCCCTGATGTTGATCAGAGGAGCTTCAGTGAGGAGTCAGGCTTTCCCTACTTGAGGGCAGTGACAAGGTCACCCCATCATAGTGTCAGTAGAGGAACAGAGGAAACAGTAACAAGTCACTCTTATCCTTCATATTTGAGGAGGTACCTATGGAAGCCTAATGGAAAGAAACTCATCAAACCTTATAGGACAAGAATGAGGAGATCTTCTCCCTCTGTCAGTTGAGATCAAGTAGAGAACTTGGGATTCTTCTTCTACTAGGCAGAAACAACAATCATTTCTTTCACTTCCAGAGGTGATTCAGAGGAAGCCATTTAAAACTGGAGCTTTAAATGGTATTCTAAGACTCGTGTTACTCAAAATGTTCACTTTAAAATTACTTATCATTCCAAGAACTAAGATGATCTCAAGCTTAGTGAAAAAAGATAAATGCCAACACCAAAGTGATAGAGATACTAGATAGAGCTGACAAAAATTTTAAAGCTGCTATCATAAAACACTAATCAGCCTTTATTAACATGCTTGAAACAAGTGAAAGAGTAAAAACTCTGAGCAAAGAAATAGAAGGTATAAAGAGGAGCCAAATGGAAATTTTAGAACTGAAAAATAAAATAACTAAAATAAAAAACAGTAAAAACACAGCAATAGAATACCATAAAAACTTTTTAGGCATTCCTCTTTTAAAATGTCTGACCTAAGAAAACTAATCCTTGCTGCCACCTCTCAAAAGACAAATCAACTAATTTTACATAAATAATGTCAAAAAGTCTCCTCAGAAAACTTTTCTTAGACCCCTCTTCTGAGGTTTCTGATCACCACCGAATTATTGAATGATGAAAGATATTCATTTGTCATGAAAAAGAGCTGTCTTAAATTTGCATTTGGAGCCAGGCATAGTGATGCATGCCTATAATCCCAGCACATTGGGAGGCTGTAGCAGGAAGACCTCAAATTTGAGCTCAGCCTGGGCAACTTAGCAACTTAGTGAGACCCTGTCTCAAAATAAAAAATAATAGAGTTGTGCAATGTGAGACCACATAGGCAAGGCTGTTGATAGAGGTGGCAAAATAATTTACCCAGGCAAGGATAAGAATAAAGAATTTATTCTGTCCACGATACAGTCAAAAGGGACAGCAGGCGAGTTTCTAAGAGAAGAATCACACTGTCAAGGTGAGAGATTGGGGTCTTTATAAGGGTTTCAGGATATGGCAAAAGGATCTGATGAGCAAATTATCTAAATAATACATTTTCATGAATCATGTAGTACCCTTTCCAGGTGTACTTGTATTGCTTTTAAAATTATGTTTACAGTTGTAGTTTGGACAAGAACATTTCCTAGGCTTACAGAAGACCTTTAGATCTAGATAAGTGGTGATAAGGTCCACCCAGATTATCTTTTAGAGAAGATGTATCAAAAGGATCAAGATGAGATATGTACAATATATGCATCAATATTCCATGATGAATGCATTCATTATGTATCACAGCATATATTAATACATTTTTTAAAAACAGAAAAAATGAGCCAGGACTCATTGGGAGGGATAAATGGGCTGTACATCAAAAGGTTTGGTATTTTTTAATCAGTGCTGCTATCTCCTGATTGCCAGTTCTCCTGTTATGATGTTTTTTACACTTTTGTTGCCATGGAAAGCCACTCAAAGAATAGGCTTGGGATATAGCCTGGTGAGAAGTCCATGGGTTCAATCCCCAGTACAACAAAAATATTGCACTTGACCTGATAACTATCTTCCTGAAAAGTGGTAGTGGTTAAAATATCCCTTCTTTTCATTTCTTTATTTTTTATAACTCTCTAGTTCTTTTCTAGATCTTCATAAAATATAGAATAAACAACTGTGAATTATAGTTACATCACGGTGCTGTGGAACACTAGAATTTATGCTTCCTATCTAACTGTACTTAAATACCCATTATCTACTTCCTCTATCACCTCAACCCACACCCCTTCCTATCCTCTAGTGAGCTGTACTCTACTCTCTACTTCCATGTCATCAACTGTTTTAGCTTTCATACACGAGTAAGAACATGTGGTATTTGTCTTTCTGTGCCTAGTTTATTTTAATTAGCAATGCTATTCAGGTTCATACATGTTGCAAATGATAGGATTTCATTCTTTTTAATAGCTGAATAGTATTCTTTTGTGTATACATGCCACACATTTTCTTTATGCATTCATCAGTTGATGGACATTTAGGTTGTTTCCACTTCTTGACTATTGTAAATAGTACTGCAATAAACATTGGAGTGCAGATGTTCCTTCAACATACTGAATTCATTTCCTTTGGTTATATACCCAGGAATGATATTGCTCAGGGGATTCTACAGAAATTTTAGTTTTAAGTTTTTGAGGAATCTCTACACTGTTTCTCAAAGTGACTGTGCTATTGATATTCCCACCAACAGTGTGTTGCTGCAATAAACATGGAAGTGCAGATGTCTCTTTCACATACTGATTTCATCCTCTTTGGATATAAACCCAGTAGTGGGTTTGCTGGATCATACGATGGTTCTATTCTAAAATTTGAAGAAACACTGGATCATATGGAAATTCTATTTTTTTTTGTGGGTACTGGGTGTCGAACTTAGGACCTCGCGCTTGCCAGGCAGGTGCTTATGCCGCTGAGCTCTCACCAGCCTGGAAATTCTTTTTTTAAATTTGAGAAAAGGGAACCCTTGAACATGATTGATGGGATTGTAAATTTGTATTGTCAGTATGGAAAATAGGATGGAGTTTTCTTTTTCTTTTTTTTTTTTTTGTGGGTACCGGGGTGTCGACCTCAGGACCTCGCGCGCCAGCAGGCGCCCGTGCCGCTGAGCGATATCACCGGCCCCTTTTTCATATGTGGGTTCCGGGAGTTGAACTCGGGCCCTCACGCTTGCCAGGCAGGCGCTTAAGCCACTGAGCCATCTCACCGGCCCGGATGGAGTTTTCTTTGTGCACATCTTCTCCAGAATGAATTATCTTTACTTAATTTTGGTAATAGCTATCCTTACTCAAGGAGGTGATACCACAACTCACTGTGGTTTTGATTTGCACTTCTCTAATGTATAATGATGTTGAGCATATTTTCATGGGGTCTTGTTCAAAAATTCCTTGCCTTTTCCAATGCCTTCAAGCATTTTCCCTATATTTTCTTCTAGTAGTTTCAAGTTTCAAATCTTACATTTAGGTCTTTAATCTGTTTTGAGTTGATTGTTGCAACTGTTGAGAGAAAGATGCAGGTCTGATATCATTCTTCTGGACATAAATAGACAATTTTCCTAGCACAATTTATTTCAAAGACTGTGCTCTCTCTAATGTGTGTTCCTAGTACTTTTGTTGAAAATCAGTTGGCTATAAATGTGTATCTTTCTGTTCCATTTTATTGTTTGCTTATATCAATACCATGCTGTTTTAATTAGTACAGCTTTATATTATTTCTTGAAGTTAGGTAATGTAATGCATCATGTTTTATTATTTTTTGATCAATAGTTTTGGCTGTTCTGATTTTTTTCATGGTTCCATACAAATTTTAGGATTGTTAGAGTTGATTCACTATGGTTGTAACTTGAAAGGTTATATCTCCATCTTGGTTTCTCCCTTCACTTTCTGCTTCCTGGTCACTATGATGTGAGCAGCTTTCTTCCACAACAGGTCCTTCTAGCATGTCATTTCTGCATTTGATTCTGCCAACCATTAACTTAAACTTCTAAAACTGTGAGCCAAAATAAACCTCTCCTCCTTTTAAATTGCAAGTGTTAGGTATTTTGACCCAGGGATGAGATATTGACTAAGACAGTATTTTGATAAGGATTGGATTGGGTCTATGGATTATATTGGGTAACATGGACATTTTAACAATATTGATTTTCCCAATCCATGAACATGGAGTTATCTCTTCACTTATTTGTATCTGCTTCAATTTCTTTCATCAATATTTTATACTTTTCAATGTACAAGTATGTCAACTTAGATTCATTGTCCACTTTTAATTTACATTGTCTTCCTCATATTGAGTTACTTGAGTTCTTTACATATTTTGGATAAAAAAATCTTATAAAATATACGGTGTGCAAATATAGTCCCCTAGTCAATAGATTCTGTCTTCACTCTGCTGATTACTGTGCAGGAGGCCTTTTAGTTTTTAGTAAAATGTGCCTGTTTTTCCCTTTGTTGCCTAAATCTCTCTGTCAGATCAATACCATAGAGCATTTTATGTTTTTTCATAGTAATTTTACAGTTTAGGGTCTTATCTTTGAATATTTAATGATTTTGAGAAAGTAGATTTCTGTGAGATCTGAGATGGTGCCCGGGATGTTCACACCCAGAGTATGAACTAGCTTCCTATGGCAATGGCTCTGGTGTTTGAGACATATACAGACCTGGTAGAGCCACTGATCCTGGGTCTGGAGTGTATTTGTCAGGCACGCAAGGCTCCAGATTTGGGGTACACATGGTGATGAGTGAAGTGACAGCTTCTTTACTGAAACTACTCAAGAATGGCCGCTTCTTAGGTAGAAATGTTGTGTAGCTATGTCTCCCTTTCTGAGAGTCTCCAAGAGCAATGGCTGCTCATTTCTTGCATGGTAAGATATGCCAGTGTCCTCAGTGTAGCAGACTACCTGGGTCTCTGGGTTCCCTTGTGTGGCTCGCACTGGTAGCTGCTGTCTTTCTTCTTTGTTTCTAGCCATTTGATAGCAACTCAGTATGGTAATATTACCAGTGATCAGTCTTTCCCTTCCTTCCTTCCTTCCTTCCTTCCTTCCTTCCTTCCTTCTTTCTTTCTTCCTTTCCCTTTTTTCTTTTTTGCTCTACTATGTTGCTGCAGATTCTGTAATGAACCCTTGAACTGCCTGTTTTCTTGTTGGAGGATGAATGCTAGTATCTTATACTCCATCATCTTGGTGATGTTGTTTTTCCCATTCTTCTACTTTAAATCTGAATATAACATATCAAGCCACGAACAATGAAAAAGATAAATACATTTACTGTATCCATATAGTGTATTATTTACTGTAGGCCAAAACAGACATGAATTTACCATATATCATGCTGAGTGAAGGGGACTTGATGTTAAAGAACACATGTACAATTCCATGTATATTAAATTGAAGAAAGAGAAGAATTAATCAACAGTCCTATTAGATTTCAAAAATTTTTGTAAACTTTTGAGGGTATTGAGTTGTTGAAACACAAAAGTAGCCATTTAGGATGCTTGAAATGATTAATATCCACCTGTTTTATATTAGTCCAGAACTTTTACATTTTAAACAATTATTTAACAAGGAAACTTTTGAATGATTAATGTATAAGAAGCCATAGGAAAAATACTTGAGTCTAGTAGGAGATAGATATGGATAAATACATATATGGAAATGTCGTAGGCATTTAGAGAACATATAAAGGTCATAATTCTTCTATAAAGGACAACTTAGGACAGGAAAGGTGCAGTGGAAGAAATGACACTTTAATGGCTAAAATTGACGATGTAGATTTATTTTAGCGCAGAAGGTGAAAGTCAATTCAGGTAGAAGAAACATTTCAATTAGAGAGTTCTGGAGCTCAGGATTTTACAGTGGGACATACTGAGGTAAGGGAAGAGAAATGAAGAAACCCAGATCCTAGAAACCCTTTCAACTATTCCCTCTTAATCACTTCGGGCATAGTCTCTAAGGTAAGGGAGTTATCATGGAATAAATCTTCAGTAACTGTGGATTTTTTGATTCCTGTATATCCAAAATGAAGAATAATTTGGCAAGCAAAATTTTAAAAGATTTTATTATAATTATTTTTCTGGTCATATGGTATTCAGGTTATAACTTCCTATTAAATTTTGACACAGAAAAGAGGTACTCCCAAATTTTGTAATTTCTAAGTTATTTATAATAACTTCTCCAAATCCTCCTGATTAATATCATTATTTTCATAAGATTTAGTGGTGATATTGAGAGAAGGGCAGGTTGGCAAGCCTTACAGAAATGACAACGTAATTTGGTAGAATTGGGAAATGTACTCCTATTTTAATATTCAATATTCCAAGTAGGTACTCTACAGTACATAATTTTTATGGTTAATTGATGCCAGACAAAGGCATAGACATAGCCTAAGTCAGTATTCTAATTAAGATACAAAATGAACAAAACAAGCAATCATGTATATGTAATGACATTTAAAGACATTCTCCCTTAAGAGTCTGATACAAGAGATAAAAATGTGAAGTTTTCTATATTTTTTGCTATCCTTGCTATGTTTTAATGTGAATAATTAAAAATATTATGGCTCATTCTTTACCTCAATCAGAATGACCTGACTGAATTTTGTATCTCAGAGTAACATTTCTGGACAGCTAGAAAAGATGTATGGCCATGAGTCAATGCCAGAAGCAAGTGACAAACTAAGAAAAAGAGTCTTAAAAAGTCCTTGTATAAATTGATTTAAAATGTACCTGACTGGAACTTTCAATAATATTGCGGGCATAAAAATTTAGCTACAGTTTACTGTGTTTGATACTTGTTGTATTTTTAGTCTAATTCCTTCTGAAACTGCACACAGTTAACATTGCTTTTATGTTCTAAACTCGAGATGCTTCATGAATTCCTAGAAAAATCTAACATTTCTAGCATATTAGAGTTTTATTTTCCTTTTTATCAGTACAGGTATGGGGAATCTTTTGAACTGGTAGTGACTCTAAGATGCAAGAATACATTTAGGGCTTCAGCTTTGTAAAGTTATTACTGTAACAAATCCATCCTGTCTCACTGTAAAACCTTGAGTTCCAGGAATTCTCACTTGAAATGTTTCCTCTACCTGAAATCCCCTTTTCACTTCTTTTCTGTGCTACTGGGAACTGAACTCACGGCCTTCAGACTGAGCTATATCCTCAGCCCTTGTTTGTTTGTTACTTTGAGATACAGTCTTACAAGTTGTCTAGGTTGAGCTCAAACTTCAAAACCACCTATTTCTCCTTCCAGAGTTTTTCAATCCTTTTCTAAATTTTTCTCTTCATATTCTCTCCATTGTTTTCTCTTCACTATTATTATTATTGGTTATTCTGCTGATTTTTTTTTCTTTTTTGAGTTGTGTTGTTAGCATTGGTCATTTATCGAGATGACAAATTGTATGAAGAAGCATGTCTGATGTATAGAGAGATACATGTTAGGCAACTGCTTTTCATGGGCTGATTTTGCGATGACTATTAGATGACCATGTGAGGATGTGATATCTGTTTATAATTCCTAATATGTAGCTAGATCTTTGTCTTCATCTTCAAATATGTTTCTTGTTTTTTTTTGCAACCTTGCTATTATTTTATTAGATTAAAATTTTAGTGAATAAAAGCATAGTGTTATAAAAACATTTGCTAGAGATTGGCATGCATAGTTTTGAAAGATTTTGGTATGAATTGACAATTCGCCATTTTATTTTATTTTTTTAATACATTTTATTTTTGTGCTTTTTGAGACAGGGTCTCACTATGCAGTTCAGGCTGGCCTGGACTCACTATATTGCCTAGGCTGGCCTTGAACTCATAGCAATCCTCCTGCCTCAGCCTCCTGAGTGCTGGGATTACAGGCGTGCTCCATACCCTTTTATTTTTATTTTCTTATTTTAAAGAGAAAAGATAAACAAACACTAAAACTGAGTTCCAAAACAGGTTAGTAGGACATTTACAACAGTTGATACATTGTGTATTGTTGTTTTCATAGTAGTTATTCAGAGTACAAGATATAGGTATGATATCTTGTCTAAACAATATTAGCATAAAACATTCTTTTCAAGGAACTAAGAAGCTAGCTGTATAACTGTGTTAAATATCTTTTGTATACATATATATATATATTTTTTTCTTTTTCCCTTTCTTCCTTTCCCTTTTCTCCATCACAGTTTGTCTTTTCTTTTGAAATATATTTCTTAACACATGTAGTTCCCACTGATACATTGTCATCCAGCCTCAGGCTCCAAAAAAGCTGTTTAGTGTGATGTTTGGGACTATAAAGTTTGGGAATTTGAACTCTGCTGAGTTTTAAAAAGTTTTGTCAGAACAATATAAACTCCTTTAAAATTCAATAAATGCAGACTGTATAAGGGACTATATACAATTCATATATTATACAATCATAATAAAAACAAAAGTAGAAAGATGGGATTATATCAAACTCAAAAGCTTCTACACAGAACTGTCTGAAGCATATCTTGTAATATAGGTCTAATGGTGACAAACTCCCTCAGTTTTGTTTGTCTACGAAAGATTTTATCACCTATCTTTTATTTTTTAAAGATAATTTTACTACGCATAGTTATTTTGGCTTCTATGCTTTTATTTTAAATATTTTATATATATCATTCCTCTCTTTTCTGTCCTACAAGCTATTTTTTAAAGAAATATGCTGATATTCCAACCGGGATTTTCCTATTTGTGATTAGTCACATCCTTTTTTACTACTTTTAAATTTCTGCCTTTGATTTTTGACAGTTTGATTATAAATCAAACAAGGATCCCCTGGGGAAGAATGTTTGCACTGTGCTGTTGTACCCTGGGAACATATGGCTTGGTACTGATTTTTATAAGGGTTCACAGCTCAGAGTTTTCCTTGAGTCTGAGAGGAGACTTTGCCTTGAAATTTTTAGCAATGCTGGGACTGTTGAGTCTTTGGGGAGGAGATTAATTTGTTTCCATTTTTCATAGGATAGTTTTATCACATTAGACAGAATTGTCACCTTATGTTTATTTGGAGATTAAATATGGTCCAAGGAAGAAGCGAATTGTAACCACAATCATGATATATCCACTTGACTGGATTAAGAAACATCTAGAAGATTGGTGGAGTGCATTTCTGGCTGTGTCTGTGTGGATCACAGAGGTGTGCCCACAGGACCTCTATCTGGTCCCTTGGTCCTTCTCTGGAGCTGCTACTCTGCTTTGCTTCTAACTCACCATGAGCTATACATCTTTGCTCCTCCACACTCTTACACCATGATGTTTCTACTTTGGAGCCATCCTACCAAGGACTGAATTCTCTGAAACCATGAGACAAATAGACCTTTCCTTTTTAAAATTGTGGGTGTTGGGTAATTTGTCACAGCAATGGGAAAGTTGACTAATAAAGCAGATTACAGTATTTTTATCCAATATTTTCATATACAGTAATGCCGCAGTTTATGAACATTTCTGTTCATGAAAAATTCCATTGGCAAACAGAAGCATTCACCAAAATTTTGCTTCTATTCACAAACTTCACATCAGGTGATGAAAACAACAGTGGCCATCTTTCCCACATGAACACAAACATGGCTATCTTCCCCAGAATCATGGAACAAATTAAGTTCATGAATTAAGGTATCACAGTATATTATTATACTTTCTCCTATCCTGAAGACTTCTGTTAAGAAATACACTGGTATTCATATGGGGTTTTTCATATTTGTGATTATTTACTTTTCTCCCACTGCTTTTAAAATTCTCTTTCTTTCAGTTTGACAGTTTGATTATAATATGTCATAGTGGAGTCTGCTTTGGGTTGTTATGCTTCAGAAATCTTTGAAGTTCATAAATCTGAATGTCAATTTGTCACTCAATATGTGTGAAGTTTTCAACAATTATTTCTTTAAATAGTTTTTCTGCCTATTCTCCTTCGGGAATTCACTGATATGCATATATCAGCTTGATTGACAGTGTCTTAAATATTCCATAGATGTCATACTTTCATTATTTTTTCCTCCTCAAATTGCTTGATTCCAAATGACTTGTATCTGAGTTTTTCGATTTTTTCTTTTACATTCAATAGCAGAAGTCTGCTATTGAAGTTCTCTACTGCATTTTTTATTTTGTTTATTGTGTTCTTTACCTCCCAAATTTCTGTTTGTTTCTTTTAAACAATTTCTCTTTGCTGAAGCTCTCATTTTGCTCATATATTTTCTCCTTGATTTTTTGATTTATGCATTAGTCAGCTTTGCATTACTATAATAAAATACCAGAGGCAATTAACTTATAAAGAACAAAGGCTTTTTTTCATTACATGGTTCTGAAGTTTCCAGACTAAGATCAAGTGTCCCCATTGCTTTAGCCTCTAGAGCAAACTGTACAAGAGCCTTGAAACAAAGGGAGAGACTATAGTCCCAGTCTCCTTCAAGGGCATGCCTCCAGTGACCTAAATACCTCCTTTTAGATCTCACCTCATAAAAGTTCATACAACTTGCAAAAGCACTATTCCTGGGACCAAAATTGTAATACATGGATCTTTAGGGGACAGTCTTCCAAACCATAACAGGTCATCTGTTTTCTTGTAGCTCACTTAGTTTACACAGTTATTTTGAATTATTTGTCAGGCAGTTCATACATTTCCAATTCTTTGGTGTCAGTTCCTGGAAATGATTGTGTTTTTTCAGTAGTGTCATGCTTTCTTGATATTTTTGGTGTATATTTCTTATATCTTTGGATTGATGTCTCCATGTTTCATAGACTAGTCACCTCTTCCAGACTTTTTAAAAAAAAATTAGAGGGGAAAGACCTTCACCTCCAGATGGGTGAAAAAGAATTGTCTGAGTGAAAAGCACTGATTTTAGCTCTACAGAGTGTGCAGCAGTGTAGTGTTCTTGAAGCTCTGTTCTTGAACAGCATTGGTAAAGATTATGCCTTGAGGCTAAGACTGTGGGTGTTCATGGTGATGATGGCAACTGCTTCTGGTGTCTTCAGTGATGAAAGCATTAATAGTTATTCTTCATTCTGTTTTCCCCCTGCCCCCATAGAGAGGAGTTATAACTCAGAAGATTTTTTTTTTTTACTTTGGGTCCTGTGTGTGGGTGTGCTTGCAGTGGTGGAAGTTCTAGTGTCCAGGGTATTGGGAACATCTGCTGGCACCAGTGTGTTTTGATATTGTCACTCATGAAACAGCTACAGAGCTGGAGTCTGGTGTGTGGACATATACAGACTAACCACAGGCTTAGGGTCTGGAATGCAGTGGAGCTGGTATCTAGGGCACAGGTACCTACACAGTGGCCTTGGAGTTAGGGTCCAGAATTCAAGTCCACAGAGCAACTATGGTTCTGGAGTCTAAGACAGTGATAGCAAACCTTTTAGAGACCAAGTGACCAAACTGCAATCAAAAATCCACTTACTTATTACATAGTGCCAACACTGCAAATAACCTGAATACTGAGATTTTAGTTTAGAAAAAACAACTGTTATCTAATGCTCAGCTGCTGGGGTGACTTAGCTCATGTGTTGAGAGAGAGGGCTCTGTATGTTCACTGTAGCACACATGCCATAGGTTCAACACCACTGGTCTAGGACATGGTTAGGCATGTTTTGCTGGATCTCTGGTGTCCAGAGCATGGGAGAAAGTCACAGTATCAGGTAGCTGGGGTATATGAGAATGAATTGTATGGGGTTCTCACTGGTGAAAGCTATGGGGAGGGTCAGCAGTGGCTGAAAATGCTGTTTTGAGCCTTAGTGGTATAGTCTGCTGGGGCCTTCCATGGAGCAGACCACTGTGGACTGAAGTAATACTTGTTGTGTGGCTAATACCGATAACCGCTGCCCTATGTCCTTGTTCTTAACCATTTCCAGATAGCTCAGCTATGCCAATATCTCCATACATCTGGGTGGAATGAATCCAAAGTGGGTCCTTCACTGAGCAAGCTAGCTTGGGGGCAAAATGAAACAGTTATTCCTGCCCTTTCTGTGCCAGTATTCTTTTTTGCTATTGTTATTGCTGCAGTTTCTTAATTGGACCCCTGTGGTGTCTCCAAGCTAATTTTGTTCATGGCAAGCCCTCATTGTTTTTACTTTTACCTTCATGGAACAACAAAGCCTGGGATCTTCTACTTTGCCTTCTTGCTGAAATCAGTAGAACTTTCTCATTTATAATTTTTAAAATATTTCCTTGTTAGATTTTAGACAAATGCAATTGAAAGCTTGATGGATTTGCCAAACTAACTCCTCAAAACATATTGTATGACTTTTCATTCTCATCTGTCATACAACATAGTTCTTAATTCTCAGACCATCACTGACACTGTATATATTCAGAACTTCCATTTACCTTTCAGATAGATAAAAGTAACTTTAATATTGCATTTCCTATTGGGATTATTTTGATCAACTGTTTCTAATGACATTTTCAGCTCTTTTTTCTTGATTCTCTAACATTTCGAAATTACAAACACGTTAGGTAGTTGTTGACATTATCAGCTCTCCATTTCATCATTATTGCCAACCCTCAGAATGATGATATCTCCTATATAATTCAAATAATTGTCATCTTTGTGTCATGACACAGAGCTGTGATTCTTTTCTTTATGCTGCATATGAGCTGATACTGGGGATTGTTCAGCCAGCCTCCATTACCATCTTTGTATAATTGCCCTGCCCTTAGGGGGATTGAACCCTGTCCAACATTTTTTTCTGATGTTGAGACTGATAATGTCAACAAAAAGATACAAAGAGATTTTTTAAATTGATGTATTGCAGTTTTCTAGGAAAAGCAGGTTATCTCCCAAACATATCAGAAAATCCCTTGAGAGAGCTAAGAAGAGTCTTTGACATTTATTGGGTGCAGAGGGCAGGGCTAAGTTGAAGATTTCAGTGAATGAGTTGGGCTTGAAATGGTTGAATTTTTTACCAGTGCCAAAGGAAGTAGTACCCATATTTTCTTGTTCATTTGTCCAGTTATTATATCTGAAAAGAAGGAGGGGGTGGGGCTTGTAGATCATCAGCAAACAGTAAAAATGGAGTTCAAATCTTTATTACATCTTTTGTAACATTTTCTGTTATCTATTTAGATATCCGCATTTATTATGGGTTGCAGTCCCTGTCCCTCAACTGAAGGTGACCTCATCCCTAGCTCTGAATGTATATATAACCAGTCTGAAGTGATCCTGTTTCTTGTCTAATGATGAGTATATAAGGTAGGTTTATCTCAATCAGCTCAAAGAATACCGTTGGCCACAAAAAACTGTATGTGACCAACGTTTGATCTATATGATACAAAGAGAGAGGTTTAATTTGTTTTCAGAAGGGTGCTGCAGAAGAGCAGGTTTAGTAATGTTTTTTGTTGTTGTTTTGTTTTGCAGTACTGGAGATTAAATCAAGGGTCTTGTGCAAGCTAGGCCAGTGCTCTACAACAGAGCTTCATTTACTTAGTGTATGTATGTATGTGTGAGTGTATGTATGTATGTATGTATGTAACGGGACCTCATTAAGTTGCCCAGGCTGGGCTCAAACTTAAAATTCTCCTGCATCAGCCTCCCAAGTAAGTGGGACTATGTTCCACCATGCCCAGCTAATTTTTTTCCTTTTTATGAGAAAGCCACTATCAGTGATAAAGTCTCTTGCTTTGTACATTGCCAAGTGCATTCAGGAAGTCTGGAAGTGCTAGAGCCGTCCCACTTCCAGCTTGCAACTCAAGAGAATAATAATAGAGTTGGAATCTTTCTAGTACCATATCTGACTTCTGTCCTACTTCACTATTCTTTTAGTCACTTGAGTCAAACAGTTGTACATACTTATTTATATTGATTTTCATACAAATTTTAGTTAATTTATCACAAAACAAATGACTCTCCACTTTGATACAGGCCCTTTTATAATTTTAGAGGAAGAATCATCAGTAAAAATCTTGGAGAGTAGTATGCTTTTAGAAGAATGAAATTCTCCCTGATATATAGATAAATCAATCTCCTTCTTCTATCACTAATTTGTTACTTTTGTTGTCATTTCCACAATCTGTACCAGGTTCCACTATCCATTTATTCTTCTTTATTTTTATTTTTTTGGTACGAGGAATTGAACTCAGGACCTTGTGCTTGCCAGGCAGGCACTGTGCCACTGAGCTATATCCCTGGCCCCCATATATTGTTCGTGTCTCAGGATTTGACAATTTAATGTATATCACAATGATATTTCTTTATTTTCTCTAACTTTGTTTCTGCCCATGGGTTGTCTCTATACCTGAGGTATTCTTTGTGTGAGACAGCAACCAATCATCTTTTATACCATAATTTTCAGCTACTTATTTTGGATAACATAAGCTTTGCATTGTCATTTTTCATTCATGAGTTATGTTGTGGGAATTAGTTCTTTCCTGCTAGGTTTTATGGTCATTAGGAGAGATTTGGGAAGTATATTTAGTAAGTCTAACTTGATATTGGTTTTGATACATTATGTTCTTTTTCTGGCACTTGTCTTCATTATTTCACATTTTCCACTCCATGAACTCATTGGTTTTTAATGTCTACAATGATTCCTAGGAACATTCATTTTTACACATTTTTCCTTCTACATAAATGTGACTTTTGGTCGTGACAGACAACATAATGTCTAGTTCATCAGAGTTGCATGTCAATCAAGGTAACTTTAGGAAATAATATTATTTAGTCACTTTTGCTTTTAAATTTTATTTTCATATGAACTTCCATGGAAGCAATACATGTTTCCCAGTAATTATTTGATTCCTCTTGTCCAAGTTGATATTTCAAGAAGAAGCCAGTGTCAAATTTTCATACCCATAGTTTTGTTATATGCAGGGATATGTGTTTAGCAATATGTACAAAAGAAATTTAAATTGTGAAATAGTAGTATATTTAATAATCATTATATTATTTGGATGATATGAGATACAGATATCAAATTAGATATTTTAGACAACACAGATGTTATTGTTACATAAAACATAATTTTAAGCCAGTATCAATACTTGCACTGATAAGTTTTCCTTGCTTTTTTTTTTTTTTTATATGCAGGTACCGGGAGTCAAACTCAGGACCTCACGCTTGCCAGGCAGGTGCTTATGCCACTGAGCTATATCGCTGGCCCTGCTTTTCTTCCATGGTTTGTGTGTATGTATATGTTTTAGCACAGGAAAATTGAGTTAGTGTTTAATGGTAACTCAGTATTTATTTTATTTCCATCCAGCACTCCTACCACATATCATTCTGGGACAGGCAATTAGTTCCCATTCTGTAATTAATTATTAAAATAATCTAACTTCATTTTTTAAATCCTGCACATAATGTAATGTAAATCACTATAATTCTTATTCTACTAAAGTATGTAATGCTATTCTATCTAAATAAAATAACATTTGTACTTAATTCAAAGGAGACACACTATTGTTAAAATGTGAATGCGAGTATCATTTTCTTTAATGTCATCTCAGCAAATATTCTAGCACTGCTATCTCTATATTGATGAATATGTTTTTCAAAGTGAACAGATGTAAGGTTATTGTTAACTGATAAAATATCTAGCTCAAGTATATTGACATTTGCTGTAATTTTCAAGATTTTTAAAACATCACTAGAGTTGTTAGTGGCCCTTAATTCAAACAGGTATGCATTCGTCATAATGGGAAGTAATCATCCTTAGAGTTAACATAAGAAGTTAGGTTAGCTATTATATAACTGAGAAGACAGATACAGGAAGGACCTAGATAGATACAAACTTGTGATGATTTGTGTCTAGATGTCGCCCCAGAGCCTCATAGAGTTTTAGATAGGGCTTTTTCAGAGGTGGCTGAATCTAGAGTGTCTGATGCTGAGGTTAAGGCTGTGTGATTAGTAAATCAGTTCACTGATTGGTTTGGCATAGTTCTGGCTAGGATTAAGGGTGTGAGTGCTGCACCTGCCCTAGGCCAAGTAGGCTGCGTACAATATAAGGGATATTGTTGCTCCCTCCCTTGTTGCTTTTGCTATCTTGTGGGCACCATGAACTGTTCTCCTCTGTGATTGCCCTCTGCCAAGCCACGCTGCCTTGGAGCCAGCCAATTATAGACTGAAACCTCGACAAACTGTAAGTCAAATCAACCTTTCTTCCCTTAACTTTGGGTGTCTGGTATTTTGTCTCAGCAATGAGAAAAGTAACTAAGACAAAATGCCACAATAATTTTTCCAGCACCTACAATGTACTGAACAGTGTTAGGAAACTCTGTGGGTAACAACACACCTTAATAGTGTTGACCCTTCTTTAGTTTGCCTTTTGTATTGTGAAAATTTTAACATATTCCCCAACATTTAACTATTCCCTGGATAAGGGATCTAACCAGTCAAATAACTTAATGATTTAATGATGGCTCAGATACTGGCAAAATGGAGAGAACAGACTGTCTAAAGGGCACAACAGCTAATCTACTCTTTTCATTTTCCTAGACAAAAATCCAGAACCACTGCTTCTAAATTTTCAATTGAAAATGGAAATTTTAGACTTTTATGTTGACTTACTCTACTTTGTTTCTATAATGAGTATACTCATTGCTTTCTAATTCAGCACTGATACTGTATGAACAGCAGTCAGTTGAATATTTTGAAAAGGTACATTTAAGAAATAATTCATTAACCATAAAATTCAACCATCTAAAGATATATATTCTGTGAGTTTTACTGTACATCTATAGGTATGCAACTATCAAAACAATATAATTACTAAGTATGTTCTTTAGTCCCCAGTTAATTGTCATATCCATTAGCCATCATTCCCATTTTCCCTTACCCCAGGCCCCAGAAACATTTATAGAGTTTAATTTCTATGAATATATCTATTCTACAAATTTCATGGATGAGAAATTACATTTATGTTGTCTTCTTCCAGTTAGCATGATATTTTTAAGGTTCACCCATATTACAGCATTTATTGGCCCTTCATTAATTATTATGGCTGAATAATATTTCATAGTGTAGATATACAACATTCTGTTTATCTATTAGATGATAGACATTTGAGTTGCTTATACTTTTTGGATATAATATGCATTGCCTCTGACATTCATATATAAGTTTTTGTATGGACGTATGTTTTCATTTCCTTTTGGTACATAGGTAACTTTGTATCTATTGGGTAGCATAATAATTCTATATTGAATATTTGGAAGATTGTTTCCAAAGTGGCTGTATTATTTTAGCTCTCAAGCACCAGTGTAAGAGAGTTCCAGTTTCTGTACATACACACCAACAATTGTTATGACCATATCCTTTTGATCATATAAACCCCAGAGGAAATGAAGTGCTTCATTATGTTTTTATCTGCATTTCCTTAATGGCTAATAAAGTTGAGGATATTTTCATATACTTGTTGGCCATGTTTTCTTTATCTTCTTTAGAGATATATCAGTTGAAATAGCTTCCCATCTTTCAATGAGGTTACTGATTTTTTATTTTGATCTGAATTTATATGCCAGATCCTTATCAGATACATGTTTTTCAAATATGTTTTTTAGGTCTGTGGGTTTTAGTTTCACTTCATTGATGGTGTCTCTTAGAATACAAAAGTCTTTAATTTTGATGAAATTTAATTTATCAACCTTTGATCCTGCTTGCTATTTTAATGTCATATTCAAGAAACTATATCTAATCCACGGTCATACAGATTTACACTTATGCTTCCTTCCAAGGGTTTTTATAATTTTAGTACTAACATATACAATTGGTGATCAAAATATATGATGATGTTTAAATTTTTAAAAGTATCACAGGAAGAGACACATTGGCATTAATCTCCCTTAAAATACTCCCCATTACTTCAAACACACTTATCTCACCATTCTTACCACTTTCTGAAGCAGTTCTGTAGGTCCTCTTTCATGTCTTTACAAGGTGTGATAAAAAGTGCAGTGAAAGCTGTTGCCGAGTACCATCGAAGGAAAGGTGGGCTTGTAAAAATATTATAATATGTCCTCATCCACCTCATTCACTGGATCTGGCATGGTGTGACACTTGTGTCAGTTGGGATTCTGAAGGAGATTGCATTCAGGCTATGGATCCACTTGAAGATTATTAATATCTTCCCAATATCAGTATTCCAATCCATGAGCTGGATGTCTTTACATTTATTTGAATCTTTTTAAATTTTCTTCTAACAGTCCTATGTACCTTTCAAGATACAAATTTTGCGTGTGTTTAATAAATTCACTCCTATGTACTTTTCTTTTTGATGTTATTTTACATGAATTTACTTCATTTAATCTTTACATTGTTCTTTGCTACTGTATAGAAGCGAGTTGATTTTTATATATGACCTTGCATTCTGCAGTCTTACTGAACTTGTTCTAATTTTTTCTTGGTTCATTTCTTAAGATTCTCTATATACAAGATCATGTCAATTTCCAGTGAAGAAAATGTTACTTTTTCCTTCCAATTTGGATGCTTTTTATTTCTTTTTCTTGCTTAATTGCCTTGGCTAGAGTTTCCAGTACATGTTAAATAAAAGTGTTGTCTTCTCTAAATTCATATGCTGAAATCTTGAACCCCAGAAGTTCAGAATGTGACCATATTTGGACACAGAGTCTTTATAGAGATAATGAAGTAAAACAGATCATTAGAGTGGGCCCCCATCCAGTATGACTGATATATCTTTATAAGATGAGAAAACTTGGACACATAGAGTGAAAACAATGTGAAGATACAAATGGAGAATGACCATCGAAAAGCCAAAGATAGGGAGATGCAAGAGATCCTTCCTTTATGACCCTCAGAAGAAACTATCCCTGACAACACATTTATCTCAACTTTTAGCCACCAGAACAGAGAAAATAAATTTATGCTATTTAAGCCACCCATTCTGTGTGTGGTACTTTGCTGTAGTAGCCTAAGCAGAAGAATACAAGTGAAAAGAGAAGATACCATTTTCCTGGGCTGGATCATGGGAGAAAGCATTCAATTTTCATCAGTAAGGGTGTGGTGAGTTAGAGGATTTCCATGCTTACCGAGAAAAAGGCATGACTCCGAGATGGTAGTACTTCAAAATAAACTATAGGGAAGTACTTTTACAGGACTGTATGAGAGGGGACATTCATCACAGTGGGAGATCTTCTAGAGAAAGGGTTATGGGTCACTATCCAGAAGAAGGCAAGGGATTCCATGAGGAGAAAGGATCTAGAGAGGAGACTTATTTACCTAAGTACTGTTGCTCAGCAAGACCACAGGAAATCTCTGGGTCAGAGAGCTCCAAAGGGCAGCAACATTTTGTAGTCTTTTATAGACACAGGGTTTGTTTTATCTATGGCTAGCATATGTTAGGTGTAATTTTTCAGGCTGTGCAAAGCAAGCAGGCTTTAAATGACTAAAAATAGGCTTTAGAGGGCTCTATTTAAAGCAATTGGATGTGTAAAAATTTGAGTTTGGTGCCAGAGAGCTTTAAGCTGATGTTCTTGGCTGCTGTAATGTAAGCAACAAAGATGTCAATACATTGAAACTATCTTTACCTATTTATGTAATGGCTATGATAGCTGTGGGTTTTTGTAACTGCTCTTACTATGTTGAGAAAGTTCCTTTGTATTCTAAGTTGTTGAGTGCTTTTGTCCCGGAACATTGTTTGATTTCTTTTCCAGTGATTTTTTTTTTAATCTTTGCAGATGATTGTATTGTTTTGTCTTTTGTTCTATGTATGATATATTAATTAATTAATTGACATTTTTTGATGTTCAGATGTTAAATGGACCTTGTCTTCCTATAATAAATACCTCTTGGGCATAGTGTATAATCCTGTATATATGTTGCAGGATTTGTTTTACTAGTAGTTTTTGAAGATTTTTACATCTATATTTGTAAGAGATAGTGGTCATGTTTTCTTTATTTATGATATTTTTATCTGGTTTTGGTAATAGGTGATTGGCAATATAAAATAAATTGGGAAGTCATCCATCCTTTTCCATTTTTTGGAAATGTTTTAAAGAATTAGTATTATTATTTAACTATTTGGTAGAAATTACTAGTGGAAGCATCTGGTTTGAGATAATGAATCATGCCTTAACTTGTTTATTCATATATTATTTGCCTATATTCATATTCTGTTTCTTCTCATACATATTTTGATATTTTTCTTGTTCCAGAAATATTTCAGTTCCTCCTAAGATATCTAAATCATCTAACTTGTAAGCAAACAGTAGTTCATTATATTTTCTTATTGTTTTTTAAATTTAAGATTGTTAGTGGCAGTTCTTTCATTTCTGATTTTACTTTTTTTTTTTTTTTTGTGGGTACTGGGGGTCGAACTCAGGACCTCACGCACCAGCAGGCACCCGTGCCACTGAGCGATATCACCGGCCCTTTTTTCCTGTGTGGGTACTGGGAGTTGAACTCAGGACCTCGCGCTTGCCAGGCAGGTGCTTATGCCGCTGAGCTAGCTCACCAGCCCTGATTTTAGTATTTTGAATCTTTCTTTTTTAATCAATCTATGTAAGGTTTTGTCAATTTTTTGATCTTTACAAAGAATCAAATTTTTAGTTTCATTAATTTTCTCTATTACCTTTATATTTTCTATTTCATTTATCTCCCCTTTAATATTTATTATTTCCTTTCTTCTGATGCATTTTTATGTAGTTTGTTCTTTTTTTAGTTATCTAATTTGGAAATTTAGGATACTGATTTTCCTTTTTCTTAAGATAGGCATTTATAGGTATGAATTTCTCTTTGAACACTACTTTAAGTGCATCACATTAATTTTGGTTAATTGTATTCTATTTAAATTAAATCTACTTAACTGTCACATAAAAATATAAAACTTGTACATAATAATGGAGCACCATATAATGTTTTAGTACATTTATACATTGAATAATATTTAAAACAGGGCAAATATATCTATTTCCTTGTACATGTATCATTTTGTTATGGTAAATTTTTTCAAAATCTTTTCTTACTGGTTTTTTTTTTGTTTTTTTATTTTATATGTATTTTTTCTTATGGCTTTTTGAAATGCATCGTACATCATTGTCATCTATAGGAACTTCAATGTGCAAAAGGATACCAAACTTTTGACTCCTATTTAGCTGTAATTTAGTGCATACTGATCAACCTTTCTCCAACCTTTCTTCCCCCTCTGCTCTTTGCATTCTCTGGTAACCACGACTCTTCTTTCAACTTCTGTGAGATCAACTTTTTTAGGTTCCACAGATAAATGAGATCACATGGTACTTGTCTCTGTCTTCTGGCATGCTTGTCTGGATATAATGATCCCCAGTTCCAATCATGTTGCTGCAAATAACATTATCTGGTTCTTTGGTTTATTGTGTTTTCACTTGCATTCATCTCAAAGTATTTTTTCTAATTTATCACTGATTTCTTCCTTGAGCTATTAATTATTTAGGACATAAGATTGTGTTTTACTTTCCACATATTTCTGAATTTCTCATATGTCTTTCTCTTATTGGTTTCTAATTTAATTCCCTTGTAATTGGAGAAAATGATACAATTTCAATATACATCAATTTACTGAGATTTGCTGTACAGATAAGGACATAGCATAACTTGGAGACTGTTCCATATACACTTCAGAAGAATGGGTATTCTACTGTTGTGGGTTGGAGTACTTTATAGATGTCTGTTAAGTCTAGTAGGTTGACCCTGTTCAAGTCTTCTTTATACTTTGATCTAATTATTCTGCTCATTATTAAAAACAGTGTATTGGAGGTTTGGCTCCAACTATTAATGCTGAATCGTCTATTTTCGCCTCCAACTCCCTCATTTTAGCCTCCTTTATTTGGGGGCATTTCTTGTTATATGCATATATATTTTGCTATTTTATTTCTTGAAAACGTGACCATTTTATTTCTTTAGTGTCCCTGCTTATCTCTAGAAACTGTTTTTCTTTTTTAATTTTTGCCTTAAAATCTATTTTGTGTAATATGAATACAGGCACTCACATGGCAGTGGTGAATTTTTTATACCGTCAAGGACAAATTAAGTAATTTAAGAGAAGAAATATGCAATTGTGATGTGTTATGGTTGGCTACATATTTTCTCCAACATTTCTCCTTATATTTGTATGTGTGTGTATGTGTATGTAGATTCAAATTACAGTCTAGTGTTATATTCTTTCAACCCGATTGTCTTACTTTTCTCCTTGCTGAGACAAAATACCAGCACTCACAAGGTAGGGGAGGAAAGGTTTGTCTAGCTCACAGATTGTAGAGGTTTCAGTCCATAATTGGCTGGCTCCAAGGCAGGGTGCCATCGCAGATGCCAGTTCATGGCGGGCAGAAGGTAGAAAAGCAACAAGGGATGACCACAGCTCTTTTCATCCCTTATATCTTATCCAGGCTACTTAGGGTGGGTAGCACTCACAACCTTAATCCTAGTGCCCTTGAGACTCTCATTGCACCATGAATCAATCCCAGCATCACACACTCTAGATCCAGCCACCTCTGAAAAATCCCCATCTATGAGTGAATTAGGCTGTGGGGAACATCTAGACACAAGTCATAACACTGATAAATTTCCCTTTATATTTCTTGTAAATGAATTAGTTTGAAGTGAAATATCTTGGTATTTTTTTTAAATGTGATAATGTGTTTATGTGTCTTCTATTCTTTGACAGTTAGTTTTTCTGGATAGAAGACCCAGGTTGATATTTTTTCTTTCATTACTTTATAGATGTCAACCCTCTACCTTCTGGGTCCCATTGTGTCTGAGGCAAAATCAACTATTACGTTTCTTGAGTTTCCGTTGCGCATGACAAAACATTTTGTTTCTCTCTTCTTTCTTTCAAGGTTTATTTTTCTGTTCTTTTCATAAATTAATTTTAAGTAACAAAAATATTGTATATTTACCTACACAAAATGTTGTTTCAAAATATACACACATTTTTGGAATGGCTAAATTGAGCTAATTAGCATATAAGAAAACATAGTGCCTATACACAATACAATATCAGCATTAAAAGAGAAATAAATCCTATCATTTATGACAACATTGATGAACCTGGAAGACATTTAATGAATTCAGTCCGGCATAGAAATACAAATACCACATGATTTAACTTGTGTATTAGATTTCCTATTGCTGCTGCACGACATCTGACACCCACCACTTGAAGGAGAAGAGGTTCAATTTAGCTCACAGTTTCAGAGGATTCAGTCCATGGCAGATGGTAGAAGGATGTGATGTAGCAAAGCTGGTTAGTTCATGGTAACCAGGAAGCAGAGCAGAGGAACAGTCCAGAGAGAAGGGACCAAGAATCAGATCTAGTACCCAAGGTCACGCCTCCATGACCCAGCCAGACACGCCCATAAGTATGCTGTACTAATCCCCTGATTGTTTCCTACCCAGTCAAGTTGATATATCATGATTAATGGCCACAATTTGATCTAAATATTTTGATCATATAAAAGCAGAAAGTAGGGCCAGTGAGATGGCTCAGTGGCATAAGCACCTGCCTGGCAAGCACGAGGTCCTGAGTTCGACTCCTGGTACCCACATATGAAAAAAGGGCCAGTGATATCGCTTAGCGGCACAGGCACCTGCTGGCGTGGAAGGTCCTGAATTCGAGCCCCCAGTACCCAGAAAAAAAAGAAAAAGCAGAAAGTAAAATGGTGGTTACCAAAGGCTTTGAGAGGGGAATACCATTGGTGAAATGTTGGTCAAAGGATGGAAGTTTTCAGTTAAAAGGAGGAATAAGACAAGATTTCTGCTCATTATTATTACCATGATGTGACTGGGTATAGATCTCCTTCTGTCTGGAGTTTAGTGAGATTCTTTAATGTTTCTACCAGATTTGGGAAGATTTCAGTCATTTTTTAATCTATATTATTTTTCCTGCTTTTTTCTCATTTCCTTCTGATATTCCCATTATATATATGTTGGTATGCTTAATGGTGTATCACATTTTTCTGAAGCTTTATTAATATTTTTTTCTGTTTAATCATATTATATAATCTCTATCAATCTACCTTCAGGTTTGCTGATAGTATTTTCTGTCACCTCAGATCTGCTGTTGATGCCCTGTATTGAGATTTTCATTTCAATTAGGCTATTGATGTGAGACATTTTTCAACTCCAGAATTGCCATTTGTTTATTTATGCTATTTTGAATTCTTATATTAATACTCTTTTTGATGAGTCATTTTCATCATAATTTTAAATATTTACTTATTTTATTTTTTATATGCAGGTACCAGGAGTCGAATTCAGGACCTTGGGCTTGCCAGGCAGGCGCTTATGCCACTGAGCTATATCACTGGCCCATAATTTTAAGTATTTTAAAATGAAATTTTTTTTTACGATTTCCTTCAGTTTTTAAACATATTTACAATAGCTGCTTTGAAGTCCAATATCTGTTTTCCCCTGAAAGACAAAGTTTTTTCCTTTTTTTTTCCTGTGTGCTATATTTAAAATGTTTATACGCTTTGTAAATTTTATTGACTAGTGGGCATTTAAGATAATATATTCTATAATCTCTGGATACTGAGTTTCCCACATTAGTGCTTGTTGTTATTGTTTGCTTGTTCTTTCTTTCTTTCTTTCTTTCTTTCTTTCTTTCTTTCTTCTTTCTTTCTTTCTTTTCTTTCTTTGTTTCTTTCTTTGTTTCTTTCTTTCTTTCTTTCTTTCTTTCTTTCTTTCTTTCTTTCTTTCTTTCTTTCTTTCTTTCTGTGGCTTGGCTAGACTAGTTGAGAAGAATTTATTTTACCCAAAAGATAGAATGTCTGATGTTGCTCATCAGGAAGAAGTGCTTTGGAAATATAGTCCCTTTGCCAACAAAGGGTGACTGGTTTTAGTGAGGCTGTCTGTCTCTTTCTCTGATTTCTCCATAAAGCTAGTCTGTCTTTATTAGTATCATGTCCAGCTGTTAGCCTACATTAATTGTAGGCTGATTATTGTTTTTAACAACTCCCTGAGACATAAATTGCTCCTTGGTCTGATGCAATTAAAGTTGGACTTTTTTTAGAGACAGGATTTTTCCAGTCTTTGCGCCTCGCTCTGACTCCAAGAGGGCTTTTCTTAGTTTCTATTACTTTTATTCTCTGTTAAAATTCTTACTAATCTACATTTTAATTTGTTGCTCATTACTAAAGTCTCCACTGTTGTTTTTCAATTTCCATAGCTATGAATTTTCCTATACTTTGCCCAAATTGTCTGCTTAGGAAGAGCTGTGAATCTCTCTGATCTTGTGACCTTCATCCCTACCTGAATAGAGCCTCTGTGCCACTGCACCAGAGATGGGGATGGGGACAGTGTCTTGCTGCCCCTGGAGTCCATTCTTAGTGTATGAATAGGTGAACTGGGCTGTGATGGTAGGGCCTCATCTTTTCAGCCTGCCCTTTTCATCATACAACCATTATCTTATGAGTAAGCTGTAGCAGGACTAAGTCTCAGTATTTTCAGCCTGTCCTACATGGGGGGAAAACTTCCACATTGTAAATGGGACACAGTGAGAGGAAGGGAGTGCCCATCTTCTCAGTCATACTCACCCAGAATAGCACTTGTACAGTACACATCTATGACAGCATGAAGGGTGCAATCCACATGACCCTCCATGGCATGTCAATTCCAAGTTGCCATCAATTTTGAAATTGTCAGTTGTTCTAATACTGTCTTCTTATAAAAGAAAAACTATCAAATTTTAGGTTGCAGAAACAAAATATTTTCTCTCAAATCATGTCAATAATAAATTGTTAATAACTGAATTGCTATTGTGTAAATAGAATTATATATTATATATATTTTTTGCACCTGGAAATAATTTTACATTCACTATCATACATATTCTTCATGTACATTGAAATAGTTGCATCTCTCATGACTTTTGACATTTATTGCTGAGAATTCTCTGAGGAGCTCAGTTTTCATGTTCCTTAAATCTAGGTATTTTGTCCTTTCTTACATAGAATGTAAGATATATCTCTTTATTCTAAAATATCATGCAAAGTGTCTTCCACCAATAATCTTGAAAAGAATTACATCCTGACTACTCTCTCTCTGTCCCCCATTCTCCCCATTCTCCCTCCCTTTCTCCCCCTTTGTCTTCCCTCTCTCTCTCTCTCTCTCTCTCTATCTATCTCTCAGCTCTGTTATACTCTTCTTTCAGAACTGGAGGGGTTTAATCACCCCTGGACATCTCTTATAGTGGGAGAATAAAAACTTATAGAAAATGCGCAAAATATTATATAATTTACTAAATGTCCCGGAGTGTGGACTACTTACCAGGCACTTATTTAATCCTCCTAACAACTCCAGAATTATAAATTAAGATGTTATTATTACCCACATTTTCTAGAAAATGATACTAAATTTATGATAGAATATATGACTGGCAAGTGTGAGAGCTGGAATTTAATACCACATAATCTGGCTTTGAATTTCACACCCTTAACTATTGTGTGCTATGAAAATATGTGAGGCTAAGAGGTGAAATGAATGTGCCAAAGCTCTTTAAGGGAAGCCAGAATTTTACTTCTGTTTTGACTCCATGTCTGGCATTTTTGCAGCTTCTCCTAATTCCCTCCCTCCTGTCATTAGTGTAAGGGGCTACATAATAGGTTGGAATCATTTCCGGATTACCTCCAATGGAAATCTACTTAACAGCAGAGAGTTAGAGGGAAGCTTGTATGTACTGGTTCCCAGGGTCTTAAAGCTTTATCTTTCCTGCCACTACTGCTCTTGCTTTCATTCCAGCTGGCTCTTCCACACTCTTAGATGGATGCCTTCATTCACCTAGCCACTGAAGAATCACAGCTGTGCCCCTTTCATAATCCCAAAAGCTCCCAAACCAATATTCATTTGAACAAGCTTCTATCACTCTGTACACTTACACACCAGAAACTATTCCTGGGCAAGATGAATGAAAATGTTCTTTTTTGCTATAACAAGTTCACAAGCAGCCAAAATTTCCCTATCCTATTTAGAAACAGAGACAGGAAGTTCCTAACATCTATATAAGTACTGAAAATGAACTGATTTCACGTTAGATGCCCTTGAGGTACCCAGGCATCGAGCCAACTTAATTCCCATTGTGCCCCCTCAACCTCAGTACCTTAGACTTTTTGCCAAAGCTGCTTGCTCAGCTGTAAGACCTCATACTGTGACCAAGATAACTGACTGTATAAATTAGAAATGGAACCTTTAGCAGGCACAACGAGAGCTAAATAATCCCACAGTCTAAGGGAATGTTTCACAACTACCTTGCCAAAGTTTGTATGTGTTAATGAATGAGGGGACTCCTTCACAGTGAAAATACCTACATCTACATTTTGATATTATGTGTATTTCTTGTCCTCAAATTATTTCATTCTCAAGTATTTCCCAGAAGAAATTATGAAGTCAGTAAATAGTATGACTTTGCAAAATGTCATCCCAATGAAATTTATGTAATACAGTATGGCATTTTTCCCTATAAAACCATTAAATCTTAGACTAGGCACATCTTTCAAAGTGGATAGGCCCCTTATCTGCAATTCTGGCTGGAGAGTTCACTGCAACCTTGTTCTTATATCCCTTCCCCTTACTGTCTTCACTACCCTCGTATGTGTGTGTATACATATGTTAGAAAGACTATTTTTCTTAAAATTTTGCAGCTAAAAGTGAATGTAATTATTGACTATAAGTTTTTAACAGTGTTTGATTGATTTTTCTTTTTCAAAAGCAACCAGTTGAAGAAGGAAATGATCCAGGTTTTCAACTTGTTTTATCTGAATTAGTCAAGGTGGAGTATGTATTATGTTTTATATCCTCAAAAAATTTAGAAATAAAACAACAGTCTAAACCATTTCTAGAATTGATACTTAAACAATAGCCATTTTACTGAAATAATTATCACTAATAAGAGAAGCTTTACTCATTTTCAGATCACCCAGATAGTTATATCATCAATATTTGAGAGCGAAGATAAAAGAAGCATAAAGCTGAAAAAAGCTGCCATATAATATTTGACACTCAAATATATCTAGAACTTTCCAGTTTTCAAATATTTTCAAACCCATTATCTCATTTGAGATAATACGTGAATACAAATACAAATAGAAAAAAAAAGCCAATTTTATTTTAAGCAATGTGGTAGAGGAATTCACACCCACACATTGCTATAGAGTCAGTCAACCAATGACAAATTTCATTTATCTCCTTGAGGTCAGAGGTCTGTATCCCCAGTGTCCAGCTCATGCTGTAGCAAGTAATTGGTGTTTATTGAATGTTCTGAGGGAATGAATTAAAGCCCTGTAATTAGGTGGAATCCCTATAATAATGTTGCCTTCCCTGTCCAGTACCTTTTTGGGGGTTTGTAGGTGAGTATAGATTATTGATGCAGCCACATTCTTAGAGCACAGTAAGGTTGGTAAAAAGTGACTCTTACGAAAAAATAAACGGTCAGTAAATGTTTTTTCTTTGTGTCACTTTATTCTTTGCCATAGCCAGTTATAGGGCCCACTGGCTCACTGGCTACAGGGCCCAGGGTAAATTAATTGTAGGTTCATGTCTATTTCTCTGCAGAATGTTCATACAATAGTCTTAAAACATTATTGCTAAAAGAATGATTATAATATGGTCTGGATCTTGATTTTGGCTTTCTCAATTATTTTTGCTCATTGTAATCTGGACTGATCTGCACAGGAATAACCACTGCCTACTTCAGGCCCTTTATTAGTGAAGAACGCTGGCCCTGGCCTTGTCTATTACCCCAATGACTGCCACAGCACTTTTCTTCTTTCTACTGAGAGCACTCTGAGTTGTGGTTTGCATTGTGACTGATTTCTTTTTTCATGATTAAAATTTTAAAGTCTTTCCCATCTGGAGAACAAATTTAAAATAGATCAATTTGTGAAGCATCTGGAATTTTCCTGAGAAAACATATTAAGCCTTTTCCAGATGTGGCAGCCATGAAGGTTCACTGTCTCAAAGTCTAAAGCATTTTTCTGCTCCCTCCCCCTGTATCAATGTATCTGTTGCATGCCTAATCCCATAAATACATCTGCTTCTCAGAGGATCCAAATTAACACTGCCCATGTAAAGAGTGGTAGGAGAAAATACATGGTAAAATGGGTTGGGGGCTAGCTTACACACTTCCTGGTTGGAAAGAACTACCCCTTCCTAAATGAAATACAAGGTAAAGATAGTCCCTAGCACAATATTACAGCCTAGGTCCTGAATATTACACCAGAGATGATCCGAGATAACATCTATTTACAGAAGAATACATTTGCTGGACTAAAGATTTCAGCATTTGAAAGATATGGTGAATAGGAAGGCAATCCCTAGATAAAGAGTAGTGTTGGGTGGTAATTATGAAGTTGGGTACAAATAAGCCCTTTGCATCTATAATAGTACAAACATAGCTGACAACACTCAGGATTAAACCTCGGAGAGGTCCAGAGATATTTTAATGCTTTCCCATGGCTAGTTTTTTTATGTTAACTTCAGATCTCCGGGTAGAACAATTCAGGGTCCTGAAATATAAAATGAGGATATCTGTTTGTATAAACGTAAGATTCCCCAAAGGCTACATGTTGAAGGCTTAATTCACAGCCCATGGCACTATTGGTAAAGTGGTGCAACTTTTAGGAGGTGGGTCCTAATGGGGGAAGTAAGGTTATTGTGGGTGTGCTCTAGTAGCTGATATTGAGACCATGGTTCCTTTCTGTACTTCTTTGTGCCTCTTGGCTGCCATGAAGGGAACACTTTCCTCCAATATGCATTCCAACTATGATGTGCTGTCTCATTGTAAGCTTAAAAGTAATGGAGCCGGGGCCGGTGATATCGCTCAGCGGCATAAGCGCCTGCCTGGCAAGCGTAAGGTCCTGAGTTCGACTCCTGGTACCCACATACGAAAAAAGAGTTGGTGATATCGCTCAGTGGCACAGGAGCCTGCTGGCGTGCAAGGTCCTGAGTTCGACCCCTGGTACCCACAAAAAAAAAAGTAATGGAGCCAATTGACCATGAATTCAAACCTCTGAAACCATGAGGCAAAATAAATCTTTCTTCCTTTAAGTTATTTATTTCAGATATTTTGTCACAGTGACAGGAAGCTAAATGAAAGGAAAAATTTGGGTTTCATAATAGAAAAAACAGATTACACCTTGTTATGATTTATATCCAGATGTTCCCCCACAGCTTCATGTACTCATATGTGGGGCTTTTGGGAAGTGATTGTATCATGGGGACTTAATAATCATCAGTGAATTAGTCCACTGATGGGTTTACAGCTGACCTTCTGTTAGGAAGTGGGATCTGGTCACAAGAGGAGCATCGTTAGGGATATGGCCTGGAAGGCTTTATCTCTTCCTGTCTCTTTCTTTGTCTCTCTCTCTCTCTGTCTCTGTCCCTCTCTGTCTCTCTGTCTGTTTCTGTCTCTCTGTGTCTCTGTCTCTGTCTCTGTCTCTGTCTCTCTCTCTCTCTCTCTCACTCTCTCTCGGCTATGCCATAAGCTGTTTCTCCTCTGCCATACCCTGGTGCCATGTGCCTGGTCTTGGTGTCAGTGGACCGTGGACTGAAATCTCTACAAATTGTGAGCCAAAATAAACCCTTCTCCCTTTAAATAGTGGGTGTTATGTATTGTCTCAGCATCAAGAAAGTAACTAAGGCATACCTCAAAGGAATTATAGGAATTAGCTAGCTGTCAGGTGAGGCTGCTGTAACAAATTACCATTGACTGGCCTTAACAGGGTACTGGGTTTGCAGATGGCTGTATTCTCACATGGCAGAGAACAGAGTGAGAGCAAACTCTTATGTTTCTTAGACACTAAGGCCATTCACATGGTTCTACACTTATAACCTAGTTACATCCCAAAGGCCTCATTTGCTAATAGCATTTTATTGGAGGCTTATGAATTAGGGGAATGCAAACACTTGTTCCATAACTCTAGTACTTACTGGTAAGTTCTAAGAGATTACTCTTGGGACTGATTTTTCTTTCTTTTTTGTGGTACTGAAGATTGAACCCAAGAATAGTATCACTGTGCTATATCTCCAGGCCATCTTTTTTCAGACTGGATTTGCTAAATTGCTTAGATTGGGCTTGAACATACAGTTTTCCTACCAGTCTCACAAGTAGCTGGTATTACAGGCATATACCACTGTACCTAGCAAGATTGATTTCTGTTAGTGTTTGATCAAGAGTTACAGACAAAAAAATAAAAATAAAAAGAGTTACAGATAGTAATACAGGAGGAATAAGAATTCATTGAGTAGGAGGCATCTTTTTTCAGAACACTTAACACTCTTGCTCGGACCTCAGTAAATGGAGCAAAGTTCCCACTAGATTAGCTTTTAAAGACCAGGAAAAAGTAATGGTACAAACAGAAGGAGGTGGAATTTTTTGAGTTTCCCTGGCAGATGAAAGAGGAAGGAGTTAGAAAGGTTAAGGGAAGCGAGCTTGAATAAATGTAAGATGCAATGACAAAACATGATTTTAAGGATTATATTTCACAGGGCCCAGACGAAATATTTGTCAAAGGATACCAGTATCACTAACTTAAATGTCACCTTTCTTCTGTAGGCTAGGTCTGACAGAGATTGCTACCCAAGTCAGCTTTTTATATTCAAGGAGCTGATGTCATCCCCGTGAAGCAGAGAGCAGGTGGTGGTGCTTAACCACCAGAAGCTGAGAGGATATAATTGCCACAGTGACCAGGAAGTTTGGAGGACCACCCAAAGGGGCTTGCTCCCAGAAAGATCTGGAGATTATTAGTAGAGCCTCATACAACTAGGGACAAAATAGAAGGCAAATAGCACAGTTCTACTTAATACCAATGCCCTGAAAAAAAAAAAAAAAAAAAAAACAAAAAGCAAGAATGTAGAAATGGTAAACTGATAACAAATTACTTGACTTTATATTGAGGAACAGAGAATACCTAGACATTTTGTGGATTATTGGTCACAGAGTCTTAATAGGCATTGATAGCTCGAGACACAAACTGTCATCATGGTCCCCTTGCTAAAATGGGAGCACGTAAGCTAGATAATAAATGAAGTACTGGTTAATGTGTGGATTACAATGGTTCCACTGAGCCTTCAAAACTTGTATTGGTAATTTTCTTATCTTTGGGACAAATATAGCTCACATCCACAACTTAAAGGAGCAGCAATTTATTCTGGCTTACAGTTTCAGAGGTTTTGGTCCACATATGGTTGGTTGGCTCCAAAGCAGGAACAGTACATTGGAAGGGCATGGTGGAGGAAAGCTGCTCAAACTATGGCATCCAGGATACAGAGATAAAATAAAAAGTTGGGATAGGGGGGTCCCTCCAAAAATGTGTACCTCGGTGACACACCTTTGCCACCCAGGTCTCATCTCGTACCAGCACATTCAGCTATGAATCCATCGATGGATCAATCCACAAATAAGTGTGGTGCCCCTGTGATTTAGTCACCTTCTGAAATCACCTCTGAACATATGAGACTTCTAGGGAACATTTTAGATAGAAGCCATAACATAATTACTCAGTGTTAATCCAGTTCCCATGTATCTGGTTTGGTTTGGCATATCTGCCATTTGGAATAACATCCGCATTGTGTTCTTGGTTTGTTAAGAAGTGTTATCTTTTGGAGTTAAAATACTAAAAGTCTCATGTGTCCAGAAGTGGGGCTTTTAGAAGGTGGCCGGATCATACGGGGACTATAGTCATCAGTGGTTGAATCTACTAATAAGTTTATTAGCTGAATGTGTTGTTAGGAGGTGGGGCTGGGTTGGAGGGAGGGTAACTGAGGGTATGACCTGGAAAGGTGTATTCTTTTCTCAGGCTCCTCCCTTCTCTTTCTTCTTCCTGGCTGGCACAGATTGAGCAGCTTTTCTCCACCATACTCCTCCACCATGAAGTTTCTGCCTTGGTGCCAACTAACTATGGACTGAACCCATGAACCAAAACCATAAGCTAAAATAAACTTCTCCTCCTTTAAATTGCAGGTGTTAGATACTTTGTCCCACAAATGGGAAAGTGACTGATACAAGTAGTATCAGAGAAGGGAATACCAAGTGAATGCCTCCACAACTTTCCCTACATCCTCAAGCCAAGGGTGTAAATAAAAAATCAATATTGCACCCTCTAGGGTAAGATGGATAGTATGCAGTCATGTGGTCCCTGTCACATTTCTTCTTAATTTGGCATTCTGGGCCTTGAAGAAACCAGCTGCTCCCCTGAGAATGACTATACACTACCACAATCTGAATCAAGTAGTAGCTTTGTCATAGTTGTCATTGTAACGATCAATCAAAACAGGCCCAGAAGGCATTAGTAAATAGCTCAGACTGCCATATCACCCATCATGGTTACTCCAGGTTCGTCAATTCATTGCACACCCCTGACCATATGAGGGCTCCCTATGATTAACTGTAAAAGGAGGAAAACAGTTCAAGCTTATTTTACAGATGACTCACCTTGTTTTATTGGTACAAGCCAAAAAGTAATAGCAGATGCATTACAGTTACACACAACCTTGAAAGAACAGAGGAAATTTTCCTAATGTGTAAACCTTGGAGCAGTGCATCTGGTAATCAACATTGTTTGGAAAGAGAAGTGACCCTATAAGATAATATTAATAAATCCCTGGGAAGTGGCCACATGGTCTGGATGTCTGGTCAGTGGTCTTGGAACTCAAAGTTAAGGAGGTCTGTAATTGGGGCATTTCAATTTATAAAGGGGACAGAGCACAAAGTGGTAATTTTTTGGAAATAATGCAGTATTGTCTATCGGAGACTGTCCACTATGAAAGGGGCATTGAACAATTGAATAGATATTCATAACTCCACGATTTGATACTACCCTGCTTTTTACCAATGACCACTTGGGAACTGCTGTAATAGATGCATGTAAAGAATGAGTATTATGGGGGGCCGGTGAGACGGCTCAGCGGCTTAAGCGCCTGCCTTGCAAGCACAAAGGCCCGAGTTCGACTCCCGGAACCCACATACGAAAAAGGGGCCGGTGATATCGCTCAGCGGCACGGGTGCCTGTTGGTGCGCGAGGTCCTGAGGTCGTCCCCCTGGTACCCACAAAAAAAAAAAAGAATGAGTATTATGGAAGAGGTAGAGGGTATGTCTGGGCTCAGTAGACATGGACTCTCATTTGCCAAAGCAAATCTAGATACATCTGCTTATTATTATCCAATCTATGACCAGTGATGACCATTGCAATATGGAGCAAATTATTTTTTAGAACAATGGGCCAGTTGGTAGCTGGTCAAACACAGTAGGTTTCCTTAACAACCTGGTAAGAGACCTTGTCTGAATTGTAGGTATAGAGGGAAGGCCTAAAGCTGAGGATCAGCAGCAACATAGAGAAAAAGCTCCTGAGAAAGCAACCTAAGAATAAGTGAATATAAAAGACCTATAGCTAGTGATATACTGAAGATAATAATAGCAACAATAAAACCCAAACCATCCTTAGCTCCTGATAGGACTGATTTAACCTCTGTTATGATTTGATCAAGAATATCCATGAAAGGCCTCATGCACTCGCAGGTGGGGTTTTTGGAAGAGGATTGGACCATGCATGCACTAGGGACATGAACTGAAAGGGTATTTCTCTCTCTCCCTCTCCTCCCTTCTCACTCTACTTCCTGTGCTGCATGACATGAGCAGCCTTCCTCTGCCCAGGCCCTCCCACCATGCCACTTTTGCCTGGAACCAGCCGACAATGCAAGGACCGAGACTTCTAAAAGTGGAAGCCAAAATAAATCTCTCCTCCTGAAAGTTGTGGGTGTCAGGTATTATGTCTCAGTGATGAGGAAAGTGAGTAAGACAATTTCCAACAATCATGGCCTAGTAAAAGAAGAAATCTGTCAATTTGCATTCATTAATCATATTCATCTCAGTTACTTCTATCCTGTTCAAAACATCTAGACAAAGCACCATGAGATACATAAACAAACAAGATAAATAACCTACTTTAAAGATATAAATTAACAGATCTAGACTCAAATTTGACCCAGAGTTTAAAACTATCAGATAGGAAATTTAGAATTATAAAATAGCTAGTTATAAGGATTTAAAGGCTTTAAATAAAAATGTGGAGGACAAAGTGCATGATCAGATATGGACTCTCAACAGAGATACAAACTGTGAGTCAAGAGGCAGTGCCAGAAATAAAAACAAAAACAAGGAATCGGAAATGAGATTTGCCTTTGATAAGCTCATTATTAGACTCAAGAATTAGTGAAATGGAAGATGGATTAATGAATACTACCCAACTTTGACATAACGAGAAAAGAAAAAAATTGTGTATCAAATACAGAATATGAGTCTTCTAGGACAATATCAAAGAGTTTAACATGTTCAATTGGAAGCCCAGAGATGTTCAAAAATTAATGAAAAATTTTAGAAAATAATGAGATACATCAAAATATATCAAAGAAGCTGAAAGAACCACAAACATGAACACACACACGCATACACACACACACACAGAAATCCCTACACACTTTATACTCAAACTGTTAAAAACCAAAGATAAAGAGAAAATGCTAAAGATAAGGAAAGAAAAAATGATATATTGCACAAATCAAGATCAAATGCTATTAAAGTAGAGTTTTTGTAAGGAATTATGCAAGTGAAAAATTAAAAGAATTACATCCTTAAAATGTTATAATAAAAGAAAACCTTCCACCACACAATTCTATACAGAGCAAAAATATCTTTCAAAAATAAAGGGAAGGGGCTGGTGAGATAGCTCAGCGGCATAAGTGCCTGCTTGGTAAGCGCGAGGTCCTGAGTTCAACTCCTGGTACACACATACCAAAAAAAAGAAAAGGGCCGGTGATATCCCTCAGCGGCATGGGCACCTGCTGGCACGCGAGGTCCTGAGTTAGACCCCTGGTACCCACAATAAATAAATAAATAAATAAATAAATAAATAAATAAATAAATGACAAATAAAGCCCTTTTTAGTCTGACAAGTGCCTAGAAAATTAATAACTTGCACCACGGGAAGTGTTAAAGGAAGTCATTTAGGCAAAAGCAGTGTGATACCAGAGAGAAATTTGAATCTTAACAAAGTAATAGAGTGCTATAGAAATGGTTAAATAAAGAGAAAAATAAAAGACTGTTTCTTATTTTAATTGCTTTAAAATACAATTGACTATTTTAAGGAAACATGATAGCAAAATATCCCAAACTCCTAGCATATGTGAAAGCAAAATATAGGTAAGATAAAACAAAAGACAAGATGAGTTGAGAGTGTACTATTTTAAAGTTATTAAACTATACACCAGAGAATATAATATTATTTAAAGCTTGGATGTGGTTGATTAAATGTAAACACTAGAACAAGCACTTTAAAATAAAGAGAGATACAAATGTAAATTAATATATAAATAATGTAATTAATGTAAAATAAAATGAAATGTGAATAAAATAATAAAAAATATTAACAAAAGAATATAAGTAGAATACATAAATAAAATATAAATGTTTTAAAGTTACAAAACAACAATGGAGAGAAAATGGAATCAAAGTAAATTCACAAGAAAAAAACGGGGAAAAAGTAGCAAAGAATACAATGAATAGATTAACAAATAATAAGATGGTGGATTTTAATCAAGCAAATCAATGGTTACATTAAGTGTAATGTGCGACAGTTAAATAAGATTTCTATATTGTATAAATAAGAAACCAGATTTGAGTATAATGAACTAGATGGTCAAAAGTCAAAGAATTAAAAAGGTTACACCATAATAACACTAACCTAAAGAATGCTGGAGTGGTTCTGTTAAAATCAAACAATGTTGACCTCAAAACAAGGGATATTTTCATGAATAAAAAATACTGTCCATACATACAAAGAGAAGTATATCTGGGTGACTAAATGGGCAAACTGTGCTAGCCATGATAGACGTCTTTCAGATTGCCCTTTGAGAGAATCTGCTACATGGAGTACATATGATTGAGAGTGTACAGTTGCTGGCCCTTTCAATTTGCTCTGCTGCTCCTATTGTGGTGGTTTCTATGGGACTGTAGCCAGAAGTTATTGAGCATGGAAGACATTTTAAAGGTTGGCCTTTTCTGTCCACCAAGGGAATTTTCTATGAATAATATCCCATTGATCTAATTGATAATGCCTCATAACTGTATTTTGTGCTTGAAAGTCTTTGCATGCAATGCTCATTCTCAGCTTTACTCTTTTCACCAGTGTCAGAACTGCATTGTTGTCAAAGGGGTCTCCTCACGTGCTCCTGTTCCTAACTCCTTGTCACCACAATTGTATTTCCCAATAAATCTCTTGCATACCTAATCCCATTTTGAAGTCTGACTTTTGCAGATCTCAAATGAATATATCAGACTCTGAATAATCTGGAAATTAGTATTTGTGATGGTTCATTTTATGTGTCTACTTCCTGGATTAAAGGATCTCCAGATAACCGGGAAAACATTATTTTTGAGCGTGTCTGTGAGGACATTTCCAGGAGAGATTGGCATTTCAACTGATATAATGAGTAAGGAAGATTGCCCTCACTAATGCGAGTGGGCATTATTCAATAGATTGAGGGACTAAGTAGAACATAAATTTAGAGGAATGAGAAATTTGTTCTTTCTTCTTGAACTGAAACATACATCTTTTTCTCCCCTCGGGCACTGGTGTTCCTCATTCTTAGGCATTTAAATCATACTAGACTAGGGCATCTTTGACTCCTCTGGTTCTTGGGCCTTCATCAGGCTTGGACTTGAGCTACACCACCAGCATTCCTGGTTCTGTAGCTTGCAGATGGGAAAGTATCCTCTATCGTCGCATGGGTCAATTCCTCAAAGGTCTCTTTGTATATATTATTATCTATCTAATTTGTTCTATTTCTTTGGGGAAATCCTGACTAATACAGTATTTAAAGAACATAACAGATAAAGTGGCCAGAGCAATGCTTGTCTCAATAACTCTTTCTTTCACATTCTGCAAATGTTTATTAATCATTTCCTGTTGCCTGAGCTCTGTGCTGGGCACTGTGGGTACAGCGGTAGATAAAGTAGAAATAATTCATCCCTACTTCCACAGATGTCAGAGTGTGATTGAATACACAGATAAATTAGTCGGTAATTTCAGTGCTTGCTGTTCTTGTGATGGTAGGAAAAATGAAGGTTTGAAGGGAGCAAAACAGAGTCTGGACAGGATTTTTCAAGGAAGCAGTACAGTTTCTAAGCTGTGCCCTGAAGCTTGTTGCCTATACGCTAGTTTATTCCATTTATACTACTACTTTCTCTTAGTTCCTTGAAAAGACTTTTGTGCTATTGTTTTTTCTCTGTAGGAGAGAATCTTTGGCCATTTGATTGTTACTTTTGCAGATTTTGCTTAGTCTGGTTCTAATCTGTCTTGCTTTGTACCTCAGAAGAGTCAAACTTCTTTTGACTAGTACTTGGTAATAAGTCTTAGAACTACCTGCCTAAACTTGTACCTATGTGGTCATTGATCTTAATAGCATTAGTAATTGTATTTATTAGTTCTTCAAAGCATTAGAAAGTTCTATTAAAAAATTGACAGTATTCTTACCCTACATACTTGGAAATTCCTGTCTTTTCCTTGACACAGGAACGAGGTCATCCATTCCCTCAGTCTCCTTGCAGACGTTTCCAGGCAGGGCTCATTCAGCATAGCGTGTGATAAAAACTATTACAGCAGCATTTTTGAAGAAATCAACTGCACAAAAGGTTTTTTAAGAAGCACAAATATCAAGGACTTCTTTCCTGGTGCTACGTAATAAATGTTACTCATAGAGTTGAATACATTTTGCTGTAAAGGGTGCTGATTGGCTCCTTTATCCCTCCATTCACCAGATCCTTCAAAATGATACAGAGTAGCTTAAATACTTTCAATTATTTTACTGTGAGACTATGAGAGTAGTTAGACGAATGTACAATGGAATCACACATATATACATATATGTGTATACGTATATGTATATGTGTGTGTGGAGTGTGGAGGTTCAATTAGGTATTGTGAGCATAATTATGGATACAATGAACCAAAATAATATAAAGTATGGTCTAAAGTAAACTGTCCAATGCCCTCTACACTAAGATCTTATAGAGATACCTCTGCTAAGTTCGAATCTGGGTCCATTCCTGTGGTTGTTGTGGTCATCTCTCATCTTGTCCATCCCTTGCAGTCTTTACCTCATAAGAGTCTCATTCTGATACCATACTAATTGGAATGAGTGTTTCTTTAGACTGCCATATATCCATGCTGGTGGCAGGTAATCCACAGTCCTGCCTGTAGTAATTTGAGGGTCATATATTGATTATATGTACAGTCTTTCTCATATTTATTTGTGTTTATAATGTTAGGTTTTCTCTAGTACACTCTCTTAAAATTTCAGCTCTCAAATTGTAGCCCTCTCTGCTATTCACTATCTACATTTTTGTGGTTTAAGTGAGACAGTTTCATTAATACCTCAATTATTTTGAAGAAGAGAGTTCTCAGCAGTTTTTTGTAAAAGTGAAAAAAATCACATATTGCAAAGAAATTATGGAAACGTAGACCTTTCATTTTTCCCTGCACACTATCCTGACTGTAAACATCCAGTGGTTTCCATATTAGCTCCGACCACATGTAGGTTATGTATGCTTGACACAGACAAATTTATGAACAGAAAGGGTTCCAGCACAGATTTTCTTGCTCGGTCTCTAAAACACATCCAGTTGCCCTATTTCTCAGTCACCTTAGAGATGCCCTGCAGAAGCACTTTTTAAATAATGAGGATATTTTTCATTTTCCATTTGTTGTAGAAAAACTAAGGCAGAAATATAAAGGAAGTAAATATTCTTAATAATATCCTTTATGACATCATCTTAAATAGAATTACGTGACTTTATATTACTTCATATTTAACTAATTAAAGGTAGCCTTTGGAAAATTTCATGGAATATGAAAGGGTTTACAAAGTATCAATCTCTACTGGTATATAATAGATGGTCAGGAAATTTTGAACAATGATTAAATCAAACAGTGTAGAACTATTCATATTTTCTACTCCCTATTTTTTCCATAGATGTTTCACTTCCCCATACTGGATTCTGATACCTGACACTAATTCTAGATAGATAGCATGAGAATTAAATTGAATTTGGAGACACTCAGTTGGTGTGAATCACAGAGATCTCATAGTTCATGACTCCATTTTTATAACATTTTCTAATGACAAACTTATGGACGTGGAAAATCACCAGTGGTTGCTAGGGGGTAGGGTTGCTGACAGTCAAGGGAGTAGTTGTAATTATAAAAGAGCAGCATGAGGGAAAAATATTTTGTGATGATATATGATTATACAGTTCTGTATCTTCATTGTCACAGTGAATATCACATAAATATACATGTATAATAAAAAGCTGCTGTATTTACACTTTAAACAAATATTAATTTCCTGATTATGATCATTAATTGTAACGTGTCGAGTAAAAAACTGCTGAGTAGATTAGTAAAGTACTGGTGTATCTGTAGATGATTGACATGTAGGACAACAAACTAAGAGGTGAAGACCCACCCCAGATGTGGGTGGCACCAATCGATAAGCTTGTGGCCTGGATGGAATAAACAGGGAAAGAAGAAGGAAGTATTTCCGTTTCAGAAGAGAGTATTTCCATTTTAGAAGAGCTCTAATCTTCATCACTTCCTCTGGACAATGGTCTCCATTTTCTTCAGCCTTCCAATGCACACTCACGCCAGTGACTCTACAGTGAGCTTCTGGGCCTGTGACCTTTGACTGGTACTGGATGCTCTATCTATCTAGTGCACAGATGGCCTTTATGGATTCTGTCACCTCTGATCCTGTAGATGCCCCCTGTAGACTCTTTCGCCTCTGATTCTCTAAGCCTACCTAATAAATTCCCTTGTGTAAGTATACATATATTTTATATTTATTCTGTTCCTCTAGAGAACCTTAACTAATACACTGATTGGGCTATTTGACTATAATTATATAAGATAGAGCCATTGGAGTAAACTGGATGAAGGTTGCACAGGACCTCTCTGTAATATTGTATTACTTTTGCAACTTCCTATGAATAGTCAACTATTTCCAAATAAAACAGTTAAAATATTCCTCGTAATCAATATTGACTCGACCATCACCTTCTCTATAATCCTTTATCACCAAATCTCATACACATTATTATTTATATATATTTTTCACCATCCCCACTGCAACCCTCTTAGTACTTGCTACCCTCTTAGTACATAATGTCATTCCTTAATGATTACCATGCCTGTCAAGTTGGGCTCTGTCAAGCTTCCATCTAAGCCCCTCCGCAAGCCACTTTCCATTTCCTTAAAGTGGTGTTCAAAAAATAACATCATAGTAGCTTCACTTCCTCATGAGCCCTTTAAGGTTTCTCATTGACCACAGGTTAAAGTGTCAATGCCTTAGTATGGCATTTATGGTGCTTCACAGCTTCCATTGAACCTAATTTCACACTACATAGCACCATGCAGGGGCCCTTTGTTGCTACCACACTGGGTTAATCAGCCTTTCACAGTCACAGCTTACACAGAGTATCTGCTCTATCTAGACTGCCCTCCATTTACTCTTCCAGGCTGCAGCTTCTCACTCATATATGCTATTCTCTATAATGCTTTTGTTGGTTACTCTAATTTTAATTTTATTTACAAATTTATGTATTTTTTCATTCAGTATACAAAACTGAGTACAGTTGACCCCTGTACCTGCGGGTCCTGCATTCACAGATTCAACTAACTCTAGTTCAAAAATATTTGAAAAAAATTGTATTTGTACTGAACATGTACAGATATTTTTGCTGCCATTATCCTCTTGTATTAGGTATTATAAATAGTCTAGGGGCTGGGGATGTGGCTCAGTGGCAGAGCTTTTGCCTTGCATGCACAAGCCCCTGGGTTTGATCCCCAGCACTACAAAGCAAACAAACAAGCAAATAAATAAATAGTCTAGAGGTGATGTAAGTATATTGTAGGATTGCTAGGTTATATGCAAATACTATAACATTTTATTATAGAGGATTCCTGGGATCAATCTCCTGTACATATTGAAAGATAACTGTATGTGTTAAGCATTATTTTATATTCTAGGAATAATGAAACACATATATTCCCTAAGACAAAATATGTGTTTTATTTTTATTTTTAAAATTTATTTATATTCTGCCTTATTTCATTATTTAATAATATATAAAATAATGTATTATAAAATATCAAAATACTGTAGTTGAAACAGAAAGGAGCTATTTGATTGAATAATAATAATGGTAATATTAATATATAAAGTGAGTTGACTTCAGAACTCTCTCATAAATATAGGTGTTATATAAATTTTATGCCTTTTCCTGTACTTTGACTGGACATGCTTGAGATATTAGGTAAATTGTAAAGCAATTTGGCAAATGTTTTAATAAAATTATATATAAGCAGAGAAGCTAAGGGAGATGAATTACTGCTTAAGGAAATCAGAATTTGTTTCTGGTCATAGGTGGATTACAATTTGCAAAGTTTGGGGATGGATAGTGACTTTAAACTCAATGTGACTGGTGTATGATGGCTCAGAGTTATGAATGCACTGGACATATTTGGGAATAGGACATATTTCAGTGCAACATAATGGTAGTGTACAAATAGGAGGAGTGGCTGGTATGGTTGGTGTTGAAATAAGAAAGAAGTTCACTCCTATTTGGTACCATAATGTATAATAGATTGGGAGATTTGTTGTATCTTTAAGTAATATTTATACAATTATGTTATCTCCATGATAACATTTTAACACTCTGTTTTATTATATTTTAATTAAATTCATGTTTTCTTTCCACACAAAACAGCTCTTCAAAGGCAATTAAAATTTCTTGTTGATTTAAAAACTATTGATTATGCTAGAATCAGTACTTGTTGATTTGCTGGAGCACAGAGCACTCTAGTCAGATGAAAGAATTTCAGGATTTTCTTCCTCTTCATAACATCTGCTTTGCTGTCTCTGATTCCAGAATGCCATCTGCCTGTGCTTGTGATGGTAGACAGTAGGAAGACAATAAGCATCTTCGTTTGGGCTGCAGACTTATAGTTCTGCTATGTCACAAAGAAACATGATCCCCCGAATGGCTACGGCAGAGAAAGATTTCCTGCTGCAAAGCTTGTTTCTGAAACTATTTTTACAGATGACTCATAATATGAAATTAAATATTTATAACAATTCTTTGTATTGCAGAACTAAAGTGTCTATAGAGACCATCTAGTCCAACCACCCAATATTTTAGACTTTGAAAGAGTCCAAATGAGACAAAATAAAACACAGCAAAACAGAAAAATAAAAGCAACTTCACCTGAGTTCATATAGAAATTCTTAGTTAAGACTCAACCACGAGGGCCGGTGAGATGGCTCAGCGGCATAAGTGCCTGCCCGGCAAGCACGAGGGCCCGAGTTCGACTCCTGGAACCCACATACGAAAAAGGGGCTGGTGATATCGCTCAGCGGCACAGGCGCCTGCTGGCGCACGAGGTCCTGAGGTCGACCCCCCGGTACCCGCAAAAAAAAAAAAAAAGACTCAACCACGGGTTTTATAATATTCTTCCCATTGATTTTTACCTTCAAAATACAAAGTCTTTTGTTTCTTCCACTTTTCTGAGGGTTAACATTGTCATTCAAGCTGTCATATTGCTAATATTACAGCGAATCAAAGTCCTGAAAAAATAGAATCTTTTTTCATTCAATGACTGATAGTCAATACTCAATTTTACAATCTCCATTGTTGATTTTATGAAAATAAATTAAACATCTATAAATAGGGACTCATATCACTAAGAAAAACATTTAATACCCATACTTTTAGTACTCACATAATATGTGAGTACTTACAAGAACATGATTTTATATTGATATTTTTCTTAGCAAATAAGTGGGAAATATCAACTTATGTATTTTTAAATTTGCATTTCTATTTAAAAAGTTTCATTATATGGCAAGTGATTGCTTTCATACTAGGGGAAATCACTTATTTAAAACTTGAGAGCAGAGTTCTTAAACATTTTTTAGAAAGGCTAAAGCAGACAAAGAAGGAAGTGTTGAAGGATGGTAATAGGGTCCCTTAGAACTGTACCTTAGACTTTGGAGGCATGGGAATGTTTAGAAATTATTGTTTCAATAAGTGTTTTTAAGCAGTAATTGCACACTATGAATGATGCTAATGTCTTATGATACGTGCACATAAGTGGTTTCAGGAAGATGCAAGTTAAATTTTGATAGAAAGGACTTGATATTCAAAGGAGTGGTTGTCTTATTCCACTAATGTTGCTATAACAAAATATCTTAGACTAGGTAATTTATAGACAAAACTTATTACTTACTGTTCTAGAATCTGCAAAATCCAAGATCAAGGGACTGGCAGATTTGGTGTCTGCTAAGGGCCCATTCCCCATAGACAGCACTTTCTCTCAATGCCCTCATGTGTTCGAAAAGGCAAAAAGCAACTGAGGCACTCCTTTCAATGTCTTTTACAACAGCAATAAATCTCATTCATAAAGATAGGGTGCTTCGAAAGGCCCCCATTTCTTAACTACAATTACACTAAATATTATGTTCTAACATATGAATTATAAAGGGGCACGTACATTCAAATCATAGCATCGGGTAACAAAAAATTCCTGTTGACTCTATAAAATATCATTCGTATTTGTCCCCTACTCTGCAGTTCTACAACAACCATCATTGTTGACAACTTTATCAATTTACTATGGGATAAAGTGCTTTTTATTCTTCTGCTGTACTTTGTATGTTTCAGGGTGGAACATTATTTAATTAGCATCTCTATAGATGTTTATATCTCACCATCATAAATTGGAGTGAAGAGCAGCTGCCTGTCCTCATCCCTGACCATGTCAGCATGAGCGAATGCATCAAGATTATCCGGTGGTGCTTACAGCTGAATGCCTTCTTCCTCTTGAATGACCCCAGCGTGGTGCGCATGGCCACGCCCATCTCGGAGGTGTACAGAGCAAGAAGGAAGAATACGGGTTCCTCTATACGGTGTGGGCCTCCCAGGAGACGTTCGAAATGGAGTTGTCCATGTATATGTACGACTAGAATAGTGCCTCCAAAGTTTTCTAAGCCTTTACCAAGGAGAAAAAGGGATGCTACTAATCGAGACTGATCAGCTCATCTAGTCACACGTCATCAGACCTGTCGTGTTCCCACCTAGGAGTTTTAGGAGGTTGTTTTCATATGTCATGCAGAGAACCTGAGATTCAAGGAGCACACTTAGTTTTGTAAAGGTCTGTGATTTAACCTCAACTGCCTTGTTTTCAAAGTTCAGAAGTTTATAAGTAAAATATTTAACATCTTATGTTACCAAAAAAAAGAGAAGAATTCTAGTACCTCCTTGAAATCTTGCCCTTGTTTGATCTAGACACCAGGTACATGTAAATCAACGCCTAAGTTAGTTAGCCCTGGTCTGGTCATAAATTAGAGAGTCCTCAAGGATTTTGAGGAAGAATCCGTTTTATCTGACAATTCCCTTTGCACAGTAAATTCCTTGCTATTGATTTATGGAATGTGGTATCACAGAAGAGGAAATATTCCTTGGCTAAAGATTGGAAGGTGACAATTGTAAGCAGGGCCATGGGGGTTGTCTATGTATTATTAAATATGCACACCACCTGGGTAGTTTGTTGACTCTGAGGGAAATAAGTAAAGGGGAAGGCTTAAAGTTTATAATACTGGCATCAAGATAAAATGCTGGCCTTTAATATTTTGAGGAATTTTTTCTCATGAATTTTAAGAAACAGGAAATTTGGTGGCTTTTTTTCTGCTTTGGGGCATCTCTTGCACTTACTTGCATTATATTTTTCCTTTTGTTTTCTTTACGAACACAGAAAAATTGTTTTCAGTATGTTTTCATTTTAGAATTGCAATATTTAGTGCCCCCCCCTTTTGTTTTGGTACTGGGGATTAAATCCAACATTGAACACAGGGCTTTCACACTGAGCTACATCTTCATCCCTTTTTTAAAATTTTTATTTTGTGACAGGTTCTTGCTAAGTAAATTGTTCAGACTGGGTTTAAACTTGTGATCTTCCTGCCTCAGGTTCCCAGGGTGCTGGCATTACAGGTGTGTGGTACAATGCCCAATTATAAACATCTTTTTTTTTTTTTTTTTGTGGGTACCGGGGGATCGACCTCAGGACCTCGCGCGCCAGCAGGCGCCCGTGCCGCTGAGCGATATCACCGGCCCCTTTTTCGTATGTGGGATCCGGGAGTCGAACTCAGGCCCTTGCGCTTGCCGGGCAGGCGCTTAAGCCACTGAGCCATCTCACCGGCCCTATAAATATCTTTTTAAAGAGCCTCTTTTTGTTTTGTAATGACTAAGTAGGAACACACCTTTCTGTTATCCTATAAGGTCATCAATTTATTTTGATTCTTACAATGTCTATATTATGAAGTTCTTTCAAAATGTTTAGACACATGTTTGAGTTCTGTGAATCAAACTCTGCCCCAATTTCATTTTGCTTGCTTTTAAATCCCATTCCAACCTTTGGCTTAAGACTCTTGCAAAATACGAGGTGAGAAATGAGAGCACGTATGCTTCACAGTTTTTTATGAATATGTAAAGATGTGAAGATTCCTATCTTTGAAGTTTCCAATGTATTTATTCTTTCTTTGCTCATAGAATTGAATCAAAGCCCAGTCTACCTCCATGATAAGGACTTTCAGGATAGACTACTAAAGATCTTCTGCAACAGTGAAAGTTTTTCTTAAATTTTCTTGTTGCCTGTGAAGTCTAGGGAGTCTGATTAAGCATCCTTGAGAGTCTTCCCATTCTACTGTTTCAATTTTCCATCTGAGGTCCCATCATCATATAAATGAATTGATATAGATCTCAGAGCCTGGACTATATGTGCCAAAAATAATTCCATATTCTCCAATATTATTCCAATAATTTCTTTCTATCTTGTCTAGGATATTCTTTGACAATGGCTCACAATGTAAAAGAAGGAAAGACCAGGGCTTAAAACCAGCCAAAAAGGGCCTTTATATCAGAGGGAATTGAGCTCCGGCGATTTCTTCACCGGCTCAGAAGAAAGGACAAATCAAAGGGAGATATATGGATACAGAAAGTGGAGGATAGGGAAATAGAGTAGCATGAAAACTAATTTTTTGAATTGTGAGAAGGAAGATCTAAAAAAGAGATCAATGGTTTTTCATATTTTACTTTTGTTTGGCCAAAGGATCTCTTAAGATGCATTTTTAAAATCTGAATATTTCTTTTGGATGCATGTTCATATCAATTTTTAAAAGGCATATCATTGAATGGCATTTTCCCCTATTTTCCTCTAAGTCATTTCTTTTTCGGGGGGGCTACCAGGAATCGAACTCAGGACCTTGAGCTTGCCAGGTAGGTGCTGTGCCGCTGAGCTATATCCCCAACCCCTAAGTCATTTCTTTTATTTTTTTTTTTTTTGTGGGTACCGGGGGTCGACCTCAGGACCTCGTGCGCCAGCAGGCGACCGTGCCACTGAGTGACATCCTCTGCCCTTTTTTCGTATGTGGGTTCCAGGAGTCGAACTCGGGCCCTCACGCTTGCCAGGCAGGCGCGTACGCTGCTGAGCCATCTCACCGGCCCCCCTAAGTCATTTCTTATATGAGAATTTTCTTTTTTTTTTTTTTTTTTTTTTTTTTTTTGTGGGTCAGTAAGCCCTTGTAACATCAAATTATCCTTGGCTAAATTATCTCACTTAGAAAACAAATGACACAAATTTGGTTTATAGACTAAATATATGTAAGAAGTGTGAGCCTGGAGAGAGCATGAAATCAGATTTTCATTGACACAAACTGAATTTGACAGTAATTGGTGTGACATATTGTTGTGTATTTCGTGTCTCAGGTTCCTTTGACTAATGTGTGGATAATCTTCAACTGCAGTAAGGAATTTGCAGTGTCCACCAAACATACGTTTAATGAGTAGACCTCTGTGGGAACCAGACAATAAATAAGACATGTTGGATGAGACGTCTCATACGGTTCTTGTGATCAGAGGTGAAGTTTCCCCAAAGTTTCTCTTCTGAGAAGAAAACTCCTGAATGTCTCAGATTCAAGAGCTTATTTGAGGAATGACATTATCCTGCTATAGACATTTGCCTTTCCCTATTCTATAGTGATGTGATAAAAATATACAGTTAATGTTTAAATTTTTTAAAAAATTACTACAGTGAAAAACGCATTGCCATTATTCCCCTCAAAACACTCCTACTCACTTCCAAAAGACCTCATCCTTGTAAAGTGTGATAAAGAGTACAGTGAATGCTGCTGCCTACTTCCATCCAGTGAAAAAGCAGGCTCCAGACAGCATTACAGTGTGCCTTCATCCACCTTATTCACCAAGTCTGCCACTGCGTTACTTCTAGCGCTTCCCCAAAGTCAAGATGACCACAAAACGTAAACGCATTGAATCAATTCAGGACATCGAGGCAGGCACTCAAGACAGAGGACTTGCACAACGGCTTCAGAAAGTGGCTGGAACGATAGGATAAGTGTGTTTGAAGCGAAGGTGAGTATTTTGATGGGAATTAATGGCAATGTGTATGTTATTGTGATAAAATATTTTAAACATTCACATTTTTCAGTCACACCGCTTATTTCCTTCTAAATATCTAGCAAATAAAGGCAAGGATATACAGAAAAAATGTAGTGTTTTTAGTAAACAAAAAATTCAACTGAGGAGAAAACTTTTTTGTGTGTGTGGGTACCGGGGGTCGACCTCAGGACCTCGAGGGCCAGCAGGCGCCTGTGCCACTGAGCGATATCACCGGCCCCTTTTTCGTATGTGGGTTCCGGGAGTCGAACTCGGGCCCTCGCGCTTTCCAGGCAGGTGCTTACGCTGCTGAGCCATCTCACCGGCCCTAAAAGTTTTTAAAATTTCTTCACATTTTAAAATAACTTCTAAACTTGACTCCTTATACTTAGGAAACAAAGTAAAGTCAATATTTGAAGAACTCTATAAAAAGAGAAAGAAAGCTTTTTAAAGGTCCTCAACCTAATGCAATACTTACTTGACACTGTCAAAGTGATTCCCAGGTGAGAGGTTCAAGGAGCCTTAGTCCAGCAAGCCATTATCAAGTTAGAGAGACTTGGGTTATAAGGCCTTGGTAGAGCTGCAGGGTAACTGCATGATGGCTCCCAGAAGGTAGCACTAAAAAGACCTATTGACAAATCAAAGCCAACTTTATTCTTACTGAAAGAAGATCATTACCTTAACAGAGTTATTTATATTGTTGAGCTAGGAGAATAAGGTTAGGATATTTATAAGGCTTCACAGTCTTATTTATTTGGTGATCTTTAATACAGGGACTTTTCACTAGGTTTTGGTAAGGATCATAGTATAAGATTGAGGATTAGCAGACATAGCAATTGAATACAAATTAATTAATCCTACAACTAATAATTAAAATAAAAACAATTTTTTTTATTTTAAAGAGAAGAAAAAAACAAAACAAATCAAAAGAAGAACAAATTTTCAAAACAACATAATAGGAGGGTAACAATGGTTAATACATTACGTATTACTATCTTTAAGTTAGTTATTCAGGACACCAGACATTAGCATTCAATTGTCCAAACATTATTGGCACAAACCTTACTCTTCAATGAACTAAGTAAAAATGGTAGTGTATCTATCTTAACCATCTTATATATATATATACAATTTTTTTCCCTTTCCCTTCTTTCTTTTCCCTATTCCAGTCTCTCTTTCCTTTTGACCAGTTTCTTTTTGATTCACCATATCTATTGTACATTTTGGATCTTATTTACTCTTTGTTTCTCATACTAGAGAGATAATACGATGCTTACACATGTGCTTCTGGTTTATTTCACTTATGAGTATTTTCTCGAGTTGCACCCATGTTTATAGCAGCACAATTTGTAATAGCCAGATCTTGGAAACAACCCAAATGCCCATCAACTGAGGAATGGATAAGAAAGATGTGGTATTTTTATACAATGGAGTACTATTCAGCCATAAAGAAGGATAAACTGGAGACTTTTATAGGTAAATAAAAACAATTTTAATATGGGTAATGGATTGGAATAGATATTTTTCTGAAGAAGGTGTACAAAGGTCAATAAATACCTATAAATGTGCTCTACATTTTTGGCAATAAGGAAAGTGCAAATCAAAATCATAATAAGATTTTGCTTCATGGCTATTATGAGTGCTATAACCAAATGACAGTTCATAAGTGAAGATGTGAAGAAACTGGAATCCTCATTTCCTTCCAATTAGGATGTAAAAAGGTGCAGCTGCTGCGGAAAGCAGTTTCGTGGTTCCTCAAAAGTGTAAACATGGAGTTCCCACATAAGCCAGAAGTTTCACTCTTTGATATATTCCCAAAGAGAAATGAAAGTTAATGTCTGCAAAAATTTGTACACATATATACATGACAGAATTGCTTATAACAAAGATGTAGGAACATCACAAATGTCCATAGATTGCTTAATGGATAAATAAAAATGTGTTGTATCCACACAATGTAATATTATTTATCCATAAAAAGAATGAAGCACTGTTAGGTGCTATACTATTGATGTACTTTTAAAATATTACTCCAAGCATAAAAGCCATTTGCAAAAACCACAGATTGCATGATATATTTTATATAAAATTTTCAAAATATGCAAATATATAGACGCAGAAAGTATATTATTTTTTGCCTGGGATTGTGTGCTCTATGGGTGAAATGGCCAGTGACTGCTAATGGATCTGAGGTTTCTGTTTAAAGTGATGAAAATGTTCTAAAATTGACTGTGGTGTTGGTTGTATCACTAGATGATTATATGAAAAACCACTGAGTTATAAAGTTTAAATTATGCCTCATTAATATTATCACACATATATCATCAAGGTATACTGGGTCAGGCAGAAAATGCCCCTACTCCAAAGATATCCATTTCCTAATTCCCAGAACCTGTGACTATTCACTTGACATGGCAAAAAAGAAATTGTGGATGTAATTAATGTAAGGATTTTGAGCTAGGGAGATATTTTGGGTCATCCTTGTGTGAGCAATGTAATTATAAGTGTCTTTAAAGATGGAAGAGGGAGGCAGGTCAGCCAGAGACAAATATGAAGATACTACAATGCTAGCATTGAAGGTGGGGCAAGGGACCATGAGTTAAAGAATTGAAACAGCCTCAAGAAGCCAAAATGGGCAAAGAAACAGAGTAAGTCCTAGGCCTACAGAAAGGAAAGCTGACAAAACCTTGATTTTACTCAAGTATGACCCATTTCAGACTTCTGACCTCCAGAACTATGAGCACAAAATTGTATTCTTTTATACCAGGAAGTGTGTGGTAATATTTTTGCATTGTCTAAAGGAAATGTATATACATATACTGTGTGCCAGTTGGGTGCTATGTTCTAATAATATTAAGTGGGCAAATTGCCATAACATGCATGTCGCTTTCATAGTACTCACAGTCTAGTAGTGGTCAAAAATAATTTTAGAACAGCTAAACATTATCAGTCTTCTCAAGCACAGTGCCTTGTTTTAGAGTAGTCATTAGGATCTTTTAGGGCTCCGGCACCTTCTACATTTTAAACAATGTGGAAGACATCAATCAAGATAGCTTTTGTTTTTGCAGTGTTTTTATCTTGATGCTTACCGTATGGGGAATTTCAACTCAGAAAATATTTTGAAGTCAGATTTATTGAGGAGTTATTTATATCCAGTTAACCATATCCTTTTTAGTGAATAGTTCCAAGAGTTCTGACAAATACAAACATTCATGTAGCCACCACTAAAAGATAACTATTAGAATGGATCATTTAGCCCAAAACTTCTTGTAATCTCCACTTGGCGGTAACCCCTACCATGTCCTCCATCCCTATAGTTTTGCTTTTTCAGAATTTAATGTAAAAGAAATCACATGTCACTTTTCTACTTACCATAATGCATTTAATATTTATTTATACTGTACACCACATGAATTTCTCTTATAACTTAGGTAGTCAGAAATCTGAGAGAGGTCTCAGTGAGCTAAGATAAAGGTGTCAGCAGGGCTCTGCTCCTTTCTAGATGCTCTAGGGGAGAATCTGTTTTCATTCTTCTTCAAGCTTCTAGGTACTGTCTCCATTCTTCGACTTGTGGCTCCATTCCTCTGTCTTCAAAGCCATAAACTTCACATTTTTTGGACTTTTCTTATGTTATCACTCTTCTTTCTGACAACATCCATGAAATGTTCCACATGTTTAAGGTTTTGTGAGTTTAGATATGGCTCAACTGGATAATCTTGAAAGATTTCTCCACCTCAAGATCTTTAACTTTATTTGTATGTGCAACTTTCTTTTACCATGTCAGGTAATATATTCACAGGTTCTAGGAATTAGAAAATGGAAATGTTTAAGAAGCCATTATTTTTTGTCTACTATAAATTTCTTTTCACTTCTATGCATTTATTATATTACTGTATCAATATTTATTTAGACAATTGCCAGTTGATGAACATTTGAGGTGTTTCCAGTTTTTGGTAATTATAAATAAAGCTCTTATTACATTCTATACATCTGTGTTTTTATTTCCATTAGACAAATGCCTAGATAATAGCTATAACTATGTCATCACATTGCTTAAAATTGCTAATTTATTCAGAGTAAAGAGTACTAGGAAACTTTCAAGCAGATCATGATGAATAGAAATTTTCCAAAACTTTTTGAATTTTATCACTGTAGCTGTTTTCCTTGAATTGACAGGCTCATTTTGTTTCCTTTCAAGAGACAATTTGCTAAATACGCAAATCTGAAAAAGACAGTTTGTCTGTCAGTCATTATTATCAAGTAAAAATGGTATGTCATGAGAACATGGCTAATTGAGTTTACAATTCACAAAAATGTTCTTCCTTATACCTACTTTTCTTTACATAGAATGTTAAAGAGTTATGTTCCCACAGTCATAGGAATTTCCTCCTTATTCAAAGATATACTTAAGTGAAACTGACATGTGTGCATGTGTATGTGTGTGTGCCACTACTTTGATTCATGCTCAGGCACTAGCAGCTTATCCAACATTAACTTTATACCACCAATGCAAATGTTCACACAGTGAAAAGGGTGAATAGTCTTACTACTATGTAAGACTATTTTGTGTGCTTTTACATTTTTTATATTTTAGTTTTTATTGTGTATAATTGACAAATAAAAAATATATATTGACAGTGTTCATCACGTTTTGAGACACACATACATTGTGAAATGATTAATACTATACCACCAAGCTAATTACCATATCCATCACCTCATGTATTTATAGCAATGTTTAATTTCCTCTTCTTAGAAATATTTTATAATAGCACAAGTGAAAAATATTCTTAAAAAGAAAAACGTGTTCAGCATCTTACTTCCAGATACAGAGTAGAACAACTAAGTGACCACTATTCTAGATAATTTCTTGATATCTTTATATATTAATGCATTTTTGAAAATAAAAAAATGGCAATGCCATACATACTGTTTCATGATCTGATGTCTCATTCCATGGAGTGTAGTAGATAATTTTTCACCTCTGTAAATTTGTATAAACATCATGACATTTAATGATATAATTAATAACTTTTTATCCCCCCCATTACTCTCTGTCTTGATTACTTTTCTCATTGCTGAGACAAAAATGACCAACACCCAAAATTAAAGGGAAAAGTTTACTTAGCGCACAGTTTATGGAGGTTTCAGTCTGTAATCAGCTGGCTCCAAGGCAGGGTTTGTGGCAGAGGGGCAACAGTTCATGGGGGCTGAAGGTACAAAAACAGCAGGAGAGGAGGGGATGAGCAAGCCCCTTCTTCTCCCTTATATAGTATGCAGGCTACCTGCCATAGGACGGGTGTAGCACTCACACCCCCAATCCCAGCACTAGACCATGAATTGATCACAAACTCTAGATTCAGCCGCCTCTGAAAAGCCCACCCCCAATGACTGCATGAGTGTTTAGGGGACATCCAGACACAAACCAAAACATTCTGTCCCTGGCCCTCCAAAGAATCATGTACATCCCTTTATGCAAAAGGCATGTACTCCATCTCCAAGAGTTGCCAGAGTCCTAAAAGATTTGGCATTGCTGAAAAGTCCAATTCCAAAGTTTCCTCTGAGATTTAAGACAAACTCTTCACTGTAAGCCCCTGTACAAATGAAAAGAAATTTAAACACTTCTAACATTCCATTAGAATGCACAAGATAAACATTTCCATTCCAAGAGTTACAAACAGTGGGATACAAAGGAATGGGACCAAAGCAAGTCCAAAATCCATCAGGGCAAACATTAAATCCTGTAGTTCCATGTGCAGCTTCCAAGGCAATCTGTGGCAAGTTGTGAGCTCCAAAGGGCTTGGGTGACTCCGCTTCTATGGCCCTTGTGGTGGTTGTAGCTCCCAAGGCTTCTCTCTTGGGCCTGCTCCGCTTCCCCCTTGCAGGTTTACTCAGACGGTCCATGTTCTTGGTTTCTGCAAACTTCTGAGGTCTCCACTGCACCTTTGGATTCACGCTCACAGATTCACACACTGCCCTCTCAGGGGCACACTGCCTGGCCTCTCAGGCCTTCTGAAATCTGGGTGGAAGCCTTCTTAACCACACAACTTTTGCATTCTGCATATGGCTAAAACCAGTGCCACGTGGATGATGCCAAGGTCTGTTGCCAGCTGGAGCAGTAGCCAGGCTTTTCTCTTTCTTGGCTGTAGGGGTTGAGCAACCAGATTGCTGAGCACTCTGAATCCAATTCCAAAGAACAAATTCTCTATGCCATTCTGGAACATGGTGAGGCCACTGCCATTCTGGAACATGGTGAGGCCACTGCCATTCTGGAACATGTTGAGGCCACCACCATTCTGGAACATGGTGCTCTGTGACTTTCTTCTCAAAGCAAAGTCTTTCACTTTTGCAGTTTTGAGGCTACAAAGGGCGGAAAATTGCTGCTTCTTGTGATTCCCTCAGGGCATCTTTTGCATTCTCCTTTTCCTTCTCAGACACCTCCTCTGCTCTATCTTTGCAGTCCACAGCTTTACTGGAGCTTCCTTTCTGGCCAAACTCACAATGTTTTAAGTCATTGTGCTGGGCCCTTTGCTCTTGATTCTCAACATAGATCTGGCTGAAAGCCCCCAACAGTAGCCATGCCACCACATCAACATTAGAATGCCTTGAAATTTCTTCTGCCAGATTCATTAGTCCACTGCCCTTAATCTTAGTCTCAGGTAAAGTCTTGAGACATGAACAAAATGCCTACAAACTTTCTGCCAAGCTACAACACACATTGTCTGGAGTCTCATCAGCCAATGCAGCCCTTCTTTCCAGCAGAAATCTCCTGAGTCTGGTCTTTACTGGCAGGATTTCTATCAGCCTTCTGGTCTTCTGAGCTCTGACCAGAATCTCCCATGCAGAACAGGCTAAGGCATTCCAGCTCTATTCTTTTAGTTGGCGTCTCCAAACCTTTCCAATCTCTTCCCACAAGCCATTCCCAAAGGCTCTTGAACCACATGGTCAGGTGTAGTCACAGCAATGACCCCACTTCTGTGGTATCAAATTCTGTCTTGCTTACTTTTATCCTTGCTGAGACAAAATACCTAACAGCAAATGTTAAAGGGGGAAAGGTTTACTTAGCTCACAGTTTGTAGAGGTTTCAGTCTGTAATCATTTGGCTCCAATGCAGGGTGGCACATGCAGAGGTGTGACAGTTCATGGCAGCAGAAGATACCAAAAAGCAACAGGAAAGGAGGGGAAGAGCAAGCCCCTTCTCCTCCCTTATATTGTATGCAGGTTACCTACCCTAGGGTGGGTGTAGCACTCACACCCCTGATCCCAGCACTAGACAATGAACCAATCACAAATCTAGAGTCAGCTGCCTTTGAAAAACCTGCCTCCAATGACTGCATGAGGCTTTGGAGGGACATCCAGACACAAACCATAACACTCTCCTTCACACCCTCTCCCTCTTATCCCATTTTTCCCATCTACTAATAGTCTCCCATCTACTTTCATGTCATATTTAGATTCTCCATATTAGGGAAAATGTGATACTTGTCTTTCTGAGTTGGGCTTATTTTGCTTAACATGATAACCAGTTTCACTGATTTTCCTGAAAATGACATAATTTCCTTCTCCTTTATGGGTAAATAATACCCTTTTGTCTACTGATTTGTCCATAAGCATCTAGGCCGTTTACATATCTTGGGTATTGTGAATAGTGCCATGATAAACACGGGTATATAGGTATCCCTATAGTATGCTGACTTTAATTTCTTCAGGTATATGCAGAAGAGTGGTAGAGGTGGATCATTTTGGGGGGTACCTCCATAATGATTGATTCTGAGGTACCTCCATATTGTTTTCCATATTTGCTTTACTAATTTACCATCCCACCAGCAGGGTAGAAAATTTCCTTTCTTCCTGCATTCTTGTCAGCATTTATTTTATTTCATTTTATTTTGTATTCTTAATGATAGTCATTCTGACTAGGGTGAGATGAAATCTCAATGTAGTTTTGACTTGCATTTTCTAAGGGCTAAAGAGGTTGAACATTTTTTTTTCATATACATATTGGCCACTGGAAATTCTTTTGAAAAGCATTCAGTTCATTTACCCATTTATTGATTGGGTTGTTTGGTTTTTTGGTGTTAGTTTTTGAGTTTTTTATATATTCTAGCTATTAATTATCTTGGAAAAGTAACCTGCAAAGTTTTCTCCAATTCTGTAGGCTGTCTCTCCACTCTGTTTTTCATTACCCTGCTGTGAAGAAACATTTAAATTTGATATAATACCATTTGTTGATTCTTTATATTATTTATTTTCCTACTGGAGTCATTTTCAAAAAGTCTTTGCCTGTGCCTATGGCTTCAACCATTCCCCCTATGTTTTTTCCTAGCAGTTTCAAATTTTCAGACCTTATATCTAGGTCTTTAATCCACTTTGAATGATTTTTGTACAGAATGAGAGATAATGATCTAGTTTCCATCTTCTACATATGGCTATCCATTTTCCCCAGCACAATTTGTTAGAGGATGTCTTTTCTCCGCTGTATGTTTCTTGCTTCTTTGTGAAGAATCAGATGGTTATAGTTTGTTTCAGTGTCCTCTATTCTGTTCCACTGGCCTGTGTGTCTATTTTTGTGCAAGTACCATGCTACTTTTGTTACTATTATGTTATATCTAACCTTGTGTCCACCTGTGGTTGTGTCTAGGTGTGTCATTGAAGCATGACCTTAGGTACGGTATTTGGTCTCTGTCCCCTTCCTCCCTGGCACTGTTTTCCTGCTTTGCTTCCTGGCTGCTATAAACCAAGCAGCACTGCTCTGCTGTGCATTTTCTCCATAAAGTTTTTGCCTTGGAGCCAACTCAGCATGGACTGAGCTTCCTGAAATATGAGCCAAATTAAACCTCTGCTCCTTAAAGTTGTGAACGTTGGGTATTTTGCTCCAAAGCCCAGAAAGCTGACTAATACATATGGCTTTGCCGTATATTTTGAAATAGGGTATTGTGATGTCTCCAACTTTGCTCTTTTTACTAAGGATTTTATTTTATATCCTGAGTCATTTCTGTTTCCATATGAATTTTAGCTGAAAAAGAAGTAGGAAAAACAATTCCATTCAAAATAGTTTGGCAAAAATACCTAGGAATCTGACTAAAGAAGTAAAAGATCACTACAATGAAAATGAAAGAACACAGAAGACAGGAATTGAAGAATACATTAGAAGATGAAAAGATCTCCCATGTTCATGGACCAACAGAATTAATATTATTAAAATGGCCATATTTCCATAAGAAATCTACTGATCCAACATATTCTCTATCAAAATTCTAATGATATTCTTAATTTTGACCTCAAAGAGACACACTGACAAGGTCTCCAAATGAAAAGGAACTCCCAGAAGACCATATGTATACTATACTTTGAGAAATCAGTGTCCATAAACTCCACAAATGGAGAGGCTCTTTTTCATATCATAAAATATTCATATTACTAAATATATAGAAATATGAATGTATTAAAATATCTAATCTGTACCATTTAATTGTATTTCCAATATCTTCTTTATTTTAGTGACTAAAATGAAGCTAGGGTGGTTTTACTCTAGCCTGCAAACATGCTTATGTAACTCTGTGTTGAACAATTGAATGCACAAATGCTATCTGAGAGGTATGCCACTTTCATTTTGGGAAGTTAATAAACATATTATTTCATAATACGAGATGCTTTCAAGAGTCAAAGTCAAATCTATCTGAATTGAATTGCTGGAATTTTTCTACTTTATCACATATATCAATTATGTATATAAATTATATTTTAACTCTAAGTGAAGATAATAGAAGTCAACAATTGCACACATTAATTCTTTTAATTCAACTCTCTCTACATATCTATATCTATGTCTATAGAATTCCACATTTGATATGAAATATAGCCTCACTGAGGTGTTCCACGGATGTTACTTCAAATTTCTCTCATGATATCCGGTTCATTTGAAAACCTAGAACTTTTAAAAACTGTCATTTTATTTATTCAATTACAAATTAGCGAAGTCAAAATTGATTAATTTATTTTGCCACTCTTTTGTTTTTAATCTTTACACTATTTCCTAAGCAATTTACTTTTAATTTGTTTAGTTTATGGAAATTACTAGTGGTGGAATTATATTGAAATTTCCCCAAAATTGACTTTTATCAAATATAAAGTTGAGTTTGGAAATCAGTTAATTACATTGTTTATAGGCATCATGGGACCTAATTTTCCATAAATCCAGTTCATCTTTGGTTAGATGTGGCCCAGTCCTTCTGATAGAGTCAGAATTGGATTCGACATAAATGTCTTCTTCATCTAATGTTTTGTGATTTTTTTATAACACTCTCACACTACTAGAAATGTCATTTTTTTTACCATGATTCTTTACTTCTGAATCTATGTATCAAAGTGAATGATTCATTCATACCACTCTGTGTCTGAGATGGAGGGTAAGGATGTGGGACCTTACTTGTGAAATGACTTGATTCCATGCTCAGCACTCTAATCCAAACAGAATGTTTCCCAAACACATCTTTCTTCTGTGACTATACTTTTATTGTCCTTCAGTTAGATTATCCAATTTCATCCATTCCCTGAATATGGACGTTGGTTCAGTGGAAAGAACAATAGGCCAGGAATTGGATAACTTGATATTGAGCAAATATAACCCAGGGTAATTATCCCTTCCCAGCCTCAATTTCTTTAGCTGTAAAATGAAAGGGTTGGGTGAAATGAGCTGAAGTTATTTCAACCTCTGTCTTTGTGACTGTAAAGAAAGAAGGAAACATGTAGTGCAATATTCAACTACAGAATTAATTACACCAGAAGCTAAAGAATAAACCATATAATTGCACACTTTCGACAATCATGGTAAAAATTTTGTGGTGTAGCTTTTTTTTTTGTGGGTACTGGGGGTCTACCTCAGCACCTTGCGTGCCAGCAAGCACCCATGCCGCTGAGCGATATCACCGGCCCCTTTTTCGTATGTGGGTTCTGGGAGTCGAACTCGGGGCCTCGTACTTGCCAAGCAGGTGCTTACGCCACTGAGCCATCTCACCGGCCCCATGTGGTGTAACTTATGTTAATGTCATAGACATCTTTATCATAGAGAGTGTTCATATAGTATTTTATATATAATACGTTAAATCCAACTAACTTCTAAATCATTGCCAGCATGAAGATGCAATTCAGTGGATAAAAACATCAATTGAACATTTATTGAAACATGGGGCTACTCTTAAAATTATTTGAATGCATTTTTCTTTTTTAATCGCACTACTAGATTGATAAAGATGTAAGTAGCAATAATGAAAAAATCAAAAATGAAAGCATTAAAATTTCATATATTAAGAGGCACTTTTGAGAATTCTTGAAAGCTCATAAAATGGACAATAATCGTGAAAAAATGTGATATTAGAGTGAGTGTAAATAAAAAGTCCAAAACAGATTAAATCATATTCAAAGTTTATACTAACCCAATTAAACACCGTTAATTCTAGGATATTGTCCTTTTTCAATGACTGGCCTGTGCCACTGAGCAATATCATTGGCCCCTTTTTTGTATGTGGGTTCTGGGAGTCGAACTCAGGACCTCGTGCTTGCCAGGCAGAGGCTTGTGCCACTGAGCCATCTCACCGGCCCTATCAGAGTATTAATTGCCTCCTAGAATGAGTTAGGGACTATGGCTTCCCTTTCAATTATGTTAAAGAGTTTGAGAAGTATTGGCATTAAATATTCTCTAAATTTCTTGTAGAATTCAGCCATGAATCCTTCAGGAACTGGGATTTCATATTTTGGTAAGTTTTTATTTACATTTTCAATTTCATTGACTGGTATTGGGTTATTCAGAATTTTTATATTTTCTAGATTCAGCTTTTTAATTCATATGTGTCTAGGAATCTGTCCATTTCTTCTGTGTTTTCCATCCTATGAGAGTAAAGATTTTCAAAATAGGTATTGATGATCTTCTGAATTTCCACAGGATCTGTAGTGATTTCACCATTTTCATTCCTCATTACATGAATTTGAATCTTTTCTTTCCTTTTTTGTTAAGGTTGGCTATGAGTTTATCAATTTTATTTATTCTTTCAAAGAACCAACTCTTTGATTCATTAATTCTTTGTATTTACTTTGTCTCCATTGTGTTAACTTCTGCTTTGATCTTTATACTTTTCTCCCTTGTATGCACTTTGGGCTTAACTTGCTTTTCTTTTTCTAGAAGCTTGAGGTGCAGCATTAGATTGTATATGTGTGCTCATTCTGCTTTCCTGATGAGAGAATTCACTGCTATAAATTTCCCTCTTAGGATTGCTTTCATTGGGTATCATATGTTCCAGTATGTTATATCTGCATTTGCATTTAATTGTAGATGTTGCTTAATTTCTTCTTTAATTTCACCTGTGAACCTTTGGTTGTTCAGGAGGTTGGTATTTAATTTCCATGTGTTTATGGAGTTTTTGTGGTTTCTTTTGCCATTAATTGTCTGTTTGATCTACCTGTTTGTGACAGTGGGGTATTAAGTTCCCCCATTACAATTGTGCTATTGATCATTTGAATTTTCATGTCTATTAATATTTGTCTTACATAGTTGGGTGCTCCCACATTTGGTGCAGGCATATTTATGATTGTTATCTCTTCTTCTCGAAGTTTTCCCCTAACAAGTAGGTAGTGACCTTCTTTGTGTCTTTCGATCATTCTTGGTTTGAAGTTCACATTGTCTGCAAGCAGAATAGCTACCCTTTCTTTTTTCTGCATTCCTGTTGCATGGAAGATGATATTTCATCCTTTGACTTTCAGTCTATTAATTTCTTTTTGAGTCAAATGGGTTTCTTGCATAAAGCATATTGTTAGATCTTGTTTCTTGATCCATTCTGCCAGTCTGTTTCTTTTGATTGGTGAATTGAGGCCATTTACATTGATGATTATAACTGATATGTATTGGTTTATCTTTGTTATTTTTTTTTTTTTTCTGCTGTTAGTTCCCTACTTTTCCCCTCTGTTTAATTGCTTACCCTGCTTGGTGGTTTCTTTCTTTTTTTTTCTTGGAATTGTGGTCATCTTTATCTCTGTCTAGAATAACTTTCAGTACTCTTTGTAGGGTTGGTTTTGTGGTCATGCATTTCTTCAGTTATTCTTTGTCATAGAAGTGTCTAATTTCTCCATTAATTTTGAAAGATAGTTTTGCAGGGTACATCAATCTGGATTGGAAGTTATTTTCTTTAAGGGCTTGAAATACTTCACTCCTACCTCTTCTTTTTTTTTTTTTTTTTTTGTGGGTACCGGGGGTCGACCTCAGGACCTCGCGCGCCAGCAGGCGCCCGTGCTGCTGAGCAATATCACCGGCCCTTTTTTCGTATGTGGGTTCCGGGAGTCGAACTCGGGCCCTCGCGCTTGCTTTGCAGGCGCTTACGCTGCTGAGCCATCTCACCGGCCCCTCCTACCTCTTCTTGACTTGAGGGCTTGTGTTGAGAAGTCTGCCATGATTCTGACAGGCTTTCCTTAATAGGTGACCTGTTTCTTTACTCTAATGGCTTTTAATATTCTCTCCTTCTGCTGAATTTCGGGGATCTCGATTACTATATGTCTGGGTGTAGATTTATTTTGGTTATGGCTAAATGAAGTTCTATGTACCTCATTTATCTATATGTCAGATTCTTTTCCCATGCTTGGTAAATTTTCTGCTATTACTTCTGCAAATAGTTATTTTTTTATGTCATTTGTTTTGGATGTTGCTTTTTCACTGACACCAAATATTATTATATTATTTTTCTTTGTGTCATCTTGCAGCTGTTGAATTGTTATTTCTTGATCTTTTGTTATTTTCAAGAGATCTTTCTTTTCATGATCACTAGCCGAGATCCTGTCTTCAAGGTGTGAAAGTCTGTCTTCAGTTTTGTTCAAGCAGTTTTGACAGCTTTCAGTGGAATTTTTAATTTCCTGGATATCTGTTTCAATGCATTTCATACATTCTATTTCTTTCCCATGTTGATCATTTACATTTTCCATCCTCTTCCTATCATTGCCTTTATTTTAAATCTATGTCTACTCTACATTTGCTAAGCAATTCCTTTATAAATGTTAATATTTCTCTTTTTTTTACATGAGAGATTATTTCTGATCTGATTTCCTCTTTAGCTTCATGGATTTGTTTCTTTAGTTTGGTTGCTATCATTTCAGAAATGTCAGGTGTGTGTCTTCCATTTTCCCCTATCTCATTGTCTCCTGGACATGTTGTGTGTTGGCTGGAGGTCTCGGGTTGCATTTTGCTTCTGTGTCTTGTCATTTTCTATTTTAAAAGTATTTATTTTATTTTCTGTGTTTTGCCTTGTGTTTTTCTGCAGTAGGTAGCTTTATCGCTATTATCAAGGCCTCTCTAGGTAAGGTTTGTTCTTCAGGGATGTCTTCTGTGTGTAGGAGTTTCTTGGTTTGTGTCTGTCCAAAGATCCTACCTTTCCAATGAATTAAGAGTGAGAAGTTGCTATCTGTTTGGCTCAGCCCCCAGTCCTTTGGTGCTGGGGTGTTGTGAGGTTATCACCCCAGAACTTCCCAGTATTGTTACAGAAGTGAGAACCTCTGATTAAAACAGATATGACATCCTAGCTAAAGTAGTATAATTAGCACTAAGAATAGCATCAAGCACAGTTTAGAAACTGACAAAATGTAGTAACTGTTAACTTTGTATGTTTAACAATAGAAGAAAAATCTACAATTATATTACAGAACCAATTGAAAATTTTGAGATTGTATGCAAAATTTTTCCCCTTGGTATAGTGGTTTTACCCTGTGGTGAGGAAATTTAAGAAGGACGGTGGACAAAACAAAGATATCTGAAAAGAAAGTAAGAGCTGGCTGGGCTGGAGGACAAAGGATGTTCAAGCAAACCTTGGGAAATTAGAGAAGAGGGCAGAAGAGAAAGAATGAAGGAGTAAGCAAGTGACCATCTGAACTTGGTCTCTGGGTTTGGGGGATGGGATTAGTTTTCTGTGGCTGGATTTCTCCCCAGCCATTTAGAAAAGAGAAAAAAAAAACATAAGAAAAAAAGAAAAATGAAAAGAGAGAAAAAAGAAGTGAAATGGGGAAGCCCCACTCACTTGCTTCTGTTCTGTCTTTGTTCACAAGCACAATGCTGGTTCACCTAACTTACCACCTGTTGGCTCCTATTGCTACTGTTGCTTCTGACAATTTCACACCACTAGTCCTGCCTGTCCATTCCGTGCATCCTGGCCAGGGGCCCTTCTGTGTGGCTGATGTTCCTGCATGTCTCTGTGTCTTCCCACACAGTTCACCTGGATCCCAGCAGTGGGGAAAAGAGGGGCAGGTTTCTGTGTCTTCCCATCATGCTTTTCACCTGGATTCTGTCAGCCAAGACAGGAAGGGCCAGTCTAGTGGTAGAGCTCTTGCCTGGCATGCACTAGGACCTGGGTTCGATCCCCAACACGACAAAATAAAAATAAAAAATAAAAAGTGAATTACCTTCATCTATAATGTAGATGTACATATACATGAATCCAACACTTAAGTACAATATATGCAAATCTGTATTTTCAAATATTATTGGAAATATTGGCTGTCAAATCATTAGCATTATTAGTATGTTTTACATTGGCTGTGGGAGTTTTTCATTGATTACTGACATATATGTACCCAAAGAATGTAAATATTGTCACAAATTTGTACATGTGAACTACAACATTGAGAAACATTACAAAATATATAGAAGTCATGCTCTCTTAAATTCTATTGATATGGCTAAAGTGACTCCATTTTCTTTTTAGACTCCGGTTTTTCTTTGCTTAAACCCTAGATGCACTCACTCCCCAATCCTGTAAGATAATAAGGCACTAACCCATAGATAATCGGACTCCTCAGACCCCTTCCCAGTTAGCCATAAAACCGATAAAAGGAGGAACAAATAACTACAGCAAATAGACCAGGTGTTTCGAGAGGGCCTATGATAAACCTAGTGATGTTCCTGTGAAATTCCAGAAAGACAATATGGTTTAATGTGGTTACTAAGGTTATGGGTGGGGGGACTTATGGGGAACTTGTAACGTATAAAAACCCCTGAGAACAAAGACTGGGTGATTGATGCCTTAGCTAAACGCTGGGACATCATCTGGCTGGCTAATAAATCTTGTGTCTGCACTTGGCCTCTGTGAGTGAATCTTGCAATTTTGCCATAACACTATAATTTAGATTTCAGAATGGGATTATAACAAATGGGATCAAGCATAAGTTTAGTTTTCTGAATATTAAATATGCAAATACAGAATGCAAGAATGATGTTAAATGTGGAAAAATGGCTTATTCTGGGATATCAATGAAGATTTGCTCTCTTTTATGGGAAGTGACCTATATAGAATATTTAGTATTCTACGACTTCAGGTGGCATTTGGTTAATAGGGGTACTCTAGCAGAGTAGAAGAAAGAACAACAAAAAAGAGAGATATATCTATTCATTTACTTCCTTCTCTGCATGGCTGTCTTGGCCTATACTGTATTTGTTCCTTTGCTATGGCCACTATATTTCACCATCATTTTTTTCTGTACCAACCATCCTTCTAGTATCGTGACCTGGGTGTGTGCTACCAGTCTCATGGTCTTTCAGTGTCTCTTGTTGTTCATCTAAAATATAGCCACCTCTTTTAAAATGGTCTCTTGAGTGAGCACTCCTTTAATTATCCTTACCTAAATAATTCCACTTGTTTCCTGAGGAGTCCCTAACAGGCTTTGATGATGGTATAAAAAAAATACTAACACAGTATAAGTTTGAAATACATTCCTTGTGGGGAATCATGTATATATATATATATATATATATATATATATATATATATATAAAATCTTAATGCTTTTTATTTCCCCTTCTTTTCTCCTCCCTGCTATCTCCCTGTTTTATCATGTTTTCTCTTTAAATTTTTTATACTTTGCATTTCTCATATAGGAGAAATAGTGTGACATATAACTTTTTGTATCTGATTTATTACATTTGAAATTATGATCTCAAGATGCACCCATTTTCCCACAAATGACTCAAATTTATTTTTCCCGCTTTGTACCACAGTAGTTCATATATGCATATGTATGTGTCACATTTTCTTTATCCATTCATTTGTTGATGGCAGCCTATATTATTTTGCTATAAACATGTGCTGCTGTAAACATGAGTGCACATGTATCACTGTAATCAGATGTCTTTAACTCTTTCACAATACACTGTACATTGCTGCTGGGAGGATAAACTAGTACAATGACTATGGCAATCAGTATGCAGATTCCTCTAAAAACTAAAACTACATATTCCATTTGACCCAACTATACCTCTTCTGGGTATCTTCCCAAAAGTGTTAAGCATACTTAAACTGTAATTTAGAAGGATGATAAGGAGCTTGATAAGCAAACAAAGTTGTATGAGCGAACATAGAAAACAGATTTTTAAAAATCTCCTGAATATTACCAGAGTGAGATTAACATACACAGGATTCAAGGCAAGAATGAAACTGGCATATTTTAGGGACTAAATAAAGGTCTATATAGTTGGAATCTATAGTACATGAGAAAGAATGATATAAGGTTGGGCACAGAGAGTGCAAAACATTAGGAGTTTTATGCTACATGGATTAAAACCAGATCATTTATGTCTCAGATGAAAAGTAACTTTAAGAATGAATGAATGAATTCATTCTTCTTGGGATATCACTATGCAGAAAGAAATAAAGAAAATATTCCCACTTTCTAGCTGCTAAAATCTAAATACTTGAAACCCTTCCTCAAATGTATATGTTGGAATTCTAACACTCGAGGTGATGGTATTGGGAAGTGAAATATCTGACAGGTGATTAGTATCAGGAAATTAGGCTTTGGGATTAACTCTTTCATAAAAAAATGATTTCAGAGAGCATGCTTGTTCCTGCCACTATATGAGTACATAGAGAAAAGATGTCATCTATTTATCAAAATGTATGCCATAGTAAAATAGTGAGACTGTTGACATCTTAATCTTGAACTTCCTACTCTGTAGGACTGTGACAAATTTTTTATGTTTACATCACTTAACCTATGACACTTGTAACAGCCTGAACAGACTAAGACAGAAAACTAATACTAATAAGAGGAGCTACTGTTATAACAAATGTCTAAAAACGTAGAAGCAGCTTCTGAGCTGAGGAGTGGTAGAGGCTGGAACAATTTTGAGAATCTTCATGCTAGGAAAAGCATGTGTTAGCATGAAGAGATCACTGAGAATGATTTGGGTGTGTGTTTGTAGGTATTTGTCCATTTTTTTCTAGGTTATCAAATTTGTTAGCATATAGTGGTTCATAAACATCTCAAATGATATTTTGTATTTCATTTTTCTCTGATTCTATTTATATGTTTTAATTTATTTTTTTAAGTTTTGTCATTACATGTTTGTAGTACATACTGGCTGCATTCATTGTGGGGAGTTGGTACATATACATAATACATGTGAATACTTTCATTATCCTCTTTGCCTCCTACACCCACATCATCTCTTGTGTGCCTTCACTATTGTAAAAGATCTATCTCCCTATTTCCTACTATCTTTTATTTTGCACTTTTTTATATTTTGCGTTTCTCATGTAAGAGAAACCCTGAGATATTTAAACTTGTGTGTCTGATTTATTTTATTTCATATTATGGCCTCAAGGTGCATCCATCTTACTAAAAATGACTCAAGTTTATCCTTCTTTATGGCAGAGTAGTACTGCATTGTGAAATGGTATCATCTGTGAATCAGAAATTAGGGCGTGCCTAAATACTGAGAGGATTGACATCTTGATCTTTGACTTACCTGTCTGCAACAGTGTAACAAATTTTAGTGGGTTTACATCACCCAGTCTGTTATAGTGATGACAACCTGAGCCAAATAAGACAGAAAACTAGTACTGAGAAGCAGAGGTACTGGAACATTCGATTTGGTTTGCAACCAATTTAGTTTCTGACCAGAATCACAGAAAGAATTAAGTGGGCCGGTGAGATGGCTCAGCGGCGTAAGCGCCTGCCTTGCAAGCGCGAGGGCCCGAGTTCGTCTCCCGGATCCCACATACGAAAAAGGGGCCGGTGATATCACTCAGGGGCACGGGTGCCTGTTGGCGCGCGAGGTCCTGAGGTCGACCCCCCGGTACCCACAAAAAAAAAAAAAGAAAGAATTAAGTTCTTGAAGGGATGGTCCACAGGATAAAAATTATCTAAAAATGTGAAAATAGCTTTGGAACTTGGTAATAGGGAGAGACTGGAGGAATTTAGAGAAGGTACATGCTAGAGAAGGCTTATATTACCATGGAAAGATCATTATGGATGATCCAGGTGAGAGCTCAGAAAGAAAAGAGGAGAGCTATAGGAAAAAATGACTCTTCTTAGCAAATGCTTAAGAAATCCTGAATAGAATTTGAAAGAAAGATGTATGGTGAAGGATAGTCTGATGAAATCTCAGATGAAAATGACAAAAATGTGGCCTTCCTGGTTTTAAATTTTCAAAGAACTAGACTGAATTCTGTTTGTGTTTTAGTGTTTTGTGGAAGGTAGAATTCGGAGTGATGAAACTGGATATTCAATGAGTAAATACCCCAGCAAAGTACTGAAGGTGTGATTTGGCTTCTTTTGACTATTGATATAAAAGTGTAGGAAGAGAGAAATGACTTAAAGTTGAAATTGTTAACTAGTAGGGAAGCAAAAAAAGATTTAGAATACCCTCAGACATTTCATATTGAAAAGAGAGGAGAACCTGTTTGGGAATAAACACAAAACATGTAGCCAAACTTTTATCCAATAAGGAGATTGATCAGTCAGCCACCTAAAGACAAGCCAAGGCGCATTGCGCGAGGCACTGGAAAAAGGACCTTGAAGGAAATTCACAAAATGTCAGGACTACCCTCCTATCACAGACCCAGAATGTAGGATCCCACTGAGCACTGGGCCACCACATGGAACCTGTGCTGGTGAAATGGCTATTGGAGCCATGGGGTCAGGATTCCCACACTGGGAGATGCACAAGCATTTGATTTCAGCCTGGGGCAGCCTCAAGCATGGGGTCAAGGGATAACACTGCTGTGGAGGTGGAAACCACAGAGAATGACCTCAGAGGAAGGAGACAAGCACAGAGCTGCCATGGGGACAGGGTCACCCTCAGCCTTTCGGGTTCAAACCCTACATGGCAAAGCAGTGGTTGTGCCACTCAGTGTAGGATCCTCTATTTCCATGTGTCCATAATGTGGGACTAACGCCCTAATCGGTCTGGAAATTAAGATTGCAAGCCCAGGCTGGTGAGATAGCTCAGTGGCATAAGCACCTGCCTGGCAAGCATGAGGTCCTGAGTTCGACTCCCATTACCCACATATGTAAAAAGGGTCAGTGATATCGCTGGTGCCTGCTGGTGCCTGAGGTCCTGAGTTCGACCCCCCGTACCCACAAAAAAAAAAAAAAAAAAAAAAAAAAGATTGCAAGCCTAGAGCCTGTAGCCAGGAAAATTAGCCTCCAGGATTGAGGTTTAAGGCACTTTTTCTGTTGCATTGCGTCTTGCTTGAGACCTATTACTCCTTGTCTCTTTCATAGTTGTCCCTTTTGAAATCATGGTGTTTTGGAAGCACATGACTTTTGCTCTCACAGGTTAAGAGCTGGAGAGCTATTAGCCTCTGAATAGTTTGCACTTTGAGTCTTACCCTTATCTGAATTAGATGATATTTATGTAGGACTCTTGATTTTAGACTCTTTAGTTGATGCATAAGTGAGGTAAGACATTTGGGGTTATTGAGAAGGAATTAATCTATTTTTCATGGAAGATGGACATGCATTTCTGGGGAGGCACAGATGAAATTCTATAGCCTGAATGTGTCCTCCTAAAATTCATATGTTGAAATTCTCACCTCCAAGCTGAAAGTAGGAGGTGGGACCTTGATAACGAAGGTATGAGGATGGCACCCTCATGGTGGGGATTAAAGCCATTTTAAAAAAGACCCCAGAGAGATTTTTTTTCCTCTTCTCCTCTTCATGAGCAATAAGGAAACATGAACCAGAAAGCAGGCCCTCATCGGACACTGAATCTGTAGGCATCTTGACTTGGATTCCCAGCCTCACAACAGTGACAATTAAATTCCAGTTGCTTACAATGCACCCAGGCAATGGTGGATTGTTCCAGCAGTCTCAGCACATTAGGACACCAACTCTAATTTATAGAGTCTGAGAAAATAAGTTGATTCATTTTTGGTAGGGCTACAGGGAAGTAGCACCCTTGGGGAAAAGTAAGTTCCACTTTAAGTCAGGCTGTAGGAAATGTTAGAGGAGATCGTTAGCTATGAATACATACTTCTAGAGGGTAGGCATGCAGAAGGCAACAGCAAGGGAGGTTCGGCAGTGTGAAGACACGCAGTGAAGGCAGCGGAGCTTCAACAGCTCATAATTTGGATGATGATCAAGTAAAATGTACAAGTAAGAACGGGGAGACATAGTCCTGCACTAGGTCAGACTTTAAAGTATTTGAACATTGGCAAGGATGATTTAAAGTGGGCTTGGGTGGTCTAAACTTGTACTACAAAACCATAAAGTCACCTATTAACTGGATATCAGTGTGATCCCAGACACCTGGTATAATTGTTTCCTCCTGTCTCGCAGAGGATTGCTCTGAGTTTGGGTATGGGTGTCAATAATCTGTGTGGAGTGTCACCAGTGATCAAAGGCAGGCCTTAAGGCATTATCAAAGACGGAAATAGGTAAAGTAGTACAAGTTTAATTGATAAAGTTTTGGTGATGTTAAAATTTTTTCAATTTTATTAGTACATGTTTGCAATTCATGCAGTTTACACTCATCTTGAGAGTGGTTACATGTACATGTTACAACTTGTTTCTTTAGTCTCCTCTCCTGGTCTCCCCATCCCCATTCCTCCTTGGGTCCCCCTATCTGCTTTTTTATACTTGCTGATATTATTTGCCTTAGTTCATGTTATGGCATATAGTGTTTACATTAATTGGGATTATTAGATTCCTGTATGTGGCACATCTTTATTTCTCTCACTTCCCCTTCTTCTGCTCTTCACCCCACTCTTGTTCCCTAACTTCCCTATTGCAAGAGATCCATCCCCTTGTCACTTTTTATCCATCTTTTATCATTTTCCTTTTTTGTACTTTGCCTCACTTAAATGGCTACAGAACACCCAGGATTTGGAGGTAGATTTATTTACATCGACAGGCATTGAATGGAATCATTCCCAAAATATCAGCCCTTGAAGTCCCAGGGAGGAAGGTTTTTATGAGGTTCAAATGGGAAGTACAGAGGCAGAGTACTTGGCTGTCTTTGATTAGTTCTTAAAATATGCATGATAGTGACCAACTATGCATCATGGTGACCAGTCCTTTCTAAGAGATAGAAGCAATCAGAACTGTTACCTGGGCAACTAACAGAAACTGAAGTATGCTGGCTGGGTGGGGGGCATTTTCTGCTACAAAATGAGATACCACACAGTATTTAATTTGGTGTGTCTGGTTTATTTCATGCAACATTATATTTTCCAGATGCACCCATTTTCCTACAAATGTCTGAAATCTGCCAATCTTTATAACCAAGTAGTATTCCATTATATATAAATACCACACTTTCTTTTACCAATCATCTGATAATGGGTGTTCAGGCAGCTTCCAGTATTTAGCTATTATGAACTGTGGTGCTATAAATGTTGTTATGCATGTATTCCCATAGTACAATACAACTTTTTGTGGGGAAGATACCTAGCAGGGGGATAGTTTAGTCATATGGAATTTCTAATTTCAGTTATTGAGAAAACTCCAAACTGCTTTCCATACGGTTGTAGTAGTTTACATTCCCTCCAACAATGCAGGAGGGTTCCTTTTTCACCACAGCCCCACCAGCAGTTTTTATTGTTTGATTTCTTAATAACTACCATTTGTGCCTGAGCGTGGTGATGTCTTACATGTACTGACTTACATTTCTTTTTTCTTTTTCTTTTTTTTTTTCCTGTGGGTACCAGGGGTTGACCTCAGGACCTTGCACGCCAGCAGGCACCGTGCCACTGAACGATATCACCGGCCCTTTTATCGTATGTGGGTTCCGGGAGTTGAACTCAGGACCTCTTCCTTTCCTATCACATTATTGTTTTTATTTCTTTCTTATGTCTAATTGTTCTTGCCAATGTTCCCATAACTATATTTAATAGGACATTATTGTCCTGTTACTGAATTTAGAGTGAAAGTGTTTAGTTTTTGACCATTTAGTGTGATGTTGGCTGTTGATTTGTCATAGACGGCTTTTATCAGATTGAATTAAAGACCATCTATTCCAATTTTCTGCAGGGCTTTTATCATGAATGGGTTTTGGACTTTGTTAAATGCATTTTCTGCATCTGTTGAGATGATCATGTGATTTTTGTCCTTCGCTCTGTGGATATGATTTATTACATTTATTGATTTGCATATGTTAAAGTATCCCTGCATGCCTGGAATGAATCCTACTTGGTCATGGTGTACAATCTTGATGATTTGCTGCATTTTGTTTGCCAGTATCTTGTTGAGGATGTTTGCATCTATGTTCATTAGGGAGACTGGCCTGTAGTTCACTTTTTTGTTGGATCCTTCTCTGGTTTTGTATCAGGGCAATACTTGATTCCAGGAATGAGTTTGGGAGTATTGCTTCCCTTTCTATTTCATTGAAGAGTTTGAGAAGCAATGGCATTATATTCTCTCTAGGTTTCTTGTAGAACTCAGCTGTGTATCTATCAGGACCTGGCCTTTTCTTTGTTGGTAGGTTTTTAATTACATTTTCAATTTCATTGACTGATTTTGAGTTATTTATTTATTTATTTATTTATTTTGTGGGTACCAGGGGGTCGACCTCAGAACCTCGGGCACCAGCAGGCGCCCGTGCCACTGAGCGATATCACCGGCCCCTTTTTCGTATGTGGGTTCCGGGAGTCGAACTCGGGCCTTCGCGCTTGCCGGGCAGGCGCTTAAGCCGCTGAGCCATCTCACCGGCCCAGTTATTTAGAATTTTTATATCTTCTTGATTCAGCTCTGGTAGTTCATATGTGTCTAGGATTCTGACCATTTCATCTGTATTTTCCATTTTTTCAGAATAAAGGTTCTCGAAGTAGGTATTGATGATCTTCTGGATTTCAGCAGGATCCATCGTGATTTCACCCTTTCTGTTCCTAATTGCATGAATTTTCTTTCCTTTTTTTGATAAGATTGGCTGAGTGTTTATTAATTTTATTTAATATTTCAAATAATCAACTCTTTGATTCATTGATTCTTTGTATTCTTTTCTTACTCTCAGTTGCAGTAATTTCTGCTTTGATCTTTATAATTTCCCCCCTCATATGAGCTTTTGGCTTGACTTCTTCTTTTCCTAAAAGTTCGAGATTCAATATTAGGGTGTTTATTTGAGCTCATTGTGTCTCCCTGATGTGGGTATTTACCATTATAAATTTCCCACTTAGGACAGCTTTCATTGCATCCCATAAGTTCCAGTATGAGCATTATCATTTAGTTGTAGATAATATTTAATTTCTTATTGAATTTCATGTGTGACCCGTTTGTTGTTCATTTGTTGTTCAGTAGGATGCTATTTAATTTCTATGTGTTTATGTATTTTTTATGGTTTTTTTCACTGTTGATTTCCAATTTCTTTGCACTGTGGTCAAATAATATGCATGGGATAATTTAAATTCCTTTGTATTTACTTAAGCATGTTCTATGGACTAGTATGTGGTCTATTTTGGAGAATGTCCCATATGCAGCTGAGAAGAATGTTTACTCTGACGTTGTGGGTTGGAACACTCATAGACATCTATTAAGTCCATCTGTTCACAGGTTTGGTTCAGTTCTGATATTTCTTTATTGATTTTTTTGTCTAGTTTATCTATCTATTTGTAACAAAGTTGTGTTTAGCTCCCCCATTACAATCGTGTTAGTGTTTGATTTTTCATGTCTATTAATAATTGTCTTATATAGATGTGTTCTTCCATAGTCAGTGCATACGTATTTATGATCAATATCTCTCCTTGAGGTTTTCCCTTAACAAGAATATAATGACCTTCTTTTACCTCTTTTGACCTGTCTTTGCTTGAAGTTCACATTATCTGCAAATAGAATAACTATCCCTTCTTTTTTCTGGGTTCCTGTTGCATGGAAGTTTGTTTTCCATCTTTTGACTTTCAGTCTATGAATTTCTTTTTGAGTTAATGTGTTTCTTGTACGCAGCATATTGTTTGATCTTGTGTCTTGATCCATTCTGCCAGTCTATTTCTTTTGATTGGTGAATTGAGGCTTTTTACATTGATAGTTATAACTGACATGTGTTGTCTTATCCTTGTCATATTATTATTTCCTGTTGCTTCCTTATCTTTCTGCTCTGTTTAATTGCTTGCCATGCCTATTGGCTTCTTTCTGTTGGAGTTCTTGGATTTGTGCACCTTGTTATCTCTCTCTACAGTATCATTCAGAACACATTGTAGAGCTGCTTCGGTGGTCATGAATTTCTTCAGTTGTTCTTTGTCATAGTAGTATCTTATTCCGCCATTAATCCTGAAAAAACATTTTTGCAGAGTTTATCAATCTGTGCTGGAAGTTATTTTCTTTCAGTAATTTGAATACTTCACTCCAAGCTCTACTTGACTTAGGGGTTTATGTTGAGAAGTCTGCTGTAGTTCTGATGGGCTATCCTTCATAGGTGATTTGTTTCTTTCCCCTAACAGCATTTTTTTTTTTTTTGTGGGTACTGGGGGTCGACCTCAGGACCTCGCGCGCCAGCAGGCGCCCGTGCTGCTGAGCGATATCACTGGTCCATTTTTCGTATGTGGGATCTGGGAGTCGAACTCAGGCCCTTGCACTTGCCAGGCAGGCGCTTACACCTCTGAGCCATCTCACCAGCCCTCCCCTAACAGCTTTTAATATTCTGTTCTTGTGCTGAATTTCTGAAATCTTGATTATTATATGCCTTCGTGTACATTTATTTTGGTCATGATTAATTGGAGTTCTATATGCCTCACTTATCTGTATGTTAAATTCTTTTTCCATACTTGGGAAATTTTCTGCCATTACTTCTGTGAACAGCTTATTTATGTCATTTGTGCTGGCTCCTGCTTTTTCATTGACTCCAATCAATCTTATATTCTTCTTATTTGTATCATCTTGCAGCTGTTGGATTGTTTCCTCATGTTCCCTTGTTTTTTTTGTGATTGCTAGCCACAATCCTGTCTTCTAGGTCTAAAATTCTGTCCTCTCTTTCAGTTATGCAATTTTACAAACTTTGAATGGAATTTTTAATTTCCTGGGTTTCCATTTGAATCTGCTTCATGGGTTCCATTTCTTTCTTATGTTGGACATTCATGTTTCCACCATTTTCCTATGCTTCTCTACTGTTTTATCTATGTCTTCTCTAGACTTTCTGAGTAAGTCTTTCATCATGGTCTTCTCTTTTTTTTTACCTGGGAGATTATTTCTGATCTGATTTCCTCTATAGTGTTGTGCACCTGTTTTTGAACATCTGCTTTTATCATTTTAGAAATTTCAGATGGGTGGCCTCCATTTTCTTCTACCTTGTTTCCTTTTGGACTTGTCCTGGGTGGGCTTGAAGTCTGGGGTTGGGTTTTGCTTCTGTGTCTTGTCATTTTCTATTTTTTAAATTTATTTTTCTTTTTTCTGTATTGATGCCTGCATATTTCTTACAGTAGGTAGCTTCATCACTAGTATTGAAGCCTCCCTAGGAAACGTTTGTTCTTTAGATGGGTCTTCTATGTGTTGCAGTTTCTTGGTTTTTGGGTCTTTCCCAAGACCCTACATTCCCGGTTTATTACGGATGAGATGTTGCCATCTATTTGGCTCAGCCCCCAGTCCTCTGGTACTGGACTATTGTAATGGTTATGATCCCAGGCAATCACAGTATTTTTATAAAAGGGAGAACAACTGATTACAAGTATGACATCCTGCTTAAAGTATTACAATTGCAATAATAATAACATCAAGCATAGCCTAGAATCTTACAAACTGTGGTAACTGTTGAATTGGTATCTTTAACCATAGGGCCAAGATCTACAGTTATATAACAAAACCCAACATAAATCAGAAACTTGTGTGCAGTGTGGAAATTTAAGAGGTATGGGGGACAAAACAGAGAGATCAAGAGAAATACAGTCGAAGAAAGGCTAGAGGACAAAGGATGATCATACAAGTTTTGGGAAGCCAGAAAAGAGGGCAGAAGAGAAAGAATTAAGTATAAAGCAAAAGATTATTGAAGTGAATCAGAAAGGTTAGGAACAATGTTCACTCACGTGAAGATGTCCTAAGATCAAAATAGATAGTTGAGGAGAGAGAGAAAGAAGATGAATAGAATAGAACAAAATTATATGTATAAACCTAAAAAAGAAAGGAAAGAAAAAACCAAATAAACAAAACAAAACAACAACAACAAAAACCCAACTCAACAAAAAAAGGGAAACAATACACACAGAGAAAAAAATAAAATTCCTGTTTTCCACTGTTCTGTGGAGTGTCCAGATCAGCATGCCACCAATTCTGCAATAGGATTCATGCTGGATTGGCCGATCTTGGCCTCTGGATGTGGGGGCTGTGGCCAGTCTTTAACTAGCAGCTTTCTGGATGGTCTGCCCACTACTCCCTACCCTCTTTGTCCCAGAATTTCTCTCCTGGTTGCTGTGGCACCCTGAAACAGAGACAGCCCAAGGTTGCTCCAAGCCCTGTGTACAGTTGGCCCCTCCCGGACTTTCTACAGCCTGCTCTGTTCCACACCACTGGCTCCTCTCACACTCTGCCCTCCTCGTCCCATGCTGGTGGTTGGAAGTCAGAGTGAGTACTGTCGTCCTGGCCCAAGACTGCTTCCACTGTTTGTCACAGGGTGGAGGAGAGCTTGTTTCCGACTCCTTGTCCCCACACTGCAGGTCACAGATTGGGAAGGTGGGGAAGTCGCTGACTTCCTGGTCCAAAATTGTTTGTGTTGCTGGTAGCTGGTCGCAGGGCAGGGAAGTGCTTGTCCTGGCTGTGGTGGGATAGTCCAAGTCCCTCTCTTGTGCACTGTGTATGCCAGTAAAATTTGCTACCCTCTGCAGGAAATCAAAAGAGGTGAGGGGCCTTATATTCTAGGTCTATCCTGTGTGGATTGAGTTTTCCACACCTTTGCCATCTCTGTGTTTTTTGGAGAACTTCCTGGGAATGGCAGTTCCTGCTCTGATCATGATCCCAATCCCACCAGTGGGAAAAACAAGGGCAGCCCTGTGGTCTGGTTCACCTTTTTATAAAGTCCTGTGCCTATGCTTTGTTTGATCTACAAGTCTCTAATTTCAGAATAACTTTGGTATCAGGATGTATGCCCTTCCTTTCTTCCAATTACCTGTGTTTTTAGTTGATTTCCTCTGAAAAACTCCAGTGCGAGTCCCCCTTTATTCAGCCATGTTGAATCCCACTTGTATCATCTTTTTGATAACGTGCTGCATTCTATTTGATAATATTTTGTTGGGGACTTTTGCATCTATGTTCATTAAAGAGATTGGTGTGTAGTTCTCTTTTTTAGTTGGATCTTTATCTGGCTTTAGGATCAAGGTGATACTGTCTTCCATAAATGGATTTGGGAACACTACAACACTTTAAATTTCTTTGAAGAGCTTGAGAAGTATTGGTAATATAACAGCATTAAGGGTTTGGTAAAATTCAGCAATGAATCCATCAGGTCCCGGGCTTTTTCTTGGTAGATTCTTTATCACTGAGTCAATTTCATTGCTTGTAATTGGGTTGTTAAGTGTACTTATGTCTTTTTGGATTAGTTTTGCTAGTCTTAACTTGTCTAGGAATCTGTTCATTTTTTTCAAAATTTGCTAATTTTTTGGAATATAATTTTTCAAAGTTGTTACTATCTTCTGGATTTTGAGAATATCTGTTGTGATTTCATCTTTTTTCATTTCTAATTTCTTTTATGTGAGTTTTTTCTCTCTCTTGGTGAATCTTGCTAAGGGCTTACCTATTTTATTTATTCTTTCAAAGAACTAGCTCTTTGATTCATTGATTCTTTTAGTCTCAATTTCTTTGATTTCTCCTCTCATCTTTATAATTTCCCTCCTTAATTTCAGTTTTGGGCTGGTTTGTTGTTGTTTCTCAAGTATCTTAAGATTTCTCATGAGGTTATTTATTTGGGCTTGCTCTGTTTTCCTAATGTGAGCATTTGATTGTGATAAGTTTTCCTCTCAGGACTACTTTCACAGTGTCCCAGAGGTTTTGTTGAGTTGTACATTTATTGTCATTAACTTCCAAAAATTTTTAAATTTCTTCTTTGATTTCTTCTGTGATCTATTGGTTGTTTAGGAGTATGTGGCTAATTTTCCAGGAGCTTTTGCCTTTTCTGAAATTTCTTCTGTCATCGATTTCTATTTTCATTGCACAGTGGTCAGATAGTATGCATGAGGTGATTTCGATTCTTTTACATTTATTTAAGCAGGCCTTGTGGACTACTATGTGATACATTTTGGAAAAAGTACCATGTGCTGCTGAAAATAATGTATTCTCTGTTGTAGAAGCGTGGAATATTCTGCAATATCCATTAAGTCCATATATTCAAGGGTGTGGTTCAGCTCTGAAATTTCTTTTTTTTTTGTTTTTTAATTGATCTCTTTGTGAAATTGGGGTGTTAAAATCCCCTATATGATTGTATTAATGTTTATTTGACCTTTTAATTTCAGCAGTTTTTGTTTTATGAAACAGGTGCTCTAGTATTTGGTGTATATATGTTTATCAGTGTTATCTCTTCTTAGTTGATTGTACATTTAACTAGTATGTACTGACTTTCTTTGTCTCTTCTAAACAGTTTTAACTTTATGCTTATAATGTCTGATATTAGAATTGTTACTCTTGCTTGTTTTTCAAGTACCAGTGCATGAAATGTTGTCTGCCATCCTTTAATTTTTAGCCCATGAATATCTTTTTAGATTAGATGAGTTTCTTGAATGTGACAGATGGTTGAATTCTGTTTATTGATCCAGTCTGTCAGTCTGTCTTTTGTTTGGAGAGTTGAGGCTATTAACATTTTGAGATATTACTGAGATGTGTTGATTATTTTCTATCATTTCCTTCTTTATCTGTTGGTGTATTTTTTTTTTTCTTTTCCTGATTTTTTTGTTGCTGTTTATCTATTCACCACACTAGTTTCTTCTGTGTTTTTAGATGGGTCTAATTGGTTGTTTCTCTCAAAAATGTTCTTGAGTATTTTCTCTAGAGCTGCTTTAGCACTCATATATCTTCTGAGGTTCTCTTTTTTATGGAAGTGCCTTATTACTGCATCTATTTTGGAGGATAGCTTTTCTGGGTGAAATAACTTGGGTTGGAATTTGTTTGCTCTTAGGGCTTGAAATACTTCACTACAAACTCTTCTGGTCTTCAGAGTTTTGCTGGAAAGTCTGCTGTGATTCTTAATGGTTTACTTTTATATGTGATTTTTAAAATGTTTTCTGGCTGCCTTTGGAATTCTGATTTATTTTTGCTGAATATTTGTGAATTTAATGAGGATATGCCTTGGTGAACTTCTTTCATCATAATCGCTTGGTATTCTATAATCATCACTTACTTGTAGTTTAAAATCTTTTCTTACATTTTGAAGTTTTTCTTCCATAACTTTTGTAAGCATGTTAGTAACTCCATCTAAGCAATCTTCTAGATTTTCTCTAACTCCAGTTAGGCTTATACTGGTCTTAATGTCATCTAGTAGCTACAGGATAGTCTCCTTTTGTTCTCTCTCTCCTTCTCTCTTTCTCTTTGGCTTCTTTGAGCTCTTTTTTGTAATTCACTCTTTAGTCCTCAAGATCAGACACTGTGTCTTCACAATAGTCATTTCTGCAATATATGAATTTTATACTTTTTTTTTTACTTCAGGTGTTTGATGTTTTCTCAAGGATTCCATATCCTTGTTGAGTCTGTTGTTCAAGTTTTGAACTGTTTTGGTTAGTTTGTCCAGTTTTTTACCTATTTCCCTGAAATTCACCATGGCCATATTGAGTATAATTGCTATAAATTTTGGTTCATTTCCTCTTTGAACTCATCTATTTTCTTCATCTCTTCTAAGAACTTTTTTATAGATTTCTGCTATCTGTTGTTTTCTTCTACATTTGTTACCCCTTGCTCTACCTTGAGGGAGTTAGGGGGGTTCAGAGATCTATTTCCTTGTTTCCCCATTTTCCTACTTATCTGTGTTTATCTTGTTTTTTTTTAAATTATATGTGGCCCCCTCCTTTTACTCCTCCTTTTTCTTGAGAGGGTTACTGCAGGTTGGGGACTAGAATAGTGAGGAGAATTTGTGGCTTATATGGAGCTTTATAGTGGATGTTGCCTCCCCCATGAATAATTTTCTGCTTTGTATGCCAGCAATATAGTATTTACTCCCTCCGTGATTTACTTTAAGTGATTTCATCTCTGTCCCTATGATTTGCCAAAAGAATTGCTTCTGTTTATAACAGCATCCACAGATTCAATCTTACAACACTTCTATATGATAGTCCTTGCAGTTACTCCCTCCCCTGTTCTCTATACACACTATGAGTGTTTATTATTTTTGATTGCTCTGCAGTGAGGTAGGTGAGGTGGGGTGGGGAGAATGGGAGGTGTTTTGATGAGCAGTGTTAAGCACTAAGGGGGAAGTTTGAAAGTGAGACTAATGGTAGATGAGAAAAAAAGATTGATGTGCTGTAAGATTTTATTTTAGTGTTTTTTGTTCAGTTGAAGGGTTAGTATTCAGAGTTCTCAGAAGATTTTTTGTGGGGGCAAGGGTGAGATAGGAGAGAAAGAGGGTTCACTTAGTGGTTGAGGAAAGCTATGTGGTTATCAGAACTTGTAGGAAGGCCAGTAAGCTGGGTAAGGTATAGAACAGCCAAAGGTTTAGGATGGGGAGGATCAAGGAATTATACTAGTGAAGCTAAGAGTGACTGCAAGTGGGCTAAGTATGATGAATTTAAAAACTTGGGAGGAGGAGCTTACATGTTTGGAAAAATTAAAGACATATATTAATAATATTGTCTGGAGGGTTTGAGGTATAGAAACTAGATAAAGAGCTGAGACAAGGGAGAGAACCAAGACACCTATTAAATCAGAGTCAATGAAAGAACAAATACACAAGAGTAACGACCTAATATATACATGAAACCATAAAAGAACATAACACAACTCCACATTACTAAATAACTCAAGAAACATACAAACACTTAAAAGAGAACCCCGATGGGGACACAGTTTAAGTATTCTAATGAGACATTGCATATGATTCCCAAGTAGCTTCTTTGCTAAAGTCTGAGTCACACCCCGATTACTCCTCTGGTCCCTCTACTGGGGTTAAGTCAGACTCAGGACCTTTCTCTGCCAGGTTGCAGGCATTTTTGCAGAGTTTGATCCTGTCTGAGTTCTTGGGTTAGGAATTCTTGCTGTACCTCTCCCTGGGTGTGATGGTAGATTCAGCAAATAAGTTCACTGGCACTAAATTGTCCACGGAGTCAGGATTATTCCTATGTAATCAATTCAACTACAGCAGTAACAGGCTAATCTCTTACAGTGATATCAGGGCTACTTGAGAAATAACGTGCCATAAGATATTGTTTGGGTCTCCCATTAGTAGTGGGAACACGGTGCCAATCCCGTGTAAATCAGGCTGAAACTGGTGTCTGATCACAAGAACCAACTCCATGATCACCAGTACCTGCCTCTCAGCAGGATTCCCCCCAGTCTGCTCTCCAACTGCCAGTAATCTCCCTTGACTGTCCTTTCCTTGTCCACTCTGGGAACTTGGCAGTGTGAAGCCACCAGGAGGCTGCTCTTGGACTAAGGTTAAAACATCCAGCCCTTCCATGCAATGGCATCCCCACCAGTGCCTACTCTGTGCAAGTGTGTCCTGCGGCACTAGTGCTGCAGTCACTCACCAAATGTTGCCTCTGGAGGGTCTCGAGAATGAGATTCTTGCGCTCTTCCTGCTTTCATCAACTATATGATTCTCCTGGTCTCGATGCTGTTCTTGGAGAGCAGAGAAATTTCACTGTGGTGCCACGGTTTCTCCTCTGTGGCATGGGCCACCTGTTATGTATTGCTTAATTGTATTTTCTTCTCCTCTGTCAGTTCCCTCACTATTCCTGTGTACCCTCCCCTCACATCATTTCCTCTCCAACCCACTGTCCTCCAAATCCAAGACATTTTGTACTCTGCCATCTTGTCTCTATCTCCAAATTTTGCCATTTTAACAGCTAGAGCATTTGCTGGAGATGCAGGTAGAGCTATGAGTGGCTTCTCAGAATGGAGCAGCCATTCTCCAATGACCTGAAAAATGCACTGGTGGTGTTAGCATTTTACTGGTTATTCTTATCCAATTCTATAATGCCTGCTGAACTAAAGATTTAATCAATTATAGTAATAATGTGGCAAGCTCGACCACCTAGAAGAAAATTTCAACTTCATATATTTTTTTATAATGCAATTTACTGTTGCAGCAAACTTAATCAGAAAGTTAGGATAGCACTCAGCAATTTCATAATTAGAGTTTCATAAGACTCATTCAGACAAATAACATTTCAGCAGTGCTACTAAGGTCATTATCATCGTTCGTATATGTGTCTCCAAACGGACATATCTTTATTAGTCCTTAAGCTTTTCTTACTTTGTTAGTAACTTTGAGGCTTGTTATATAAAATTTGAGTGTGCATTATATGATAAACATTTTCTATGTGATAAAATATGCTCATTTTCTTGTGTAATTATTGCAATTATTATTAAGCTTCAAGGATTTTTGTCAATAACACTGACAGTGTGGAATTCAACTCATAATGTTATGAGGGGAGATTCAAGTTTGTTATTTCTTCTAAAATGTTGACAACTCATCTTTTTTTTTTGTGGGTACCGGGGGGTCGACCTCAGGACCTCGCGCGCCAGCAGGCGCCAGTGCCACTGAGTGATATCACCGGCCCCTTTTTCATATGTGGGTTCCGGGAGTCGAACTCGGGCCCTCGCGCTTGCCGGGCAGGCGCTTAAGCCACTGAGCCATCTAACGGGCCCGACAACTCATCTTAAGCAGTGTTTATATAATGAAATACTCTTTCCCCACTGGTAATTCATGGTTTTGTTTAATATTTATTAAATTCCTAGGTTCTGTATGTCATATATATGCTCAGTTTTGTTTTCTATACATTTTTCTAGTTCCTCACAGTTAATTATTCTAGCTTTAGGTGGAGGGGCTCCTCATTTTTGGTTGTCTTTGTGCAATTCTTTAAATCCCCCTTCCAGTTGAATTTTAGAATAGTTGGGGAAAGTCAAGAAAATATTCAGCTGAAAACTTCATTGCAATTGTATTAAACGTATGTAGTGATTTAGAAAGAGTTGCCATCCTTAGAGTATTCAGTATTTTAGAGACCATGAAATCTGTCTTTATGTTTTCAAGTCTTCTTTTATGGCTATCAATATAAGTTCGTACTTTTTCTCATAATGTGCCCCTCCTTCCAGTGACTTGCCAACACATATTTTGTTGTAATCTCTAATGGAAATAGGACTATTCTTAGAATATTTATTCTCCCAAGATTACAGATATAAATTTAGGAAAAAGTAGATTATTTCTTCCTGTGTTTACTAGAGGTCTGCAGGATGAATTAAACCATGTGTATATATATATATATTTTTTAATTGGTCTTTTTGACACAGGGTCTCACTATGCAGCTCAGGCTGGCCTTAAGCTCACTTTGTAGCCCAGACTGGTGTCAAACTTGCAATGATCCTCCTGCCTCAGCCTGCCAAGTGCTGGGATTACAGATGTGCACAACCACACTCGGCCATATGCACAAATATTAAAACACTGTACTGCAGAGTGTAATCCAGCAGTTCATTGGTTTTCAGCAGAAAGATTTTATGTTCTCTCTGTACCAGTGATCTCACGTTTTATAGAAATATACTGTGAAGTTAACAGGAATATGAAAACACCTTAGGGAGGAATGAAACATCACTCTGACCTTAATAGACATAATATGACCCCCTTGATGTGATAGTAATATATCTTTGCTTGGAGAAATGCCAAGGTACTATGATTGATTGTCTTAACAAATATGTAGAGACTGCATTCTCTTATGTATGAGTTCCTGGAATGAGGAACTGGGGACAAAGGGAAAGGGTCAAACAAGTTTGGAATGTAGACGCTATGGGCATAAAGGACAATCTACTGGGAAGACAATTTATCAGTTATGACACAGTGCATGATATTATCATCCAGGCTGCACAGAGTCCTTTAGGATTATAAGGACGGGAAGCATTACTTTTGATTAGAGAGAGACCGTACATATGTAGAGTCATCCCAGCTGGGATCCTAGGTTGAGTGGAAACATGGCAAGGTAGACCTATCATGAGTGTGATTTAGAAGTACGTGACACTGATATATTCATTTGCTGAGCAATTACTATGTGTTCCAGGCACAATTCTAGCTACTGAAGATACAACAGTGCTGCAAAAGCTGACAAAATCCAATCTGCTATTCAGCTTATATTCTGTAGGTGAAAGAAACTCATGTACGTCATATGATCCTGTGTAGTAAATAGACTCCAAAGAAAGAAAAGCAAGATAAAAGAGAACCCTAGAGTTCGTGTGAGTGTACAGCACTGTTGTAGACAGAATGGTCATTTGAGGACTCTGTACAGAGCAACGCAAGCCAACATCACGGAGCAGAGCATCAGTGGGGAGAAGGAGCATCAAGTGTAAGGCTGATGCAGGAACAAGCTTGGGGCGTATTCAGAGAACAGCAAAGAGATAGATGGAGCTTTTAGATTCATGGCACAGGCTTTAGGAGAAGTAGAAATGGAGTAAGAAAGGCCTTGCATTCCATGCCAAAGAGCTTTATTTTATTCTTGAGTTAATAGAAAGCATGACTTATTTTAAAGCTAAGTTCGCTGGAATCATGGCAGGCATTTTGGAAGATGATTGAGGACAAGAAAAGACTGGAGACAAGCAATCAAGTAGAGGATAGTGGCCATGGGATTGGAAAGAATGATGATGATTGGTGATGTCACGCCCTACCATTATACAAGAATGTAGTTCTGGGAGCAGGGATTATTCTGTATTTATTTCTATTTTATTTATTTCAATATACCCAAGCATGCACTATACAATATGGTACATCATAATTGCTCTATGAATATGTATTACATGAATACAAAATATGGTGGCTGACTAGAAGTTTTTGGGGAAAAATTAATAAGAACTATATCTGAGGAGATAAGAAAGATGACAAACGCTTTCTACTTGTGTGGCCAGGTGGAAGGTGATGCCGCCAGTTAAGGTAAGGAAATAACAGACTGGGGGAGGGATGGAGGGAGAGTTACACCTATTTTTTAAGTGAAATTGACTAGAAAGAATTCCAGTAATCTGTGGGCATTGTGTGACTCTACCGTACTCTACTCTCTATCACACCTCACTGAAAGATTTCTTTCTTCCCGGGCAGGGGAACTTTTAAGGTCTGGGATAAGTTTGTAATTGCTGAGCATGCTCTTGGGGAAGAGTGCAAGCAAGTGGAATAAGGAACATAAGTGGCAAGCTTATTAATGATGGGTAGAAAGGTGAGAAAGAAAAATAGGCATCTCTAAGATATTTGTTTTATCCTCATTTGATTTCAGAGAACATGTTTATCTATGAAATGCAGCCCTTGTATTCAAGCAAGGCTTCTCCCCCCAAAGGAACCCAACAGCTCACTTACATGTCAGAGTTAGTGTAAGGAAGACTTGATGCCAGTCATGTCATGTGGAAGCCTTCTCTTCTAATCTCTGAAAGCCTTTGGATCCCATAGATCCCCTCTCCAATTACCTTTACTTGGTGTTGCATTTATTGGGAGGTGAATTTTATACACTGAGCCTAGGAAATAATTTAACACTTTCCAGTTTGGGGTAGCATTCCCACTGAAGAGCACCTCAAATGTGAAAAGAGTGTACTTGCATTCTCACAACCCACTTTTGCTCTTTGAATTCTTTCTCTGTCAGATACTCTGTCCTTTGTTCCTTGGAGAAAGAATCTTTAGTGATTGCAGTTTTCAGCAGTAACAATAAGAGCTCACTCTTGGCAGTGAATTCTTGCTGTTCATCATTTTTGTAAATATTATACTGTTTTAACTTTTTTTTTTATGGATATGACAGTACGATAGGATTTGGAGGCAGAGGTTCTGGGGAAGGAGTACACCCAGAAGGACAGATGGCCATGAGGAAGCGAGACAGCATAGAGCCAGGGCAGCATAATGTCACTTGGCTGCCCATGAGGTTTTCCAGGTCAGTGACTCAGGCAAGCAGCTTTTACCAAAACCCTGAGAATGCACTGCCTCCTCAAGTCTCTCCTCAGCTCCAAAGACTCCCAGGGGTTAGCAAATTTTCCCCAAACGATTCATCTACTTGTCTGTACTCAATGAAAGTTCAGTCGTCAAATGTGAGTAATGAGAATGATCAAGACAGAACCAAGCATCCTCAACACACGTTCTCAAATGATAGTCACTCACATCTCAGTTGCCTACCATCAGGACAAGATAAAATGATGGTGAGTAGATCAAACAGCTCTCACATGATGATTGCAGAAAGAACGAGTCAGGCAGAAGAGAAATCCTGCAATAAAGGGCAACGTATTAGAAAAACACATGTACAAAAAAGAGTGCCAATTCGGAAAGCACCTAAACCCATTGTAGATCCAGCACCCCTAAGGAAAAGAACAGCTCTTATTAACCCTGCATATACAGTTTGAAAGTCACGAGTTCCCAACAGTGTCCATACACGGCCATATAGGGACAGGGTGATTCACTTACTGGCGTTAAATGACGACAGTGAATCTGAACTGCTTATTCAACTGCAGAGAGATGGTATCAAAGAAAATGATGAAAATTCCTTTGGAAATATTCTGCATGAGGTAGCCAATTTGAATTGCCAAAGTTTTTCATATTCCTTAAGGGATTGTGCTTTCACAGACATCCAGAGAGACTGGCCAGGATATAATGATATAGAGAGGCAGACATTGGACTTGGTGCTTTCCAACAAAGTGGGTCCGTTTCCTAACGCAGAATCATCTCCGGATTCTAGTACAGATATCACATCCTCTCCTGAGGATCAACTTTTCAATTCAGTTGGTATTGATGATTTCATGATAAGAGAAGTTAGTATATCTCACTTGAGAACTATAATACAGTCAATATCACATAGCCACTTAAAACAATAACACTGAAAACTATACACATACTACCAAAGATTTTCTTCCACCACTAACTCCAATCTACCTGCCCACTTCATATCCTCCCTTGCCTATAAATTCCAACTACAATTCTTGTAGGGCTCAAAAAAGTCCTGGGACTCAAGACCCGTATATTTACATTATCATTCAAGGCAGTAGCCTCTTTAAGAGTCAGCCAAATAAACATATTTCTTCAGAAATGTCAGCCTCTCTTTCATTCCAAAACAAGAATCTGAAGACGGTGGAGAGAAAATATTTGTGGTCTGAAGAGAAGTTCAAATATAAATTTACAGAACATAAAGCAAATAGACAAAATTATAATAGTGACATGATGGAGACTCAGATGGAAGACTCTGACAGACAAGAGGAATGGGCAAAGACAAACTCAAGCAAAAACTTCCAACAAGGTGAAGTTGCCTCTGAGAAGACTCTTTCATAATCTGTGTTTCCAGATTATTTTAGTAAATACTTCATGATACTTTCCTCTGAGCAGCGTCATCATTATGACGAGGAATTTAGAGCAAATTATAATGAATACCATACCCTGCATTGCAAGATACTGAATTTGGCTAGACCAATTAATGACCTAGAATTGAAAAGGAATCTCGTTTTTCCTGGCTCAAAAGAATAACAGGATATTACTGGAAAACTCTCAGTAGAATATCACAAGATAGAGCAAACTAATCCCAAATGGTCTGAAGAATATTATAGATGTTCATATCTTTATAACAAGCTGGGTCACATAAAAAATTTAATCAAAGCTTTTGACCAGAGCAAGTAAAGCCATCACAATAAAACAGCTCATGCTTGGACCAAAAGAAACTTAAGCTTACTTCCTTAAAATTCCCAAGAACTTGCTCTAAGTTTCTAAAGGGATGAAGCTGGGTGGCCTTTGGAAATTTTCAGCATTATTTTAAAATGTAATTTAAATGTTTTTTTCTATACGTTTATTTTAATTTTCATTTAACTTTTGTTTATTTTTATTTTAATAGTTTTCATTTATTTGATTTTATTGTTTTTCATTTATCTTAATTTTCACTTAACTTTTATGTTTATTATTTTTCAGTTATTTGATCCTCCTTTTCTGCACTTTTGAAGTGGCTTTATTTGGTCCCTTTTCCTCCAGCATTTGTGTTTTCCTTTTTCAGAATATCAAGGACCCAGTATCTATGAAATAAAACTGCACTTTTTAAAAATAAAGAACTCTATTGAGCAAGATGAAATGGTTTGGATAAAGATCTTCTTTTCTGAGTATTTGTAATGTAAACTCTTTCTTAAAACATAAAAGTTGACAAATTTACATAAACTATTATGGATTGAAGCTGTCACCTGTTTATGTCTTAGATCACAAGTTATATAATCAAACATAGCACAGATTTTGAACAGTCATTTAGATCATGTTGCCATTAGAATGGGAACTATTGCATTTCCACATCTGGGTTCTTAAATGTTTTCCAAAATTTGTTGTCAATGGTAAATATTTGTCTACACCATGTAAACGACAATGGGAACATCTATGAAAAGAACAATTTGTATACACTGAGAAACCTAACATAACATTAAGATGATCACTTCTGAACTCATCACTTAACTTAGGAATTAAAATACTTGCAGTAACTTTGATGCTCTCTTTGTGCTGCTCTCCTCTACCCTATTCTTCTGCACACCCTGTAGTGGTGAACATTTCTCAATTTTAATTTATTTGCTTATTTATTTTTATTTTTAATTTTTTTTCTATATTGGGGATTGAACCCAGGGCCTTTGCACTGAGCTACATCCCCAGCCATTTTAACTTTTATTTTTGTTCCTCTGCTTTTCTGTATTTTGGTTTTAGTTTTATTTAATTTTATTAGTACATATTTGCTGTGTATAATTATTACATTTACTATAGAGAGTTGGTTTGTGTACCTACATCTTCATTCTTTTTCATCCCCCTTCCCTCCCATTTCTACCCTCTCCCAGAGTCTCTTGGTCCCCTACCCTTTCTAAAAGATCTATCACCTTGTTGTCTATTTTTTTTATTTTGCTCTTTAATTTATTTATAGTTTGCATTTCTTATATAGGAGAGACCATTCAACACTTCACATTTTTGTTTGTTTGTTTGTTTTGTGGGTACCGGGGGTCGAACTCAGGACCTTGTGCTTGCCAGGCAGGCGCTTATGCCGCTGAGCTATCTCACCGGCTCAACATTTAACATTTTGTGCCTGATTTATTTTACTTAACATTATGATTTCAAGGTATATCTCCTTTCCTACTAATGGTTCAAATGTTTCCTTTCTTTATGGCTGAGAAATGAATACCACATTTTTCTTTTTCCATTAATCTATTGATTAACATACAGGCCACTTCCATGACTTAGCTATTATGAGTTGTGCTGCTATTAATACGGGTAGGCATGTGTCACTGCAATATGATGTCTTTACTCTTTCAGGATGATACCTAGCAGGGGAATAGCTGGTCCAGAGGAATTTTAGTTTTTGTAATTTGAGAAACTTCTATACTGATTTCTATAGTGATTTTAACAGTATACCAGCAACATAGAAGTGTTCCTTATTTCTGGAGACTCATCAGCATTTGTTGTTTGACTTTTTGATGACAACCATTCTTTTTGGAGTAATATGAAATCGGTGCTATTTTAATTTGCATTTCCCTAATTTCAGAGATGTTGAACCTGTTTTTGCAGTATTTATTGGCCATTTGTACATCTTCTGAGAAGTGTCTATTCATCTCAGTTGCCCATTTTTTGACTAGGCCATTTATTTGAGATGATAAATTTTCTGAGTTCTTTATCTATTCTAGATATTAATCCTCTGTCTGAGGTGTACCTGGCAAATTTTTCCTATGCTGTAGGTTGTCTCTTTACTCTGTTGTTTCCTTGGTTGTGCAGAAGGTTTTTTTTTTAATTTGATACAATGTCATTTGCTGATTCTTGATGTTACTTCTGCAATTGGTGCTTTGTTCAGCAAGTCCTTGCCTCTGCCTACATCTTCATGAGTTTTACCTATTTTATTTTCCTATAGATTAAGTGTTTCTGTTTTAATATTTAGATCTTTTTCCATTTTGATTTTATTTTAGTATGTAACTACAGATATGGCTCTAGATTCAATCCTCTGTATGTGGGTGGCCAATTTCACCAACACCATTTATTAAAGAGGCTATCTTCATTCCAGTATATGTTTTTGGTCCCCTTTGCAAAGATCAGATGGCTGAATATGCCTGGGGTTGTTTTTACATCCTTTATTCTCTTCTGTTGATCTGAATGTGTGTTTTTCTGCCAGTGTCATGCTGCTTCTTTCACTATAGCTTTGTAATTTAACTTGAACTCTGGGACTGTGATATCTACTGCTTTGCTCTTCTTGCCCAGGATTGCTTTTGCTCTTTGAAGTCTCTTGTGGTTCCACACAAATTTGGATTTATTTTCTAGTTTTCTGAGGAATGCTTTTGGTATTTTGATTAGGATTGCATTAATTCTATGTATCAGCTTTGGTAGCATGGTCACACTGACAATATTGGTTCTGCCTATCCAGAGATGGGGTATATCTTACCATTTCCTGATGTCTTCTTCAATCTCCTTTGTCAGAGGACAATAGCTTTCTTTATGCTTGTCTTTTATTTCCTTGGTTAGGTTAATTCCTCAATATTTAATGTTTAAGCTATTATTTTCCTAATTTGTTTCTCAGTAGATTCATTGTTGGTGTGCAAGAACACTATTGATTTTTGCATGTTGATTTTGTATCCTGATACATTTCTGAATTGCTTTTCTGTTTTACTATTTCTTTATTTTGAAGTATCCCTAAATAGTATATCATTAGATCTTTAATCTTTATGAAAATGCTGTCGTAATATATATAGTCATCAGCAACTTTTTCCAATCAATCTTTTGCTTGTAGGATAAATTTATGATGGTGTGTATTCTTGTTTCTTATTCATTTCCTCTTACGTGTGCAACCTCAGCATGATTTAGTTATCCATTCTCTAGTTGGAGATTGAGTTTTTTCATTATTTTGTTATTACAATGTATCTGCGAATATTTTCTGACTTATAATCCCATACATTGTGCTGTTATTTCCACGTTTTCTTTAAAATTCCTTTTAAAATCCCCATGAGACATTATTATTATTATTTTGCATTGTCAACCTTTATTTAGATTTAAATGTGTTCCCCGTTGCCTTTCACACCTTCTGGCATTTTCTTATTTCTTCCTGAGATAATTCTCCTTCTTCTTGAAAACCTTCATTTATTCTTTTATATAGATCTGATGGCAGTGAAACTCTTGATTTCATTTATTTTTTAATATGCGGGTTCCGGGAGTCGAACTCAGGACCTCGCCCTTGCCAGGCAGGTGCTTATGCCACTGAGCTATCTCACCGGCCCAGACATTGCTTTTTTAGTATACATATGATTTTAATTGATCTTTTGGAGGACATGTTAACTAGATATAAAGTTCTAAGTTGATGGCTAGTGTAAGAACATATTTCCATTTTGGTTTCCTCATTTTTGTTAGATAATTAGATGTTGATCTCATTGTTCTACCTTTGATTGTAATGTCTTTCGTTTGTTTGTTTTTTCTGTATCTGTTTTAGAGTTTCTTCCTTGTGTTTCACTTTTGGTAGTGCTAGTAAGATTGCTGGCTGTGATTTTTGTTATTTATTATGCTTGGGATGCAGAGTGTTTCTTGAAACTAATTTAAAGCAGTCATTAGCCTTGGAAATTCCTCACTAAAACTTTTATGAATGTTTTTTCATTGCCATTACCTCTCGTGTTCTTTCCATCAATTTCCTTATGTCTCCTGTGATCATCTCTATTTTCTTTTGTCTCTCCATGATTCCATCTTTATATTTCCTACTGACCTCTACTATAGTGTACCTCTCTGATCTTTATTTTCTCTGCAATCATTCCCACATCTGGTCAGCAGGGAAGATATGTTTCTTCATAGATAATATTGTAATAATTCAGACTAGGAGATTTGAGATGGGAAGTGAAGATATCAGAATAAAAGTATGCTAGAAAATATCAATACAGGGCCGGTGAGATGGCTCAGTGGCTTAAGCGCCTGCCCGGCAAGCGCGAGGGCCCGAGTTCGACTCCCGGAACCCACATACGAAAAAGGGGCTGGTGATATCGCTCAGCGGCACGGGCGCCTGCTGGCGCGCGAGGTCCTGAGGTCAACCCCCCGGTACCCACAAAAAAAAAAGAAAATATCAATACATAGTATCATACCAAAGAAATAGTGTTTGAATCATTGTCTGATTTACTAACTTTATTTTCATTATCCCCACAAATATAATTTTTTGAAATATAAAAATTATTTGAAATAATTATAATCAAAAATAAGAAATATTAATAACAAATAAATAAGAAATAATAGTGAAATCTACTACCTATATGTAGAAATATTAGATCTGCACATATTTTTACCTTTCTCACAATTACTGGTTTGGTCTAACCTATTAGTTCAGTGTCTTCTATAATACTATTTAAAAATTCAATTTATTCTGTTAATGCATGGTAGTTACTAGCATAGTATAGCAAATAGACCATCATTATGAATTTTGGACATAGCAGTCATGCAACTTCAGATAAAAAGCTAAACTTTCTGTGTCTTGTTTTTCCTCTAATAGAAATAATAATAGTCCTTAAATCATATACTTATCAGATTATTTTGAGGATGTGGCAAGTATGTATCTATCTGTTTGCCTATCATCTGTGTATCTATCATCTAGCTAGCTAGCTAAGTATTATCATTTAAGAGAAGCCTTCATGTATAATGGACACTCATTAAATGACAGTTAAAATGGCCCCTCCTATTTATTTTGTTATTTGCCTTCTGCTATGTAACATTACCACAAGCTCAGCAGCTCAAAATGACAAACTAATTATCTCAAAGTTTGTGTGGGTCAGAAATCATAGCACAGCTTATGGTCCTTCTCTGTTTCAAGACTTTTTGTGAGGCTATGGTCACCTTGTTGTCTATGGCTGAGGTCTCATCTCAGAATCAATTGGGGAAATACCTACTTCCAAACGCGCTTTTTGGATTGTTGACAAAATTCAGCCTCTTTTGTGCTTTGGACTAGAACCTCAGTTGCTCCCAAGCTGTTAGCTAGAGACATACATCAGATCACTGCCATAGGGGATTTCCATGGGGCAACACATGATGTAGCAGCTGGTTTTATTAAAGCTAACATGGGACAGAGTCTGCTCACAAGAGGAGACTCTTGTTTAAAACTTTATTTAACATAACCATTAAAATGACATATTATTACCTCTGCCATATCTTATTTGTTATGAGCAAGTTACAAACGCTAACTACACTAAAAAAGAGGCAAATGCACAAGAACAAAATGTCAGTAGGTGTTACCACTGGAGGTAGTCTTAGAGTCTGTCATAACTATCATCTATAAGAATCATTCTTCTCAGATAGCCACACTTTAGAATTACATCTTTTAACTGCAGCTCATTAGATCATGTCTTTAAAAACTGCATGAAGAATAAAGAAGTTTATTTTCTTAGAAATTCCTTTGAACGATGTAAAGTCTATATCAATTTCTACAAATTCAGAAAATGTCTCACTAAGCAGGCCTCAAAATGTCACATTGCAGGAGATGATCTTTAAAAAAAATGAAACCTTTTGATTCTATGTTTTTAAAACTAGTATAAAACAATATTATTACAATCTTTATTATTATATGATTCATTAATTAAAACCACCCCTTGCTCTTAGACTGAAAATTATGTTTTCATTAGCTGAATGATTGTATTATAAATAATATCCTACTAGGTAATTTTACTCAACAAAAGTCAGAAGATTTCTTCTTTGCCCTATATTCATTTACTATCTTTTATATTCTCTAGAAGTGACCTTAAAATATCTTATGTGCTTAATAGAACTTTTGTGCTGTTTCTGAAAGGGCAAAGTAGCTTATTTTGGTTGACAAGCAACAATGCTTTGACCTTCTATTTCCGGGATGAGATTTTAGGCTGACGTCATTCAAACTTTACAAATTCAACTCAAGAAGCTGCGCCTGACTGTCCAATTTCTTCAGTCTTTGTGTGCATGCCATATTTCATAGCCACCCTACTTGAGTATTTCTTCATGTAGAAGAGGTTTCACACTTTGGTGGGGCATATCTTTCCATACTAGGTTTTAGGGTCTGTAACTAGTGAGGAAGATCCTATCAGCAGAGACTGCTTAAAAGTGTCAGTGTTTAACAATACAAAGCTCCATTTGCTAAAAGATTGGAAAGCTAGCAAACATGTGAAGAGGTACAACTCGCCTGAAATCCTGAATAAACAGAGGTGGCTACATCATACACAAGGTGTTCTATGGTAGTTGGGAGGAAATTTTCACCAAAATGCAGTGAGTACCAGGAATTTGGGCTGTGCATTTGAGTAAATAGTTTAACAATATACTCACTGACTTCAGGGAGATTTCACAGAATAACTAATAGAAATAGAAAGAAAGCAATATATTGCTTTCATAAATGGAGACCTGAAAATCCTGGGTGAAGAGAGTAAGGACAAATAATTATAAGAATTGCCTCCTATAGAATATATATCAGGCACTATGCTAACTTCTTTATTATAACTGTCTAATTTAATTCATACTCCAACATTGTGAAACAGGTATGATTATGTAAATATACAGAAGCAACTATGGCTTTTTGTTTGTTTGATTTTTCGAGACAGGGTCTTGCTATGTAGTCCAGGCTGGCTTTGAACTCACTATGTAGCCCAGGCTGGTGAACTCATGATGATCCTCCTGCCTCAGCCTCCTAAGTGCTGGGATTACAGGCATGCACCACCACACCCCGCTAAAACTATGGCTTTTAAAGTTATAATTTTCTGACAAAACATGCAGATCTAGGTAATAAATACTGGTATTCAAAACCAATCCTTAGTTAAAACTAAGTGTTATTGGTGTGTCTGGGTGGGTCATGGAAGTGTGACCTTGAGGTGTAAGTCTGGTCCTTTACCCCTTCCTGTATGGCTCTGTACCCCTGCTCTGCTTCATAGTAACCATGAACTAAGCAGCTTTGTTCTGTCGTACCCTTCCACTGGGATGTTTTTGCTTTGGAGCCAGATGACCATGCTGAATTCTCTGAAACCATGAGACAAATTAAAGCTTTCCTCCTTTAAATTGTGGGTGTTAAGTTATTGTGTTCCATCAATGGGAAAAGTGATTAATACTATTACAGCTTGTACCTAGATGTCCCCTCCAAAGCTTCATGTGCTCATAGGTGTGGCTTTTCAGAGCTGGCTGGATCTAGAGCATGTTATACCAGAATTAAGGGAGTGTGATACTAAATTAGTCCCCTGGAATTAGCACAGTTCTGGGTGGCACCACCCATAAGGCTGGTAGCCTGGATAGGTTAAATGGGAAAGGCAAACTGGCTGCTTGCTGCTTGCTACTACTGCCTTCTCTTTGACTTGTCATGTACTGTTTCTCCTCTATGATGTCCCTATGTCACGCCACTCTGCCTTGGAGCTAGCTGACTATGGACTGGAATCTCTACAAACCAGGAACTGAAATAAACCTTTCCTACTTTAACTTGTGGGTGTCAGGTATTTTGTTTTAGCAACAAGAACAATAACGAAGACAATTACAGAAAATTGGTACCAGAAAAGTGGGTTCATTACTGTGACTATACTTGATCATTTGGTTTAGAATCCTTTGGAACAGGTTTTCCAGGACAGTTTAGAAAGTTTTTAGATGCAGGGTAGAGAAGCCTTAGAATGTTATAAGCCAAGCATAACAGGCAATTCTAGTTGGAATGCAGAACAATAGAATGCTGATAGAAACACAGACAATAAAGGCCAAGCTCAGGACATTTCACTTGGGAACAACAACTTCATTGGCAGTTGGATGAGAGACCAAGGGTATTACAGTCTGGCAAAAAATATGTCTACATTTTGCCCTTGTTCTGAGAATTTGCAGGAGACTGAGATTAAGGACAGAGAAGAAATTTCAAAACAGCCCAGTATCAAGCTGTGTCATGAGTACTGCTAACTGCTGTAGCCATATTTATAATGAGAATCAGGGACAAAAGGCGCAGTAAAAAAATTAAGCAATTTAAATTTTGACCTAGAAGTAAGCAGATGTAAAATTGAGACCAGGCCAGGGCCGGGGATATAGCTCAACGGCACAGCACCTGCCTGGTAAGCGTGAGGTCCTGGGTTCAATTTCTGATACCAAAAAAAAAAAAAAAAAACAGGGCCGGTGAGGTAGCTCAGCAGCATAAGTGCCTGCCTGGCAAGCGTGAGGTCCTGAGTTCGACCCCTGGTACCCACAAAAAAAAACAAAAACAAAACAAACAAATAAAAAAAATAAAACAACTGAGACCAAAAGAGATGTGATTGCTGAAGAGATTTGTGCCATTAAAAAGAAACAAAGTACTTGTATTCAGAGACAAGAAGATGCCTTGAGCGCATCTTTGAAATCAGCCTATCACAGGCTCAAGAGTACAAAGGTATAAACCTTTCCTTTGAAAAGATAGCCCTTGGGCCACTTAGGGATTCATTTTCTGGGATTCATTTCTTTCTCCTCAGCTATTTAGATGCTTCTGTGGTTAAAGGGGGCTTATCTACTGCCCATGCTGGTGTCAGACCTTGGCCACCACATCATGCTTGATTTACCAGCGTGTAAAATACAAGAGTTCTGGGGTCATGGAGGCTTTCAAACAGACTTCAAAAGAAAGCCTTGAAAGTCTGGCAAAGAACCCCTGAGAAGGCAATGTGTACACAGCTGTGGGAAAGAAAGCAAATGTGCAGTAGAGACCCCAGGAATTCGAAGATACCAAGAATATGGAACATTTGTTACCTCAAGCTATGAGTGTAGCCAGCCCAAGAGATAGGTCATGTGGAATGCAGCCAGCAAGATGATAGAGATGGGGCCACCCAAGCCCTCTGGAACTCACATCTCACCTCCACGTCCCCCAGATACCAGACACAATATGGAGCTACAGGACATGCTTGCTATCCTGGATTTCACTCTTGTGTGGTCCAATTCTTTTCTGTTCCCATATTTCTCCCTTTGGCATGGGAATATTTTTCCTTAAGATTTTTCCTTAAGATTATGTAACATTTTAAAAAAATTTCTGCAGAAGTTCACAGGTAAGTTTTCCTTGTGTCTCAGTAGAGACACTGACTTGGACTTTTGAAAAATGCTGGCATTGTTGAGAATTTAGAGAAGAAACTTGTGTTTCCAGTTATATGCAGGATAGGTATATTATGTTAGATAAAATTACAAACTTGCTATTGTCTTTATTTGAAGATTAAATATGGTTTTAGGTGTGTATCTTAGTTACTTTTCTCATTGCTAAGACAAAATACCCAACACCCTAAGTTAAGGGAGAAAAGGTTTATTTAGTTCACAGTTTGTAAAGATTTCAGTCCATAGTTGGCCAGCTCCAAGGCACGGTGGCTTCGCAGAAGAGAACAGTTCATGGTGGGGAGACTGTAGCAAAGCAAAAAGGGGGAGACAAGACTCTTTCTGTCCCTTATATTGTATGCAGGCTACCCACCGTAGGGTGGGTGTAACACACCTTTAATCCTAGACAGAACTATACCAAAGCAATCAGTGAGCTGATTTACTAACCACATACCCTTAATCCCAGCTTCACACACTCTAGATTCAGCCACCTCTGAAAAAGCTCTATGACCTCATGAGGCTTTTAGGGGGGCATCTAGATCCAAACCATAACAGTGTGTTTAGGTAGCAAGTTGACAAATTTGACAAGAGGTGGCATGTGGCAGCTAAATTGAAGTTCAACTTCATTGGCTTTGGGATTTGCCTGGGAGATTGGTGGAGCACATCTATGGGTGTATCTGCATAGATCATGCAGACTTGACACTGGGTACTATATATCGTCCTTCTCTTCTTCCTCTCTGGCATTTTTTCTCTGCTCTGCTTCCCAGCCACCATGAACTGAATAGCCTTGCTCCACCATGCCTTTCTGCCATGAAGTTTCTGGTTTGGAGACAGCTAAAAATGGACTGAATTCCCTGAAACAGTGAGACAAATTAAACCTCTCCTCATCTGATATTGTATATTGCATCCCAACAATGGGAAACCTGACTAGTACACTGAGTTGTGTATACAGTGCATTATTATATCACTGTTGTAGTCAGGGTTTACAAAAGAATAGATACAGAAGACATAATTTATAAGATTATTTTATAATAGTCACCCAAAAAGTCAAATGCAGAAGAGTGCACGAGGTCTGTCCATGCACTAGAGACCAAAAGAGCCCAATGGAGGGCCTGGATCCCACAGCAATGTCCTGCACAAATCAAGCTGAAGACCTACAGCCCACGGCAATGTCCTCCACGCGTCCAGCTGGAGGCCTAGAGCCCATGGCAAAGTCTCATGCAAGTCTGTATCAAGGATCTGCACTGGCAAGGCCCAAAAGTCAGTGGTGGAAGCTGGAAAGTCCGTGCCAGCCGACTGAGTGATCTTCACTGGAGCCAGGAAGTGACACTCAAAGTAAGGACCAGAGTTCCCCCAAAAAGAACTGCAGCCGTACTCAGTGACAGTGAGGACCTGAGCTCCTCCAACGATGAGAACAGCTGAGTTCATATCAGGAAAGCCAGCATGACAAGCTTCTCCAGGAGGATCAACAGCTCATCGCAATCACCATTTTGTGCAATAACACACCAGAACTTCTTGCTTCTCCTACTTTGACTGTGTACCCATTAACCAACCTTTCTCCATCCCTCCTTCCCTCCTGGAACTTCTATTGTAAGTTTTGGAGTATTTTCCTCTGCCATGCACCTCCAGTCCCCAAACCCCTCCACACAGCCTCTGGTAACCACTATTCTCAACTTTTTATTTTCCTTTTTGCAGTATACTGAGAATTGAACTTAGGACCTTTGTACTTATCTACCATATTTCCCCAGCTCTTTTTAATTTGATTTATTTTGAGATATGGATTCACTAAGTAGCTAAATTGCCTGGACTGGCCTCAGACTTGGAATCTGCCTTCCTCAGCCTCCCAGAATGCTGAGATTACCGGCATGTGACATCACACCTGGTTTATTCTCAACTTCTATGAGATCAATATTTTAGAATCATTTCAAAATATCTAGAAGAGAGGATTTCGAATGTCTTCACTGTAATGAAATGACAAATATGTGAAGTGATGTTAATTACCATGATTTGATCTTTATGTAATGTATACACGAAATCAAATATTACATTGTACCTCATAACATATATATGTATAATTATTATTTGTCAGTCAGAAAAAGCTAGTAAAACAATAGCAACAAAATGCTAAATTAGAAAGTCCAAGCAGGCATCCTACACATAGATTTTCCAAAGGAACATATAATCAGAATGGGTAAGAAGACTTGTTGCCTTCTATAGCACTGTGGCAAAGAACCAGTTTAGTATTCAACGTTGGTTTGAATTGTGACTCTGCCCCTTTCTGTGAAATTTTGGACAAGTTATTTTATAGATCAGCATTCCATTTTTCTCTGCCTAATTTTCTCAAGTAAGCCATTTAACAGGGATATGTGGACCTACAAATGTAGTAATGGCCGATTGGACATAAGAACTGGTACAACTATATGTGGCTTGCACAAAAGATTTACTACCAATGGCAAAATTTCTTGAAGCTATAAGATGAGAAAATGTAATTGCCAAAAGTCACAATATAGAAAAAAGGGAAAATGACTTGCCTTGTCCTAGGGAAAGTAGTAATGTTTATGGTATAAAAGGAAGAACTAAAGCTAGCAGAAGAGTAGCCAAAAAAGAAAAATATAAATTTTAATGGCTATGAGTTAGGTGAGAAGGTGATCCAGTTTTAAGTGACGCAGAAATCTCAAGGAGGAAGGTTACTTAAAGTACAGAGCCATGGGGACACCACTTAATTATATTAGGATCTCTGATGCCTCCCCAACTAAAATCAAAACATACATTAATTGTAGTCCACACACTTTCACTGGATTTATTTAATTTAAAAAAGGTAAGAGAATTCCACATGAAATTTTCAGTGATTTAATTGATGATAAATGATTATTCTTAGGTGGATTGGATCATTATGTAGTAAGAATTCAGAATGTTTTATGGCATTGCAACACCCACGTGAAATATATAAATACATGTGGACTATTTAACTGTTCACATTTTCCCCGGTGACTCAGAACAGAGGACCTTGATGGCTAAAATGAAACTTATTTGATGTTCAGAATGTATGTGTTGCCTTTATTTTAAATAATAATAATCAATTTAGGTAACTAATCTGCACTGTATATCTTATAAGCTTGATCAAAACTCATTTCATTCTTTTGATTAAGAAATTGTTCAGAGAACACTGGCACTATCATCTCTATAGTTTTCACTGTCACAAATATGCAATACTTTTGTTGTATTCATGGAATAAAATAATGTTTCAGAAGCCCTGAGGCCTAAGTGTGAAATGAAAAGTTTTGTAAACTAGGGCTGGTGAGATGGCTCAGAGACATAAGCGCCTGCTGGCAAGCGCGAGGTCTTGAGGTGGACTCCCGGTACTCACATAAAAAAAAAAAGTTTGTAAACTAATTAACAGAAAATAATTATGGTATATTTGTCATATAAACAACTAATATATTCTGTAGGTCGGCAGGCCCCTTAAAAACCCTCTATAACGTTGGTCAGACATAATGCTTTTCACTCCATTTTGCAAGCTATTAAACCTATGAATATCATGCACCCCCTTTTCAGTCTAAGTCAATGCTTCATGTGTAAAATATCACATTAGAATTTAAACATTAATGATTTCTTAATTTCTTTTGTAACAATCTTTCATCATAAACTCAATGGCTTTTTTCCCATCTTTCCCCTTGGGAAAGCATGAGTCTTTCCAGGTATAGTTGTAGTTTACAGTGACATGTCTTCGTTGGTCCAACAAGCTACTTCCTCAATGGAGTGTCTGACCTCATTTCAAGAAGATGAAATAGCAAAATCTGACTTAAACTCACCTTTCTCATATCCATGTCTTATCTGCCATTTGTCTAATTAGATGCTTACTTGATACAGAATTGGCTTTCTTAATCATTAAAGGTGTTGAACCTGAAGAGCTTGTTTCTGCTTCTGCATTTTACGACACCTAAAATTAACTTCTAATAAAATATAAAACAGAAGAGAAACAGTGTTGTCTCACCTTCTTATTCCAGTGACATTTCTGTCAAATGAGTGACTTTCAAATTGAAACCAAACATTTGGCACAATTAGCCCGTGGAAAATCTGTGATCACTGTCTTGACTTTTCTCACAGCTATCCTAGCATTTGATGAGGGTAGCTCAGTTCCAACATAGAGATGATAATTGGTAACCTATGCTTCCTGTGAAGCTGTCATAGAAAGTTGGTTACTTAGATATGACAGACTTCTAAAACCTTTCATCTTTATCTCATAAGAGAAAGACACATAAATTTTACAAACGCATTTTCAATAGCTAAGCTTTGTAAACTGTCTTCATTGGGCTTTTGATGGCATTGTGGTGGAAGCCAGTTTATTTAAACTTATACTACTTTTTAAATGATTGCAATTTATAAGATCTTGTATACAGTATATAGTTAACTCTTCGACAGAAGATCAATCATGCTTATAATGGATGAACAAAATATGTTACACAACGGTATAATTTACTTTAAGGGATCACCGTGGTACATGAAACTTTGGATAGTGATCTGTGAAACTCAAAAGGTAGATCTATGAAATAAATTATTTAATGGTACTCTGGCTTGGAATTTATAAAGAAACACATGAGTTAGCAACATAGAAAAAAATCAAATAGATTGTTTGATGAATTTCAGTGCCTGAGGTCTCTGAAGCCAACCCAAAAATGAGAAGAAAAACTTCACTCAATCTATACAGATAAAAGAATAAAAACAGGTTTTGTTGTAGTTTGTGACCAAAACTTCAGCAAGTATTTCCAGCAAGGTATTTCTCACAATGTCACATTACCACTTGGAAACACCGTGATGAGCTTGACAGTTCCATTGACTGGGGACTCCAGAGACCAAGCATTCTATTACTTTGCTAGGTATTCTCAACCAAGTCATTTGCTCCATCTCAGCATAAGAATCTTCTGAAGCAGGTTTGAAAATACGTGCTGTTGCTGGATTATTATAAACTGTATTGAATGCCTTGGTGCTCTTCCATATGTATAGTTCATTGAGTCATTCTGCTTTACTGATGGTCTCTGAGACATGATTCAAATCTTTTACAGAAGAGAAAATCAACTCAGGAAAACAATTTTTTTAAGTTGTAGGGTATCTTATTCTTGGCACAATTGACAACTTAAACCAAAAAATTCCTTGCCATAAGAGTGGGGGTATCCTGCACATGTAGAATGTCGAGCAGTATCCCTGACCTCTACTCACTAAATCCCAGTAGAAGCCCTCCAGTCATTGCTACAAAAATGTCTCAGGCATTCCCAAGTGTCCCCTGGAGGAAAAATAGTCTGTAATTGGGAGTCAGTGGCCTAAGTAACACAGCAAGCAGTAGCGGAGTTAGAAATGGAGGCCAGGCCTCCTGACTCTTCCTGTGTTAGTATTATTATTCAAGCATACTGTCCAACACATGAATTTGTACACTGAGTGAGGGCATGTAACAGGGAGAAAGAGGAAAGAAGGGAGGAAGTGGGGAGCAAATGAGAAAGAGAGAAAACGAAACAAAGCAGCACAAAGGTCGGGGTCTGAGGCAAGCAGTGAAATTACTCTAATGGAAGTTATTACAATGTTATAAACTTGCAGAATCGGCATATGGGTGTCCAGATCCCAGACACAGCTGAAATCCAGACTCCTTCCTTTCTCCTGAGATTTTCTTTGGAATTCTCTATCACTGAGAACTGCAAGAAAGTTCTGTAGCACAGCCACTGACTGACCCCTGGACACTTAGAAGCTTTGGTACATCAAACACATTCAGTTCAGCTTGGCAGAATGATCCTTTGTACACCTGTTTGTGAGTTTGTTTTCTTTATTTTACTTAATTTCCCCAAGCTTTATATATCTATATCTATATGTATATATATATATATATATACATATATATTTATATATTTACAGTGTACAATGTGATGTTTAGTAAATAGATATTAAGTTGATTAAATCAAAATAGTGTATTTATTGCTATTATACACTTTCTGTGGTGAGAATAGGTCTATTCCATTGGTAACTGTCAAGTATATGATAATAAGATTAACTATAGTCGCTGGGTTGTACAACAGACCTCTTGAACTTATTCCTTCTATCTAGAAGAAATTTTGATTTTCTCCTTTTCAAGGTTGAATAGTACCCAATTATAAATATATATATAGGGACCGGTGAGATGGCTCAGCGGCGTAAGCGCCTGCACGGCAAGCGCGAGGGCCTGAGTTCGACTCCCGGAACCCACATATGAAAAAAGGGCCAGTGATATCGCTCAGTGGCACGGGCGCCTGCTGGCGCGCGAGGTACTGAGGTCGACCCCCGGCACCCACAAAAAAAAAAAAAAAAATAAATAAATAAAAGCACATATATATCACATTTTCCATCTTTTAACTTTTACTTTAATTGAAAAAATTGCATATACTTATTATGTAAAACATAATGCTATGAAATATGTAATCCTTGTGGAATGGGTAAAAGAAGCTAATTATCCTATGTATTACCTCACATTTTTGTGGTGAGAAGACTTAAATCCAACTCTTCTAGGGATTATCAAAATACCACAGAAAATTAGTCACCATATTGTATAAGAAGTCGCTTAAATTTATTCCATCAATCTCAATGAAATTTTGTATTTTGTGACTAACATCTCCCAAACTTCCTAAGCTCCTAGGCCATGGTAAGTACTATTCTACTGTAATTCTATGAGTTCAACTTTTTAGGATTCCATGAATAAGAGAGACCACGTGATGCCTTTTTTGCTCTGCCTAGCTTATGTCACTTAACCTAATGTTCTCCAAGCTCCTGTATGTTTTCATAAATGACAGGATTTCTTTTTTGAAGGCTGAACAGTATTCCATTAGTATTCCATTGTTATATTATAAAATATAACAATATGTAATATACAGAGTCCACCAAAAATGCATACACACTTCGTGAAAGGAAAAACTCATAAATATTTTAATACTAAATTTATTGAGAAGCTGTGAGATTCATACAAGTTATCTTCGGCCTCTACAATTACAAGAGGTGCTCAAAGTGGTGGCCATCAGCTTCCAGACATTTATTAGTATGGTGAACTGCTGCTCGGATAACTTTGGCCATTCAGATGGTTGCACATGCATTCTCAATTTCTTCGCTAAGGGTTGGCAGTGTAGTGGGTTCTCTGTGATATACGACAAACTCTAGAGTCCCCCACAGGAGGGTAACACCACCTGTTGAAAAAACATCCTATACTTTTCCTTTTCCTGAAGTGTAAATACATTTTTGGTGGACTGTATATAATATTTTTAATAGATTCATGTGTTCATGGATTAAACAGTTAGTTGAATTCCGCATCCCAGCTATTGTGAATAATTCTGCAATAAACTGGGAGTGCTCCTATGTCTTTAACATACTGATTTCATTTTCTTCCGCTATATACCCAGAAAGCGGATTGCTGCATGGATCATATGGCAGTTCGATTTTTAGTTTTTTGAGGAACTTCCATTTGGTTTTCCATAATACATCTACTAATTTACATTCCCACCAAAAATTAAAGGATTCCCTTTTCTTCACACCATTGCCTGCATTTGTTACCTTTTGTGTTTTTGATAATTTCCATTCTAACAGGCATGAGGTAATAACTCACTGCCATTTTGATTCGTATTTCAATGCTGATCAGTGGCGCTAAACATTTTCTCATATATCTGTTGGTCATCAGTATGTCTTCTTTTGAGAAATATCTCTTCCAATCCTTTGCCCATTTAAAAAGTTGTCAATTATTTTTCCTTATATCTTTTAGATATTGAGTTGTTAGAGCTCCTTATATCTTTTAGATATTAACCCCTACTTGATTGTATGTTGATTTTGTGTCCTGTAACTTTACTGAATTTGTTTCCTAGTTCTAAGAGTTTTTGCTGGAGTAATTAGTGTTTTCTGTATGTAAGACCATGTGCTCCTACAGAAACAATTTAACTTCATCTTTTCTAATTAGGATCTTATTTATTGCTTTCTCTTACCTAAATGCACTGCTAGGACTTCTAGTATTATGTTGAATGGAAGTGATGGCAGTGGTCATTTTGGTCTTTTTCCTGATCTTAGAGGGAAAGCTTTCAATATTTCCCCACTGCATATTTTAAATTAGGGCTTGTTATAAATGAGCTATATTGTTGTGAAGAGGATAACTTCTATGCCTCATCTGTTGGTAATTTTTACCACTAAAGGTAATTGAAGTTTGTCAAATGCTTTTTCTGCAGCTATTGTCTTTCATTGTTAATGTAGTGTACTGCACATATATTTGTGTATATGCAACCATTCTTCCATCCCTGAGATAAAACCCACATTATTGTAGTGACTATCCTATTAATGTGCTCTTAAATTTGGTTTGCTAGTATTTTGTTAAGGGTTTTAAAATCTGTGTTTATCATGGATATTGGCCTATAATTTTCTTTTCATGTAGATATCTTGTCTGGCTCTGCTATCATTGTTATGGTGATCTCATACAATGAGTTTGGAAGTATTCTCCCTTCTTCAAGGTTCTGGAGAGCTTAATTCTTCACTAAATGTTTGGTGAAACAAAGCAGTAAAGATATTGTGCCTGGTCTTTACTTTGATAGGTGACTGTTACTGATTCAATATCTATATTCATTTTTATCTGTTCAGAATTTCTATTTCTGTATTTTATAAACCTTTGTAGGTTGTATGTATCTAGAAATTAATGTTTCCCTTTCTTCTATTTTATCCAATTTATTTGTGTACCATTGTTGATGGAAATACCTTATGATATTTTGTATTTCTGTGCTGTTATGCATAATGTTTGCTCTTTTATTTCTGATTTTAACTGAGTCTTTTTTTTTGTTTGTTTGTTTTTTAAAACAGTGTCTCACGATGTAGTTCAGGATTGCCTCGAACTCACTATGTGTGTAAAGTGGTCTTGAACTCACAGTAATCCTCCTGCTTCAGCCTCCCGAGTGCTGGAATTACAGGCTCGTGCCACCATGCCTGTCTAGGTCTTTTTTTTCCTAGTCTAGCTAAAGTTTTGTTGATTTATATATCTTTAAAAAAAAAACTCTGCCTTTCTTAATCTTTCACTTTTTTACGTGTACTTCACATAATTTATGTCTTAGCTTTATGTTTCCCTTTCTTCTACTTACTTTAGGCTTAGTTTGTTATTTTTCTAGTTCCTTGAGGTACAACCTTCGGAGTTTATTTAGCAACTTCCTTCTTCTTTGAGGCAGGCATTTGTTGCTATAAATATCCCTCTGGAAACTGCTGCATCCCTTACCTTTTGTAATGCTGTTTGCTCATTTTTGTTTTTCTGAAGCTGTTTTAAAATTTTCTCTCTTAATTTTTAATTAATTCACTTTTATTCAGGAGTACACTTCAACAATTTCTGTGTAGTTACGAATTTCCCAAAATTTCTTCTGCCAATTTCTAGTTTAATATTAGTGTGGACAGAAATATTGATATGATTTCAATTTTCTTAAAATTTTTAAGATTTTTCTCTGGCTTAACATATGATCCACCCAGGAGAATATTCCATATGCTTGATTATAATGTGCATTCTGTTGCTTTTGGATGTGATATCTTGTAGATTTCTCTGAGATCTATTTGGACTCGAAAGTGTGGTTTAAACCTGGTGTACTTTGTTCATTTTCTGTCTTGATGATCTATCCATTGCTGAAAGTGGGATATTTACGCCCCTTAGTAGTCCTATACTATAGTCTGTCTCTTCCTTCAAACCTGTTAATATTTGCTTCATATATTTAGGTGTTCCAGTGTTTGGTGCATAAATATTGATAACAGTTATATCCTTTCATGAATTGACCTATTTATCATTGCATAACAACCTTCCTTGGCTTTTTCAACAATTTTCTTTTAATGCTTATTTTATCTAATATATGTATAACTACATATAGGGGTAATGCAAATCTGTCCTTTCTACCCTTTCCAATGAATCGTCTCTTATTTATGTGCTACATCCAGATGCTATAATCTGTTATTTTTTTTCATTAGCCTCTTGTCAAGGTATTTTAATGAATGGCTAGTTGCTAAATTGATGTTTCTGTGGAGGAATGAGCTCTCAAATGTCCCATTCCTTCATCTTGTTGACTAAAGCTTTGGTGATAAGTTTTATGAAAAGAAATGAAACAAAGTAGGGGAGGATGTAAATATCAGCCAGGGGGATAGAATTCCAATTATAAATACTGTGGTCATGAACAAACTCACTGAGATGGTGGGATATATATAAGACTTAAGAGAAGCTAGGGAGTAAGCTATTCAGATATGTGGATAACCAGCTTTATCAGGAATAGAGAATGGCAAATCTAAGCCCGCTTATGAGAAAAAATATGAAATGCTTAAAGAATATTGAGGACACCCATGTTTATGAAAGAATAAGTTGTAGAATTGTAGAAGATGTCAGAGTTATGGTAGGCCATGATGAAATGTTTTTCTTAGTACAGGAGATGTTAAAGGCATTAGTATGGAGGAATGTTATGGCATATGTATTTTTAAAATAATTATTCTGACTCCTATGCATAGGATATATTGTAAGGGACGAGAGAGTCAAAATAGAGACACCAGCCTAGGTTGCTACCAGAATAATCCAGGCACCATTTAATGGTATTTTGGATGAGTGTAAAATTAATGGACAAAATTCAGTGATATGGTTAAATTCTGGATGTTTTGAGAAGATAGAAAACATATCTTGCTTAATGGATTTGTTTCACTTCTGATAGAATTAATTATAGCTTCAAGTTTTTGACCTGGGAATTTAAAAGGATGGTTCTGAGATAGGGAAACCTGTATGAGGAACAGATATGAGAGAAAGATAAACATGATACCATGAAGATGATAATTGAAATGCTATGAAGTATCCAAGAGTTAATATGAATTTTGATGTCAGAGAAGGATTTCAGGATGGAGATATATTTTTGGAAATCATCATCATATATGGCAACATTTAAAGGTGCAGGGCTTAACAGTATCACAACAATAAGTGATAGAACACTCAGAGAAGGAGACACAAAGTACTCCAACCTTTGTAAATTTAGTGATATGATGATGAATTGGCTAAGGAAACTGAGTAGAAATGGCTCATGCCATAGAAAGAATTCCAAGATTGCGGAGTGCTACGGAAGCCAGGAGAAGTGACTATGCAGACAGGCATGATAGAATGTTTCAAATACTACTGATAAGACAAATAAGAGAAGGGGTAACACAATAATCAGATTTAAAGGCATGGAGGTTATTTGCAAAATTGACTAGTATAGTTTCCTTGGATGGTGGAGTTTAACTGTAGTGGACCTTGGGGGAGTGGTAGAGTTAGAAATAGGATTGGAATGGGGCTAAGAAAGTATAGTATATGAGGAACTGGAAACCTCAAGTACAAAAATTTCATTTGAAGAATTTTGGGATTAAGGGAAATAGAGAAGCAGGTTACAGCTTCAAGTAAATGTAAAGTCAGAATTGTTTTAAAATATGAAAAATTACAACATGTTTGTATGTTTCTGATATAAAATCCAACAGGAGAATAAATTATAAGTATTATGTAAGGCAGATGTTTGATAATGTGGTGCTTTCTATTAGGTTAGAGTCTTGAGGCAATAGGAGGGTAGAGAGCTTCAAAATGGAGCATAAACTATGTACCAACATTAACAGAAGAAACAACATATTTGCAAAATTACTTATATATATTATAATTTAGGGATCTTTTCTGATAATCTCTCTCCCTTTTCCTGTCTCCTTCTTTCTCTTCTTCCTCTCTCTTCCTTATTTCACCAAGCAATGTCATAAGCTGAGAGCACAAGTTGGGAATGAAGTGTTGGATATCTGAAGTAGGAGAATGATGCACAAAATAGATTTCTATGACAGTGGGAAAATGTGAACTTCAAAAATTTATTACAATTGCATAGTGGCATTATAGTCCTTATCTAATTTTAACAGGTATAGAATGATAATCCTCCTAGGTTTCCAAGAGTGGAGAAAGATCAGATACAGTGAATAACAGTAATGCCTATCACAAATAATCTGAGGAATTTAATCTAGGGGAAAATAAAAATACAAGGTAAGTTACAGTGAAGAGTTACTAAGATTAATGGGTCTTGGTGGAGAGGGGATAATTGGATTTGGAGTACTAAAGGAAGTGAACTGGAAATGTAGGTTGTAGTAGTCAGAATGGGATATTTGATATTGAAATTATGGAAGAGTTATATTTTTGGTTATGAAAAAGTCTAGGAGATACCCATGGAAAGAGGAGGAATGAGAGTAGGTGGAAGATAATACCATTTGATAAGGGCAAACTGAAGGAGTGAAATTCCATGGCATTTGAAGTATCATCCATGTAGTAGTGCAACTATCAATAAATACATACAGTTAAGTAGTATTGGAGAGAGTGGCAATGAACCAAGAAATTAAATCTGCAAGGAATTACTGGAAGTGATGCTGAGGTCTACGATTGGCTGCAGAGGAGAAGACAGATAGTGGCTTATTCTGATAATATGTTATACAGAGCAAGGAGGTACACAGAGGACAGAATACAACTGGAATATTTTATTAAAAAGTAGATGAGACTTGACTCATAAAAATAGAATGTGGACTATTAATCTGATATCATCATCTTCCTCTAAATACTGGAGTCACTATCTTCCATTCTTTCCATTTTTATTATTACATGTTTATATTATGGAATAGTGATGCTTGTTTTGGGAAATTGGTACATGTATATAACATATCTTGATAATTTTCTGTTCCTTTAACTCCTTCAATTTTTCCTCCTCTCTCTTTTGATGCCCTTCCCTGTCTCTGACTATATCTTCTAGCTTCCTATCTTCAGTCACTCATTCATTAACCCATTTATATTTAAGTTTCTCATATAAGAGAAAGTATGTAATATTTGATTTTCCAAGTCTGGCTTATTTCACTAAACATGATGGTTTCAAGTTCCATCCACTTTACTGCAAATGACATGATTTCATTCTTTTTTATGGCTGAATAATATATCGTAGTGCATATATAGCACAATTTTTATCCATTCTTCTTTTGGTGGGCATCTAGGCTGTTTCTAGAATTTAGTTTATTGTGAATATGGATATTCATGTATCACCATTATATGATGTCTTTAGTTCTTTTGGGAATATAACCAGGAAAGGCATAGGTGAGTCAAATGAAGTTTTCAGTGTTGGTTTTTTGAAGAATCTCCATACTGATTTCCATAGTAGTTGCATTTTAACCTCGGTTATCAAATTATAATATTTGTATTGGTTGTGTAGCAGTCACTGCTAACTGACCTGGAATCATTAGATTTGTGAGATTAGTCCTTAAAGTAGAAATATGAAATCTGAAAGTGGGAATCAATTTTTACATGAAGAAATTGAAAATCTGGGGTAAATTGATTCAACCCTGTTATTGATGAATATCATAATGCTAATAAGTAGTAGAACCAACAATAGAATAAATTAGAGTCCTGAATTAAGGTTGTCAGATTTAACCAAAAAGGAAAATTAAACAGAACTAAGACAACAGCAACAGAAACAAACCTTAAAGAAAGCAGGACAGCCATTTAAATTGGAACTTCAGATAATTGTCAAATATTATTTTGAGCAAATACATGTCTCACATACTTACATGAGCTATACTAACAAATCCTGTGTTGGCAACGCTGTCCACAGTAAGTCAGTTCATTTGCTAAGTTTTCCTCTCTCCATGGGATAGATGATCTAACTGTATTAAGGAACATGGTATGTAGATGGGTGTGGGGAAGAGTTGTTATAAAATGAAAAATAGTTCCTGTTGCTGAGGAAGTGATCTTGAGAACTCTCGTACTCTGAAAGAGAGTTCTTTCACCCCACGTCCTGAGGAATACTCTGGAGTGTTTTTTTTGGGATCCGACGACAGAACAGTATGAATAGTGGCATACCTATGCCACTGAACCAAGGACAAGATGGAGTTACAGAAGTCTCCTTCCACTTCCTGTCTGTATGGAAAGAAACTCTCCAACAGCTCTATTGTACCCCTGGAAGACAGTCTGAACTTCATAGCACTTTAATAGTTAAGCACATTATGCGTAACCATGATAATGTCATGGTATTACTTTATGTGAGCTGGAGGTAATTATAACAGAATCATGCAATCCAAATAGACACAGTGGTCAGTAAAGTATTAGCTCCATTATCAGAAGAAGTATGCTTCTCTTCTAAGAACTGCTTCCTGTTCTTCCTTCTGATATGCTAATAATTCAAGAGCTTCTTGCCAAGAATCATTGCAATTTCTGGGGAAGGGAGAAATTTTGTTATTCAGTCAAGTATATTCGTTTTTACCGTTTTCCTTCCAACGGTTATTTGTATTTATTTAGAATCCTGTTATTAGTTTAAATAGATTTTTAATAGATATTATTATAACTTGGGATATTAAATGTTCACTAACCTGCATACATTTTCTATTAAACTTTTTTTCTGAAACTATTGTGTTGGTTTTTTCAGTGACAAACCCTTTTATTCCATCGCTATTCAAATTATTTCTAAATGACTTAAAACACCATTAGAGGTTACGCCTCTCTCCTGGACAAAATTGATCCATTAAAATAGGAAATGATTTGCTCCCAGATTAACACAAAATTAACTTTTGAAAGTATTGAGTGAAAATGTCAGTCTTTCACATTTTAAATAAATAGATTTGCAGTTACCAAAATAGTGAGATAGCTGAGCAAATTGTGTTTGGTCTCTTATTATTTTCCACAAATGTTATTTAAAAATAGGTATTTCCCTGTTGTTAATTTGCTCATGTACTCTACTTTATCTGAATTGATATTAATCAGTTATTAGGTATCTTTTAAATAATTTTTCCTACCAATTTTCAGTCTTTAAAAAATAACATTTTAGTTCTTGAGATGCTTTAAAAATCATGATCATTTACAAACATAAAAATAATAAAATAAATTAGTTCCTAAACTGTAAAGTGGTACTGTTAGGATTTCAGAAATTGATATTAGATTTTTGAGTGTTAATAATATTAATAATTTCCTTCACTCTCACATGTACATATCAGGTAATTGTCATAATGAGGGGATGAATTCTTTTGAATGTACAAAATTAAATTCAGCAAGCAAAGTGACTTGTCCAATATAATGTGGCTGGTAGATTTGGGACATAAATTCCAAATCCATTGATATGCTGACTCTCCCACTGCACAATCTTTGAAAAATAAATTGATACTGACGAGTGATGTGTTGTTCAAGAAGTTTTCTGATTATTCTAAAGTTATCAGTGGATAATAGTTTATTCATATAATACTTTAGCATTCTCCAGTGCATTTGATTATTCTGAATTATAGGACTTCAATTTTATTTTCAAATAATATCAGTCCTCAGTGATAGGCAACTATGTTATCAAGAGAGTAGACAAGAGAAAAAATGGCAATGACACAATCAAGCAATTCAGCAAACGAGAGATAAAAATAATCTGTAAGAATATGCAAAATGTTCAACCTCATTAATTATATTAGAATGAAAATTAAAACAGTATTTATCACACTTGAGGTAGCAGAAAATATATAGAAGAATGATATTATCCAGGACTAGGACTGATGTGTGAAAATGGGCCCTTTTATACATAGCTGAGAAAAATTGTGATTTTTTCCAAGATTTTTGAAAGAGTATATGTATGTGTACATATTTATATATCCATTGTATTTGTATAGGATGATTTCAGTTTGATATAATTTAGCATCAACAGAAAGTAAATTGATCATCTCATATACAGTAAGGTTAGAAGTAGGATTTGAAGCTTCCTTGATTGAAGGACTCAATGATGATACTGAAAGCCCATCTTTCCATCTGTCTTTGTTCCTGGTTTCAAAGTACCAGCTCTGTTCTCTGGATGGTTATCCTTTAATTACACCATAGCTACCACAATTCCAAACATCTTATCCAGACATAACATTATGCAGAAAAATATATTCCTTGAATATCTTTAAAGGTGAGAAAATATTTCCCTTAACTCCTCAAGAGATTTGTCTTTATATCTCATTGGCAGTATTGGATGTAATGTCACTTCCAAAACAGTTGTGGACAAGAAGATTGGGATCACTTTGATGGTTTTAGACTTACAATTAGAGTAGAATGAATGCTGAGAAGTCAAGAATTTTCCCCAGTCAATCCATTGAGCTAGGAATTTCTCTTCCGTGAATTTATCCTAATAGAGTAATTAGAAAAGTGAATAAAGAGACATAAAGTTGATTATTACATTTTTAAAATGTTATAAAAGCAGGAAAAGTCTACATATTCATGAATATCCATTATATTCATACCTTGTAGTGATAGCAGAAACAACAGAGTAGGAAATCATAGCCCTCATACGTCTAACGACAATGATTTAACAATGCCATATGGCCTGAAATATCTTTTGTAGAGGTACAGTAACCTAGATGAGTAAAAAACTGAGAATGTCACCACTGAAATAGATAAAATTTGCATTTAAAATAGCACCAAAATGGATGAAATATTTAGGGATAAACTTAACCAAAGAAGCAAAAGAAGTTGTACACTGAAAACAACAAAATACTGTTGAAGGAAATTAGATACAAATAAATGTAAAGATATCCCATTTTTATGGATTTCTTCCTGATCCCAATCCTTAGCAAACACCAATGTATTTTCTGTTTGTGTGCACTTAATTATTTTTGGATGGATTATATATATATGTAATCATGCAGTATTTGTCTTTTTTTGCCCGGTTTATTCGACTTAGCATAATGTACTCCAGGTTCACCCACATTGTCACATGTGGCATGTTTTCTTCCTTTTTCAAGTCTGAACAATATTTATGGTATGTTCATACCACATGTCCTATGTTAACTCACCCACTGGTGGACTTGTAGGGTGTTTCTGTATCTTGGCTGTTGTGGAGTATGCTACTGGGAATGTGGGATGCAGATATCCCTTTGACATACTTATGTTATTTCCTTGGGATATATACCTAGAAGTTGGACTAGTGGATCATATTGAATTTTCTGAGGCATGCCCATACTGTTTTCCTTAGAGACTATATCACTACAGCAATGTAAAAAGTTCCAACTACTCTAGATCCTTGCCAATACTTGTTATATTTTGTTTTGTTTCAGTAATATCCATCCAAACACATGTAATATGATTTCTCAGTGTGCTTTTGACTTACATTTCCCTGCTTAGTGATGAGCACATTCTTCAGATGTACTCTACAACATGCAGAAGTGCCTATGGTTAACAATATTGTATATGTTCAGCCCTCCTTATCCACATGTTTCACATCTGTGTGCTCAACGACGTTGGATTGAAAATAATAAAAATTGTATCTGTATGGAACATGTGCAGACTTTTTTCTCATCATTATTCCTTAAATAATATAACACAAAAGCCATTTGCATTGTATTAGGTATTATAAGTATTCTAGAGATGATTTAAAGTACGTGGGAGATGTTCATAGGTTATATGAAAATACTATGCCATCTCATGTAAAGGACTTGAGCATTTTTGAATTTTGGTATCGATGGGGGTACCTGAAATCAATTCTCCATGTATGGCAAAGAAGACATTATACTTGAAATATTTTTAAGAATGTAGATCTCACGTTAAATATTCTTTCAAGAAAAAAAGCTCAAATTCTAGCTCACATGTCATCTTTATTGATGCAACATCCATATCTTCCCAATATAGTTATTCTATATCTGATCACTTTCACTATGCAAATGACTTTCACTTTTTGATATTGTCCTTATTTTTAATCTCTCGGGAATAGAATGTAAATTTTCTGAAAAAATACACTGACCATCCTATTACCACTTTATCTTCCCTACTTACAAAAATGTTTGGCTTATAGAACTAAAACTTTGCTAAATGTTGAAAAAAATATGTACATGCACCTACATATCTGTGTATATAATGTCTTGGTAATATTAATTCATTATCTCCATAGGTCCTCATTTTTTTTATCATTTTCTCTACTTTTAAAAGCATGAACATACATTATTTCTTTTATTTGAAAAAATGTTATATAAATGGTTAAGGAGGTAAGGAACATTTACACAAAGAACAGCAATATAGGGGGAAATTTTAATATCTCATATTAAAATATATTTTAAGTATTTAATAAGTATAACATATTGTTTGTATTATAATTTGGAGACCAATGAATAAAAAGAGATATGTTTATCCTGTACCAAGCTCTTTTTTACTCCCTGTCCTATCGTTTTACTGGCCTTTTTCTCAAAGCCAGTACAAGAACTACGTTCTTTACTACATCTCAATTCCCACACCAACTTAAATGGTTTTGGTACTAATTCCACTAAGGTAGCAGAGCTTACAGTTCCAGTTTCTCTTTCTTTCTTCTCCCTTTTTCTTCCTTCTTCTCCTTCTCCTCCCGCTGTTCCCAACCTCCCCTCCTCTCCTCTCCTTTCTCCTCCTATCCCCCTCTTTTTCTCTTTTATTTATTTATTTATTTTTTTGAGACATTATCTTTCTATGTAGTTGAGGCTGACCTTGGACTCACTATGTAGCCTAGGCTGGCCTCGAACTTGCAGCAATCCTCCTGCCTCAGCATCCCAAGTGCTGGGAGTACAGGCCTCTCCCCTTCTTCTCCTTCTCTTTTTTTTCTCTTCCTCTTCTCCTCCTTCTCTCTCTCTCTCTCTGTCTCTCTCTCTTCTTCCCTCCCTCGCAACATCTCTAACATGCTGGGCAAGCACTCTACAACTTAACTACACCCCCAGACCAGTATTGTTCAATATAGGTTTTAATCTTTACCATAACGCTACTTATCATATGTTGTTATGTGTATTTTAGGTATATATTTGTATTACTTTTATCAGTGGTATTTATTTTTTCAGTTTTGCAATTTTTAATGTAGGCAATCATATTATGTTAATTAATTTTGTTTCTTCTTTGTTAATCTTTATATATTCTATCATTTGAAGAAAAATAAACAAAACTGGCCATGTTATCTGGTAGAAAAGTGATTATACTTACAGTGAAATGTTTAACCCATTTCTTTCATTTGTAGAAGACATGTTCCCTTCATCCTTTACCTTGTTGTTGAAAAGTGCTTATTTCCTCATTTTTTCATATTTCCCCATATTCTTATTCAGTCTTGCCATAACTTATCAATTTTACTTGTCATTTCATAGAACATACTTCTGGCTTTGTTGATTCCCTTCATTGCTTCATATTTTTCTACTTTCTTATTTTCTGCTCTGACTTTTATAGTTTTAACTTTCAAAAATTTAACTAAGTTGATATCTCATGAACTTTCAGCATTTTTTTCAGTATACATATTTAATAGTATTACTTTCCCATGAAAACAATTAATTTAGAGTCAATGCATATTTTTAATATGCATTTAAATTTTCTATCTTTGAAATATTTTATTAATGGTTTGAGTTATTTCGAAGAATTTGTTTTTACATTAAAATTTCAAGTTTCATATGTAAGTTATTATTTAGGTATTGATTTCTAATAAAATTAAATCCTGGTTAGGATATATTCATCGTATAATGTTTTTTAATATGCATTCACACCTGCTTCATGGCATAATAAATTGTGAATCATTGCAAAAGTCTCACATGACAGAGAGAAATGTGTTCTCTCTAATTGTCACATGCAAGACATTGTCAGTCATTAAAATGAGTTTTCAATTTTTTTGTTTAAAATTCTATATGTTTACCTTGTCTTTGTTTGCTAAATAATTAATAGTGATACCTTAAAATCTAATTGTATGCTTACAGATTAGTCAGTATTGGCCTTTACTTGTATATAACTTGGCTTTCTATATTGTGAGACCTTTGTAGGTGCATACAAATTTTAAATTTTTATACATTCTGCAAAATTGAAACTTGCACTTTTATCATTGTGTAAAGTCTACTAATAATCAATAATACCTTTTGTACAAAGGTATTATTACAAAGCTTTGGTAAATAGGGAGAGGAAGAGGGGTTGAGGGAGGGGAGGGGAGTGGGAAAAAAGAAGGTACAACATGTACAGGTACAAATTCCCTATGGTGAATGTTATCATTATGTATATCTAAAATGTACCAATAAAGTAAAAATAAAAATAAATAAATAAATAAAACCTTTTGTCTTGTAGCTTTTCTCTGATGTTACTAATGCTAGTTTTTTAAATTTTATTTTTGGTTATTGAACCCAGGGCCCTTGCAGTGAAATGAAATACCCAGACATTTTATTTATTTATTTTTGAGACAAGATCTTTCTAAATTGCCTAGGGTGGGTTTAAACTTGTGATCCTCTTGTGTTAGCCCTCCCAGAATGTTGAGAATATAGGCTTGTGACAAAATGCCCAATATCATGCATCTATTTTTGACTTGTATGTCTGTCTTAGTTACTTCTCGCGTTGCCGCAAAAAAAATACCCAACACCCAAAGTTAAAGGGGGAAAGGTTTATTTAGCTCACAGTTTGTAGAGTTTTCAGTCCATAATTTGCTGGCTTCCAAGGCAGGGTGGCACATGGCAGAGGGGCAACATTTCATGGTGGAAGACAGGAAAACAATGAGAAAGAGAGAGAGAAGAGAGAGAGAGAAGAGAGAGACAAGAGAGATAAGCCTCCAAACTGCTGGAATTAGGGCGGTGCCAATCAAATCAGTGGACTGATCCAACAATCACCCACCCTTAATCCCAGTACCCTTAATCTCAGCATTGCACATTCTAGATACAGCCATCTCCAAAAAGCCTGCCCCCCTTGACTGCATGAGGCTTTAGGTGGATATCTGGACACAAACCATAGCAATGTATCTTTTTAAATCCAATCTGGAAATATCTGTCTTTTAAATTCTCATTATAGTCAAAAATATTACATTGGATTACAGATGTATTTGGATGTAATTCTTCTGTTAAAATTTATTATTTCATTTAATTTTTCTGTGCTTTATTTCCCCCTTCTTCCCTGAATTTTATAAATTGGTCACTTTTTAATATCATTATTTCACTTTTATCAAATTAAAGGACATATATATTTCTTCCAATAACTCTGGATGCTACTCACCTAAGAGCATTTGATGTTAACTTATATCCCTGCGCCCCTCCCCCAGCATTGCAGAATGAATATAAATTCAAATCCTCTACCTTTGTAAGGACTATGCTAATATTATGACTTTTCAATGGAAATTTTTGTTTTTACTTGGACTCCCAGTATGGGACAGAAGTTGTCTTAATTATCTTCCACTGCCATCTTGTGAATTTCCCACCTTCTCTATGTTTTTAATGAAGGTGTAGCCTTTTGAGAGTCCTGAATTAATGCAGAAGATTTCCACTTGAATTCCTTATTCTAGGCATGATTCTTTCTTCCACACTTCTAGTTAAAAACAAGCCTCTTAGTTTCACAGATAGACAAAACGCTTGAAAAGCAACAACAGATGGAGATTTAGCATCAGTTTTATACACTGGTTCTCAGCTTTTGCAATACCTTGTGAGTGGTGATGTTGCATTAGGAAGTTGTTTTGATAAGTTATCTAGCCTATTTAGCCATTTTGTAATGGTATAATTTTAAGCTATCTTGTCTAATACGCTACCATAAAGAGGAGGCTCATAATTATCTTTTGAAAATATTGGTGTAAACATATTTTTCAAAGTTACGATGAAAAGAATGCTTTCTGAGCTCCATCTGGGCTTATAGAGTAGCTATGCATGGGAAGGAAAGTCTAAGCAAATCTTTACAGTTAGGTTCATTCCTCTATACCAAGATAATTTCCATTATCTTAATTATATTTAACATTATTAAAAGTACTAGGAAGGTTTATTCAATTTATTGAGCTAATAGAAGCGATCATTCCTGTTTCTGTTAGCCTGCCTGCAAGGGACAACTATATTAATAATATTAAACTAATAAAAACACCTTTCTTTCTTTGATTGAGCGCATGAAGAAGCCATCCCCATACTTAATCCCAATATTCCTGTGGCTACGAAATTTTTTTTTGTGTGTGTGTACCGGGGATCCACCTCAGGACCCGTGCCGCTGAGCGATATCACCAGCCCTTTTTTTGTATGTGGGTTCCGGGAGTCGAACTCGGGCCCTTGCGCTTGCCAGGCAGGCACTTACGCCGCTGAGCCATCTCACCAACTCCTGTGGCTACGAATTTTAAAAGCTCTGTAATTAATGTTGTATGTGATTTCTGCTTTAACATTAAGCTTTTAAATAAATACCCTCAGAGGATAATGGAATTTGACTGTGTTATGAGATCTGGAGATTATTATGGATAGGGTTAGAGATAAAAAGTTGTAAGAAGCTTGCTCTTAGTAGGTAAATCCTCAGTGACAGTGTTAGTATCTTCAAGCAAGGATATAGGAAGGATATTCACATTTATAAAGGGAGGCAACATTATTTTAGCTGTGGATGTTTGGTTTGGGGAATATGTAGATATCTGTATCCTATGATATCTCCCCTTTGTATCCAACTTGTTCCTTTTCAGTGTTATAACTTTTGCAATTGAATTTGTGGATTTACCTGAAATTTTGATTTGGCCCCTCAGGATCTTGCTCAGTATTTTGTTTTCTTTTTATTCTGTGTTTTAATAGCAAGAAATGACAGCTTCATTTAGCATGGTCATGGTCATGTAAACATATTCTTTGATCCTAGGGAGTTTTTTTTTTTTCCTACAAGGTTTCCAGCATTGTTAGTAGCAGCCATCTCCACTTGATGGTCCTTGACTTGTGCGTATTGTACTTTAAAGGTGACAACCACTCCCTCCAACATTTTACCTTCAATAATTGCTGTGTTCTAGGTCCCAACAGACATAACTGAGTCAGCTGTTTTGTCATTGTGTGCCATGGACTACTAGATTGTTAGCCATAATTAATAACATAATCTTGCACTGCCTTCAGTCTACATTAAGATAAATAATTACTTCTAGCTTTCCTTATTTTTCTGTGTGTCTGTAATATGCAACACACGCATTGTAGTAATTTCAGTAGTAGTTGGTTTTTCTGGGTTCAAACAACAGAAAGCAATTCTATTGAGTTAAGCGAAAAGATCAAGGATATTAAATAAATGCCAGGTATCTCACAGAATTGACATGAAGGAATACCAAGAAGGCACAGAAAATGGATAGGGAACAAGGAAGTTCATAATTTGTCCTCAAGTGTGTTCAGATGTTGAATAGCTGAAAACAAACTAAAAATGATAAATAAGTACAGTGAGTGAAGACAAGGTTTAAAGTCCTAGTATGTCACATCAATAGGAATTGGTGCAGCAGTAAAGCATGCTACGTTAATAAAGTAAATATGAATTTCTAGGCAGTGAAACCAAAAGGATATTAACATACATGAAAATAAGATCGATACAGGAGACAAGATAAACAGTCAGCCCAAATTAGAAGGAAAGAGGCAAATAAGAAAGTATTGAGCATGTTCTTATAAGCAGCATGTTAGAGCCTAGTAGCAAAGATTTGCAAGCATGTGTTGTAATCCTAGAATACCACAGTGCATTTCATGGGAAAATAAGTAATCATGTATCAGAAGTCAGAGGCAGGATCCTGTTTCATAGTTCTCTCGGGACTTCAGCAATTGCCCATAGACGATTCAAAAATGGAATAGCAAGAGTTTCGGTAGGGTTAACTTGGGTGTGTTACCAAAATTTTCTGTGTTACCAAGGACAACAGAGGCACTAAAAGACATTTTTTTTTCGTATTCGTTCCATATTTACATTACAATTTCTAAATTTCATAGTATTCTTATATAGCTAGGCTCTTCAAAACATAGTGCAGCATTTCTCCAGTGGGTAATTATCACCTGATTTCCCATACAAATGCTCTTCAGCTGTTGGATATTATCCTTCAGCATCACAAACCCTCTTATTAACCTGGAAAGGGGAAACAGTGAAATTATGGTCCCTTTTCCTCTTGTCCATTTGAACAGTTTGGTCCAATTAGGTGAAACCTCGGAGAGACATAATTATACTTCAAGCTCAAAGCATGATTTTTGAGTAGCATTTTGGGATAATAATAATTGTTTTCTCAACAGCCATGAACTTAGTCTTCTAAAGGGCAGATATAAAATCTTTTTCAAGCTGGAATATTATTATCAGTAAGCAAACTGAAAACCAGTTTAAGTTTAAAATTTGATTACAAAAGCATCATTTCTGTTTCAATCTGCCAGTTTTGATGTATAGACCTGCCTTGAGCATTCTGTTTGACTTTTTCAGCGTCAAACTCAAATGTCATCTTTTCTAAGATTGATATTAAAACTTTAACTTCTTTCTTGCCAAAATGATAGAAACATCTGTAACCTACAACATTTAAGATTTGTTGGCTTTATCCTAGAGCAAAATTAGGATAAGGTCAGTGATTTTTAGGCTTTATCTCTCTGTTGCATCTTATGTCTTAAAAGAAGGGTAATTGGAAATGTTCAGTCTTCTCTAGGGATAACCAAATCAAGGATTAAAATGATATGGCATAGCACTTACCTTATTGCATAAGAATTACACTGTGCAAGTGGTTATAAAAAAAGGTATAGAAACCAACTTTTAAGAAAGTCTCCCCCTTAGACCTTGTGCCTGATATTCATGTGTCTGTGTTGTCCTCTCCTGTGTGGAATCAGAGCTGATCCTGTATAACCAATAGAATATGGAAGAAGTAGCAATGTTCCAAGGCTGTCATGAAAAGCACTGTGTCTTCCACATTGGTTTCCCATCGTTCACGTTGGGGGAAGCCAGCTGTCCTGTTAGAACACCTAAGAACCTTTGTAGAGAGGCCAGTGTAGAGAAGAATCAAGCAATAACTTCCTAGCCATGTGGGCGAGTGCCCTCGTGAGTGCATTCCGCTAGCCACCATGAATCCTTCAGAAGACTCCAGCTCTGACCCACACTTGGTTGAAAACCGTGGAGCCACAACTGTTCGACAAAGTGCTGCTGGGCTTCCTGACCCAAATAGATGATGGGAAGTAAAAAAAACTCATTGTTTGAAGCCACTAAGGTGAGATGATTTTAAGCAGCAATAAAATAATCTATAAGACAATATGTTTGGCTTATTAGCAAGTGTTAGCATTCAGTAAGTGGTTTCAATAAGTGAATGGATATGAATAGAAATAGAAAATCTCTAAAAAGTAATAGTGATATATTAGTATCAATTTCCTAGACAGAGGAACCTCTGGGAGTGTCAATCATGAGAAATAAGGCCCTTGGCTAATGTTTATTAGTCAGTTTCCCCATAGTTCATATTAGCAATGCAGAGGAAAACAGCACAGTGTTCTCTCCTACTCATTTCTGGGCTAGGACACTGCTTCGTTGGCTAAAGTTTACCGAGATGACCTAAATTTTGGGATCCTAAATTCTTTTAGAATTGCAAGAGTACTTGGTTAGTTCATGAAATCTGTCTGAATTTGCCCACATTCTTCTTCATTTTAGCTAAGACTCTTTTTGTTATGCTCCAGTTAGCTATTTTATAAGGCAGTGTTTTATGTGGGGGGAAAGCCACACATTGTTTCAGCTTTTAACTTTATGAAAAGTGACCATCGATAAACCTTGTATTTCATGGAAAATTATTCCAAAGCTATTCTAATGAGGCTACCAAGTGTCACTTATACTTTATTAGAATCTGCAAAATCTTGTCCCATGGGCCGGTGAGATGGCTCAGTGGCATAAGTGCCTGCCTGGCAAGCGCGAGGTCCTGAGTTCCACTCCCAGTACCCACATACGAATAATAGGGCTGGTGATATCGCTCAGCAGCACGGGCGCCTGCTGGCATGCGAGGTCCTGAGGTCGACCCCACTACCCACAAAAAAAAAAAAATCTTGTCCCATGTAGCCATTTAACAGTTTTGACAGAATAAACTAGTCAACCCAACAAGCAATAATTTTTCCAAACCAATTCATTGTTTTGTGCTTATTTTTCCTCTTCTATGACTAACCTTGGACTAAGTCAACAGAATTTATCACACACACACACACATATATATGTAATAATATTTATGAGAAAGTATAGCAATCTAAAGTGAATTCTAGTGATACTAAAGCACTTATTCACTGGTGGACCGGAATTTTAGGAATTATGTGCTGTACAAATGTCTCTCATTTTCATTTCGTCTTTACTTTTTTCATTTTAATTTTTTTTTTGTGGGTACTGGGGGTCGACCTCAGGATGTCGCGCTTGCCAGCAGGCGCCCATGCCGCTGAGTGATATCACCGGCCCTTTTTTCGTATGTGGGTACTGGGAGTCGAACTTGGGCCCTCGCGCTTGCCAGGCAGGCGCTTAAATCGCTGAGCCATCTCACCGGCCCCAAGGAGGGTTTTATTTAATTTCCATGTGTTATGTTTTTTGTGGTTTCTTTTGCCAGTAATTTCCAATTTCATTGCACTATATTCAGATAATATGCATAGGATACTTCCATCTCAGCGGCCCTCATTTTAATTTATGACTATTTGAGATGTACACAAAAGCAGAAAACAAACAGGACATTTATCCATATTTAACAGATACTAGATTTGCCTTATTTGTATCAGATTTTTAAAAGAAATTAAAGCACTAAACCAAGTTGTTTTTCCCTTTGTTCCCACGTACAATTGTACAACATAACAATGCATATTTCTGTAATTTTATTATATATCTATGTGTGTTCACACACAATATGCGTCAGAAGATTTTTTGATCTAAGATTATACATGAGCCTCAAAAATTCCAATGTGCCTACAGAAAATATAAGGCTAATAAATAATATGTTCACTCATTTAGACAATTTTGTAAACTCATATTTACTCAACATTATGATTTTAAAATTATCCATACTAATTCAAGTAAATCATGTTTATTTTAATGCTACATATTATTCAACATATATTTGTAGCATATTTAATTTATTTGTTTTTTCTTCATGGACATCTTAGGTTGTTCTTTTCTTTACAGGCAGATATAGAAGGATAAACTTGAGTCATTTGTACAAAAATGTATGCACATTGAGACCATAATGTTAAGTGAAACAAATCAGACACACAAGCTTAAATATAGCATGGTTTCTCTTTTATGAGAAACCCAAAGTGTAAATAAAGAGCAAAGTAAAAGATAGATAATAGGAAGTAGGGAGGTAGATCTTTCTCACATGGGAAGGGGATCAAAAGATTGAGGGAAGGGGTGAAAAAAGGAATTAAAATGTGTTTATGTCTCAATTCCACATAAGGAATACAAGCATTATGCACTGAAAAAGTGGACTAATAAAAAAAGAGAAAAGCCTTCTTGCCCATACATGGAACAATTTCTCTTTGTTTAATATCCAGGAGTGTAATTACTGAAAAAGGGACTCTGTTTCTGCAACTGTAACTGGACATCAGCAAAATGTTCTGTAGAGATATAGCAATCTACAGCTTCATTAAAACTTAACTTTAAATTTCCTCACATTTCTACCTTAAATTGTTCTTGTGAGGTCCTTTATTTTTTGCCCATCAGGCTAGTGTGAAATTATGTCTTCCAATTTTTCAAGTTGTATTTTTTTTTAAGTAAAAGGCTTTGAAAATATTTTAAATTTTAATGGCCTTTCAGTTTTTTTCTGATTTTCTTGGTCATACATTTTAACATTAAATTAGTGAAATACTTGTTTTCTTCTTTAATTTGGATAAATTTACGTATTTTAGAAACTAATCATTTCCTGTCATTATCATTTACAAATATAATCTCCCAATCTCGTCACTTCTTAATATTTTTTTATGAATGGGTGTGTCACATTTTTCTATACTGCAATGTATCAGTCTTTTTTATGATTTATGTTTTTGATATCTTGCTTAGGAAATGTATGTGTACTCTGAGGCAGTAACAATGAAGATATTAGAGTTTTGTAATTTTACATTTGCTTTTGATCTATTTAGAATTTATCATCATATGTGACAGGGAGTAGTGATCTAAATTTATTATACCCCATATGGATAAAGAATTATCTAGCTACATCCCTTCAACCATGTGAGGACACAGCATTCATCTCCTCCAGAAGTTGGAACAGTATGGTGCCATTTTGGAAGTAAATGCAACACTTCGACCAGACAGTCTTCTGGTGCCTTAATTTTTTTTTTTTTTTTTTTTTTTTTTGGGTGCCGGGGGTCGACCTCAGGACCTCGTGCGCCAGCAGGCGCCCGTGCCACTGAGCGATATCACCGGCCCTTTTTTCGTATGTGGGATCCGGGAGTCAAACTCGGGCCCTCGCGCTTGCCAGGCAGGCGCTTACGCTGCTGAGCCATCTCACCGGCCCATGGTGCCTTAATATTAGACTTGCAGGCTCCAAAATTATGGGGAATAAATTTTTGGTGTTTATATATGGCCTAGTCTCAAATTTTGTTATAGCAGCAAATTCTAGTTTCTATTGAGAAAGCTGCCAAAAAAAGAATATGGCTGAGATTATATGTGAGTAATGCCATGAATAATCTGTCCCACACTTCCTGAAAGCTCACATAAGCTTTTCAGTCTGTGATAAAACCTAATGGACATTTGTTTGGGATTTAGAGATGAAATTCATAGTTTAATTTAACATGAATTGACATGTGTTTAACACGCAGTCTTCTAATCCTAGAATATAGGTATTTCATTTATTCATATCTTCTCATATTTTTAATAAACTTTATCATTTTCACCATAAAGGGCTAGAACTTTTTTCTATTAACTCCTTGTCCTGCTGCTAATGTAATGTTATCTTTGAAAACAGATGTATTTATTTTGTTGACAGGTGTACAGGAATGCTATTGATTCCTATTTATTACTTGAAATGTAACTTTTATGAAGGAAGGTAATGTTGTCTATTTGGTTCATTGCTGGGCTCCCAGTGTCTAAACAATGCCTGGAAGATAGTTGTTTTTCAATAAATATTTGTTGAATGAATGAACGGAGTAACTTATTTAGGATATTTATAGATTTCTTTTTTTATTTCTTTCTTCTTTTTTATTTTTATTTATTTTTTTTCTTTGAGACAGGTTCCCCCATGTAGTTCAGACCAGCCTTGAACTCACTATGTAGCCCAGGCTGGCCTCAAATTTGCTGCGATATTCCTGCCTCAGCCCCCCAAGTACTGGGATTATAGATGTGTGCCACCACACCTGCCATTTTTTATTTCTTTAGTACAAAAACATTTTTCAAGTTTCTCTTGGACTTTACATTTAGACAAACTTACCTGTGAGTGAAGGTAATTTTGCTTCTTCCTTTTTAATCCTATTTTTATTATCATGTTACATTGTCAAGAACATCTAGTATTAGGTTGATAGTGGTGATTTTGAACCTACTTCTCCTTTTTCTGAGTTAGAAAGTATGACGGTTAAACTTGATTCTGTCAAATTGATTGGCCTGGGAGCCACCAGGTGGATTAGAAAATCACACTCTGGTTGTGTCAGGATGGGTCATGGAGGCATGACCTTGGGTATTAGACACGGCCCATGGCCCCTTTCCTCTCTGGTGTTGCTCCCCCACTCTGCTTTCCCGCCATTTTTCACTGCCACACCCTTCTGCCATGAGGTTTTCTCCCTCAGAGCCACCCAACCATGGACTGAAGCCCCTGAAACCATGACTGAAACTAAATCTCTCTTCCTTTAGTTGCGTGAATCAGGTATCATGTTCCAGCAATGGGAAGGTTGACAAAGAAGTGTTCATATAGTGTAATATGATGTTGACTATTGATTTTTGGTAGAAAATTTTTTAAATTTATTCTTAGTTTCTCATTATTTTTTTAAAATCAAATAACTATTGATAAAATTCAAAGTTTATTTTTCTTCTTTAAGAGGGAATTACATCGCATTAAATTAGTAGATAGTCTGTTGTTAAGTCATGTCTGTATTCCTATGGCCAAACCCATTTGGCCATGATATGTTATTTTTATACCTAGCTAAACTCACTTCGCTAATATTTTATTTAAGATTTTAGTCTACATTTATAATTGATATTCATTTATAATTTTTGTCTCTCATGTAGTGCTTGTGTCAGGTTTGATTTATTTTCATGTAATTAGTTGAGGGCCACTATTAGTCTGGTTTCTGTTACTATAGTGAAAAACTTGAGTCTGCATACTTTATAAACAAAAGACTTACTTTGCTCACAGTTTGGGAGGCACAAAGCCCAAACAGCATGATATCAGTTCTAGCAAGGGGATCACGATAAATAGCATCATTGTGGGAACACATGCAGGAGGACTCCATGGTGAGAGAGAAGTCAGAGTGATTCAGGGGTTAGACTGAATGTTTTTATAACAACTCCCTTATGATAACTGACCAGGGTCCCATGAAAACTACATCAGTTCCTTCCAAGGGTAGCATCCTCAGTGACCTAATAACTTCACTTTAGGCTTTGCCTTTTAAAAGTTCTGGCATGTTTCCCACTGCCACATTAAAGAACAAGCTCCCAAAATAAAAACACACTCAAACCATTGAAAACCATATTATAGAGTTCCCCCTGTATACAGAGATAGGGCTGAGATACTTCACTGCAATACTCACAATTAATAGAATCTGTAGGTCTCTTCTGGGTTGGTCAAATCCTCCAGAGAAATACTAGCAGTGATACCAGTCCCAGAAGGAAAGCAAAGTAGGGGCATATAATCTGTGAATTTTCCAGAAACCAAAATAAGGAGCAATAGGTTATGTTCACCTATTAATAATATAGTGTTAAATGTTTGGGTTTCAAAGCTGTCTAGTCAATTCCATGCTTTCATCTAATAGCTAATTAGATGAATTATTCATCTAATTATTCAATTAGATTGAATTATTTTTTATTGTTTTACTTTTTAAACTATAGGAATGAATTATTCATCTAATTCATTCATCTAATAGCTTTGCATTCTTAGTAAAATGAGTTATCCTTACTGTATCAAAGTGTCTTCATATGTGATCTGGACAATGGTATAGCATATCTGACAGAGTGACTGCAAGGATTAAACAGACTGACAATTAAAATACTTATAATAGCATATGTCATATAGGGATAATTCAATGATTACCAAACCTCTTTCTCTTCCTCTTTTACCTCTTCCTTTTCTTCTTTCTTCTTTGTGGTACCTATCTCTCTTTTCTCTCCTCATTTTTACTACAGTGCCCCTAATATTAGTTGTTCTTGGTGTCTATGAGCCCAGAGTCTTTTGCTTTTATGCCCTCAGAGAACACAGTCTTCTCTGATTGGCAGAGGTTTGTACACTTACTTCCTATGGGATAGGCATGTGGACCACTTCTTTTACTCATTTTTAGATAATCTACTTTAGGATAAACTTATTTACTTCCAATTCTGATTTATTCTGAGATTCTGTGGCCTGAGTAATCTTGCTTCTTTTTTTTTTTTTTTTTGTGGGTACCGGGGGGTCGACCTCAGGACCTCGTGCGCCAACAGGCAACCGTGCCGCTGAGCGATATCACCGGCCCCTTTTCCGTATGTGGGATCCGGGAGTCGAACTCGGGCCCTCGCGCTTGCAAGGCAGGCGCTTACGCCGCTGAGCCATCTCACCGGCCCTAATCTTGCTTCTTGACTTTTATACTGCTGATGACGTAACTAGAGTCCTATCCCATGTGCTTTTCAACTTTCAAAATCGTGTTGCCCTCTTTTCCCTTTCTCCTATATGTTCAAGTCTTTCAAATTTATTTTTAGGTTTACTTTTTTTTTTAATATGCGGGTAAAAGGAGTCAAACTCAGGACCTCGCGCTTGCCAGGCAGGCACTTATGCCGCTGAGCTATATCAGCGGCCCTTAGGTTTACTTTTGAGTAGATAATACATTCCTATAGTTTAAAAAGTAAAACAATAAAAAATAATTCAATGAATTCTCATTCTTGTCCTAAACACACAGTAAGTGACCACTTAGCTTCTTGTCTGTTCTTCTGGCATATTTTTGAAAAAAAAAATATATATATATATTCATGTTCTTATTTTTCTTTCTTTTTATGTGGAAATGTATTTCCATAAAAAACTGTTGGAATTTCTCTATCAACTTTCCAGATATTATTGTCTAAGGCAAAAGAAAATAGTAGTAGTTCCACCTAGCTGGGGCCCTTCAGGGCAGCCTCCCCATCATGGGTTGGATTGGATTGCAGGCAGCGTGGATAACATAAACACATGTGAAAGTTTAACAGTGTTTAGTACTTACAGATCCTGTGGGAAAAGCATTACCTGACAAGGCTGGAGGTCCCACAGCTAAAGGTGAGGAAGTACAAGCAGTCAGAAAAAGGATTTGAGAAGAAACACCTTTACTGGGGCCAGTGCATTATCCAAACATTTCCCAGGAGAAGTTTCAATTGGTAGATTAGAGCAAGCAGGAATAAGTTGCAGGTGGTCTCATAGTGACTGAGTGGTGACTGTGACGTACCTGCATAGTATATGTGGGGTGTGAGGGTGAGTGGAGCCAATAAAGAATGCTATGTATAGGGAGGGGGCCACCAGGAGGAAGCCCTAGGAGGCAGATATGAGGATTGGCCTCATAGAGGAGTTGGGAGGAGGCAGAGCTCTGGAAATGGGTGGAAGGTTACCGAGCCCTGCTTCTACTTCACGTTTTTCACTGATGGAGTCTGGATTCAGGGCCATTAGAGAAGCTTTAGCACTCTAAGGTTACAAAGAAATTTGCCACCTTTTCTTTTACTACTTTTGTGATCTTAAGTATTTGTTGCATATGGAATTCTGTATGGTATACATTTTTGTTTTTTTAGAAAAAAGGTAAAACAAAATTTCATAACAAAATAATAGGAAAATAACAATAGTTAATACATTATATATTGTTATCCTTAAAGTAGTTGCTCAGGGTACAAGATATGGGTATAAAATTTCTCCAATTGATATTAGCTCAAGCCTTCCTTTTTAGTGAACTAAGACACACTAATAGTATAACTGACTTGCAGTTTTTCCCTTTTCCCTACTGTCCTTTTCCCTTTCACCCATCCTAGTTCCTTCTTCCTTTGAACAATTTCTTCCCATTTCACAACCTGTATTGTGAATTTTAGAACTTATTTACACTTTCAGTTTCTCATACAATGGAGACAATATGATGTTTACACAAGTGAGTCTGATTTATTTCACTTATGAGTATGGTCTCAAGTTGCATCCATTTCCCTATAAAAGTCTCCAGTTTATCCTTCTTTATGGCTGAGTAATACTCCATTGTATAAAAATACCATATCTTTTTAATCCATTCCTCGGTTGATGGGCATTTGGGTTGTTTCCAAGATTTAGCTATTCCAAATTGTGCTGCTATAAACATGGGTGCACATATATCACTGTGGTATGATGCCTTCAATTCTTTCAGGATGATATCAAGAAGGGGAATAGTTGAGTCCAATGGAATCTCTAGTTTTAGTATTTTGGGAAATCTCCACACTTATTTCCACAGAGGTTGTACGAGTCTACACTCCCACCAACAGTGGAGAAGTGTTCCTTTTTCCCCACAGCTGGACCAGCATTTGTTATTGGTTGATTTCTTGATGATAGCCATTCTTTCTGGGGTGAGATGGAATCTCAGTGTTGTTTTAATTTGCATTTCTCAAATGAGCAATGACTTTGAACAATTTTCATATATTTAACTGCCATTTGTATTTCTTCATCTGAGAAGTGTATGTTCATCTCAGATACCCAGTTTTGGATTGGGTCTTTGAATTTGGGGGTCTGATTTTTTTCAATTCGTTATATGTTCTAGGTAGAAGTCCTTTGTCTGAGGGACAATTGGCTAAATTTTTTCCCAATATGTGGGTTTTCTTTTCACTCTGTTGGTGATTTCTTTTGATGTGCAAGACCTTTTTAATGAGATGAGATCCCAGTTGTTGATTCTTTGAATTACTTCCCATGCAGTTTGGCTTTTGTTCATGAACTCTCTGCCTACACCTATGTCTTCAAGATTTCTACCAACTCTCTCTTCCAGTAGACTTAGTGTTTCTGTTTTAATATTTAGGTCTTTGACCCATTTTGACTTTAATTTAGTGCATGGTGATAGACATGGGTCTAGTTTTAGTGTTCGGCATGTAGAGAACCAGTTTTTCCAGCACCATTTATTAAAGTGGCTATCTTTGTTCCAGTGAACATTTTTGGTCCCTTCATTGAAGATAAGGTGGCTGAGTGTTTTTGTAGTTATGTCTGCATCTTCTAATATGTTCCACCGATCCTCAGGTCTGGTTTATTTATTTATTTTTTTGCCAGTACCATGCTGATTTTATCACAGTAGCTTTCTAGTATAATTTCAAATAAGGCATTATGATTCCTCCTGCCTTGTCTTTATTGCCCAGGATTGCCTTTGGTATTCTAGGTCTCTTCTATTTCCAAATGAATCTTATGAATGTTTTCTCTAGACCTTTGAGGTATGCTAATGCTATTTTGATTGGGATTGCATTAAATCTGTGCAACAGCTTTGGGAGTATGGCCATTTTCACAATGTTGGTTCTTCCTATCCATGAGCAAGGGATATCTTTCCATTTTCTGATATCCTCTTCAATCTATTTTTTCAGAGTGCTGTAGTTTTCAATGTAGAGATCTTTTATTTCCTTTGTTAGATTGATTCCTATTTCATTTTTTTGGATGCTACTGTGAAGGGTGTGGTTTCCCTGATTTCTCTCTCAGTGAGTTTGTCATTTATGTACAAGAATGCTATTGATTTTTGAGTGTTGACTTTGTATCCAGCTATACTACTGAATTTGGTTATTAAATCAAGAAGTATTTGGTGGAATTTTTGGGGTCTTCTATGTAGAATATCATGTAACTGTAATGATAACTTAACTTCTTCCTTTCCTATCCTTATTCCTTTTATTTCTCTCTCTTGTCTAATTGCTCTGGCTAATGTTTCCAGAACTGTATTGACTAGGAGTGTTGATAATGGACATCCTTGTCTTGTTTCTGATTTTAGAGTGAAAGCTTTCAATTTTTGTCCATTTAGTATGATGTTGGCTGTTGGTTTGTCATAGACGGCTTTTATCAGATTAAGGTGAATTCTATCTATTCCGATTTTCTGTAGGGTTTTTATCATGAATGAGTGTTGGACTTTGTCAAAAGCTTTTTCTGCATCTATTGAGATGATCACGTGAATTTTGTCTTTGGCTCTGTTGATATGGTATATTGCATGTGTTGATTTGTGTATGGTGAACCATCCTTACGTTCTTGGGATGAATCCCACTTGGTCATAGTGTATAATCTTCTTGATGATTTGCTGCATTCTGTTTAGTATCTTATTGAGGACATCTGCATCTATGTTCATTAGGGAGATTGGCCTGTGGTTCTCTTTTCTGGTTGGGTCTTTCTCTGGTTTTAGTATCAGGTTAATACTTGCCTCCAGGAGTGATTTAGGGGATATTGATTCACTTTCAATTTTTTTTTTAAGAGTTTGAGGTGTACTGGCATTAAATCTTCTCTAAATTTCTTGTAGAATTCAGAAGTGAATCCATCAGGACCTGGGCTTTCTTTGTTGGTAAGATTTAATTACATTTTCAATCTCATTACCCGATATTGGGTTTTACAGAATTTTTATATCTTTTTGATTCACTTTTGGTAATTCATACATTTCTAGGGATCTGTCTATTTCTTCTGTGTTTTCTATCCTATACAATAAAGATTTTCAAAGTTTGTATTGATGATTTTCTGAATTTCCACAAGATATGTAGTGATTTCACCCTTTTCATTCCTCAATATATGGATTTGAGTATTTTCTTTCTTTTTTTGATAAGATTGGCTAAGTGTTTATCAATTTTATTTATTCTATCAATAAGCACGTCTTCGATTCATTAATTCTTTGTATTGTTTTCTTAGTGTACATTGCGTTAACATCTGCTCTGATCTTTTTAATTTCCACCCTTCTATGGGCTTTGGGCTTGACTTGCTCTTCTTTTTCTAGATGCTTGATGTGCAACATTATGTTGTTTATTTGGCTTGTTCTGTTTTCCTGATGTGAGAATTCACTGCTCTAAATTTGCCTCTTAGGACTGCTTTTATTGTGTTCCACAGGTTCCATTATGTTGTATTTCCATTTTCATTTCATTGTAGATATTGTTTAATTTCTTTAATTTCATCTGTGACTCATTGGATGTGTAGGAGGGTTTCATTTATTTATTTATTTATTTATTTGTGTGTGTGTGTGTGTGTGTGTGTGTGTGTGTTTGTGGGTGGGTACCAGGGGTCGACCTCAGGACCTCCCGCATCAGCAGGCTCCCATGCCGCTGAGCGATATCACCGGCCCTTTTATTGTATGTGGGTTCTGGGAGTTGAACTCGGGCCCTCGCGCTTGCAAGACAGACGCTTAAACCGCTGAGCCATCTCACTGGCCCCAAGGAGGGTTTTATTTAATTTCCATGTGTTTATGTTTTTTGTGGTTTCTTTTGCCAGTAATTTCCAATTTCATTGCACTATATTCAGATAATATGCATAGTATACTTCCAGTTCCTTTAAATTTACTTAAGCATGTTCTGTGCCTAGCGTGTGGTCTATTATAGAGAACGTCCCATGTGCAGCTGAGAAGAGTGTGTATTCTGATGATGTTTGGTGGAACACTCTGAAAACATCTACTAAGTCCATTTGTTCACAGGTTTGGTTCAGTTCTGACATTTCTTTGCTGATTTTTTTGTTTAGTTGATCTATCTCCTTGTGACAATGGGGTATTAAGGTCTCCCGTTACAATTGTGTTATTGCTTATTTGATTTTTCATGTCTATTAATAATTGTCTTGTATAGTCGGGTGCCCTTGTATTTGGTGCATACATATTTATGATTGTTATCTCTTCCTCCTGAAGTTTTCCCCTAACAAGTATGTGGTGACCTTCTTTACCTCTTTCAATCATTCCTGGTTTGAAGTTCACATTGTCTGCAAACAGAATAGCTATCCCGGCTTTTTTCTGGGTTCCTGTTGCATGGAAAATTGTTTTTCATCATTTGACTTTAGGTTTATGAATTTCTTTTTGAGTTAAATGTGTTTCTTGTATACAGCATATTGTTAGATCTTGTTTCTTGATCCATTCTGCGAGTCTGTTTCTTTTGATTGGTGAATTGAGGCCATTTACATTGATGGTTATAACTGATATGTATTGGCTTATCTTTGTCATTTTTTTTTCCTGCTGTTGGTTCCCTGCTTTTTCCCTCTGTTTATTTGTTTGCCGTGCTTGGTGGTTTCTTGCTCTTGTTGTTCTTGACATTGTGGTCATTTTTATCTCTGTCTAGAATATCTTTTAATACTCTTTTTAGGGTTGGTTTGGTGTTCATGAATTTCTTCAGTTGTTCTTTGTCATAGTAGCATCTTTTTTTTTTAATTCTAAATTTAACTGCCTTTATTTATTTTTTTTTGTGGGTACCGGGGTTCGACCTCAGGACCTTGTGCGCCAGCAGGCGCCCATGCCGCTGAGCGATATCACCAGCCCCTTTTTCGTATGTGGGTTCCAGGAGTCGAACTCAGGCCCTCGCACTTGCCAGGCAGGCGCTTATGCCGCTGAGCCATCTCACCGGCCCTGTCATAGTAGCATCTTATTTCTCCATTAATTTTGAAAGATAGTTTTGTGGGATGCATCAATCTGGGTTGTAAGTTGCTTTCTTTCAGGACTTGAAATACTTCATTCCAAGCTCTTCTTGACTTGAGGGTTTGTGTTGAGAAGTCTGCCATTATTCTGATGGGCTTTCCTTTATAGGTGATCTGTTTCTTTTATCTAATTGTTTTTAACATTCTGTCCTTGTTCTGAATTTCTGGAATCTTGTTTATTACATGTCTGGGGGTAGAATTATTTTGGTTATAGCTAATTGGAGTTTTCTATGCTTCATTTATGTGTATGTCAGTTTTTTTCCCTTGCTTGGGATATTTTCCGCTATTACTTCTGCTAATAGTTTCTTTTTATGTCATTTGTGTTGGCTCCTTTTTCATTGACACCAATTATTTTTATGTTATTTTTCTTTGTGTCATCTTGCAGCTGTTGAATTGTTATTTCCTGATCTTTTTTTATTGTCAAGAGATCTTTCCTTTCATGATCGCTAGCTGAGATCCTGTCTTCAAGGTCTGAAAGTCTGTCTTCAGTTTCAGTCAAGCAGTTTTGCTAGCTTTCAGTGGAATTTTTAATTTCCTGGATATCTCTTTGAATCTGTTTCATGCATTCTATTTCTTTCCTATATTGATCATTCACAGTTTCCATGCTCTTCTAACATCATCTATTTTTTAATCAATCTCTACTCTAGATTTGCTGAGCAATTCCTTTATAAATGTTGACATTTCTTTGTTTACCTGAGAGATTATTTCTTTTTTTTTTTTTTTTTTTTTTTTTGTGGGTACCGGGGGGTCGACCTCAGGACCTCGCGCACCAGCAGGCGCCCGTGCCTCTGAGCGATATCACCGGCCCCTTTTTCGTATGTGGGATCCGGGAGTCGAACTCGGGCCCTCGCGCTTGCAAGGCAGGCGCTTATGCCACTGAGCCATCTCACCGGCCCATGAGAAATTATTTCTGATCTGATTTCCTCTATAGACTCATACATTTGTTTATTTACTTCAGTTGTTATCATTTCAGAAATGTCAGGTGTGTGTCTTCTGTTCTCCTTTATCTCATCTCCTGTACTTGTTCTGGGTGGGCTGGAGGTCTGAGGTTTCATTTTGCTTCTGCGTCTTGTCATTTTCTCTTTCTTTTCTGTGATGATTGGCCAGTATTCTTTTTTTCTTCTTTTTTCTTTCATTTTTTTTCTTTCTTTTCTTTTCCTTTTCTCTTTTCTTTTCTTCCCATTCCAGAGTGCTAACTGGAACTGCCAGGAACAAGATTAAAGACTACAATGGTGTCTAGTAAATGGAAGAGCTAACCCTTCCCTCATAACCTGCACTTCGAGAGGCACAGGGAATTAAGTAGCCTTGCACCCAAGGGACTGTGCAGCCCAGGCTGTCCCCATGCTACTGGGGGCGAGAGCAGGAAGGCATCCCACAGCAACCCCCCATCTCACCAGAGGAAGTTACAGACTATAGCTGAGGCGGGTGATGGTGGTAGCGGAACCTGTAAAGCAGTGAATGAGAAGTTAGTGCCCCACCTCGGAACGGAAATAAGAATTGGGACTGAGCAACCTTGGACTGCAACAGCAGGAGCAGAGGACCAGACCATATCACAGCATTTCACCCCACCCTGCAACAAATGACCTGAGAGGACAGAGACTCGCCAGTGGAAGAGGAACACAGAAGGCTGAGCAAGGACCAGGAGGAGCCAAAGGTGTACCAGACTGGGAACAGCATGGTATTTCTCGTAAGAAATAGATTCAACTTATTTTTTCCCTTCTTATGGCTACACAGTTGCTTTATAAGCACTTACTGCAATATCTATCTTTTACAAACTGATCTATTCATTTATTTGTGAATATATATGAATACCAAATATATATGAATATAAATGTGTGTCTTTCTAGAAATTTTCGTAGAGTCTATTTATTCTTTCATATATTGTTTTTTGTCACTCTAGCTTTATTATAATGTTTTATTTTCTTATAGCATTAATTTCCACCCATCGATCTTTATTTTTTGAATTTTGCAAATAATTTTTGCATGTAAACATTAAAATCAACTTGTCTAGTTCCAAATGAAAATCTGTGCTTAGTTTTATTGAAATTATGTTAAATTAATGAATTACTGGTCCTTTAAATAAAATTAACATCTTTATTATAGGGAATTTTATCTCCTAATAGCATGGCATAGTAAAGGTAATGTATAGAGGTTGCAATGTAAAGATAAACATTAAATTAAAAATTTTTTATCAGAGGATTATAGTTAAAAACAACTAAGGAAACATGCTACATAATTAAATACATGCCAATGACAGAAAAAATATCAAATATTTCTGTCATATTATTAAATTTAATTTGGCTTAATTTACTAGTTAAGAGCAAAAATATTATATTAGATTATGAAACCATTTCAAATCTATTATGTACAACACAGCCATTTGAAAAAGTGTATGTTTAGAAAGGTTAAAATTATAAATGATTGGCAAATATACACCAAATAAATAAAAAAGACAAGTCTCATAATCTTAATATTAAACTCTGTGTAATTTAAGCCTTCAAAACAGTACAGGAAAAACAAGACCCTTTATAATATTAAAGAATATAATTAACAAGAAAGATATCTGTGTTCACACATATGTGTTTTTTCTGAAAGCATTATTTTCACTCTTTTTCTCCAAAAATAACTTAGTTCAACATATAATTGTAGGAAGCCAACTATTTTTCCTCATCACTTAGGATACATATATTTTCCATTAGCAGTCATTAGTATTTGACAGTATTAATGCTGTTGAGATTGCTTCTATTGGCTTATCATTCCTAAGTAAACATCATCTTTTTCCAGTTGCTTTTCAGATTTTTTTCTTCTTTTCTTTGTCTTCTTTTTCCTCTTCTTCTCCTCCTTCTTCTTCTCCTTCTCCTTCTTTTTGATGTGTGTCTCAAATCTTGTTATTGGAGGGTTTCATGTTATTTTTCCTGCTAAGATTAAATATTGTGCTCCTTCCTAGAAATCCTTTATTTCAATTCTGGAAAAAAGTAAGTCATTCTTATATTCTCTATTCTGGAATTTCATTAGAAATATGTTTATTTTCAGGTTCTCACTCCCATATCTCTTAATCTCTTAGTGGAGACTTTTCTTTCAATGTGTGTTATTCTGACACATTGAATCTTATATAGCTTCTAATTCAATGTTCTGTGTCCATCAGTGTTTGAGGGTTTAAGCATATTTTATTATAACCAGTCATCTGTCATATAAAAAGAGAAATAGGGATAGGTTCTGATGAATGTGACAGTAGGTGACTCTGTTGTGCAAATGTCAAACACATTTAGATGGTGTAGCCTGCTACACACCTAGACTTTGTGCTATAGACTGTTTTTAAACTTTTTACATAATTCTCGCTTGTAAAACTTTTTATTAAAAGCTTAGACAGAAACACACATATGCCTAGATCTGTACAGGGTCAGAATCAGCAATATCACTGTCTTCCACCTCCACATCTTACCTACTAGAAGATCTTCAGAAATAAGAACATGTATGGCATTGACATCTCCTACATCAATAATGCTTCTCTGGAATACCTTCTGAAACACCTGCCTGAGGCTAGTTTACAGTTCATTTTCTTTCTTTTGCTGGGAAGTAGGTGTACATTCTAAAATAACTTTGAGTAGTATAGTAAATACATAAACTAATAACAGTCATGTATTTTCATTATCGATATGATACACTGCACATGATTTTACATGCTATATTTTATGCAACTGGTAGCAGAGTAGGTCTGTTTACACAACATCACCACAAACTATGAGAGTAACGTGTTGTGCTATAACACTACCATAGTTTTTATGTCACTGATAGGAGTTTTTCAGATCCATTATCATTTTATGGAACCACAGTCATATATATGATCCTTAGTTGACCACCATTATGTGGCACATTTTTTTTCATATCTACTTGTTTTTCTTTGGAGATATTATATGTTATCATGGCTAAGAATACAGATTCTGAAGCCAAACTGGTAATGTATCCACCACTTACTAACTGTGAGAACTCAGGAAATTCATTTCTCCTCTTAATGCCCTCATTCTTTCTAGCTACAAATTTAAGATGCCATGGTTTCTTGGGGAAGTTCATTACTTCGTTTACTCACTAGAGCCTCCCTGTCTTTCAACTCTTTCTTCTTTTATGTAACCAATTTACTCATCACAATTCCTTCTTTAAATAGTGATTTCTGTTTTCTTGGATGGACTCATTTTCTTGTTAATCCCCAGCTTTACTGAGGTATATTGACAAATAATATTTTGTATATATTTAAGGTGTATAATGCAATGATTTGAAATATGTATGCATTATGTAATGATCGGTACAATCAAGTTAATTACCACGTATCATCTGTCGTTACTATTGAGAGGGTAGGTTGGTGAAGACATTCATAATCTGGTCTCTTATGAAGTTTCAAGCCGTATTGTATAATTTGAAGTCATGTAGCATGGTGTTACAGCTTCATTCCGTTTTCTCATGATCATTTTGGCTATTCAAGACTTTTGTTTTGGTTCCATATAGTTCTATAACTATTTTTTATTTCTGTGAAAATGATTATGGGAATTTTGATAGAGACTGCACATATGTTCTGGTCTTGTTTATTTTGATGATGATGAGAGGTTATTTTTTTTCTAATTTTTTAAGTTATGGCAAAATACACTCAACATAACATTTACCATCTTAATCTTTGCATGTAGTTCAGTGGTATCAAATACACTCATAATATCATGTGCAACCATCACTACTATTCACCAAAATAACCCTTTTCCTCTGGCAAAACTGAAACTCTGGGTGCATTAAACAATAATTCTCCATTCTCCTCCTCCCACCCTGGCAATCGCCATTCTATTTTCTGTCTTTATGATATTCACTGCCCTAAATATTTCCTATATGTGGAATAATACAGTAATTGTCTTTTTGTGACTGGCTTATTTCACTTAGCATAATATCCACAAAGTTCATGCATGCATCCATGTTGTATTATGTGTCACAATCTCATTCTTTTTGAATAACGTCTATTCACTTTCACCACGAGATATTTACATTTGTTTCCTATAAATCATTTATGCATGTTTATAACATTGTTAAATTCTGTTCAGTACTTCTGGGTTTCTTTTTTTTTTTGGTACCGGTAAGCAAACTCATGATGTTGAACTTGCCAGGCAGGTGCTGTGCCACTGAGCTATATCCCCGGCCCTACTTCTGGGTTTCTGCAGTATGACAGTTTTCAAGTTACCTGCCAGACTTGTGCATTTACATAATATATTAGGTAGCATTTACATAATATATTAGGTAATAAGGGGAGTTATTATAGTATTACTATCAGTACATTATGTTAATTGAAATAAAAGGAAAATCTATACAAATAATAGCATTTGACCTCACACTCAAGATTAATGAATTATTTTCTTAGGATTTACATAGTTTAGAACTCTAACAGCAGTTGTTTGGAACCTAATTGACTGGTAGAGCTGAGAGGCTCACATAAGAAATGTCAGAGTTAATTTTCCTTTTAAGTGGAATAGAAAATTGTTAACTAGAGATTTTATGCAATTGAGAGGTGTAACTATTAGGGATTATTAAATGCATTATAATATTTATAGATATTTCAGGCCATATTTTGGTGCAGAAATTATTTTGTAATAAATACTAACTTTGAAAATACTATGTGCCAGACATTGTTTTTGGTGCCAGTAATGCATTGGTGAATGATATACACAGAAATTACTGCTTCTCTAGGCTTCTTTTTAGAGAAGAGTAGGGTAAGGGATATTGGGAAAGAGAAGAATTCCAGTATTAAATAGGGTTGCTAGTGTACATTTTGATGAGAAGGTTTCAGGTTTTAAGGAGGACTTGAAAGAGGTGAAGGAGTAAGCAGTGGAACTATCTTGGAGGAGGACCTCATCTTTATAGAAAATAGAGAAGTCAAAAACCTAGAGATGAAAAAATGCCTAATGTTTCAGAAATGGCCAGAATGGACAAACGTCTATCGTTTAGTCTTCAAAAGTGGATTATTTTATACATTGCATGAAAAGTGAATAGTGACTGAAGATTTGACCACAATGGAATTTTTTAAAAATCCATTATTTTTCATTCTCTTTATTTTAACTGATACATAAAACATAAAAATCATACATGTTAATGAGGTAACATGTAATGTTTTAACGTGGGTGTGTTACATAATGTTAACATCATCTTAAACATTTATCTTCTCAAACATTAGTTCTCTCCGATGAAAATTTTCAAAATCTTTTCTTCTAGCTTTTTGAAATGTAAAAGACATTATTGTTATTAATAGTAATGAATACTGTGCAACAGTGCCCCACAGCTTCTTACCTCTCTCTAATTTTATCTCAGCGTATTAACCAACCTTTTCTGTCCCCTCTCTCCATCTGCACTACTTTTCCTGGCCTCTGGTAATCACCATTCTACTCCCAGCTTCTATGAGATCAAATATTTTAGATTCCAAATATGGGTGAGATCCTGTGGTACTTGCTTTCTGTGCCTGGCCACTTAACTCAATATAATGATCTCCAGTTCTGTCTATGTTGTTGTAAATGACAGGATTTTAATCTTTTTATGGCTGAATGGCATAATTATTGTTGAAGTTAAATGAGGAGAATGGGCTATGATTCTGACATAGCTGTGTTCATATGAGAATCATCTTAGAATATCTCAAGTTTGAAAAAGTAATAAGGATAGTATATAACATCAGAGAAATTAGCAAATTAATGAAATCAAATAAACAAAAAGTTATGTTTGATCCTAATTAGTTTTGATGGGTAAAATGTAGGATGCAGATTGTCACGCCTTGATTGAAGACTTCAAGATAGCAATCCATGTCAAAACAAATTTAATAGAATGTCAGGAATTATAAATGATGTTCAGCCATCATATATGTATAGAGTCATTCCAAATAGCACGAGTTTATTTTTCTTATTATTAGTATAAATACACAGAAATGAGATATTTAAAGGTCATTAGCATTTATAAGAATTCTAAATTTCACTGCCAAATATATGCCTGGGAGATTTTTCATATTGCTTCAATTTCTTATTTTATATTATCAAACAACCTATATTAAATTTCTTTAACATAGATTTAAAAATCTCGTGCATAAAAAACAATGAAAATGAAAGTAAAATACATTGTTTAAGTTATGTTTCCTAACTATTTTTCCACTCAGAGCTCAAATCATCTAAATCGTATTTTAACTCAGTCTTCAATTCTATTAGTCAGCTTTCCCATCTCTGGGAGACCACACCCGACACTCACACCCTAAAAGAGGACAGGTTTAATGTGCCTCACGGTTTCAGTAGACTCAGCCCATGGTACACTGGATCTCGCCCAGAAACACTGTGGCAGAAGCATGTGATAGAGAAAAGCTGCTCTCTTCATGAAGGGAAGCAGAGCATAGGCGAAGAATGGCAATGACGTATATCTTCCAAAATCATATCCCAGTGACCTACATTCTCTAACTGGCCACACCTTCTAAAAGCACATTCACCTATGATCATCAGTGAATTAGTCCACTGGTGAGTATATTGTTCAAATGCTCATAAGCAGGAATTTGGGAAAGTGATTGGCTTATAGGGACTTTGCTGCTGACTGGCTGTTAGGAGATGGGGTCTGGTCTGGAAAGGTGGTTCCCTAGGGATCTGGAAGGGTTTACCTCCCTTCCTGGCTCCTCCTCCCTTCATGCTCTTGTTTCCCAGTAGCCATGCCAAGAGCAGCTTTCCTCTACCCAAGCCCTTCCATCATGCACCCGCCCATGCAAGGACTAAAACTTATAAAACGTGAGCTGAAATAAACCCTTCTTCCTTTAAGTTGTGGGTGTCTGGTTTTGTGTCCCAGAGGAGGAAGACAATTAACCTGAACCATTAGAAGATGTACCTTTTTTAAAAGTGATTCACTGTTTCTGGGATTTTCTTCCTAGCCACTGACACATATTCTACAGGTTTCAATCTTTGCCCTTCCTTTTCTTGGGTGTGAAATAGGCAATTTGCACATCTTTCAGTATGGAAACAACCCAGTTTCATTTACATGTGAGTATCTCCCTTTCCTAAGCCCCATGAAACACTTACATGTTGTTTTGGAAGCAAATCTGTAGTTATTGTTTGTTCTACCATCCGTGAACACTGTTTTCACTAAAATCGAATGGATTCCCTACTTTTCTGTATCAAAGTCTTTCAGTGTAAACAGTAACTTCTTTTTTATACAAAATTATAATATGTATAATCTTTTTGAAGATTTAGGTAAGTGTTCTATCGCTGTGCTACACCTCCAGCCCTGTTTGAAGATTATTTAATGCCAATTAATAGAGCAGCACCAGTATTGCACATAATTCACTTGAAGAGAATGCAATATGAACAGCTGTGAGCAAGTCTATTAGCTTGCTAGTACTGTGTAACAAAGTAGCACAAACTGCGTGGCTTAGACAAACAGAAATTTATTATCCCATAGTTCTGGATTGCAGAAGTTCAAGATGAGGGCGTTAGCAGGCTCATGCTACCTCTGAAGTGTTCTTGGGAAAGATTTACTTCAGGCCTTTCCCCTGGTGTCTGCTGTGTCCTTAAGCCTTGTATTTTATTTCTTTATAAGACTGGATAGTGGGGCCCGTGAGATGGCTCAGTGGCAAAAGCGCCTGCCTGGCAAGCGCGAGGGCCCGAGTTGGACTCCCGGAACTCACATATGAAAAAAGGGCCGGTGATATCGCTCAGCAGCACGGGCGCCTGCTGGCGTGCGAGGTCCTGAGGTCGAACCCAGGTACCCACAAAAAAAAAAAAAAAAAAAAAGACTGGATAGTGACACACTGAATGTTTTAGAAGTCACTGGATCATTCTGAGATATCCTCAAGTCATTTCCATAGGAAGAAAATGCTGAATGTGGTGTTACTCCTTATTATGTAAATTGCACTCATTAGGAATTTGATGCACACCTTTTTTTCTCTACAGAGCTGCTGGGTTTCTTAGGCAGCAAAATCATGCTGGATTAACCAGAATAAAGGAAATACTGAAGATTGGCCATACATGCAAAGCAGAATTAAATAAAAATTAACAAAATATCTTTCAAATTTAAAGTAAACACCTGTGATTGTCACTTGGAGCTGAAAGTATTTTTATATTTTATTGGTTTCCTTATATGATTTATTTTTCTGCAGATTAACATTGTATTTTGCAATTAAATTTACACAATTTCTCAGGTTCTCAGTTCATTTTGTGAAGTTTCTGTCAATACATCTAATTCAACATCAACTCTTTTTTTATTTTAAATCAAGATTTTTAATCCCATCAGTCTTACGAATCCTTAAAATTCAGTTTGAGTTATTTTGTACTTTATTTTTATTTATTTATTTTTTTTTGTGGGTACCGGGGGGTCGACCTCAGGACCTCGCGTGCCAACAGGCACCTGTGCCGCTGAGCGATATCACCGGCCCCTTTTTCGTATGTGGGATCTGGGAGTCGAACTCGGGCCCTCGCGCTTGCAAGGCAGGCGCTTATGCCGCTGAGCCATCTCACCGGCCCTATTTTGTACTTTAATCTCCTGCATAAATTAACAGAACTTTAAATATTCCTTAGAGTTATAAGACTAAGTTAGCAGTAACAATGAAAATAAACACTGTAAAAGAGCTAATGAATCTAAACATAATCATAGTACAAACCTTAAAAAAATGAAGTTGTTTTTATGAAAAAAATATCACTATCTGACTAACAGTTTTAGCAGTGATTTCCATAATTTAAATTGGGATGAAAAGTTTCCTGTTCCATTAAAAATGCATTAAAAAGCAAGTCATTAAATACTCAAAATAATCATGACATGCAAATAACTTGGTGCATTGAGAATTATAGTAACAAAAGTAACATAGTATTTGTGTATGTATTAATAATATAAGGAAGAAAATTCAGTAACAGATCAGACTGAATACCTTATTAATGTAATATGGCCATGTAACAGATACACGATCTATTCCCATGAATAAATTTAACCTAATTGGAAAAACTACATACACATATATCTTACTGAGATCACAATACAAATGTTTTCAGGATTGAAATCAATCACAATTTTTTTTTTGTGAGCTGATGATGCAATAATCTAACACCAAAATAAGTACCATTATTGAAATCCTTTCTTGAAAACTTTGTCTGAGCTCCAGGAGTTTCCATTAAAGCAAGTATCAGGGAAATAGTTAAGGATTTGCTTTTCTAGAAAAGTCACATGGCTCCAGTGGTCAGAATTTTAGGATAGGCTGAAAAGACAGGGCCCTTCAGAGTATACTTGTAATTTACAAGCGTTTAATATTTAAGCTTATAATAATCAAGAATACAGATAAAATGGAGTGCATGTTATTGTTTAGAATATCTTCAATGATCACATACTATTCATTTTTTATAGCAGAAATTTTTAGCATTTTATGTAACTTTGTTGATTTTCTTTTAACTGATTAGATAGGTTACAATATGCACAGGTTTTGAAGACAGGCAGACTTGGATTCCTATTGTCATTCATTCATTTATCAGCCACATAATCTTTTTTTTTTTTTTGTGGGTACCGGGGGTCGACCTCAGGACCTTGCGCGCCAGCAGGCACCCGTGCCGCTGAGCGATATCACCGGCCCTTTTTTCGTATGTGGGTTCCGGGAGTCGAACTTGGGCCTTCGCGCTTGCCAGGCAGGCGTTTACGCTGCTGAGCCATCTCACCGGCCCAGCCACATAATCTTGAGTAACCTTAACTTTTAGAACTTCCTATCTGTGCAATAAAAATAATAGTAAGAAGACCTATGTCAGATTAATGGAGGTAATACACATAAGGTGTCTAAAGGAGTTCTGACCTATGAAAGAGACTCAAAACTATTAGGAATCTACTTTTGTTGAGTTTACTGGAATGCTTTCCACTGGGCGGCTTGGCTGTCCCTTATCACTCTTCTCTTTATTACCTAGAAACTGCATTGTTAGGATCCCTGGACTCCATGCCTGTGGTTTATACTCTCACTCTTTGAGCCACTCACCTGAGATTTGTGGATTTGGATGATAAAGAGAAACCATTATCTCCAGTGGTATCTATGGGCAGAGGCTTCGATATTGGCCACTCAAGACCATCTTCAGGGTTGAAGTTATTCAACCTAAAGCAGTGAAAGTTTTTGGTGGCAGAGTCCCTGTGATCCATATTCTTTCAGATTTCCTGAATGTCAGCCATAGCTTTCTTGAATTTTTCTTACTTTAGGCTTCCAAAAGTTGTATAAACCTCTAATTCTTTGTATTAAAGCTCTTTTTACTCAGAATACTTAGCATGGTTACCTTTTTCATGGTAGAAACCTGACAGACACTTTGAAGACACTTTGTCCTAGTTGCCACTCCTGGTTAGTAGTGTTCCACTTCATTGCACTTGATGCTGTTGGAATTTGTCTTCCTATTTCTTCCATTTCGTCCTGGCCATTGCTTAGCACGATCTTGGGATGGGGTCCTTTTCTTTCAATATCCTCTTAAATGCTGGTTCATCCAAAGTCTATTCTTGGATCTTGTTTTACTATACTGTACCCATTATGCCTATATTACACATTTCCTCTGTATCTCGATAATCTACATCTCTACCCTATAGAAGAATTAAGTGAATGAATAATTCAGTGAAGAAAGAAAGTTGAATGTAGAAAAGGTGCATATTTTATATAAATTGTATTTTAGTTGAGTGTAGTTATTCCATCTGCAGTAAGGAAAATACATAAATTCTGTAGCTATTATAAACAAATTCAGAATGTTGTATTTCTTGTAAATAGGTCTATCGATGAGAAATACAAACGGAGATGATGCTGATTTCAGTAGGGTAAGAGGAAATCTAAACTTACAGGAATTCTGGGAGAATGTAGTTTTAAATTTTCTATTCTTCTTCCCCAGTAATTCTTCAGTAATTCTCCCCAAAATTACTGAAGGTTACAAAATAATGAGAAATTGAAAGTGAGCAAAATAGAACAAGAGAAAAGTTACATTTATTACTCTCAACAAATTAGAATTCTTGCCAAGAAGCTTCCATTAAAGGCTGAGATGTTCAAACCGGGATCTTCAGAACTCTAGCATTGCTAACATATGCTCTAGCATGTGAGTCAGAATTCTAGAATGTCTCCCAAGATTCCTGTCTCCTGGTGTACATATTTTGTATAATGTTGGCTGCCGTATAAATGATGCAATTCCACTCTTATTATATTATATATATATATTACATGACACAGTTAATTGTAAGAGAGACTTTCTTGTCGCTGAGACATCATACTGATGCCCACAATTTAAAGGAGGAACAATTTATTTTTGCTCAGAGTTTGTAGTGGTTTCAATCCATAATGGGCTGGCTCCAAGGCAGGGATTGAATGGGAGCATGGTGGCATGAGAGAGGGCCATGGCAGAAAAGAATTGCTCATGACAAGGTGGAGGGAAGCAGAAAGGGAGGAGGGAGAGAGACAGACACTTCCAGGGTATGCCCTTAGTGACTGACCTCCTCCAAACAGGCTTCAGCTCCCAGCATCCCATTTAGCTATAAATGCATCAGTGGACTAATCCACTCACGAATATCACGCCCCCATGAGCCAATCACCTCTCCAAAGCCCTACCTAGAGCACACGAGGCTTTAGGGAAGCATCCAGATATAAAAAATACCAGAGAGAGAGTGAGAGAGGGGGAGGGGAAGGGGAAGAAGAAGTAGGAGAAGAAGAAGAGGAGGAGGAAGAAGGGGAAGGAGGAGGAGGAGAAGGAGAAGGAGGTAAGGGAAGGGAGGGGAGGAGAGGAGAGGAGAGAGACAGACGGAGACATTCTTTCTAACCTAAAAGAAAACCAAGTGTGTAGATACTCTGGATACTTCAATTCGCCATTTTCATTGCCATGCTGTACAAAACAGTTCATGAAAATAGTAGGTTTTTTGCTCACTCATATATTGCATTTACTTTTCAAGCAGGCTTTCACAGGAATTTAAAAAGAAAGTCTAAAAGCCCTGATTCTTTTCTTATGTAAATAATTGAACCATTTGCAGAAATTTTGCAGGAGAAAAGGGAAGACAATGGAGAGAATATTGAAAATAACATGGCTGAAAGGAAAGATGCCCAGAAGTTAAAAAAACATAAAGAGCTGTGTTGCTTAGAGTAAGACCTTGGTTCAAAACCTGAGAAAAACCCTAGGTATACGGCAAGCTAGAGTGAATAAAGTTTGTACGGTGCACTTACAACGGTCCCCAGTATTTCCGCTAATGTCTTTGATTCAAACACAGCAGTGAGTAACATGGAAGTCAGGACTGATAGGAACATGAAAATTCTATTAATGGAGATTTATGTGGTAATAAGTACAAAGAGAAAACATGTGAGTATAAACTATAGAGCCCACTTATCCCAACCCACCGTCTTGTTTTGCTGCTACATGTGATCCTAGGATAGGGGAGGTATTATCTTCGAAAACAACTCATATAAAATTTTCCAACAACTGGTGCTATAGAAGTCCTGATTTGGGAGATGATTAGAAGGCAATAATGTGGCACTTCTTACCTAACTGTGCTTTTATACTTCAATGCATGACTTCTATAATCTATTGGGATTTGATATAAGATTTAATTTGAATAAAACGAGGCCTAATTTGGTCCATCGACTGATTTTTTAAATAGTTTTATTGGAACACAGACATTCCCATTAGTTTATATGGCTGCTTCCCTGCTACAGTGGGAGAGCTAGTTACAAGAGAGAGTGTGTAACTAACAATCTTCAAAATATTTAATGGCTGATCTTTACAGAAAAGTTTTGCTAATCTCTGGAGTTTTTGAAAATAAATTTGAGAAGTATCTAGCAGAAGAAACCTCAGCCATTGAAATAACATAACAAAGAAATGTACCCCACAATTTTGGATGAATACCAGAGAGAACAAAATTTCCAAGTGTCAATTACTGGAAAGTTTTTACCCTAAGTCCACTTGGCTTTATTCTAATTTTAATTATGACTATCATATTCTCCAAATATTATCTTGCTTGAGATGATCCTCAACTTGCTGACCTAGGAAGTATGTGAGTTACAGCAGGATGGGCACGAGGGTGATAAAGTGTGGATTTTTATTGCTAGAAGACAAGGACACCCTCACAGAGGTCCCTTTTTTTTGGTTCTAACATCAATTTTAGAAGGACTGCTTACTCATTCCTTGAGAAACTTGAAGAAATTTGCTTAAAACTGTAATTTAGAAATTAGTACATGTTTTATTCTAAAACGATAATTTCAGAAAATAATTGTTTAATATTTTGCTTGTCATGCATGAATGGGAAATCAGTCACATCAGTCACAAGAATTAATTAGAGCAATTTATTTATCTTGAAAAATTTCTTCCAAATCTTTATTTTTCTCTATTACTAAAGTCTTTATTTAAAACATGCAGAACTTCTGAGTTTGCCATTATAGGTACATATTCTTTCTCTTTAGGGAAAAAGTAGAAACATTTTAGAAGTTATTCTTATCCTCTTGAATGGTAATACTTGGCTACAGTTAATATTTTACCTGTTTGTAGGTAAAGTAATTAAAATTATTTCAGTTTATTAAAAGGTTGTATACTACTAAAATTATTGTTCACAACTATGTCTCTGTATAGCCCATTGGAAATACATGAGCTATTCCAAGTTAGCATCTATCGTTATGTGCAAAATTTTTATCTGGCTCTATTGTAACCATATGAATAGCTTTAAGGAAAGCATAAGATAATCCTATCTACCCAACCACCAGGCTGAAAAAAATTACAAATTTAGTGGAAGAACCTCATATAGTTCTGTTCACTCATATTTCTCTAAATATGGAATTTGTCAGTCATGTATTTTAATAAATATACTGTTTTTCCTGTTTGTATATAGTAGTTTTTATGCTCTATAAAATTTCTAAAATTTGGTGTTGAAACATTATTTAAATTTGGCCAATGTAGGGTTTATGAAAGAGTATATTGACATTTGGTTCATAATTCATTGATTACTAGCATGAGTGAGCAGTATTTCATGTTTATTACATCCTCAAGTTTACATTTCAGGGATTCACTCATTGTACTATTTGTTATTTGCCTTTGATTATTGATTTAGAAAAGGTTTATATGTATTACAGATTCTAATCCTTTTTGAGCTGTGTAGATTGAAAACATTTTCTCTCACTTGGTGGGTTATACTTTCACATGATTTGTAGTGTCTTCAGATATACATGCACTCTTATGTTAATGCAGTCAGTTTTTTCTGTTATCACATGTGATTTTCGAAATTATATTAAATAAATCATGTCTTACCCTTCACTCAAGATATTTTTATTTTATATTGAAAGTATTGGGCTGGTGAGATGGCTCAGCGGCATAAGCGCCTGCCTGGCAAGCGCGAGGCCCCGAGTTCGACCCCCAGAACCCACATACGAGAAAAGGGCCGGTGATATCGCTCAGCGGCACGGGTGCCTGCTGGCGCGCGAGGTCCTGAGGTCGACCCCCGGTACCCACAAAAAAAGAAAAAAAAGAAAGTGTTAATATTTTTGTTTGCACTCTTTACTGCAACCTCCAACATTGAAATCAATATTTTTTCTACTGATCAGAAATGTCGGTTCTGCCATTGTTTTTATTATATATATATATATATATATAGAGAGAGAGAGAGAGAGAGAGAGAGAGAGAGAGAGAGAGAGAGAGAGAGGATCTGCTTCTGAGTTTTCTATCCTGTCTTTGATTCCATTTTACTGTATTTATTACCCTAATTTTATAATAAAATTTTATATTGTTTAGGACAAACATGCTCACTTTTTTCTTTTTATTCAGGAATATCTTAAATTTTCTATTTATTTCCTCTATGTAAAGTTTAGATTCAGTTTATTAAATTATATAAAACCTTGTCAGAATTGTTACAATTGCATGACTTTATACATCACTTGAGAAAGACTTGACTATTTCCCCCAATATGGAAGCTTCAAAGGTACATAGTTCCACTTATTTGTTAACTTTACTTCAAAAATATTATTTTCTCCCTGAAGATTTTGCGTATGCTTTGTTAATTGTTTTATAACTGCACAACTTGGGGTTATTGTGAATGGTTTCTTACCAACAGTATGTTTTCTAACTCTTCTACTCACATACGAGAAAGTAAGTGATTTTTACATTATCCAGCAAGCTTGCCAATACTGCTTCTTAAATCATCACTTTTTTGATCATGTAGTTTTGTCCAATATTCATAGTATGCCAATAGGTGCACTATTTTATGCCTTTGTAATATATCTTTTCTAAATCTTATTACACTGACTATTCCCAGTGAGATGTATTAAAGAAGTGAGAACAATCCTCCTTATCCCATTCCTTATTTTGAAGGGAATGTAGCTATTGTTATGTCACTAACGGTTGCCACTTATTTATCACCCAAATTAGGACTGTTTGGGAAAAGGAATTTGTATTAGCTTTCTATTACTGTTATAACACATTATCACAAATGGTGATTTTAATAAACAAAATTTATGAATTATCTTCCAGTTCTAGAGATCAGAAGTCCAAAATTGGTTTTCCTGGCCTGAAATTGAAGAGTATGTTCTTCCTGTAGATTCTAGGGCAGAATGTAAATCTTTGCCTTTTCCAGACACTAGGCCATCTTGATATATGGATTCTTTCCTTTATCTTCAATGCCATCAACACTGCAGCACTTTGACCACTCTTGCATTGTCACATCCTGTGCTGTGATAATTAATTGTGGTGTCAACTCTAATAAGAAACACCTGATTGGGAAACACCTGATTGGTTTAGCACGGGTCTGGTGTGTCTGGATGATGAACTTAATGAAGAAGGAAGACCCACCCTGGCACCACCCAGGATGTGGATAGCTTGTAGCCTGGATGGAATAAAAAGGGAAAGGAGAAGGAAGTCTCCCTTCTGCTCCTTTGCAGGAGCTCTAGTCTTAACCATTGCCTTTGCGTGTTTGTCTCCAGGCTTCCAGTGCAGACCCTTTGGCGTCCCAATACAGATTCACGCTGGACTCTGCAGTGAGCTCCAGGCCTTTGATTTTTTACTGGATCTTCCTGCCTTCTGGTGTGCAGAAGGCCCTTTTGCACTCTTCAACCCCTGACTATGCAGACGGCCATTGTAAGCTTATCTTGTCAATCTTTTTATGCATATATATATATATATATATATATCCTCTAGTTAATCCTAACTGATGCACTGTTTGATTATCTTTTTCTGCCTCCCTTTTCCAATTTTAATGACACTTGTGTTTACATTGGCTTACCTAGCTGAACAAGGTAGAATTATATCTCTTTAAGATTGACAATCTCATCTGCAAATTTAATTTTCCTTTGCCATGTAACCTACCATGGGCACAGGATCCTAGGGCTTAAGGTGTGGATGTTTTTGGGGGCTACCATTCTCCTTACCACAGGGATGCTATTAATAATGATGCTAGAAGAACAGATATTGACACATTTTTCTTTGTAAATCAGTTCTATATAATCACCCTAATTAAGTATTGATGTCTAGAGTATATTCCTTTGTGGTTAGACCTTATCAAGTTAAGGAAGTACTCCTCTCACCCAGTTTGGTAACATTTACATCAGTATGCTTTTTAATGTCAGAATCAATAAACTTGATCTAGAGAAGGTATGTGTGTGTGTGTGTGTGTGTGTGTGAATTTAGTCTGCTTAACTTTTACCTTTATTAATAAGATTGGCTATTTTATTTTTTATAAGGCATGTTTAAATTAATAAATATTTTGCATTTCACTTAGATTCAGTCTTGGAAAAAATTTTCTATAAAAATATTTATTTATCCTACTTTACAAATATATTGGCATAGAATTGTTCAAAATAAATATCAGGCTTCAAATGTCTGTTTCATTTTTTCCTATTTTTAATCCACAATATTGTTTTCACTCTACAGTTTTATATAGTTTATAATCATTTGCAGAAACTAACCATTTGGCTTATTTGATTGTTACTATTTTATCATATTTACTGATATTTTCTATTTCATTTCCGCTTTTCCATTTATTATTGTTTTTTCTATTTATTTTTGATTAATCACATTGTTCTTTTTCTAACATGTTCTGTAGGATGTTTAATAATTTTTAGTTTATTTTTCTATTATAAGCAGTTTATCTTATAAATTTTTGCTAAAGTACCTTTTACCTGAAGTCTATACAATTTGTATGCAGAACATTTTATCATTTAGTTTTAAATATATTCTAGTTTATGTTTATAGGTAATTTAGATATTGTCTATGTATGTGGCTTTTAGGTATCTTCATTTTTATAATTTTTGTGGTACTGAGGATTGAACTCAGGACATTGGCACTGAGCTACATCACCAGTACTTTTTAATTTTTCTTTGGTTTTTAATTTTTTTTTTTTTTTTTTTTGGCGGGTACCGGGGGGTCGACCTCAGGACCTCGCGCGCCAGGAGGCGCCCGTGCCGCTGAGCGATATCACCGGCCCCTTTTTCGTATGTGGGTTCCGGGAGTCGAACTCGGGCCCTCGCGCTTGCCGGGCAGGCGCTTAAGCTGCTGAGCCATCTCACCGGCCCTGGTTTTTAATTTTGACATGCTCTTGCTAAGTTGTTAAATTGCCCAGGCTGGGCTCAAAGTTATAGTCCTTCTGCCTCAGTCTCCCAGAGTCCTGGGATTATAAGCATGTGCCAACATACCAGGCTTGCTGTCTTCTTGATATTACATATGTTGTACATGTATTGTAAGTATTCCACGTGACCTAAAAGAGGACAGCAATAAGTAATACCATATTTTGCTTTACATTTGGATGAAATCACTAAATTAGCTCTATGTATATCTGAAGCATTTACATGAGAAGAATAGTTGCATGAAATTTTATATTACTTTTTATTGAAAATAGATGTATAAAAGTGACTAGAAGTTTACTTATTTTTTTGGAATCTATAATAAAGCCTGCAAAGCATATCTTGAGTCTAGAATTAAAGAGAAATCATCTATGTATACAATTAAAAAATGCATTATTCTATTAATAATATAAGTTGTACTTGAGTTCCTCCCTATGTTGTTTATGCTTGATTTGTTGGTTACTTTAGGTATGTGTTAATATGACTTATGAGTTAGGTAGAATTCTAAAATTATTCCTCAACACATGAAAAGATTCTTGATACCTGCTGTATATACCTTCTCTTATTCAGTCAAGCCTTAATGTAGGTATTGCTATAAAAATGACTTTGTAGATATAATTAAGATCTCAAATGAGTTGTGAGCTAAGATTATCTGAGTGTGACTGGCAAAAATCATGTGAACCCTTTAAAAAGAGATATTCCTCAGGCTGGTTTCAGATGAGAAAGTCAATGTGAATTGGCACTGTGGGCCTTGAGATAAAAACCATGAGTAGCCTGTAATATCTGACAATGGTACTTGATCGATATCCTGGAGGAAAACAAGGACTTTTGTCCTTCAGCCACAGGGAAATAAATTTTACCAGTAACCAAAGAACCTAGAAGATGTCATCAAGCTTCAGATAAGAACAACAGCCCCAATCAACATTTTGATTTTAGCCCAGTGAGGCTTTGAGTAGAGAATCTAGCCACAGTGCAACCAGACTTCTCAACTACAAAACGTATAAGCTAATGAGCTGGTGCTTTTCAAAACTGTTCCTTTCTGAACTCTGATATTAAACGAAACTTAACACTTCTTATAAAATACTAATTACTCAACGGTTTATTCATGTTGAGACTTTTTGTTTCATAAAAACTGCACCTAAATTTGGGGCAGGTAACTAAGGCTCCTCTTACACCTAAATATAGCTTCCATGCCATTAATCCTCTGCTTAATGATGAAGATAGTTCCATGATACTCAATACTTCACCTTCATTGAAGATTTTAGTGTTTACCTCACACTCTTCCTTTCCACTCCAATTCCCACTTACTATATCCATGTGGGCAACTACAGTTTTAAAATGCATTTGCATTTATTTGATTTCTGAATCTACCATCATCTTCCTCTCTCCTTACATTAGTCTCTCTCTTGTATGATAACACTGTAGATTTAATCATTACTGGGATTTTATTTTGGCTCTGAAATTTTTATGTCTAACACTATACAATCTTATAATTTTTATTTAACTTCACAGAGATCTTGAAATACTTGGTTATTGTATCTTCTCCCAGTCTGTGAGTGCCTCTTTGCTTTTTATCTTATTTCTTAATATTTTATTCTGTATAGTAACATATAAGTGGTTCTCTGAGAATATCCATTCTGAAGAAAGTGAGTATTTATGTAAGAGGTCTGATTACCACAACTCCATTATGCTGGAGTAGACACATATATGTTCTCCAGTCAGCAACCCCAACTGAATTCTCAGTCAGTAACAAGTGACCCCTGCCGGATTTGTAAGTGAGCCACCCTTGACAACCAGCCCAGTCATGTCTTCATCTGTCTAAAGCCTTAGCTAACATCAGACTGCAGCTACAGGTGAGACTCCAGGCAAGAAGTGTCTAGTTGACTCGACCCAAAAAATCCATAATAATAACATGGTTGTTTTTTATGCTACAAATATTTGCTGATTTATTAGGCACTGATGCACATAATTATGTCCATAACAACACCTAGTGTAGTTATCTATATATCATCTATCATCTATCTATCTCTAAGTTCTCAGTAAATATGGAAAGAAACAATACAGATTAGAGAAAAAGTAAAAAAAAATACAAAATAGAAATAGAGAAAATCAATAAACCCAACATTTGCTTCCTAGTAAAGGTCAACAAAACTTACAAAATGTTAGCTAGACTTTCTAAGAAAAATAGAGATTATGCTAATAAAATTATAAGTAAAAGAGGGGACATCACTCCTGACTTTATAGAAATAAAAGAGACTACAGGGGAATTCTATGAATAACTATGTGACAACAAATTATCTAACCTAAATGAAATGAACAAAATCTAAAGAGATATAAAACTTATCTATGAAAAAATATTCTGGATACAACTATAACACAGAGTTTGGATTAGAAGATCAGATTTATAACAGAGAGTTTGAATTAGTAATTTAATCACTTCCCACAGATGAAATCACAAGAACACATGCTTTCTTTCGTGAATTTTTTAAACTTTTAAACTGGAACCAATACTTAAATTTTACAAAACTCTTTCAAAAATTATGAGAGCACTTTTACCACATTCTCTGAGGCTAGTATTACCCTGGGTATCAAATCCAGACAAAGATATAAGAAAGGAAAATATATATTAATATACTTTATAAAGCTAAGATCCATAAATCCTAAAGAAAATGCCACCAACCTGAATCCAGCAAGATACAAAAAGCAAGTCATAAACCATTACCAAATGTAATTCATCCCACAATTCAAAGTTTAGTTAACATCCAAAATCAATCAGTGTATTGGAGAAGAAATGTCCTACTGATTATTTTAAAAGATGTAAGGAAATTATTCAACAAATTAAACACTTAAGAAATTAAGAGTAAAAAGCAACATCTTGAAACTAATAAAAGGTGTGCATAAAATACCCACAGTTAATGTCAGAATTAATAGTGATACTAAAAGCTTTTCCCTTAAGATCATGAATCAGACAAGGATTTCTCTTCTCAACACTGCTATTTGACATTGTGCTGGATGACCTAGCCAGTGCAATTGCGTAAGAAAAGAAATAAGGGCCAGTGAGATGGCTCAGTGGCGTAAGCGCCTGCCTGGCAAGCGCGAGGGCCTGAGTTCGACTCCTGGAACCCACATAGGAGAAAAGGGCCGGTGATATCGCTCAGCAACACAGGTGCCTGCAGGCGCGTGAGGTGCTGAGGACAACCCCCGGTACCCATAAAAAAAAAAAAAAGAAAAGAAATAAAAGGCACTCAAATAATAATGGAAGAAATAAAATTATATTTGTAGATGACATGATTTTCTGTATAGAAAATCCTAATTCTCTAAAATCCAATTAGAACTAATAAACATAAAAACGTATAGAAAAAGTTACACACTTGGAATGAGTGATATGAAATAAAATAAGAAAAAATATGTTATAATATCAAAAATAAAATACTCATAAATGAATATATCTAACAAAGTGTGAGACCTGTTTACAGAAAATAACAAAACACCATTAAAAGAATTTAAAGACCTATTTCAAAGGAAAGAGAATTTATGTGGATCAGAAAACACCAAATTTTTAAGACAGCCAATTCACCAAATTGTTCCACATATTAAATACAATGCATAGGAATGTCCAAGGTACATTTCTTTCATAAATTGAAAAGCCAATGATAAAATTTATATAAAAATATGGTGTATTCATTTTCTGTTGGTTATGTAACAATTTGCCACAAAATTAGTGGATTATACAGTAGAAATCACAAACCACATCTCTTCTGCTGATTGGGAAAAGCCATTTCCTTGTTTTCTCTGGCTAGACGCTGTATTCATCCTTTCATGGATACATCATCAACCTGACTTCTGTTTTTGTTGTTACAACTCCTTTGTATCTTGACTCTACTGCTTCCTGCTTATATGTATTCTGGTGATTATATTAGGTGCACCCTAATAATACTAGATACGTATTTCAAGGTACTTGGCTTTAACACATTTGAACTCTTCTTTACCATATAAAGTGACATATTCATAAGCTCTGAGGACTAGAATGTCCTTGAACGGTTGTTATTCTATCTACCACATCAAAAGACCCAGAATAGTCAAGATATCTTGAAAAAGAACAAAGTTGGATGACTCATATTTCCTGATTTCAAAACTTGTAACAAAGCTCTGGTAATCAAAACTGTATCATACTGGCATGTATAGACATATAGATCAATGGAATATAATTAATATTCTAGAAATAAACCCTTCATTTTTTGTAGTCAGTTGATTTTTGGTAATGATGCTGAGGCAATTCAATAGGAGGAGGAGGAGGAGGAATATTTTTATAAAATGGTTCTTTGAGAGTTTAACTTTAAAAGAATGAAAATGGAAACTTACCTCATACTATATACAAAAACTAATTCAAATATATGAAATGCCTAATGATGAAAACTGTAAAAACTATAAAACTCTTAATTGAAAACATAGAAGTAAGTCTATGACCTTGAGTTTGTTATGATTTCACAAATATGGCACAAAAGCAGAGATGACAAAAGAAAAAAATATGCAAATTGCATTTCATAAAAATTTAGAAATTTGTCATCCAAAGTGATAATCACAAGAAAATAATTCACATAATGGGAGATAACTTTTGCAAATAATATACATGATAAAGAACCTTTAATCAGGATATATATAAAATACCATTCATATATATGTATATATGTATATATATGTAAAACTACCATTCTATAACAAAAAGAAAAACAACTATAAAACTGTAAAGAATTTAATAGCTATTTCTTCAAAGAAGATTAAACAAATGGCCAATAAGCACATAGAAAGATGATAAGCATAATTATTCATCAAAGAAATGCTAATCCAAATCATGATGTATGTTACACATGTATGTAAATGCCACAATGAAACTCAATATATTGTGAGATTAATATGCACTAAAACATATATTTATATTAAAAAACACAGTGAGATACAGTATCATGATATTAGGATGGCTAAAATGAAAAAGATGTAAAATAACAAGTGTTGTTTATGGTATGGTGAAACCTGATAAATCATATATTATTGATGGGAATGTAAAATGGTGGACCCACTGTGGAAGACAATCTGACAGCTTCCCAACATATTAAATATAATGTTTTCACAAGTCTGAACAATTCTCCTTGGTATACAAACAAAATAAATAAAAGCCAATGAACCTGCAAAGACTCGCATATGAATAGCAGTAAATCTTTACAATGACCTGAAAATGGGAATAATCTAGTGTCCACAAATTGTTCAGTGGATATAAAATTTGCACATCAATACATTGGAATGTTATGATTTTTTTATTGTTTTTTTGTTTTATTGTTTTGAGCCAGGGTCTCACTATGTAGACCAGGCTGGCCTCAAACTCGAAGTGATCCTCCTGACTCAGCCTCCTGAGTGCTGGGATTTACAGGTGTGTGCCACCATGCCCAGTTGGAATGCTATTTTATAATAAAAAGAATAAAATACCAATTCATAGCATAACATAGATGAACTTTGAAAACATGCTAAATAACAGAATCCGGACCACAAAATGCCATATATGGTATGATGCCATGTATACGAAATGTTCTGAATAGACAAATTTATAAGAAATGAAATGTCCTGGGAAGGGTGGCACATGATGCTCATCCCGCCACTCAAAAAGCTGAGGTGTGAGGATCACAAGTTTGAGCCCAGCCTGGGCAACTTAGTGGCTTAGCATAACCCTATCTCAAATACAAAGATAAAAATGTTTGGCGGTTAGCTCACTGGAAAGGCCCTGAATTCAATTCCCAGGATAATAATAAAAAAAAAAAGATTATTGATTTTTCAGGGTTGGAGTATTAGGGGATGCTAAGTGACTGCCATGTGGTGTAATGGTTACGTAACTTTGGGAATATACCAAAAACTTTCAATTACACAGTTTAAATGTGTGAGTTGTGTGTTATGTAGCTCATACCTCAGTATATATAAAATGTATTGCAATGTAAGGTTTTATATCTCAGTTCAATTTAAAAATGATTGAATGCAGCGGGGGAGGAGATGATAGAATATAGCCTGCTTTGGAAAACCCACTAGCATACTACATAATGCTCAAAGGCTTGTTAAGTACTCATGTTAGGTATTTAATATGCATTTTCAGAAACGACATGCTCAATAATTTCTTGCAATAATTCCATAGGGCATTTAGGGTGACCTAACCTGATTTGGAAGTGTAAATTTTTGATTTATTTAGGCATGCAAAAGCTATATCAATATGAAACTGTGAAACATCTAATATAGATGATGTTAATATTTTGAACTTTCTTTCTTAAAAAGGGGTCAATTCATAATAACCTCATGACTGAATCTAGATGGGGCCAAATTAATAAGTGCAACAAAAATATTACACATTATCTATGGAATTGTAGATTTGTGAATAAATTCTAAGAGCAGAGTGAATCAAATATCTAGATAATAAATTAAACATGTCACTTTTCCTCAGGCTTCTCAATATATTGCAGATGACGCTTTGTCCACCTCTGGGATACCTCAGAGGAAATAAAGACTTGAGGACAGTGGTGTGTAGGAGTGCTGCATCTAGCCAAGGTAGCTACCGTTTTTCTGGGTCTCATAGAATATCTTTATCTCCAAGCTTTATCAAACTGAAGAAAAATCTCAACTTTCAAGAAAACCTCAAAGTTTGTTTAAGACAAGTAACAAGAAAAAAGGTCACTAGCGATCTTAATCCTTTTATGTCTACAATTCCTGAAGACAGCTAAATGAATGGCAGAGCAGGCTACAAAATGAAATCATTCTTCATCTTTGTTGATATTAGACTCAGAGAGTAGCACAATGCCATTAAGATGCATTGTCCTCCAGAAGAAATTGCATCGCTAAGGATCTGGGTCAAGAACAGAGTAGAAGAGTAAATCATGCTGTTTCAGCTGGAGAATTTTAAAGGTAAGTTAATCTCTAAAGGACATCTCACCATCTGAGTTCATATAATCACTTAGCATATGCGGTCAGGTTGGACTGTTAGTATATCAAGATGATTGCTTGTGCTAATTGAAAAGAAGGAAAAATTATAGTAGTAAATGAAAAAATGAAGTGTCTCCCCTGGTTTTCCACTACTTGCCTAAGTAACCTGTTTTCACATGTGTTGACAATTACTAGTGATGCCAAGTGCAGCTCATAAAAGTTACTTATGTCATATTTTGGTATCCAAGGAAACATGACAGCAGATTTGAACTTCAAAAACAATCCTAGTTAATAAGGGATCCTCTAAGACATTTTAGTAGAGTCCAACTATTTTAAAACAGTAATTAGTTTAGAAAAATGAGGCTAAAGAAGAGAGCAAAATTAAAGGATATTACAACCCTGTTATTTGAATATGCTCTAAACTAGTGTAAAATAACAATGTATAATTGAAATATAAGGGACCCTCACATGTAATTCTAAATTTTCTAGAAGCCACATTAAAAGGTTAAAAAATGGGTGGAATTACCTAATAATATATTTTTTTCTAACCCAATATACTCTAACATGTACATGTACATGTACATGTACATGTCCTCAATACAAAAATATTAAAGAGATACTTTACATTCTTTTTTCATAACATGTCTTCAAAATGATGCCATTTATTTTACATTTAAAATCCAACTTAACATGAACTGGTCACATTTCAAGTGCTGTGTATTGCACAGCTATACAACAGACCATTGTCTCTTTTATCAATAATTCTAATTAGATCCTTGGTCAGCATTTTGCTATGGCACTGGATAAACTGCACGTAGAGGTTAATGAAAAGTAGCTTACGATATCAGTTTTTTGTCGTGAACTACTGGGTAGAAGATTTGAACATAAATGTATACTTAGATTTTTTAATTTTCACTACTCTTAATGTTCCTCTGTTTCACTTATGAACACCTACAGTGACAAAAGACTTAATTTGCATGGAAGTCCTTCTATTCTTGGGGTGTTGTTTTTGTTTTTAATATGGTGATTGGACATAGGTCTATTAGTGGTCAAGGCTTCCTGAGGTGGAGGTGCTTGATATGTTATTGCTTTTTCTGTGTGTTATTGTTATTTCTCTCTCATTTTTTTTTCTATGGTTGGTCATTGCTATCAAGGTACTGAGTATTCATCCCAAGACATATTATGGTTGACCAGAAAATGACTAAGTGACACTTTCAGGAACTCAGGATTAGACACAAGGCAAATTGTCGTAAGTAAATTTATGAACTTGCATATGGACGGGGGTGCACTTTGTTCTCAAGTAGGCTGAAACAGAAACTGCACTAGGGATCTCATTAAATTGTTTACTCAATACAAATGGACATTAAGCTGTTGAAAATTAAAATTTGGGGTTTGGGAAGAATATTGGGCATAACTGGATTTGAGGAATGTTTGGAAACTGATAGATCACAGTTTTCAGGCACCTTTTTATGCTAGACAAAAACCTGGATATCACCTTTAACTCTTCCTACGTTTTTACCCCTCGCATGTGAATCAGCCCCACTCTCAGGCCCACAGATTCTTCCAAGTGCTCTCATCTAACTATATGTGCACTATCTCAGGGCTGCTAATTTAATTATGTTGTTCATCAACTGTCTAGGATATTGAGTACTTTTCTTTGCCCAAAGACCAGTAAATCACAGTCTATGTCTTCCATGTACTGGATCTGAATTTTATGAAGCTCACTCAAGTATTTCACATTGTATGAAAAGATGGTTAAATTAAGACTGTTTTAGGATACAGTCATGTGGATTAGTTACTCATTAAACACACAAAATAACCAATGAATGTCGTAATGTAAAGTATAGCATGGTCTACATCACATAATCCTATTCTGTAGTTATAATATTGACAAAAAGGAAAATTATTTTACTGAAAAAGAAAAGTGGATAGGTTCAGTGATTATGATTTTTTGGGTATATACTTCAACATTTTTGTGTATTAGTAGAAATATGTACAGAATCAGTAGAATTAGATAACTAGTAATTATGAATAAATCCCATCTTGATCAGCAGGGTATGAAGATGGAGCCAAGATAAAAAAAAGATGTTCTACACTTCCATATTTATGTGACCAAAGAAGTAAAGTCATCAGGGAACAGAGTTGGAGATTAAGCAGAAAAGAGGTTTTGATCAAGGCTAAACTCTCTGTGCCCCTCACAGGTTGCCATGGTTACTGCCATCCTTTGTGCTCATGACATGATAATGTAAAAAGCTGTGGGCCAGTGAAATAAGCAATTGTATAGTTATATTTTATTATAAATGGATCTTTGTTTTCTTTCTCTAAGTATCTGAGATTTTTAACCTCAATATATATTGCCAGTTCATTTGTATTTGGTAGAATATTTTGATTGTCTTTGTATTATATTAGTTTACACTTTTTCTTTCATTGCTTTCCTTTCTTTCTTGCCTATATTACTCATTTCACTTTTTTCTCCCTGTTTACTGGTCCAGAATGTATATGATGTATTCCTAAAAATTGTTACAGTTGTTAATTTTAATTGATCCGACTTAACATGAAGTCTAATATAGTCGTTACCATTTATTATCCTTGTGAACAGTACAATATAGGAACTGTACATATGTTAACTTTGTTCATTACTCATTCTGCTTTGCTGTGATCAAAGAATAATAAAGAATCTGAGGTTATTGGCACCTTTGTCAAAAATTAGATGGCTTAATCTGTGTGGGTTTATTTCTGCATCCTGTATTCATTTCTATTGATCTATATGTCTGTTTTTATATCAGGATACTGTTTTTGTTACTATGGCTCTATAGTATATTTTGAAACTGGGCATTGTGATATCTCCTGCATTACTTTCTTTCCCCCTTGAGATTATTTTGGCTATTTGTGTTTGCATATTAATTTTAAGATTGATTTTTCTAGTTCTTTAAATAATGTCAGTATTTTGATAAAGACGGCCTTAAATCTGTAGGTAGCTTTTGGTAAGATGACCATGCCAACAATATTAATTTTGCCCATCCATGAACACAGGAGGTCTTTCCCTCTTCTAGTATCTTCTTTAATGTCTTTCTTCAGTGTTCTGTAATTCTCACTGCAGAGCTCTTTCATTCCTTGATTAGCTTTATTATCTAGAGTTATTATCTGGATTTTATAGCAGTGTAATTCACAATAGGAAGTTCTAGATAATATTGAGAAGCTATTGTAAATGGAACTATTCTCCTGATTTCTTTCTCAGTGGGTTAGGATTTGATGTATAGGAACACTACTAATTTTATGTTTTTTTTATTCTGCTATTTCGGTGAGTTTTTATCAGATCTAAAAGTGTTCTGGTGAAGTCTTTATGGTCTTCTAAGTAAAAGATCATATCATGTACATATAGGGATAATTTTACTTCTTCCTTTTCTTTTGGTATCATTTCTATTTCTTTCTTTTGCCAAATTGCTCTGTCTCAAATTTCCAGTACTATATTGAGAAGAAGTGATGAGAATGGACATCCTTGTCTTGTACTTGGTTTTAGAGAAAATATTTTTAGTTTTACAGTCAGTGTGATGTTAGCTAGGGGTTTGTCATATGTAAACTTTATAATGTTGGAATATTATCCATCTACGTATAGTTTCTTCAGGATTTTTATCATGAAGATAGGTTGAATGTTATCAGAACATTTTTCTGCATCTATTGAGATGATCTCATGATTTTTTTCCTTGATTCTGCTTATGTGGTGTGCTATGTTTATAGATTTGCATATGTTGAACCATCTTTGCACACTTGGAATGAAAACAACCTGATCATGGTGTATTATATTTTTAAGTGTTGTTGAATTAGGTTTGCAGATATTTTATCGAGGGCATTTGCAACTATGTTCATCAATAATTTTTTTTTACTTTTTCTGCTGTGTCCTTATTTGATTTTGATATCAGGATGATACTAACTTTGTAGAATGATATTGACAGTTTACCTTTCCTTTCAGTTTCATAGAATAGCCCTTTTCCATTTCATGGAATAGTTTGAAAAACACTGGTGTTATTTCTTTAAAGGCCTGGTAAACTTTAGATGTAAATCATTCCATTCCTAGAGTTTTCTTTGTCAGGAGGCTTTTTTATTATTGCTTCAATCTCACTGATTATTATTGATCTATTTAGATTTTTATGTCCTCATGATTTAATGTTGGTAGCTTGCATGTATCTCACAGTTTTTTATTCTGTCTAGATTTTCAGTTTGTTGAAGTATAAATTTTCAAAAGTCATTAATGAGCCTCTGGATTTCAGTGTTATCTGCTGTAATATTCCCTTCCTCAACCCCAATTTTATTAATTTGAATCTTCTCTTTCTTTCGGTTAGTCTTGCTAAGGGCTTATCAATCTTGTATATCTATTCAAAGAACCAACTCTGTTTCATTGATCCTCTATAGTGTTCTTTTATTTCCTGTTCATTAATTTTGGCCATGAGCATCTTTATTTCTTTCCTTATAATAGTCTTGGGTTTGATTTATTTTGCTTTTCTAAGGCCTTTATATGTATAATTAAATTATTTATTTGAGATATCTCTGATGTTTTAATGTAGCCACAGATAGCTATAAAATTTCCTTTAAAACTGTATTCATTGTTTTTAACAGATCTTGATATGTTGCATTTCCACTTTTGTCTTAACTTAGCAATTTTTAAATTTCTACCTTGATTTCAATGACTGACTCTCTGACTGATTGAAGCATATGGTTCAATCTCCGTGAATTTTTATAGTTTCTGTAGGCTCTTTTGCAGTTAATTTCATTGTGACCTGATAAGATGCATGAAATTATACTTTATTTTTAAAGACTTTCTTTGTGGCCTAAAATATGGTCTATTTGGGAGAAGTTATCACAACCTGCAGAAAAGAATGTGTTTTCTGTAACTGTTGTATAGAATAATCTGCAAATGTCTGTTAAGTCCATTTGACTTATAGTGTAGTTAACATTTACGTTTATAGTTGATTTTTTTTTTCTGGATGACTTGTTTGTGATAGTGAGGTTCTGAAATATCTTATTATAATTGCACTGGGCCCTATCTGCCCCTTTATTTCCAGTAGTCTTTGTTTTATAAAACTGGGTGTGCCAAACTTTGGTGCATATACATTTACAATTATTACATCTTCTTTATGGATTTTTACCTTTACCAGTAGTGCCTGTATTTGTCTCTTCTGACCAATTTTACATTGAATCCTCCTTTGTTGGATATAAGAACAGCTATACTTGTTTGCTTTTGGAATCCAGTTTTATTCACAGGATTTCAGTTTCCATCCTTTCACTTTTAGTATGTGTATGTTTTTGCCAGTGAGATACATTCCTTTGGGCAGCAAATAGTTGTGTCTTTTTCTTTAATCCAACCCACAGTCTCGGTCTTTCAATTAGAGAATTACAATTATGACCATTTAAGAGTCAAGATTATTGTTGAAAAGTACAGAATAATTCCTATCATTTTGTTTTATTTCTAATGTTTGATTCTTTCCTAATTCTCATTTTCTATTCTTCCTCTTCTGTGCATAGGATTCCCTTAAGTTTTTTCTGCAATGCTGGCTTAGTAGTTACGAATTTGATTTCTGTTTATCTCAGAACATCTTTATTTCTCTTCATTTCTGAAGGATTTAGATATAGTATTACAAGTTGGCAGCTATTTTCTTTCAGAGCTTGAAATAGAGTACTCTTCATGGTCTTTAGTTTCTTCTGAAAATAATATTATTTAGATGGGGTTGCATCTGTAAGTGATCTCTTTTTTTCCTCTTGCAGCTTTCACTATCATTTCTTTCCTCCATGCTCTTGACATTTTAACTACAGTTCACCGTGGAGGAAATTATTTTCTTTTCATGTCTGTTTGAAGTTCTAAATGCCTTCTCTACCTGGAAATCCGTACCTTTCTAAAGACTTGAGAACGTCTTTGCTACTACATCACTGAATAGATCTTTTATATCTTTAGTCTGCATTCTGAGCCCCTCTTATATTCCAAAGACTCTTCAAATGTTTTTTTTTTTAATTTATCCTATAGGTCTTGCCTGTTTTCTTCATAATTTATTTTTTTATTCTATATTAATGGGATAATTCCTCAACCTTGTCTTCAAGCCCTAAAATTCTATGTTCTGCTTGATTCTGTCTATTGATAAGGATTTCAACTGAGATATTTTTGAATTATTGGGCTTTTCATTTACAAGATCCTCTTTGGTTCTTTAAAAAAAACTCTCTGTATTGAATATCTTCTTTATACCTGTATTGTCTCCTTTGATTCAGTTATTTTCTGTACTCTGATGGAAATTGTTGATCTTTTAAAAATGATTATTTTAAATTCCTCTTTCTTTCTTTCTTTCTTTCTTTCTTTCTTTCTTTCTTTCTTTCTTTTTGGTGCTGAAGATTGAACCTAGGGGAACTGTACAATTGAGATATATCTGCAACTCTTTTTTTATTTGTTTGTTTTGAGACAGAATTTTTCTAAATTGCCTAGGCTGGCTGCAGATTTGCTATTTTCCTGCCTCATCCTCCTGAATAGCTGATTTATGCCAGACTTACGCCAGAGTACCCAGCTTCTTTTGAACTTTTTGCCTGGCATTTCATCATCTTCAGTATCATTGACATCAGCTGCTAAAGAATTTTGAACTTTTGAGGTGTCATATTGCCATGTCTTTTCATATTTCTTATAATTCTATGTTGATAATAGCACATCTGTTGCATTGGCTGACTCAGTTGTACATGAGGGCTTTCTTGGGAAGCTTTTTAAATGGTCAATTGTTGGATATATTTCCAAGTGGGCTTCATGGTGTAGTTTTGCTTTTACTTCTTTGGTGTTGCTGAGATTATTCTGACACAGTGTGTACTATGTCAGAGCCTGTGGATTCTGCTTTCTCTGTGAGTCTCATGAGTGGGTTCCTTCTAGTGGATCAAGCAGTTATAAGGAGTATTCCCCTCTGTGAGCAGCCCCCTAGTTTGGTCAACAGTATATATTCCAAAGGGTTGTGAGGGACCTTTATTGAAGCCTCTTTAGGGTGCACTGTCCACATTCTTTATGTTTTTTTCTCTGTTGCTATGGGTGTAGAACCCAGAATCAGGTCTTTCGGCCCTCTCTATCCTTGCCTCCTGGGGCCTGGTTATCAGTTGGATGATTTTGTTTCTCCTATTCTTTGAGTTAAAGTATTTGCTGAGGTTCAGGTGGGCCTCTGTTTTGTGTGTAGCAAGGTATGCTGTCTTTTAGTCAGGCCAGGAGTATAACTCAGCAAGAGTATCTACCCAACATATTTGAAGTGGTCTTCTCAACCACCAACATTTCATAGAAATGGAGAAACAAATAACAGCAACAATGACAAATAGAACTGAACCAGATAGAGCAATAGGGCAAAACCCACACTCCAACTATGACACCCACATTGTTAACATCAGTGTGAATAGTGAGGGTAAAAGTAATATAAATCAAAATGCTTTTGAAAATGATAAAAATTCAATTAAGAAGAAAAATGTGAGGAAAGCAGAACAGTTAAAATATTCAAAAAGTGAAAAGGGAAAATATAGAAGAAAAGTAGAAAGTGATAGCCATTTGTACATATTTACATATATGCCAAATATATGTGTATGCATATGTATATGTATATATGTGTGTTTGTGTGTGTGTACACATATTCACACTGGGCACAGTGGTACACACCTGCTCCCCTGTAGTCCGAGTTACTTGGGAGGCTGAGCGAGGAACATCATCAGTTTGAGTCCAGACTGGGCCATCCAATGAGACCCTGTATCAAAATAAAAAACAAAAAATCTCAGAATGTAGCCCAGTGATTGAGTCAGCAGGATTCAATTTGCAGCACAATAAAAATAAAAATATATATATAAAAGAGAGAATAAAATAATTTACATAGTCAAAGAAGAAAAAAGTGGTTAAATCCCCCCACATAATAAAATAAAAAGAATAGATATATGAACCAATCAGAAGATACAAATAATTTAATGAAAAGTGAAAGAATTGTATCTGCTTGGGAGTTTGAACATGTGGGCAAGAGTGAATATTCAACAACAATAACATGTACCCAATACATCTCAGTTCTTCCCACACCCTCCTCCTGTAACTACCTACAGTGAATGTAATCATTATGTCACAATCATCAATTAATAAAATGAAAATGCAGGAGGGGAATCTAGAGATGGGGGGATGAGGGAGGGGAAGAGAAGGTGAATGAAAAGAATTAAGATATGTTAAGTACATGTACCTACTCCCTAAGATGATTGTAAAGATTGTATACTACAAACACATACTAGTAAAAATAAATTATAAGAAAAAGACCAAATATTCACTACTTAGGCCAGCCTATACTTCTTTGCATGTCTTGGGCTCGAAGCCCCTTCAGGAGAGCAAGGCTGGTGGCTATTTATCCTTTCCTCCTTTCTTTGTTGCTTGCCAGGCTGTTGGCTGGAATGGTTCAGGATCTGAGCTTGTTGTAGTGACTTGTAGCCTCTGGTTTCCAGTACAAGATAGCATGGAATGGGAACATTTGTTGGCTGGAGTCTACTCTTCTGGATGGATTAGCTATTCCCAAGGCCAGGCTGATGCCAAGATCTGCTAGGCATCTTCGTCTACGGCACCCTTGGGAACCCCACTTGGAGAGCAGGACAACTAACTTCCCTGGATGGAGGGGGACTATCAGATCCCACATAACCCACCACCCACCACTCTGGCTTTCCAAAGCACAACCCCACATTCAATCATGTGCATCTGCTCAGCCTCCAGATTGCCTTCGGCTGGCCACCCAAGCCACCAGTCCAGTCTTAAAGGGAAAGACTGCTCCACTCTCTTCCTGTCACCAACCTGAATCCCACTGCATGTTCTTCAGTGGGCTTGATTCATTGGCATTCTGCTGCGGCCACACTGGATCACATGTGGACCTTGGCCAGGACAAAGTGACAATATGCACTGTGATTTATAGCTGAGAGGAAAATGTAGGGACTTTTGTTTCTGAAAGCAACAAGCTTGTCTGTGACCTTCACAAGATACTTCTCTGATGCAGCACCCGCCCATTGTGTAGCTCCCAGATCAGCTAAATTCAGAGTACCTTTCTCTCCTGGATCTGTTTCCATGCCAGTCTTATCCACTACGTCTCCCTCTCTCCTTCCCTCTGTGTCCCACTGCTTCTGCCATTGTGGACTTGCTGTTGACGAATCCTTCTTTCGTTCCATCCAAGTAACTACAATCACTGAATCTCTTCAAGTCTGTTACTGTTCAGTACTGAACTTCAGTTCATTACCCTTGTCATTCACCTTGTCAAGTAACTCATCTTTTTGTTTGTTTGTTTGTTTATTTGTTTTGTTTTGTTTTGTTTTGTTTTGTGGGTACCAGGGTTCGACCTCAGGACCTCGCGCGCCAGCAGGCGCCCGAGCCGCTGAGCGATATCACCGGCCTTTTTTTCATATGTGGGTTCTGGGGGTCGAACTCGGGCCCTTGCCCTTGCCAGGCAGGCACATACGCCTCTGAGCCATCTCACTGGCCCAAGTAACTCATCTATAAATGTTTCAATCCAAAGTCACAGAGAAGCTGGAAAATGCTGCCTGATTCTGATTTGCCAGTTTGACTCTTCTACTCCACTTTTTGTTTCTTAGAACCTTGACAGTCTTAAGAAACACTGGTCAGAAAATCTACAAAATATCCCCTGATTGGGAGCCTCTGGTGATTTTCTCATGATTAGACTGAATTGTGCATTTGTGGAAAGAATACCATAGAGATACAGTAGCCTTTGTCGCATCATATCAAGCAGTACCATGATAACTGCTATTATGTCACTGGGTTGCTAATGTGCATCATTCGGTTGGGTTGTCAGGTTTCTTTATAGTACGATTACTGCTTCTTAATTTCTGTACTTTTCTTTTTGGAATTGAATCACTAAATCCAGCCCACACTCAGTGGGGAAGTAATTGAACTGTATCTTCCCAAGGGAAATATATTTGTACACATTATTTATGTTTTTACAGAAGACATGCCATTCTTGCTCCAATTTATTTGTTCAATCACTTGTTTATATCATAATTGATACATATATATTTATTTTATTTTTGAATTATAATCTAATACTACATTACTTATGTTTTTGCTCAAATTATTCCACTTCCAGTATTGAGAAGTTCCTTTAGTTGTCTCCTGTGTTTTTAACATAGTCTCAATCATTTGTTTTCATTTGTTTTGTTTTTTGAGTACTTCCTTTCCTTATGGGGCTGTAAGATGCTTAAGAGTCACCTTTAATATTCTCTATCCCAATTCTAAAATTAGTCACTTCTCTGAAGATCTCTTGTTCTATTTAGGGGAAGAAAATTTGAGAAACCAAAATCTGGGTTCTGGGTGTGCTTGTCGCTGGTGAAGTGTTGTTACTGATATTAGCCTTTCCATCATGTGAGAGAGCCAGGAAAACACTACATGCTATATATATGTAAACACGTATAACATATCTGTAATTGCTTCTATGTTTCTTCCTCTACCCATCTGTACGTATGTGTGTATATACATACATATTCATGAGTACCTGTGTTTGGCTAAATATTATATATACACACAATTATACATGTGCATATAAGTTTGGCTTGTATACACTTATGTATGTGTGGATATATGTGTATAAATACACACATATATATGTTTGAGTTCTATACACATACACGTGTGTATATATATTTAAAATTTTGGATGTATAGTTTCACTGGTAGAGCTTTGATGGAAAATTGTTGACTTAAGTATCTTTGGAAAATTATGATTTCTCTGGATACTGTAAGGCTAAAGACAACTAGAAGTGGGCATTTACAATTTCCAGTGAAATCATGATTTTTTTTGTGTGTGTTTGTGTGTGGGTACCGGGAGTTGAACTCAGGACCTTGCACTTGCGAGCAGGTGCTTGTGCTGCTGAGCGATATCACCGGCCCTTTTGTCTTTTGTGTGGGCACCAGGAGTTGAACTCAGGACCTCGCGCTTGCCAGGCAGGCGCTTATGCCACTGAGCCATTATACCGGCCCACGACTTTTTTTTTGAGACAAGGTTTCACTATGCAATTCAGTCTGGCCTTGAACTCACTTTTTAGCCCTCGCTGGCCTCAAAGTCGCAGCAATCCTCCTGCCTCACTCTCCCGAGTGCTGGACTTACAGACATGCACCACTATACCCAGCTCCTAAAAGCATGACTTTTTGATGATACTTATGTCAACTACTTTTCCTCCATATCTCCATCAAAGCGGTTGTATTGTACGTTTGTAGTATATTTAGATTCACTTGTCACAGTCTGTATTTTACTCTACCATCTTCAGGCATTCTTGTTTCTTGGTTGTTTTCTTCAGTTTTATGCATTATATTTCCCTCCTTACAGTATACAATTATATGAATTTTAATAAATGAGGTACCAGATCCTAGAACTTACAGAATAGTTTTTTCACCACAAACATCACCCCGTGTATGCATTCCCATTGTAGACTACTGCTCCTCCAGCTTCCAACCCTGTGAACCACTAGTGTGTTTTACATCACTGTGCTTTTTTCTCTTTCAGTTCTCCATGTGAATGAAATCATAAAATATGAAGCTTCTTTTGGCCTGTCTTCTTTCACTTGTATCAAACTTAATATTCATTCATGTTGTTTCAGGAATCAATAGGTTCATCCTTTTTATTGCTGATTTTAACTATTTTATGTTGTGTCAGAGATTTTTTTTATTCATTTCCCTGGTTAGAAAATAAAATAATTGATATATGCATATCCTAAAAGAGATTTTAAAATGTATGTAAATGCCAATATTAGAATAGTAAAGAACTTAGTAAAGTTAAATTAGAACTCTGTATATGAGTACATAGCTTTGTTTACAGTAAAACAAAATCTAATATATCTCTACGCTGCTTTGTAGTCATCAAAAATTATATATATTTTATCCAGATAATATCGTCAAATATAAGAATTAGACAGGTCAAGAAGTTAAAGATATGGAGTATTTCAGAAATGGGCTTTTTATAAGGAAATAAGAACTTTTCAAAGACAAACATAACTGCTGAGAATATATTGGGTTGTATTTTTACGAGAAGGAAAATATTGTGCTGAAATAAAAAAATTTATTAAGGTAAATAAAATTTTACACACTGTATTTGGTTGGATGTTGTGTAAAATAAACTGGAAGGTATCCTTATATATTCATATATTTGGAAATCCTTTTTGAATTAACTTAATCCTTCAAATTTAGTACAATGTGACACGTGAAGATACAGCAGCATTATCCAAGAAGTCAGACAGTTTTTGCATTGGGGGAACCCAAAAGTAAGCTAAGTTGTGTATTCAAATCAGTCAGTGTCTGATTAAGTGAGCACAGATCTTACTTAAATGCATGTACTACTCTTGGTTGCCCTGGTACCTGAGATTCTTCCCCATAGCATGGCACTATAATGGGGAAAAGCTATGTTAATGAAGTAAACAGCATTCAGTGGTAGAGCCATGAATTCTGTGGCATGGTCTGCCCAAGATAAAGAAGCATGGTCTTTGCACAAATTACAGGGGTAGACGGGATTCAGTTGTGAGCTCATGACTATATTTCTTTTACCTTCTGTTTTGTCACGGTTCTCTCTTACATGAACATGATCTGTTACCCATTTCCTTTATTCATCAGCATCATTTTGAGGAAGCAACCCCAAAATAAGAGACAAGTGAGTTCTTTACCTAAAGAGGATTTCACAAAAAGGTTTGGACTTCTTAGCCTGCTACCACAGTATCTCCCTGTCTTCTTGCTATTAAAGGAAGCTGAGCCTGCCCACAATTGGTACAATATGGAGCTGAAGAAGTATCCAGATGTTTCTTGCCTGGCTTTATAGCGTGGGGGAAGTGGAGTAGGGATATCCTGTTAAGACAGAATACAACTAATTACTGACAATCGCCCTTCGCTGAACCACCCACTTGACCAAACGCCTCCATACAGGCTCCTGAACTTTGGTTTGCTTCTGCTTCAAATAGCACTGAAACACAGACATCCTCCCTTATGCATTATAAGAATTGGCTGAGGGCAGAAAAAAAATTGCTCTTAAAGTGCCCAGATTTTTCTACATTCTCACCCTCATATCTTTCTTCCCTCTTCACAAAGTTCCTACTATGTCTCCCGCCCTACTTATAAAAGTCTTTGTTTGATTTTGAGACACCTGCACTTCCTGAGGTTAGAATGTTCTCATTTCAGTAATCTTTTTGAATACAGTCTCTCCCTATGTAGGTCCAAATATGTTGTGATTTGACAGCTGTTACCATACAATCCCTAATCTCAAAGGCTTAATGCAGGGAAGCGTTTGTTTGTTTGTTTTTTGTTGTTGTTGTTGTTTTTGCACATCATAGATTAGTGTTCTCTTTCACGCAGTCTTTCAGGGACCTATGTCTGGTCAATCTATTTCTGTTATGATGTCAACACATACTTAAGAGAAAGAATAATGACTCAAATACTATTGTATTGCCTTCCATCTCAACAAAGTAAAAATTTAATAGTGATGGGGGGCAAAAGTTTCTTGTAGTAACAAGTAGAAGGAACTAATTTTGATGTTTTAGAAAAATGTCAAGTACACTCAAAGGGTATTGTTTTACCTCACAGTTTTGAAGAGAAATGTTATTAGCCAGGACTCTGGTAGGGCTGGGATCATGGAGGAAGTGGGAGTTCGGCAGAAGAAAATTGTGAATTTTTTCTGTAACAGTCTGACATTGACATGGTTTGTCTCTGGAGAATACCAGTTTCTGTTTTACTATTTTTAAATACCCTGAAGAGATACTACAATTTAGTCTGTGGATCAGTCAGTTATGGATATAGATTCAAAATTCCTTTCACTATTAGTGCTGGTTTATTTTCCATGTTGTGTATTCCAAAGGAAGGGAGAATTGTTAATCCAGTGTTTACTCACAGAAGGATTTACTGCAGGTTGAAAATGAGAGACTAAGAATTAAGTAAAGTCTAAGGGAAATAAGCAATGGTAAGGGGTAATTTCAACCATAATACTGGGTCTTCATGTTTGAAATTGCCCTATGCTTACAGGAAGTGCTACAAAGACATGACTGATACCTATCACCTTTTCTACTTGCCTTGCTAACCACCCTCAGACTGCACTTGCAAATTCCCGCACAACCTGCAGAAGGCAAAGTTCCAGAGTGCCTGCTTGTAGAAGTCAGTAAGTCTAGGCACTTCACTGTTTACAGTCCTGGTAGAAAAAGGTGTGTGTCACAGGATATGTACAAATAAAGCAGTATGATGCATCCTCAAAAGAAAAATGGACTAAGAGAAGAAATCATAAAGAAATACCGGAGAGTCATGACAGTTGTGTGTATGATAGAAATATTGGTTATTTACCATAATTCATTTTTATCCCCCTCCTACTTACAAGATGTGATCAAAATATACAGTGAATTTAATTTTTAAAAAATGTTTATTACAGTAAAAGGAGTACTGCCATTAATTACCCTCACAATACTCCTTCTCACTTCAAATGCACTTATCCCATCATTCTTGCCACTTTCTGAGGTAGTTCTGGAAGTCCTTTTTCATAAGTGTCTTTCAGAGGTGTGAGCAAAAGTGAAAATGCTGCCACCAAGTGCCACCCAATGGAAAGGCAGGCTTGTAGAAACATTGTGTGTGTGTCCTTATTCACTTTATTCATTGGATTTGGCACAATGCGACTTGTGGCTCATCACCAAAATCAAAAGTACCACGAAAGGTAAACATCTTGAATTGATTCAGCTCATTGAAGCAGCCTGACAGCACAATTCAAGATATTCACGAAAAAGGACTCTCAGAACTGCTTCAGAAAGTGGCAAGAGTGTCAGGGATATAGCTCAGTGGCACAAGTGCCTGCCTGGCAAGTGCAAGGTCCTGAGTTTAATTCTGGGTACCAAAAAAAAAAGAAAAAAAGAAAGTGGCAAGAAATATGGGATAAAAGTGTTCAAAGCTAGGGGGAGTATTTTGAAGGGGATTAATGGCAATGTGTCATTTACTGTAATACATTTTTTTGTGTGTGAGTACCGGGGGTCGACTTCAGGACCTCGCATGCCAGCAGGCACCTGTGCCACTGAGCGATATCACCGGCCCTTTTTTCGTATGTGGGTTCCAGGAGTCGAACTCGGGCCATCACACTTGCCAGGCAGGCGCTTACACCGCTGAGCCATCTCACCGGCCCCTACTGCAATACATTTTAAAAATTTTAACATTTGCCATAGCTTTTGATCACATCTCATACATAGCTATATTACATTTCTAAATCCTATTATAGTTTGGTATGGCTATTTGACAGAACTGGAACCAATGGAACATGAGAGAAAATTTGGTCCTGGACCATAAATGCTTTACATATAAACAATTTGTTATAATTTTCTTCTTCCAAAAACATATGGCAACAACCTGTATGGATTTGGAAGCCATTTGTTAAATATGATAGAGCTGCCATAATCCTGGTTCTTCAGTGACTGTACAGCTCATTCTCAAGAACCCAGAACCACGTGGGACTGTTAAGCGCAAGACAAATGAGCTCTTAATATGCAAGGGGTTTTCTTTTAACATGTTTTGGCATCTTTGTTAGTGCAAAATACCTTAACCTAATGTAGAAATTAGTACCAGAATAAAGGGAATACTGTAACAAAAATCTAAATATGAGTCATTGGCTTAATGGGCAGGAATAGGTGTAGCAGACTGGGAAGATAGACTCTTAATGTTATAAAAGGTCAAACATTTGGCGAAACTATATTTCAATGATTTGAAACTAAAACAAAGTTATTTGATCCTGTAACATTAAGGGAAGTGATTATCAAGAGATAGAATACTGGTGTTGATATGTCACCATGACAATTACTTGGTACCTTGATTAAGAAATTGCTCAGGCACTGAAAGATCTCATAGAACAGAGCTGTGAGCCAATCTGGTCCACATAGGACTTGGCTGTATGCGGTGGTCTCTCATGTACACAAACTTCTGTACTTTGATTACATTGGCACAAGCATTACTTTTTTTTTTATTTTAAAGAGAAGAAAAAACAAAACAAATCAAAAGAAGAACAAATTTTCGAAACAACATAATAGGAGGGTAACAATGGTTAATACATTACGTATTACTATCTTTAAGTTAGTTATTCAGGATACCAGACATTAGCATTCAATTGTCCAAACATTATTGGCACAAACCTTACTCTTCAATGAACTAAGTAAAATTGGTAGTGTATCTATCTTAACCATCTTATATATATATACAATTTTTTTCCCTTTCCCTTCTTTATTTTCCCTATTCCAGTCTCTCTTTCCTTTTGACCAGTTTCTTTTTGATTCACCATGTCTATTGTACATTTTGGATCTTATTTACTCTTTCAGTTTCTCATACTAGAGAGACAATACGATGCTTACACATGTGCTTCTGGTTTATGTCACTTATGAGTATTTTCTCGAGTTGCATCCATTTACCTATAAAAGTCTCCAGTTTATCCTTCTTTATGGCTGAATAGTACTCCATTGTATAAAAATACCACATCTTTCTTATCCATTCCTCAGTTGATGGGCATTTGGGTTGTTTCCAAGATCTGGCTATTACAAATTGTGCTGCTATAAACATGGGTGCACATATATCGCTGTGGTACGATGTTTTTAATTCTTCTGGGAAGATGCCCAGAAGGGGAATAGCTGGGTCAAATGGGACCTCCAACCCTAGTTTTTTGAGGAATCTCCACACTGACTTCCACAGTGGCTGTACCAGTCGACACTCCCACCAACAGTGGAGAAGGGTTCCTTTTTCCCCACAGCCCCTCCAGCATTTGTTATTAGTTGATTTGGCACAAACATTACTTTAACCAGGGAGTGTGGTGGAAAGAATGAACAAAAGCACAAAATAACTTATGTGCACCTAGGAAATATGAGGCCGTTTTGTCTGAACCATAGGTAGCCAAAATATGGATCATGGGCCAAATCCCATCTGCTACCTGCTTTAGTTTACAATAAAATTGTGTTGGAATACAGTTATAGTTATTCATTAATGCATTGTGTATGGCAGATATATTGTTTATAATATATTGAGTAGTTGCAACAGAGACCATGTGGCTTGCAAAGCCAAACATATTTGCCATGTTGCTCATTACAGAAAAAGATCCTAGACTAGATCGCGCATTATAAGAGGGAGATAATGCCTAAAAATATTTGCTAAAGTAAGTGTTGAAGGTCTTTAAAGTCAGAATGAATGGGACAATGCTGAATTATTACAAGTGTTTGGAAAAGTGAGTGTTGCCCTTAAATATTTCTTGAAATCTCTTTGTAAAATGATATTGATGAACTAATGTGTCCAAGGGCAATAAGGATGCCAGTGTACAGTCTGAAGCTAGGTCATAAGTGGGATGGTCGGAGAATCTATAAATATTTAGCACACAGAAGAGAAGATTTAAGGCCTATAATACGTAGGTATTCAAATATTTAAAAGCTTAGCTATTGAGAAAATATTCAATTTATTTGGAAAATTAAACACAAGGCAGTGATCCTCTAAAACAGACACTTGAGTAGAGCTAAATTGTGCTTCTTGAAATGGTCAAATCAGATTAGTAGGAATTTATTCTAAAAATATCCAGGATAAAATCATGCTGTCTCTCTTTATGCTGAAATTCCACATTATATTTTCTCATTAATCCACTGTAATCTTACTTTCGCCTTCACCGCCGCTCCACCGATTTTGGTTCTGCCAAGGTCACCACCAGTGTCTGTTGAAAAATTCAATGAATACTTTTCAGACAATTACACTATTCATGACCTGTTTTAAAAGTCTTCCTGTCACTTTGATTTTGCAATACCAATCTTTCTGGGTTCCTTCCTTTTTGGATATTTCATGTTAATCTCCCTTGGATTCTCCTATTTTATGGGCCTTCCATTGCATTTTAGTGTTACTCAGAGTTCTGCTATGGACTCTTTGTTCTACCCATCTCGCTGGTTGTTGCTGCTTGTTCTGGAAAGCAAACGTTAAAGACATATTGCACAACATTATAAAAGTCTTTCCATTAACCTCTTTAAACCTTAAGAGGTTTAAAGATGAGGTTTAAGACAAGTTTATCACTCTTCATGATTTTCCATTTATTAATTTATAATTGAGTGCCTACCTGGCTCCGTCCTTGGTGCTGGTGACCTAATAGTGAAAAAAAGATGTGATTTTCAGTGCTTAAGGAATTTTTATTCTAACTGGAGGGAAAGAGAACAAGTATACAAAAATGAGGATAAACATTAAATTTTCAGAAAGAGCTAAGTGCTGTGAAGAAAGTAATTAATCAGTGTTTATCTAGGAAAATGGTTAGTTTATATAAGATGTTCATTTACAGTATCTCCGAGACCCGAATTAATGAGAAGCTGAGACTTTTGACCTGATTTCTGAATAACGAGAAAGAACTAGTCATGTGCAAACTAGGTGAATAATATTATCCAAAGTTTAGAAGGTGGGAAACAGACTGCGATGTTGAAGGAACAGAAAGAACAGACTACAGTTACAGTGGGGAAAGGAATGTTGATAAGGACAGAAGAATCATGGGAGTCAGATTATATTGGGCATTGTAGGCCAGGAGATGTAGGGTTTGTAGTACAATGAAAAGCCACAGAGAAAGTATGTAGCATGGTAGTAACATTGATATCACATTATCTAATTTTTTCTGTCAGATAGTACAAGTTACATAACTCTTTCTGACTTTATTGAAGTGAAGTTTAGATCTACAGTAAATGGTTGACTAGAGGATATGGATTAATGAAAGAACTCATGTATATTTGTTGTCTTATTCTTTTCTCTGTTACAATGATTATTGTTTATATGTGCCTTTTGTTGTAAAGTGCCTCAAAGTATTTCTGAGTAACCAGTGACACTGTTCACACAATACATTCTTATTTGACAGAAGATCATTGGATTTGAATTGGGAAAACTGCATGCTGTGCTGGTTTTAACACTGAGTTATTCATGTAAATTTAGAACAACGTTTCGAGGTCTTTGCACCTTAACCTTCATGTGAAAAATAAGGAAATTAACACATTATTTCTGTGCTTATCAGGAAAACTGTATGGAGAAAACATTCATATATATTTATATGGGCAGGTAGCCACAAAACTATAAATATTCAGTACAGGGCCGGGGATATAGCTCAGTGGCACAGTGCCTGCCTGGCAAGCACAGGGTCCTGAGTTTGATTCCCGGTACAAAAAAAAAAAAAAAAAAAGAAAAATTCATTACATACTTTTTGAGGTTCTTCTATGGGCCAGAAGTCAGATATTAAAGTTTTGAGACTCAAAATATATGTTTAGAAAAACAATCTGGGTAAATTTTTGTTAAAATTATACTACCAAACATTTTAAATTCAGTATATTTCATATGGAAAATGATAGAAGTTTTCTCAACTGTATGTACGCTCCTAAGATTTTTCTGCTTAAAGAGGTGGCAGAGTTTCCAGACGAACATAGGAAATTGGAATCAGGAACATTTTAAGTTCAATGCTAAAATTAGGAGCAAAGTTTGAATAAGTTTTCTGTATGCATCCTTATCAGGATTACTGCTAATGGCTATGTGAAAAGTTTAGCTGATGAATTATTCAGTTTGATATCAACCTTGTCTGTTGCCACAGAATTTTGAAACAATGAATGCTTCAAAACTCTTGAGAATATACCTTTAGGCACCCAAGAAAATATTACTTGACATCCATAGTTTTCAGGCTTTTCAAAATTATTTAATGTTTAGGCAAATTGCATAAGAAGCTTTCAATTCCTATAACTTTTTAATCATTTATCATATTTTTTATCAAGCTCTTGTGTGAGTGTTTTGCTACAATACCCTGTAAACTCCATGTGTACATTATTTTAATCCTAGCTTGTAATATCATTATAAATATTTACATTACAGTGGTGGCTGGTGACAAGACTTTTTAGAACCCAAGTGCTCTCTGTGAACAACACTTTGGAGTCCATGTAATTGCAAGAAATGATTACCTATGCACTGATGCCAGTATTTAAAACTGCAATGTCTGTCTTGCCATCTGGTCCATATCAAAATTTAACGTCTTTTCGTGGTGTTCCAAAATTTCAGAAATCTGACCCTACGTTTCCATAGCATTACTCAGTTCTTTTCACCTTTAATTTCCTCCCCATCGATAACCACTTATTTCCAGTTTTAATATTACTCGCCATAGAAAGCTCAGACTTTTCTACCAATATTTCATATATTTGGAATGGTAATAAGCAGTCCATTCTCTTTATTGACACAGAGCTGGCTTTCTATATGGTTATTTATTGTATGTTGTCTCCACAGCTGTCAATAGAAGTGACTGGGGCTTGGGAAATAATCAGTGAGGGCTGCCCGAGCAAATGATGCATAGAAAGAAGCCACTCTGTGGGCACCATTTGTAACTCCCTGGGATATCAACAGAAAAGACATTAAGGCACACAATCCACCCTGTTACCTCAGATGGGACACAGTGACACTATCATGTTTTCCTGCCCAAGAAATGGGCCCAGTTCAACTATTTTAAACTCTTGAAGATACAAACAATATTATTTATCACCCCATCTTAAGTATTTTGCGTATTACATGGTAAAAGCATCTTCCACACTAGTTGAAATGAATTGTAAGGGATGTCTGAGATATTGTACATCATGTGTTTATATGCTTTTTAGACCATCACTTTTTTCATAGACAGAAAATAAAAAAAATGTTTTATATAACTAGGTTGTTAGCTCCTTGAGGGCAGGAATCACAGATCAGATTTCTAGAAAGCTCTGAGATGGAGATTCTGTGTGATAAATTTATTAGTAGCTGTTCTCACACCTGTGATGAAATAAAGACAATAGGATTAGTTGGAGGGTTGAGTTTAATTGCCATGTATGGTAGAAAAATTTCACTCATACATCCTACAGGGAGCTCCGAAGCTAGAATAACTTTTCTGAGTTGTCTAAATTTGGCATAAGATATACACTCATTTATGTTTCAGTAACAATCAGCGTTGGGGTACAGGTTGCTTCTGGAACAGAGTATGACCTTGAGCAAAGTAGCTTTCTTCAGCTGGGAAAAGTCTTCAGAGAATCTCATCTGATGGAAAGTAGCTGCCAATACTCCCACAAGCTGCAGCAATTGAGGTTTTCAGCCATAATATTGGACAAGGCCTCTGGAACACACCCTGTAGATGAATGATTTTTCATCTCTGTTACTGCCATACAACTTGGAAATTGCTGGCACATTACAGACACTCAAATAGTTATTGAATAGGAAATCAGTACAAGACTGTGATGGTAGAAACAGAATAAAGAATATGAACACATACTAAGCAGATGATAAGTGATCATTTTCATATTGCTAGTAATTTTATAAAAATTCACACTGGAAAACAAAAATAAAGAATTACTTTTTTATTTATTGTAAAGATTTCCATATCAAGTTCCAAATAATTCATTATCATAATTTAATACTTTAGTTATTAGTTGTACTTTTTCAGAGTCTGAATAGGAAACAGAAAACACACTGAAATCAGCATCTGGAGACTGCTAAAGGCAGCCAACTTGATATGATTAAACAATATGGGGTTTAAAAATGCTGGGAGCAATTTTTAGCCATAGGCTTGAAGGGTGATGGGGGGGAGAGAGGAGAGAGAGAATAGGAGCTGGAGTCCTTAGCTGGTGTCCTTAGAGAAGTTTGTAATCTTTGGTAGAGAAGTCACTGCCAATACAAAACCCATATGGGAGGGAATGTAGTGAGTAAGTCCGAAGGATCTTTCTCTCCTTTTACTCTTTTTTTTTTTTATGTGGGTACCAGGAGTCAACCTCAGGACCTCGCGCTTGCCAGCAAGCGCTTGTGCCGCTGAGCAATATCACCGGCCCTTTTTTTTTTTCCTTTATGTGGGTACCGGGAGTCGAACTCAGGACCTCGCACTTGCCAGGCAGGCGTTTAAGCTGCTGAGCCATCTCACTGGCCCCTCTCCTTTTACTCTTTATGTTTCGTTGGTGACTGTCATGGGCTAAACCCTACAGAGTTGGAATACAGGGGAGTCCAATTGATAGCATCCATGCAGGTTGGCTTCTGGAGCCAGAAAGACGATAAAAGTGGTGGAAAGTCATTCTTGAAGGATCAAATGGGAAGTATTCTGCACACTGGTTGTACGTGTATTTGGAAAAAAAATAGTCTTGCCATTCCTATTAGGGTCCTCACAGAGATCATCGGACACCATGTTATCACCAAAATAGGCCAGATCTGCAGTGTAAGACAGCGTTTCTCAGGTTTGTCAGAACCGAGCTTCAGAGTTCCAGAGACTTAACCCAAATGGAGATTGAGAAAACCTCATCTGAGCTTCCTGGTAATAAATAAAGCTTTGACTGTATTGTCAAAGCTCTGAAAACTGCCTCATGAAGTGATTTCTGATTTCTTGTAAAACAGGATATGACTAGGAAAGATCTGGGGAAGGGAAAGGCTTGGAGAATGCTACCTCACCATTTTGGAGAAAGTTTGTTTGCCATTGTGAATACTTTGAAATAACTCTTGCAATAACTGTAATAAATAAAGAAGCAAAAGAGGAGGAGGAGATAGAGGAAGGGGAGGAAAAGGATATGGAGGAGGAGGCATGAGTAGAGCAGTAAGTACAGAAAAAGAAAAGAAAGATAGGGAAGGAAGAAGGAGGAGGAGAGGAAGAAGCAAACAAGGGGAGGGGAGGTGGGTGAGGAAACATTTACATGGATATTGAACTGAATGTCCACAAGTCCTGTTATATTGTAGAAAGATGTATTAGTCCCACTCCACCATTAATGAGGATTCGTGAAAACATTCTCTGCTAACAAGGCTGAGTGGGGCTGAATTCCCTTTTGTTTAGCTTCCATTGTTAACTAGAATAATCAGGTGTAATCTGCCATGCTCTCGTTTGGGGACCAGAATTAAATTTTGTCCATGCTTAAGAAAAGTAGTTCCAAAAACTAGAGGGGAAATATATTGTTGTGGGGATACACTATATAAATCAGGCCATCTTCCAGTTGGCATATAAATATAAGGTATAATGGAAAAATATAGTGAATATTGAAATTTTAAAAGTTAAATACACAGGGTTGGTGAGATAGCTCAGTGGCATAAGCGCCTGCCTGGCAAGCGCGAGGTCCTGAGTTCGACTCCCGGTACCCACATAAAGGAAAAAAATGGGCCGGTGATATTGCTCAGCGGCACAAGCGCCTGCTGGCAAGCACGAGGTCCTGAGTTCAACTCCTGGCACCCACATAAAAAATTAAATACACAATAGTATAAGTCTCCCTCAAAAACGCTCCCTGTCACTTCAAACACACTTATCCCATCGTTCTTGCCACTTTCTGAAGCTGTTCTGGAAGTCCTCTTTCATGTCTTTATTTGCACTGTCGTGGCTGTCTCTATGTCCTGAATCAATTCAAAATGGGCATTTTGACTTTGGGGAAGACTCAGAAGTTGCATGGTGCCAGATCTAGTAAGTAAGGTGGATGAAAACACACCGCAAGGTTTTCACAAGCCTGCATTTGCATTGGATGGCATCTGGCAGCAGCATTCACTGTATGTTTTACCACACTTCAGAAAGACACTCAAGAAAGAGGACTACAAATATTGCTTCAGAAAATGACAACAACGATGGGATAAGTGTGCTCAAAATGAGGTGGAGTATTTCAAGGGGAACAAAAGGCAATGTATCTTTCATTGTAATAATATTTTTTAATTTTAAAGCACACCATTATTGTAACCTTTGTATGTCAAAATGAAAAGGAAATCCTAATGGGGTTAAATATAATTGGAATTACATGAGAAGAAATAATATTAATTTTTATAATTTAATTAAAATTTTATAGCTTAACATGTTGGTCCTCTACTTACAACCCCACAAGAAGAGCAAAATCACACAGGAAGTGTTCAAAAAAAAAAGTAAGGACAGCTCCATAGGGATACGAGGACTTGAAGAACAATACAGCTTTGTTTTTCCCGGGATCTCTGATTACCTTTTCAACAGTGCACCTAAGAAGGCCATCAAAATGAGCAGATAAACTACTCTCCCAGAAAAGCCTGTTCCCCTAGCTAAAGGACTGGAAAAAGAGTAGCTTTAAAACAGAAACCTTTTTGACATTACCCATTCGAGTCCAGCCAAACAGAGAATGAAAAAAAGCACACAACCCACAGCCTTTAGAAGATTAGCTGGGCAGCACAGGGAGTTGATAGTTTATTCAACCACCCCAATACCCACTATCCAACCTTATAGGAATGGCCAGTAACACTCTGGTTCCCCTAGTGAAGTTGTGATTGTGGAAATGAGTAGCGAGTTTATCTTCCATCGCACGATTTGCACAACCTTCCACTCAATTGAGTATATAGCAGGGAGCTGATCTTTCATCCCTCACCCAGCAGAATCATATTGTACTCTGTCGGTGGGACCCAGCAAGGTGAGGCACAATTCCCACCCAGCAGCAATAAAAGTTAGGGAGGTGGTGAGAGTCACAGCAAACCAGCTGTCCACTCCATACTGTCTGTACCAGGTGTCAGCAGGATCCAGGAGGATCCAACGTGTAGCTGAGCCTCCACCCACAGATGGAGCCACAAGACTGAATCAGGTGAATGAGTACAACTGAGTCATCCCTATACTTTCCCTTACTGCTAGCGTCATTAGGGCCCAGTGGGAAACCACATCCACACATCATTAGCTGCAACAGAGTGAGAAATATCGTAGTGGGCAGAGCTTGGTGACATTCCTATGCTTCTATTTATGGTGTAGAACTAAAATGTCCCCCAGAATCTCATGTTAAGAAGTGAACTTGCCTTGTAGGAAGGGGTGACTCAGTGGGGTCTGAAATGGAAGGGTTTATTCTTATTCCTGGCACCTCTCTTCCCTCACTCCTCTTCCTGGCTGCCACAAACTGAGCAGCTTTCCACCATGCCCATCTACTATGCCATTTCCACCTTGAGACCAGCAGCCCATGGACTGAATCTTCTAAAAATTGTGTGCCAAAATAAACCTGTCCTTCAAGCTGTGCATGTTGGAAGTGTCAGGTATTCTGTCCCAGTGGTGGGAAAGCTGACTAATACACTAAATTCCTGACACTCGTGCTGGGAGGTTGGGAAGTGAGTGCCCACACCAATCAGCATCAGGCAGGCATCAGAAGGAGGAGTAATAAGGTGAGGCTAACAACATCCACAATGAAGAAATGAGACATGGTAAGTTCTCGCTTTCTCTAAGAATGGGTCAACAAAGGAAGAACCTCAAGATGGCGGATGAGTAAGAAGCAGGCAGCGAAACTCTCTCTAAAAGTTACCATTGGAACACGGGAATATAGCGACCCAGAAAGCGCAGGAGGGGGGGAGATGCCTCCCCGAAACCCAGAAAAGTTCTGAAGCGCAATCTGGGACCCCCGGCACCAGTGACGGGTGACTTCCAACAAAGAAGAAGGAAAGAAGGAGCAGACCGCGCGCGTGCACCTTCTAATATCCCGGGAGTTGGAGCGCCGGCGGAGGCTCAATTCTACGGACACACGGTGGCGGCTGGCGCCCAGGGAGCCCCCACGGAGGATCCTGAGACAGCGGCGGGGCAGGGGAGCGGCGGAGAACGGCGCTGACCGGCGGTGAGTGTCTCTCAGCCACAGCTGCCCCGCGCCAGAGAGCGATCGGCCGGGCGCCATTGTGGGGGGTGTGGCGAAACTCAGAGCGGCTCGGAAACTGCTCTGGGAACTTGTGCTCCGGACAAGGCAGCACAGGGCCTCTCAATTGAGCCCATGAAAGTGTGCTGAGGTCAGCAGGTGAACGAGACTGGACTCTCAGCCACACCTGTCCCGCGCCAGAGAGCGACCGGCCGGGCGCCATTGTGGGGGGCGTGGCGAAAAACCAGAGCGGCGGGAACCAGTGCAGGGAACCCGCGCTCCGGACAGTGCGCTGAGCCTCTCAGGCCCAGGGACCGTGAAAGGGCGCTGAGAGCGGAGGCGAGCTAGACTGGTCTCTGCCTGAAAGTACGCGCCTCTGCTCACCGCCCGCCAGAGGGCGCTCCTGGCTTACTGGGACGGACCTGCACAGAACAGGACTCTCTCACCACAGGGTAACTGCCTACAGCAGAGTCAACACCTGGAACTGATTCTTTTTATTTTTATTTTATTTTTATTTTTATTTTTTATTATTATTTTTTTCTCACTGATTTGTTTTTTGTTCTGGCGAAGGGTTTCTTTTTTCTTTTTGTTTTGTTTTGTTTTGTTTTTTGGTGGGGTTATATTTTTGATCTGTCTGTTTTATTGTTTTTATCTTCGTTTTTGTTTCTGTATGTGTATTTGCTCTTTCCTTCATTATTCTCTCTGGTTTTTTATATGAGTGTAAACAGCGCCTCTAACTTCTTTGTGATTGTGGTTGTGATCTGTTCTTCCTTTTATCCCTTCCTTCTCTTTTTACCACCTGTCCTCTGCACTAGTGTCCCAATTTTAGTGGGATCCCTTTTGGTCCTCTAACCTTACATCTAATTCCTTCCTCTTCTCCCAATACTCTATTTCCTCCTTAACTCATTTTAAATTTAAACTCCTCAGGGAAAAATTGACATACATAGGACTTGTATACTGCATATAATTTTTCTGGTGTGTTTTAGATTTTGTTATATAATCGCAACTCTATACAGCTAAAAGTGGTAAATAACTGGTTAGCTCAGTCTGTCATTTTCTAGGCTGTGTTTGATGCTTTAGTTAACATTATAGCCAAATGTGAAATAATTGTTCTAAACATCTTTCCTTCCTGATATTTCATGATTGAGATTGACTAAGGGACACAGAAAATACAGTGGCACAGTACCAAAGAATCAAGGACTGGGCCAAACAGGTAGCAACTTCGCATACCCAACGAATTGAAGAGGTAGGATCTGGCAGAAAGCTCAAAACCTAAAAGCAAGCTCCACTTGGAAGATACTGCAGAGAAGTAGTCATCTTCTAAAGATCTTAAACACTAGCAATAAAGTAACCTACTATAGGTAATTTGCAAACATCACCCCAGGAATTAAAGAAAGAAAAAATGAGACGACACTTAAACAAGATGCAACCACACACATCCAATTCACCAAAGGCAAACCTAGGGAGCAACGAGGTGGGACAATCCGAAAGCCACCCACCTGGCCTATCTGAAGTGGTAACAACAAAGCAACTGAATGAGGTTCTGGAAAAAATTAAAACAGAAATAATCTCACAGATAACTGCAGAAATAATGTCTACAATGAAGACCATGCTTAAGGACACTATAGCTGATACAGACAAAAAAATAGATGAACTTAAGAAAACTATAGAAACCATGAATGCTCAGCATAGGAAAGAAATGGAATCCATAAGGCAGATTCAAGCAGATATCCAAGAGATAAAAAATTCCATTGAAAGTATTTGTAGCAGAATAAGCCAATGCGAGGACAGGATCTCAGATATAGAAGACAGGCTTGCAATTAGTGATCATGAAATGGAAAAATTCTTAGAAATAGCAAGGGACCATGAAAAATCAATTCAGCAGCTGCTAGATGACTCAAAGATAAACAACTTAAGAATAATTGGAATAAATGAAAAAGCAGGAGATAGCATCAACGACATTAAAACCTTGTTCAAAGACATAATCAGGGAGAACTTTCCTGGAAGAGAAAAGGAATTTGACACCCCTATAAGTGAAGCTTTTAGAACACCAACTAGACATGATCAAAAAAAAAACTTCAGCCAGACATATTATAGTCAAGATCCCAGAAATTCAACAAAAGGGCAGAATCTTAAAAGCTGTTAGGGAGAAGAGACAAATCACCTATGAAGGAAAACCCATCAGAATCACAGCTGACTTTTCAGCACAAACCCTCAATTCAAGAAGAGCTTGGAATGATGTATTGCAAGCTCTAAAGGAAAATAATTTTCAGCCCAGATTGATGTACCCTGCAAAACTTTCTTTCAAAATTGATGGAGAAATAAAATACTTTCATGACAAAGAACATCTGAGAAAATTTATGACCACCAAACCAGCACTCCAAAACGTTCTGAAGGACATTCTAGAAAGAGATAGGAACCCCAACAGAAGGAATCCACCAGGCAGGGCAAATAATTAAATAGCCGGAAAGCGGAAAAACAAAGAGTGGGAACCAACAACAGGAAAATATCATGACAAGTCAATACATATCAGTTTTAACCATCAATGTTAACGGTCTCAATTCACCAATCAAAAGGCACAGACTGGCGAAATGGATCAAGAAGCAAGATCCAACAATATGCTGTATACAAGAAACACATTTAATTCAGAAAGAAATTCATAGACTGAAAGTCAAAGGATGGAAAACAATACTCCATGCCACAGGAACCCAGAAAAAAGCAGGGGTAGCTATTCTTTTTGCAGACAAAGTGAACTTCAAGCCAAGAAGGATTCAGAGAGATAAAGACGGTCATTACATCCTGGTAAAGGGAACAATCCAAGAGGAAGAGATAACGATCATAAATATATATGCGTCAAATACCAATGCACCCAGCTACATAAAACAAGTACTAAAGGACATGAAAAATCAAATAAGCACTAATACAATTATATTGGGAGATCTCAATACTCCACTGTCACAAAAAGATAGATCAACTGGACAGAAAATCAATAATGAAATAGTAGAACTGAACCAAACTTTTGAACAAATGGACTTAGTAGATGTCTACAGAGTGTTCCACCCCACAACATCAGAATACACATTCTTCTCAGCTGCACATGGGACGTTCTCCAAAATAGACCACATACTAGCTCATAAAACCTGCTTAAGTAAATGCAAAGGAATTGAAATTATCCCATGCATATTATCAGACCATAGTGCAATGAAATTGGAAATCAATGGCAAAAGATCCCACAAAAACTCCCTAAACACATGGAAATTAAACAGCATCCTCCTGAACAACCAATGGGTCACAGATGAAATTAAAGAAGAAATTAGTCACTTTCTACAACTGAATGATAATGACAGTACAACATACCGGAACTTATGGGATACAATGAAAGCAGTCCTAAGAGGGAAATTTATAGCATTAAATACTTATATCAGGAAAATAGAGCAAGCGCAAATAAACAACTTAAGGGTGAACCTCGAGCTTCTAGAAAAAGAAGAGCAGGTTAAGCCAAAAGCCCGTACAAGGGAGGAAATTATAAAGATCAGAGCAGAAATTAACGTATTGGAGAATAAAAAAACAATACAAAGAATCAATGAAGCAAAAAGTTGGTTCTTTGAAAGAATAAGTAAGATTGACAAACCCTTATCCAACCTTATTAAAAAAAGAAAAGAAAAGACTCAAATCCATGCAATTGAAAATGAAAAGGGTGATATCACGACGGACCCTGCAGAAATCCAGAAGATCATCTATACCTATTTTGAAAATTTATATTCTACTAAGATGGAAAATGCAGAAGAAATGGACAGATTCTTAGATTGGTATGAATTACCAAAGCTAAATCAAGAAGATTTAAAAATCCTAAATAAACCAATATCAACCAATGAAATTGAAGATGTAATTAAAAACCTCCCAACAAAGAAAAGTCCAGGCCCTAATGGATTCACTGCCAAATTCTACAAGAAATTTAGAGAAGACCTAACGCCCCTACTTCTCAAACTTTTCAATGAAATTGAAAGGGAAGCAATACTCCCAAATTCATTCCTGGAAGCAAGCATTACCCTGATACCAAAACCAGAGAAGGACCCAACTAAGAAAGAGGACTACAGGCCAATCTCCCTAATGAACATAGATGCAAAAATCCTTAATAAGATACTGGCAAACAGAATCCAACAAATCATCAAGAAGATTATACACCATGACCAAGTTGGATTCATCCCAGGGATGCAGGGATGGTTCAACATACGTAAATCAATAAATGTAATACAGCATATTAACAGAACCAAAGACAAAAATCACATGATCATCTCAATAGATGCAGAAAAAGCTTTTGACAAAGTCCAGCACCTTTTCATGATAAAAACCCTACAGAAAATTGGAATAGAGGGTCTTTATCTCAATCTGGTAAAAGCTATCTATGACAAACCAACAGCCAATATTATACTAAATGGCCAAAAACTGAAAGCCTTCCCTCTAAAATCAGGAACAAGACAAGGATGTCCACTGTCCCCACTCTTATTCAACATAGTTCTGGAAACCTTAGCCAGAGTGATTAGACAAGAGAAAGAAATAAAAGGAATAATGATTGGAAAGGAAGAAGTTAAATTATCATTATTTGCAGATGACATGATACTCTACACAGAAGACCCCAAAAACTCCACTAAAAAACTGCTAGATTTAATAAGCAAATTCAGTAGTGTAGCTGGATACAAAGTCAATACTCAAAAGTCAATAGCCTTTCTGTACACAAATAACAAACTTACTGAAAGAGAAATTAGGGAAACAATACCTTTCACAATAACATCCAAAAAAATGAAATACCTAGGAATCAACCTCACGAAGGATGTAAAAGACCTCTATACTGAAAACTACAGTACTCTGAAAAAGGAGATTGAAGAGGATATCAGAAAATGGAAAGATATCCCTTGCTCCTGGATAGGAAGAACCAATATAGTGAAAATGGCCATACTTCCAAAATTGTTATACAGATTTAATGCAATTCCAATCAAAATTCCAACAGCATATCTCACAGAATTAGAGAAAACAATCCTAAAATTCATTTGGAATCAGAAGAGACCTAGAATAGCAAAGGCAATTCTGGGCAAGAAAGGCAAGGCAGGGGGCATCACTATCCCCGACTTGAAATTATACTATAAAGCTACTGTGATAAAAACAGTGTGGTACTGGCAAAAAAACAGACCTGAAGATCAATGGAACAGATTAGAAGATGCTGAAACAACCCCAGACATACTAAGCCACCTTATCTTTGACAAAGGTGCCAAACACATTCGCTGGAAGAAAGATAGCCTCTTTAATAAATGGTGCTGGAAAAACTGGCTCTACACATGCCGAAGATTAAAACTAGACCCATATCTTTCACCATGCACTAAACTAAATTCAAAATGGATCAGAGATCTAAATATTAAAACAGAAACATTAAATCTGCTGGAAAGTAGGATAGGTAAAACCCTTGGAGACATTGGTGTAGGCAAAGACTTTATGAATAAAAACTCAACCACACGGGAACTATCCCAAAGAATCAATAACTGGGATCTCATCGTATTAAAAAGCTTTTGCACAGCAAGAGAAACCACCAACAGAGTGAAGAGACAACCCACAATGTGGGAAAAAATGTTTGCCAGCTGTTCCTCAGACAAAGGATTACTATCGAGAACATATAAAGAACTCAAAAAAATCAGACCTCCCAAATTTAAAGACCCACTCCAAAAATGGGCATCTGAGATGAATACACATTTCTCAGATGAAGAAATACTAATGGCAAACAAATATACAAAAAAATGTGCAACATCACTAGTCATTCGAGAGATGCAAATTAAAACAACACTGAGATACCATCTCACCCCAGAAAGAATGGCTACTATTAAGAAATCAACTAATAACAAATGCTGGAGGGGCTGTGGGGAAAAAGGAACCCTTCTTCACTGTTGGTGGGAGTGTCGACTGGTACAGCCACTGTGGAAGTCAGTGTGGAGATTCCTCAGAAAACTAGGGTTGGAGGTCCCATTTGACCCAGCTATTCCCCTTCTGGGCATCTTCCCAGAAGAATTAAAAACATCGTACCACAGCGATATATGTGCACCCATGTTTATAGCAGCACAATTTGTAATAGCCAGATCTTGGAAACAACCCAAATGCCCATCAACTGAGGAATGGATAAGAAAGATGTGGTATTTTTATACAATGGAGTACTATTCAGCCATAAAGAAGGATAAACTGGAGACTTTTATAGGTAAATGGATGCAACTCGAGAAAATACTCATAAGTGAAATAAACCAGAAGCACATGTGTAAGCATCGTATTATCTCTCTAGTATGAGAAACTGAAAGAGTAAATAAGATCCAAAATGTACAATAGATATGGTGAATCAAAAAGAAACTGGTCAAAAGGAAAGAGAGACTGGAATAGGGAAAAGAAAGAAGGGAAAGTGAAAAAAATTTGTATATATATATATAAGATGGTTAAGATAGATACACTACCATTTTTACTTAGTTCATTGAAGAGTAAGGTTTGTGCCAATAATGTTTGGACAATTGAATGCTAATGTCTGGTGTCCTGAATAACTAACTTAAAGATAGTAATACGTAATGTATTAACCATTGTTACCCTCCTATTATGTTGTTTTGAAAATTTGTTCTTCTTTTGATTTGTTTTGTTTTTTCTTCTCTTTAAAATAAAAAAAAAAAAAAGAATGGGTCAACAAGGCCAAGGGGAAGTTGAGCTTTCATGATACTCATTTGTACTGAGGTTGTATGAGTTCATACTCCACTTTTGCTGGAGACATGGTGGGACCCACTTGGAAGTTGAACCCACACCCCTACCAGGCCCTTACACTGCACCTCAGCAGGGGGGTAGCCTGCTGAAAAGAAATGTTCAGTAGGATCCAGAATATCATAATGGAATATCCAGATGAACAAGTATACAATAAAAGCATCACTTCCCATATTAAGAATTAGGAATAGCAAAACACAAATGTGAAAATATAATCAATACATAGCAAATATGTAAGTGAATTAGAAGTTGGAATTATGTTACAAGGATTTTAAAGCACTATTATAAAACTGCTTCAAAAGAAAGTTATAGGGCCGGTGAGATGGCTCAGCGGCATAAGCGCCTGCCTGGCAAGCGCGAGGGCCCGAGTTTGACTCCTGGAACCCACATACAAAAAAGGGGCCGGTGATATCGCTCAGCGGCATGGGCGCCTGCTGGTGCGCCAGGTCCTGAGGTCGACCCCCAGTACCCACAAAAAAAAAAAAAAAAGAAAGAAAGTTATAAATCCTCTTGAAACAAATGAAAAAAATTAGAAAATCTTACCAAAGCAATAAAGTTATAAAAATAATCAAATGAAATTATAGATCTTAAAAATAAAAACTCACTGGTTTGGCTGAGTAGAAAAGGGAAGATGACAGAGGATAGAGTTAATGCACTTGATCATAGTCTGTTAGAATTAACTAATTCTAAAAAAAAAAAAGTCTGAAAAACATACGCAGGGCTTGAGAAACAAATGTAAAACAGATTAGCATTTATGCCATCAGAGACCAAGAAGGTGAGGAGAGAGCAGGAAGATATTTTGTTGTTTAGTTCTTCTATGTCCTTGATGATTTTCTGCTAGTATTTCCGCCATTTGCTGAGAAGAGTGTTGAAGTCACCATGCACAGTTGTGGAGGTGTGTACTTCTTTCAGCACTATCAGTTTTTGCTTAATGTACATTGTGAGGCTCTGTTATTTGGTGCGTACACGGGATCTTTAGTCTTCCTATAAAGCTATGTATTTTCTCTTTTCCTTGAGAAATTTTGTTTAATATTAAACTTTTAATATACATTAACAGAGTAACAGTGTAACTTTTTTCAGGTTTTTCATTTTTATTATTTCAGTATATTACTACATGTGTGTAGTACATAATGTTTACATTCCTTGTGCAAAGTTGGTAAAATGATGTTTATGTGGTATGTTTTGCATCCTTTACATTTACTTACATGCTTGTATTTTGAGGAAAGTTACTTGTAAACAGCGTATAGTTGGATTATGGTTTGGTTTGTTTGTAGGTATTTTTATTGTTTTGTTTGTTTTTCTTTGCTGCACCAAACTTATGATTAGAATGCTGAGACCATTACATTAAAGCAATAATTGAATTGTTAGGGTTTTATTCTGCTCTTTTCCTATGTGTTTTCTATTAGTTACCGTTTCTCTTGCTCTTGTTCTTTCTTGTGTACTACCTGCACAGTTATTTTTTTTTTTTAATTTAGAATTCTTAGTTAGTTTACAGTGTTTGCTATAAGGGGGACTCTACCACAGTCTATGGGCATTCACATTTTACCACTTCAAGTCAAATGTAGGAAACATACTTCTGTTTATGTCCGTATACTTTCTCCACCTTTAAAATATAATACCATTTACAATTACAGTGGTTCCACTTATACTTTTTAAACTGTATGATGGTACAGAAGCAATACATATTTAATAGTGGTTATAATTTGAATTTTTGTATTTTCCAAGACTAATAATACATGGTATGATATTCTCTTTTGATTCTGGCTGAGAGACACAGCTCTTTCAGCCACATGATCAGGAGGGTAAAAGTTGCTATTCTGCAGTGTATTGTGTTGCAAGGCTATGATGTTCAGGTCTATTAAGTGCATTTTTAACTTATGATATTTTCAACTCATGATGAGTTTATTGAGCCATAAATTCAAGGAACATCTATAGTCACATATTTATATACACTGAGCACCATATCGGATGCTTTTATGTTTTTCCTTCAAGTATAAAGTATGAATTATGAAACTCATATGAATGAGGATAGTCTATGATATTTACGCTTTTTTTTACCAATATTCTTATCTCATTTCTGAAGTGCCTAGAATTCTGTTATCATTTTCTTTATGTTCACATAACTTTCTTTAGTCATAATTTAAGGATAGATTTCTTAGTGGTGAGTACTCTTAGTTTGAGAATATTTTTATTTTACTTTCATTCCAGAAGAAAGTTATCAGTTGGTATAGACATCCCTAAAATATCTATATCCTAATCCCCTGAATATGTGAATATATTAAATTATATGGGAAAAGGGAATTAAAGTTTCAAATGAAATTCAAGTTGTTAATTATCTGACCTTATTTTAGGAAGATTAGTCTGAATCGTGGAATGTCCCTGATAAAATCACAAAAACCCTTTAAAGTGGAAGAGGAAGGCAGAAGGAGAGCTAGAGAGATGGTAACTTGAGAAGGATATGGCCTAATGCTTCTGGCATTGGGGATGTAGGAGGAAGGGCCACAAGCTAATGGATGTGTCCAGATTAGAGAAGCTGGAAAAATATTCTTCCTCTGAGCCTCTCAAAAGAAAGACAGACTTGCCAAAACCTTGCTTTTAGTTGGCCCAATGAGGGCTGTTTTGCACTTTTGAATTACATAATGATAAGATGATATATTTGTGTTTTTGTTTAAACCACTAAACTTGTGGAAACTCATTACAGCAACCATAGAAAACCGTGGGTCATCAATCATTATTTCCTTGGACATTAAGCAAACCCCAGTAAATTTACAAGTACCAGAGTCACACAGAGTATGCTCTTCAGCCACAATGGAATCAAACCAGAAATCAATTACAGAAAGATAACAGAAAAATTTCTACATATATGACCATTAAAAGACACATAATCCCCGGCTCAAAAAGGAATTCTCAAAGAAAACAAAAACAATACATGGAGTTCAATGATAACTAAATTGCAACATATCAGATTACATGGGAGACAGCTAAACTAAGACAAAGAGATAAATTTATAGCACTAAGTCCTTACAATAAAGAGTAAATGTCTTAGTCACTTTCCTTGCCACTGAGACAAAATACTGGGTACCCTCAAGTTAAAGGAGGAAAGGTTTATTTCAGCTCACAGTCTGTAAAGTTTTCAGTCCATAGTTGGCTGGCTCCAAGGCAGGACAGCGTGGCAGAGGGGCATAGCAGAGGAAAAGCTGCTCACCTCACGGTTACCAGGAAGTAGAGAGTGAAGGGAAGAGTATGTCCTTCCAGGTCAGAGCCCCAGTGACCACTTCTCCTGACCAGACCCCACCTCCCAACACCAATCCAACTGTTAGCAACCCCATAATCCCACCACCTTCCACAAGCTCCTGCTCTGAGCACGCAAGGCTTTGGGGAGACATCCAGTTAAAAACCATAACAGAAAGAGATACTCTACTCAGAAATACAAACTCCTAACTCATGAACTGGAAAAATAAGAGAAAACTAAACCCTACCTAATACATGAATAAAAATAGAAATAAATAATATTGAAAAAAGCAATAGAGAAAAATCAATGAAACCAAAAAGCCGATGCTTTTAAAACATCAATAAATTGACAAATCAGTAAAAAAAAACTTACAATAAAAAAGAAGGAAAACTCAAAATGCCAATACCAAGAATTGTAAGTGAAATTTCACTACAGACCCTGAAGATATCAAGAGGATGAGAGGAGAATAGTACAAATGACTTCAAACACACAATTTGCTAACTGAGAAAAAATGGGCCAATTCTTTGCAAACTAGAAACTACTATAATTCAACCAAAATGAGACAGGCTATATAAATAATCCTATAACCACTAAGGAAATAGATTTGCAATTAGCAATCTCCTGAAAATGAAGTCTCCAGGCTTAAATAGTTAACAGGAAAATTCTAAAAAATATCTAAGAGGAATTAACTCAACGTGTACAAAATCTCCTTTAGGACACTATAGAGGAAGAAACACTTACCAACTCACTTTATGAAGCTAGTTACATGATGCCAAATCAGACAAAAAGTACAGAAAAAAGGAAGGATGGAGGGAAAGGAGGCAGAAAAATTGTAATCTAATAGGCCAATATTTCTAACAAAAATAGAAATAAAATTCCTCAACAATATATTAGAAAATTGAATCCAAACAATATAAATATTACATTTATATTAATAAAAATAACAGTCACTGTAACCAAACTGATTTTTTTCTAGATATATGATCTTGTTCAACATTTGCAAAATCAATCAGTATAATCCACCTTATCAACAAGTTTAAGAAAAAACCCCATAGGATCATATCAACTGATGCAGAAATTCAACTGATGACAAAATTCAATACCTTTTGTGATAAAAATCTTCAGCCAGCTAGAAATAGAGGACTTCCTTTACTTCTCACACAAATCCCCATATCTCAGAACCAGCAATGGTATACGAAAGCCTTCTCATATTTGCAATCTCTGAATTTCCCTTCTGTTGCCTCTTTCCTACTTCCTCTTTTGATACATCCCTGTGATCTTCTTGGGCCTTCCTTTTCCTGTATCATGGGACTACAATCAGTCTAATTAGCTAATGTAGGATAACCTTCACATTTTAAGGCCACCTGATTAGTAAATGTAATTACAACTGCAAAGTCCCTTTACAGCAGTATCTAGATTAGTGGTTGATTGAATAACCTAGTGATAGGAATCTTGGGGACATGTATATAGAGATTTGCCTACAACAGAAAGCAATTCAGGCAAATTTCTGTAGGACAGGAATAAGGAGCCTTAGTGATTGAATTCTACTTCAGTTTCTTCCCTTTTCCTTCTATTCTTATGTTAACTTGGTATTCATTGAATGAGTGATGTGTACTCAGACTGTGATATATGAAAGGGATAAAAAGGTGAATGAGAAACAGTGTCTTCTGCCTTTATGGTTTGGTAATCTTGTGAATAGCAAGAAATAAATGTGCATGGCAATTACAAGTAAAAAGTTAGGATACTGGGAGAAGAGTGCATTGAGAAGGGTAGGTTTTAAGGTGCTGTAAGAGCAAGGATGAGGCATCTGAAACAGATTTATGAAGAGCAAAGTTTACAGTTTACATTTATCCACAGCAGAGGAAACTGAGAGTTCCCACAATGGATTCAGACCTAAGAGTGTGTGTGAGGAGTGGTGCGCAGATGTAGAGGTGTTTAGGCTGGATATGTGAAGAGAGGAAGGTCATCACAGGGTCTCCAAATTATTAAAGTATAAAGCTCTGTAAAAGAGTCTTTGGTGGAAGGTTGGGAAGGGCACTATATATTCCAATTTCTGGTCTTTGCTATGTTTATTATTTTTAGATTGTTTCACTTTTCATTTTCTATTATTTTATTAGTTCACATTTACAACACATAATTAATACATTCATCATGAGGAGTTGGTACATATACATATCACACCTTAATCCTTCTTATTTTCTCTTCCTCTCTCTTCCTTCCCATATCCCCCATCCCTAGGTTCCTTTCCTTTTCTTATTTGAAATGTTGACAATGAACATTTGTGTTTCATAAGCTGTAGCTTTCAACATTATGCTGAGAAACAATATGGCAAGGTTTGCTGAAAATAGCTTCCTTCATTCTTCCTTTCTCTCTCACTCTTTCTCGTCTTCTTTCTTTCCCTCTCTCCCTTACTTCTTTCCTGCCTTCCTTCCTTGAAACCAAAAGGGGAAATCAAGGGTTAGTGTCTTAGTTACTTTTCTCATGGCTGAGACAAAAATACCTGACTCCTAATGTTAAAAGAGGAAGGGTTTATTTAGCTCACAGTTTGTAGAGCTTTATGTCCATAATCAGCTGGCTCTGAGGCAGGGGAGCAACCATTCATGGTGGTAGAAGAGAGCAAAAGCAACGAGGGAGAGGAAACAAGCTTCTTTCTCTCCCTTATATTGTATCCAGTCTACCGAGATTAGGGCGGTGCCAGTCCAATCAGTGGACTGATCCTGCAATCACACACCCTTAATCCCAGCACCCTTAATTGCAGCATTGCACTATGAATCAATAACATACTCTAAATTTAGCCACCTGCATAAAAACCCTATGACTGTATGAGGCTTTGGGGGACATTTAGACACAAACCATAATAGTTAGGTAATAGTTTTACAAATAGACAGTAATTTTCTGGTGACTTTTGGGCACATATGTGAGTTTTCCTCATCTGTAACTCCTAATTTTACACACTCCATACTATTGGGATTATATTTTTTCTCCAAAAAAGAAAAAGTTGTTAAATATTCACTTTCCTATTTACTTTTCATTTCCCTTAGGAAGGACAACTTAGGGTGAGGAAACACATGATTGATGTGCTAAATGAAAATCTCCTGAAGAAGACATAGGGTATAACTATTATGACAGTGACCATCCTGTTGTAAAATAAGTTTTTGATGAAAAATACAGATCATGAAAATAAAATCCAGGCTAGCAATGAACAATGTGGCACAAACTCAATAAAGATCGTTTTAAGGAAAATAGTTGCCATGATTCCCTCCAAAATTGCTTAAGGTTCATTTACACTTAAAAGGGCAAAATGAGACAAAGTTAGAACACAGACAAACATAATACTCAGTTCACCGTGGCTTCTAGTAAGCCCTCCCTCACCTTATTTCCTCCATACACTTACAGATGAATTAAGTGTCTCTTCTCTCTTCCTGTAAGTTCCCATGCATCCTATCAGGCCATGTGTCTTCCAATAGGTTAAATAAATGGACTTCAACTACAAGGGATGCTGTCTATTTTGTTTCAGATCTACAAACTTTGCTCAATGCTTGGCATAGACTAAGTACTAAGTAAATACTGTATATTCAAACAGTTTTAAGTGGGCACAAACATAGCCTCACTGTTTCTCTGCAATGAACTAATGAAAGCAACCATAGTAAACGTCTTATTCCTAATCCACTCAATCTTCTATAACAAAATACAGTAGACTAACAGCTTAGAAAAAGAGAAGTTTATTTCTGACAGATCTAGAATCTGGAAAATCCAAAATGAAGCTGCTAGGTTTGGTGTCTGGTAAGAACCCGCTTCCTGGTTTATAAGTAGATGATCATCTTCGTGTTGCAATTTTACACAGCAAAAGAGATTAAGGAGATTTCTGGGGCCTCTTTTCATAAGATTATTAATTCTATTCATGAGATCTTCACCATCATGACCTAATAACTTCTGAAAGTTTTCCATCTCCAATTACTATCACACTGGGGGTTAGGTTTCAAGATATAAATTTTAGGGGGACGCAACATTCAGTGTGTAACCATAAGCTATGTAATTGTAGGGCCTTTTTATTTTTCTCCTTACTTGATCTCTCAGAACCAGACACACAGGAACTCGCCCCTTTCTTTTTGAAACACTCCTCATCAATTTCTTTGACAACATACTGTCTCTGCTTTTCTCCTACCTTACAGATAACTAATTTTCAGTGTATTTGTTATTCTTTATCCTTCACCTAAACATTGAAATTTCTCTCAACTCTTAAGTAACATTCCTTTCCCTTTCTCTGTACTTTACGTATAAATTATCACATTTATTGCTATGACTTTAAACGTCAGTTATGTTCAAATATCTCAAAACTACATGTATAGTCCTTATCTGTGTTTTGAACTTCAAATATCCCATTTCCTACCTATATCTTCAATTTAATATTCAGCTAAAAACTAACATTGAACATTCAACGTGAAAGTCCTTATTTCCTCTCATCCTCTCAAGTCTTTCCTTTTACCATTTTCTCAATTATGGCAGCTGTGAGAATGTTCCCCACTGACTTCCAATTACAAGTGTAATTGACCTTCAACTAGCGAGTTCTGATATCTAATCACGTATTTTTGCAGAGGCTACATTTCCTGTCGACCGTTCCCAGGAAATAATTGAGGGCAGCAGGGACACTAAGGCAGGAACATTCATGGGGGATGTTGAACTCGTCTGACAACTGACTTTGACTTAAGGATTCTGATGGTCTTGACGGACCTTCCCTAGACTGCACTGTCTGATGTTTTTACACCTAAACTTTCTTCCACTCCTTTCTCCTCTATTCCAGGCAGTATCTACATGATCCTATGCCTCCTGCAGCCTTTCCTGGGTCCATTCTCATTTCCTCTCAGAATTTCCCCTAGTAGTATCCATATTTTTTAATACAATCTTCAAGTCTTCTTTTTAAAGGATGCAGGTGAATACAAGAGGTACCAGAAATAATGTGTTCTGAGAAAACAGACAATAAGATAAAGATTTGTTTATGGCTCATCCACTGCTCATTAGGTAAAAAGGCAGTGCTTGGTTGATGGGGTAGACATGGGTAGTCCCTCGTAGAAGTTGATGGACTAAGTACTAAAGATTTCTTAGGAGGTGATCTGGGAAAGAATCTCAATGGGGGGAAATCTTGTGCTGAAAGTAATAATGTATGCATTTGAAGAATATGAGGAGTATAATCTTTGCCAATATTGCAGATTTGGCTATCTAATATTAAATTCTATCAGCTGACCACAGAAGAAGCGGAGAAATTGGAAACTGAGTGCTATAAACAAGCAGTAAACCTTAGTGTGAACCAAGGCCTCTTCAGTAGATGGAGGCATATAAAGTTGCCCTCATCATCCCTAGTGCAAAGATAGAGAAATAGCTGAACAGCAGGTTGAAGATCCTAATGTGTGAGTCCCAGAGACCCAGAGATATTTCAATGTCTAACAAAGTAAGGCCAGTTAACAAAAAGTCAGAGCCAGTAAGTTTTAATGTAATGGATGGGGATATCCTCTGCATGGATGTCCCTCATGATATTGGTTATACAACCAGTTGTCTTCTCAGATCTCCATGCTTAAAAAGATGACTCATCCTTTCCTGGAAATATGTAGTACCTCTGCCATGCTGCAAGATTCACAAACAACAGGTACCTCCCTAAGGATCTGCCCTACATTTTCTCTTGGCTGCCACCGACATAACTAGGTTTAATACTAGTGTAACCTAACTTGGGATGCGTTAAGCTTAGAAGGAAGGAAAAACATCATGCATATAATAATTGGCTGGTAAATACCGGAAGGAGCCAGGATGATACCCTCCGGAATGCATTTGGTGATTTGGAAGATATTTGAACAAGGAGGCAATAATGCAAGACTGGACAGGCAAGAATTCATGAGCTGGAAGATATTTCTAGAGATGTAGCATTTCATGCCCTATCAGCTTCCCCAGAAGATGGAGCAAACTTACAGTGGACTTGGCTCTTGAAATCCAGGAAAAAGCTGTGGTCAAAACGTAATGAAGGGCCGGTGATATGGCTCAGCAGCATAAGCGCCTGTCTGGCAAGTGTGAGGTCCTGAGTTCGCCTCCTGGTACCCACATTAAAGCAAACAAACAAAACAAAAAACAAAAAAAAACACGCAATGTAGTGGAAATGACTGCTTAACTCTAGAAAACAATACAGGAAGATAAAAGAGACTCAGAGGACTAAGGATGTGAATTTGCAAGACCCACTGTCTTAGTCTCTTTATTCTGCTGTTAAAAAACACTACACATTGAGTATCACTAAAAAGTTCAGTGGTTATTTTCTTCTACAGACCAGGGCTGATAGTAGGAGAGGCAGTCATAGGCTTGGGCTTACTAACGTCCATAGGTAAATGAGGACTCAAAATGTCAGAGGCCAGGCATCAGCACTTAAATGCCCACATACATGATGTTCCAAATGCCATAATGACCAGCAAGATTGAAGGGGAAGTTAAGGAGGCTTGACTTACATGCAGTTGTAGACATAGTGGAACACAGTACTCTTTGAGGCAGAGTAGACAAGAAACCAACAAAGGTGCTGTTAACATTACTAAACAAAAATGAACATGGGAACAAGAGACTGCGGGTGATTGATCTGATAAGTTACATTGTCTTGCTTGGTTCCTAGCCCTAAGTCAACTTGCAGACCTATTATCTCATGAATAAAGGAATAGTAATGTCCCTAGGAAGAATGTCCCTTAAAAATTACGGCATGTATATTCTGAAAGTCCTTCTACAAACAGACTGAGGATCCTTGATTTAGATGACTATAGTGAACAAAGGGGAGGTATAAGACATTTCCAAGACTATTAGATAAACTTGAAACTGATACACAAAAACCACACCCTTTCCATCACTAGAGTACAGATTTAGCAGCCTTATAGTAAATGGAGTCCTGGATGATGTGTGACTCTTTTTGGACTTACTGAGGCTACAAATACACACTGTGGTCATTTCCCAGTTCCCCTGTGCACAGCTGAATTGATACGCTTGAATTTGGAGCAAGCTCCACATTGGGTCCCTGGACTATGAAATGGGTTTTTATATTAGGGAAAATCAAGCAGAAACTTCTCAAACTTATTGAAAAGATATTAAATCAAAAATAATATTTTATCATAGTGTGGGAGGGTATATTGGAAATCAGTGTTCCCATTTAAAGTGCAAAGAATGCAAGATCAATGCTCCTAGTTATATTTCTATTTAATTTTTCAATCTTGGCTCATCTTGGTGAGTGACCATAGACTACCATAGTGTTACTCAAGTAGTAATATGATATCATTAGTAGAGCAAATTAATAAGCCCTCTAATATATTACATTGATTTGGCAGATGTATTTTTTTTTCCATTTTAAGAGCAAAGAGAATCAGGAATAATTTTCATTCACATGGGATGGACATAAACGTTGTATCATGGGTATATCAATTCATCTTCTTTTTATTATAATATAGTCTGAGGTGATTTGGACAACCTAGCCACCCCACAGAACATCATACTTATCCATTGCACTGATAACGTCATGCCAAGTGGAAAGGACAGATAAGAAGTCACTACTAGAGTGGAGGTGTTCTCAAGACACATGTACTCCAGAGGGTGGAAAATAAACCCTGTAAACTTTCAGGGCCCTCCAATTTCAGTGTATTTTTTAGGTTTATCCCATCCAAAGTAAAAGATACATTGTTGAATGTATTTTGAATCCTTCATTAGAGCATAACACTGGGTTCCACAAACACATTCCTTACTTTCCTACTGTAGATTTTTACTTTATCTTAATAGTAGCCAGCTGTATGTCACAGTACCTTTGCTTGAGGGATACAGGAAGCAATTTTGGGGTTTACCCACTTGGTACAACAAAAGGCAAGGTGTGTCCATATGTGCAAAAGTGTGAAACTAGTTGATATTTTATGTTCTCATTAACTACACATTGCATAATATAACAAGAACCTCCTGACAAACCAGCAAGACCAGAGAGATGTCAAGTATGTCCTACAAAAAGGCCAGGAAAGCAAAACACATGTGCTGTCAGTGTAAGCAATGTGTGTATGGAATATGCTGTTTTCATGTATGAAGACTGCCTTAGGTGTGATAATTGAAGTAAAGATTATTTTTTGTTGAGTGCTTTTGGTATTTTCATTGTAGTTCATATATGAATCTATTTGTTTTGTTCCTATTTTAGATTCGTACACCAAAAACCAGTTGAATGTTGAAAATTTTGATGCTTTTTAGTAAACAATAAATATTAAAAATGCAATACTTTATTATTGTGATTTTTTCCTGGTAAGCACTCATTGTTTAATATAATAAAGCTCATAAAAAATTAAAACTAATAGTTCATCAATAGAAATATTCTAAAGAATAAACACGAGTTTGGCAAACCCATATTTACAAGACTTTATGAAAAAAATTTGTTATGCTCCATGTTAAAAAAAAAAAAAAAAGGAAACACAACACCTGGTAGCAATCTTTGAATGCTAGAGGCCTAGAATTCCACACCTGCCAATATTGTTCCAGCCTGTACACTCACTGATATGGAAGTCTACTAGGGCTGAGTGGGGGCCAAACAGATAAAAAGCATTGGAGCAGGTCTAGGCCACAATGCAATCTTCTCTGTCACTTGGTCCATATAATTAAATAAACTTTATATTATTGGAGATATCAGTATTAAGAAAGAAAATTGTGTCAGTGGGATAGTCACAAAATAAGCCTTTGGGATTCTGGAACAAAGCTGTGCCATTCATAGAAGAGAAATATATACATTTTAAGAAATAACTTGGAATATTACTAGGCCCTGGTAGAGACAGAACACTTTATTATTGGTCACTAAATAAATATATATCCAAAACTGTTCCTTATGAGTTGAATTTTCTTAGGCCCAGTAAGTTATACAGTAAGACATGCCTACCAGAAGTTCGCTATAAAATGGAAATTGAACCAAAGCATGAGCAGGAGATACAAGCAGAATGCAGGAGTGTGTACCCTAAATTCTTGTTATTTAAAAGAGTCGCATCAGTGCCCCTTCCTTGGCTTTTACTCATTGATATTAGGGGGCTTCCATACTACTGAGTGAAACAAAATGAAAACCCTTCAGCTGGGTTTATGTATAAGTCAACATGCTACATCAGTGCAAGGCCTTGTAATGCAGAGGAGAGAAATCTTAATGGTAAGATTTACAAGAAGGGCACTTGGTTTTCTAGTTTGTGTAGAGGGAAAAAAGTCCTTGTTATGGTTTGTGCCTGGATGTTCCCCTAAATCCTCATGTGTTCATGACGGGTGGGCTTTTTCAGAGATAGCTGAATCTAGAGTTTGTGATTGACTCATGGTCCAATGCTGGGATTAATAGTGTGAGTGCTACACCTGCCCTAGGGTGGATGGCCTGCATACAATATAAGGGACAAAAAGAGACTTGTGCTCCCTCTCTCTCTCTCTCTCTCTCTCTCTCTCTCTCTCTCTCTCTCTCTCTCGTTACTTTTACTGTCTTCCACTGCAATGAACTGTTGCCCCTCTGCAACGTGCTGCCCTGCCTTGTAGCCAGCCAATTATGGACTGAAAATTATGCAAACTGTGAGCTAAATAAACCTTTCCCCCTTTAACTTTGGGTGTCAGGTATTTTGTCTCAGCAATGATAAAAGTAACCAAGACAGAATTTGGTGCCAGAGAAGTGGGTTCGTTGTTGTGACTGTACCTGACCATGTGGTTCAGGAGCCTTTGGGAATGGCTTGTGGAAAGAGTCCAAAAAGGTTCAGAGATGTTGCCTGAAAGAGTAAATCTGGAACACCTTAGGCTGTACTTCATGGGAGATTCTGGTCAGAGCTCAGAAGTCCAGAAGGCTGATAGAAATCCTGCTGGTAAAGACCAGGCTCAGGATGTTTCTGCTGGGAAGGAGGACTGCATTGGCTGCTGAGACTCCAGACGATGTGTGTTATGGCTTGGTGGAAAGTTTGTCTACATTTTGCTCACATCCAGAGACTTTTCCTGAGACTGAGATTAAGGCAGTGGACTAATTAATCTGGCAGAAGGAATTTCAAGGCAGTCTAACGTTGAGGCAGTGGCATGGCTGCTGTTGGGGGCTTTTAGCCAGATCTATTCTGAGAACCAAGAGCAAAGGGGTCAGAGGAATGATGTAAAATATTTTGAGTTTGGCCAGAAAGAAGGCTCCATTAAGCTGGGGAATGCAAAGACAGAGCTGGGAAGATCTTGATTGCTGAAAAGGAACAGGGGAATAGAACAGATGGCCTGAAGGCACCACAAGAAGCAGCAGGACGCCACCATTTGCAGCCTCAATACTGCAAAAGTGAAAGACTTTGCTTCACCAGGGCACCATGTTCCGGAATGGCAGTGTCTACACCATGTTCCAGAATGCCAACAGACACACCATGTTCCAGAATGGTGGCAGCATATAGAATTTGTTCCTCAGAATTGGATTCAGAGTGCCCAGTGATCCAGACACTTGACCCCTTCAGCCAAGAGAGGAAAGCCTGGCTACTGCTCCAGCTGGCAGCAGACCTTGGCATCATCCATGTGGCACTGGTTTTAGGTACATGCAGAATGCAACAGTTTGGGATTAAGAAGGCTTCCACTCAGATTTCAGAAGATCTGAGAGGCCAGGTAGTGTGCACCTGAGAGGGTAATGTGTGAAGCTGTGAATGTGAAGCCAAAGGTACAGTAAAGACCCCAGAAGTTTGGAGAAGCCAGGAATATGGATCATCTAATGAAAGCTGCAAGGAGGGAGCAAAGTGGGCCAAGAGAGAAGCTGTGGGAGCTACTACAACAGGAAGTGCCATAGGGGTGGAGCCACCTAAGCCCTTTGGAGTTCACATCTTGCCACAGATTGCCTGGGATGCTACACATGTAACTACAGGACTTAATGTTTGCCTGCTGGATTTTGGATTTGCTTTGGTCCCATTCCTTTGTATCCCCCTGTTTGTACCTTTTGGAATGGAAATGTCTATCTTGTGCCAATGAATGTCAGAAGTGTTTGATTTTCTTTTCTTTTGTACAGGGGCTCACAGCTAAGAGTTTGCCTTATATCTTAGAGGAGACTTGGGGCATGGACTTTTCAGCAAGTCTGAAACTGTTAGAACATTGGCAACTTTTAGAGATGGACTAAATGCCTTTTGCATAAAGGGATGGGCATGAGTCATTGGGGGAGCCAGTGGTGGAACGTTATGGTTTGTGTCTGGGTGTCCCCCCAAATCCTCATGTGGTCATGGGGGATGGGCTTTTTCAGTGGTAGTTGAATCTAGAGTTTGTGACTGATTTATGGTTCAGTGCTGGGATTAACGGTGCTGGGATGAAGGGTGAGTGATGGCTGGATCAGTCCACTGATTGGATTGGCACTGCCCTAATCCTATCAGTCTGGATAAAATAAAAGGGGCAGAAAGAGGTTTGTTTCTCTCCTCCTCGCTTGCTGCTTTTGCTGTCTTCTGCTATCATGAATGGTTGCCCTTCTGCCACACAACCCTGCTTTGGAGCCAGCCAATTATGGACTGAAACCTCCACAAATTATGAGCTAAACAAACCTTGCCTCCTTTAACTTCTGGTGTCAAGTATTTTGTCTCAGCAGTGAGAGAAAATTAACTAAGACACACCTAAAGGGAGAATATTTAGATTTATGCCTTTTAGCAGGCAACTGAGACTCATCCTTAAGGTCCTGGGAATCAAAATATTATGGGTCTGAAGAACCAAGTGAAAAAGTAAGGGCTTTGGTAAAGAAGCCTGGGGGATAGGTTGGGGAGCAGAGCTCCATCTTTCAACAAGATTTGGGTAGTGATGTGCCCCAGTAATATTAATTATTGGTCAAGAAAGCCGACTCCTCCTTTTCCCACTGAGTGATCTGGTTTTGGTAAGGTTGTGTTTTGGAGGCAATTACTTGTGTATGTCTGCTAAGTGCTTATAACAGTAACTTGGCAACATTCTGAGTAATTTCTTTTATATTCTGAGTCTGTGTTAAATACAAATTGACGATCAGCGTAGGCCTCTGAGATTGAGGAATGGGAATCTTCCATGTGTCATGTAAGATTATCAGATCTGTTAAGCCCAGTCCGTGTTAATACATTTAGCACATTTGTAACTTCCCTTTATTGCAATTGTGAGAAATATCTTTGTGACTCAGAAATGAATAAACTATTTCTGTCATGATATGGTATTATTTATCAAGGCAATCATATTTGAATTTAAAGAATCTCATCGAGTTTCTAAATATATTTTAAACATTTTCCAAGGAAGTACATCTAAAATATGTGTTCTCTTTGACTAATACCAGTTACCTAACCTGTTTTGTATTTTGAATATTGTCAGAGATATATGGTAATGCTGCAATTTTCAAGCAGTCTCAATTTCAAAGTCATCACCCTCTACCTTCAGAAAATTTCCTTTATTTTAGAGTTGGAAACAAGAGAGCACTGGTTGGAGAGGTTCTGATATAGCTTTCCTGATCAGCAGTGGCCATAATCATATAAGGAAGCTGAAATCGTTTCTATCTTCATTAACCTAATAAGATTTTGAGGACTATTAGAGTAATGAAGTTTAATAGGTCCATTAGTCTCTGACCTTTATGCAAAACCAAGCCACAGATCACTGAAGAAACAAAGGTTTCCAAATATTATGTAATTTTCATGACTGAGTACAATGAGGCACTACATTTTCGTTCTTTGTGATAAGTTTTGTTTCAGTCTTTTCCAGGTAAGTATAATTTTCTGTGGTCCAGATTATGTGCTTAAAATGATCGCAATATTATCCATTACTCTGAGGTTTGTTAAATATAGCTTTTGTTCTATTGAGATGTCTTGGGGGTGGTGGGGGATGGGAGGTCAGGGCTTTTTTCCTGTCCTACACTTTGGAATCCTTGACAGAATAGTATTTCTGAAGAAGTACACTAAGGTTAGAGGACTTCCATTAGGACATTTTGAATAATGATAATTTTCTCTGGAAATATTAATGAAGCATATTTTGTCTTGTTTCACAGTGACATAATGGAAGTTTACCTGACAATCACTAAATGCAACGTGAACTTAGAGGGTCTCTTCTGTTCTTAAGGTTCTGGTTTCCATATCAACATACTAGAGTTGTACCAGATGATTGCAAAGTTCCATCTAACTCAAATGTTCTATGCATTACTGAATTCTGATTAAAATTTAGTGAATTTATACATGTGGATTTTACTTTAAGGAGAGAGTATAATTTTTCTGACAACAAAGTCAGCATAGCAACACGGTGATATTAATATCCTTATATTTTTTATTTTATTTCTTCTGGATAACTTAATATACTTTGACATTTCTTAGACTTAATTATCATGGAATCTGAATCTAAGCTTTATTTCATTAACTCTCCCCATATCAATTTGAGTGGTGGTGATAGGAAGGTTCTTTCTCTTTTTTCACAGATGGAAAAAAATTCAGGCAATTTAAATTACATCCTGCAAGGAATTGAAGGGAAAAAATAGAATAAATACTAGGCTTGGTTAGCATTATGGAGGGGAAGAAAAAGACAACAAGGGATTGCTGGCACCTTTATTTTGTTGTGAGGACAGCATGTATGTGAGGCCAGTTTCCAGAGAGTTACTCGAAAGTAAGCATAAGTAGTAAGTGATAGTGATCAGATTGTTTTTGATTTTGTCTATACAGCCCAAGCACTAAGAACTTCCCTAAGAATTACATGCTAAGTGCACAGTTGGATCTAAGTCTTCTAACCTAGCTTTTTACTTACCATTTAATTTTGCTATAAATTTGACTTACAGTAATACTTATTGCTCAGATCAACCCAGCATCTATGTCAAAACCGTACCTTGTATTTTATATGCATTTTCTTGGTTGAATATTTATAGGTGGGTGTTTCTATTATGTCCATTATATAGCTAAGGAAGCTAAAGTTTAGAGAAGTTTACGTGTCTCAGTTCAGGTCACACAGCTGTAGGTGGTAAAGCTGGCAACTGAGTCTAGATGAATCTCCACTCAAATATGCTCTACAGAAAACTTCTCCAATAACAGACATTTCAACAATTTATAGTACTACCATTTTTGCTGCAATACTATATGGCTTTTAAAAAATATATTGTAATTCTTTTATGAGAATTTTGAGGCCACTGTCCCTCCGCATGGTTTCTATGCTAATAATGATTGCTGCTGTCTCTAGAGCCATGATTCTTCAACAACTAAAGTGATTTACTTCTGTGTGGATAAGGAACTTATTTTCTCAATGTCAAATTATTGCATTAGGTCTGTCAGAACAGACAGGCCTCATGCCCTAAGCTCTGTTCCCTAAATGGCTCTGTACATCTCATTTTTTGCCCTTTCCTCCACTGGCTCCAACTCTGAAATCATTCCCTTGCTCTCCACAACTCATGGTCAGTTATCCACAAAAATGTCATATACCTTTGACCTATTTTCTGAAAGCTCCCTTCGTTTTTCTGCTCTAACTGAAGCTCGGCTATCCTCCGAGGACATTCCTTCCTCTGTTGCCTTCTCCCATATGGGTGTTTTCTCTCTCCTACATCCCTCATACCACAAGGCCTTCAAGTGGAAGACCAGGTTCCCCCTCTGCTCTCTAACAAATCCTCATCCATCAGTTTGAATCTCATCCACTTCAGTCTTTGCCATTCATTGTCCCTCCTCTTGTGTGTGTACTTCTGGTTTGTTCCTCCTCCTTCCTCAAATTTTTCATCTTCTGGTTTCCTGTCACTCATTCCATTTCTACTCCTTTCACAGTTCTTGAAAATGTTATTTTCCCTATGGCTGATCCTCTCAATGCCCAAGATTTGAAGTTTCTTAACCTTTCTTCTCCTCTAAAGGATCTTGTCTTCCACCCTACCTCACCCTCTAAATTTCCATAGTCCTATCCTAGACATTTGTCATTTGATCCGTCCCCCCATAACATTCACTTCATAAATCTCAGTCTTTCACCAACAGCTCCTTCCTTTCTAGTACATTTCCTCTGCTACTCATCACCAACCATCTTTTGTCTTAGTCGGACCTCCAACCCACTGATGTACCACAATTTTGTGTTCTTCAGTCCCTCGTGTTGTTAATTTTCCTTATTAATAACCTTAAAATATATGGTTCATCAACATAATCACCCACTTGCATATGCTTTCAATTCTCTTGTCCCCCTCTCTCTTCCTCTATCCACTCAGAAAAAAGCAAAAGTCCATTTTTTTCAGATGACCCTCATGTACGTTCATGCACCTGAATGTGACTGGTGGAAAACACCTCACCACAACAACTGATGCTAGCTTGAATGCATAACATATTATCAAGGTATCATCTTTCCCTGTTCGACTTTACTTTTTCCTGAAGAAAAAAGAAAGATTCAGAGAGTAACTTCCAGATGCCCTCACCATAATTAACTATGGTGATACCTGGGACCCTGTACTCTATATTCTTTCCTATTTCTATTGTTGACCTCTCCATTATATTAAATTCCATCCTCTTTGTTTACTAGAAGATGTTTGGCAATCATTCTCTCTCTCAAATAATCTATTTTCTTCATTACTACATCTTTCCCATCACTATACAGCATGGGATAATATTTGTTTTGTTTAAATAAGCATCCTTATGATCTTGTGGCCCTACACCCTTCTCTTTTTTTTTTCCTACACTCTTCTCTAGCAAATCCTACATTACTCTGTCCTCTGGGGTTATCACTTGAAGTTCTATGATCATTTTGTGCACTATTATCTATATAAGGCTTTTGAAAATTTGTTCATTTGGTGAAATTTAGTGATGATATTCCTTTCTCGTCCTCATCTACTTTTGTATGTGTCTTAGTTAATTTTCTCATTGCTGAGACAAAATACCCAACACCCACAAGTTAAGGGAAGAAAGAGTTTCTTAGCTGACATTTTGTAGAGGTTTCAGTCCATAATCGGTTGGCTCCAAGAGGGTGGCACATGGCAAAGTGGCAACAGTTCATGGTGGCGGATAACAGCAAAAGCAACAACAGAGTGCGAGACAAGCCTCTTTCAATCCCTTATACTGTATCCAGACTGGTGGGATTAGGGCAGTGCCAATCCAAACAGTGGACCTATCCAGCAATAACCCACCCCTAGTTCCAGCACCCTTAATCCCAATATTGCACTATGAATCAATCACACACTCTAGATTCAGCCACTTCTGAAAAACTCTATGACTGCATGAGGCTTTGGGGGGACCTCCAGACACAAACCATAGCAGTATGGAAATTGAATGAGCTTTATGAAGTGAATCAGGAAGGCCTCCTACATTTTTCTATTCTTTAATAATTTGCATATGGTAAGATTTGTCTTCTTAAAATGTGCACTAAAAATTATCTGATGCATTTCTTTGGGTAGATTTATGAATACTCATTAATGTTTCCAATGACTAGTTCTAATACAGTTTTCCATTTTTCCTTCAGTCAGTGTTGTTAATTCATCTTTTTCTAGACAGCAACCAATTTTCTTGCCTTTTCCCCCAAGGTATTTCTTAGTTGTAAGGGTGAACTATAAGCGCTAATCCTAAAGACCCAAGCTACTCTGTCTCCTCTTCCCAATCTGCCTCCTGTGTTGTCATTAAGGAGAGATACTTAAACATTTTTTACATTTGATCTCAAGACATCAAATGTCTTTGTATGTATATTTGAAACTTATATTTTTCATTTTTATTTCACAGCAAGTTATTTAGGTTAAAAATAAAATTAAGTGGGACTATCACTAGTTAAAGAGAAAATTTCCTACCAGATATAACATGGAGAGAGGTTTTGATTTAATAGTGAATAATATTTCTACTTAACTTGATTTCTGGTACACAGAAAAGTGTATGTGTATGTGGGAAAGGAAATAACATTTAATAGTTAAAATTATGTATGTGTGTATATGTCAAACACATGGAAAAATTTAAACAGCACTATCAAATTGTGCAACACAGATTAAAATATAATCAAGTTATCAGTACCATGGAAGTGGGAAAATGCATTATGAAAACCTAGTTAAACACTGAGAGCTATTTATCACAATGTACATTAATGTTATTCATTCAAAAGGCAATTTATATTTACTAAAAAATTTTCCCCAGAAATGTGGCTTCCACAATGTATTAAAAGAGAATAATTACAAGGGAGGAACAAACAGCTTTACGCTATTTATAAAATGAAAAGCTGACAAAACTTGAATATACAAAACTGAGTTTTAAAATGAATCATGGAGTATTCACCCCAGAATGATACAGAACTGTTAAGTTGTTTATTATTAAAGTTTCATAGAAAAGCAGGAAAAGTGTTCATGAAATAATGTTCTGAACATATTTATTCATCTTTTTACATTACCATACAATTATGTAAAATATATATATCATACGGATAAAGATAGATGTAAGCCCAAAAGTAAGATCATATTGGAAAGGAGGGACTATGAATACTTTTGGGGGGATGCTTTTGAGTTCGTCTAATATTGTGTTGCTGTAATTGAATTTTTGGCTATTAGCCAAGCAAGCACCTCCATTTTAGTTCAGTCTTCCTTAAGCCTCTAACAGGTTTAACTGAATGTAAGACCTCAGCTTCTATTTTTAATACTTCTATATTTAAAGAAAATCCTATTTCTCTATCTTCTTCAGTTGCACCAATCTGACAGTCTACTCACAAGCTACTAACATACTGCCTTAGTTACTGCAGCTTTACAATAAGTTTCAACATTTGATAGGAATGATATGCCCAATAACTCTGTCTTTTCAAAATATTCCTGAATAATGTATATTGCTTATTTTTCCACATAATTTTTACTCTCATTTTGTCAAGTTTTCAAATTGTTTAAATTTCAAATGCTAGTACATGAAGTTTATAGTTTAATTTGGAAGAATTGGCGCAATTATTATGGTGTAGCTTCCTAACCAAAAGCAAATTATTCTTCTCTCTTTCTCTGCTTCTCCATGTTCTCTGTTTCTTCATGTCCCATAAACCTGCTTTTATAGCTTTATTCATACAGTGCCTACGCATTCACCATTGAGTTAATTTCCTTAACCAAGTTACTCTGTCACCTGTTCCAAATTTGCCTCCCATTCTATGGATGGGTTTTATGTATCCCATTTTATGGATGTTGGAATTTGAAAGTTTCTTTTAATTATATATTTAAGCTAGTTATCTCATATCTATGAAAAAATATTTATTTTTGTATATTGGTTATAGACACAATCACCACATAGAAATGCTCTAGTAGCTTTTCAGTTTATTATTTGGGTTTGCTGAGGGCAGATCCTGTCATCTGCAAGTGATATTAATTTTGATTTCTTCTCTCTAATATTCATTTTTCATGGTTTCAAATGCAATAAGTTCTTGATCCTTTGATCTCAGTAAAATCATGTTGGTCACTAAAGTCACTGAATTACAGAACACATGTTGTTATTAGTGTCATCATAGAATAGTCATTAATTAAGCAAGCCATATGGAGTGCTACAGCAAGCCAGACAGGCTTGGGTTTATGGTTAGGAAATTCTGAAACTCAACACTGCCCACAAACACTAAAATGCATCTCACTGTGGTTCTTAAATAGAGATGAAAAACACACTGACCAGTCAATTTACAACTTCAGAGTCTTTGTTTTCAATATGATTAAAACTAAAAATAGTGAAATATTTTTAGGCTAAAAATATATGCAAAGACTTGGCTATGACACCAAAAGTGAAGGTAATAAAAACAAAAATAGAAAGTATGAGTACATCAAGCTTAAGCACTTTTGTTCATCATAAGAAAAAATCAATAGTGTGAAAATGCATCTTACAGATTGGGAAAGAATATTTGCAATATAAAAGAACTACTATAACTCAATAACAACAACAACAAAACCTGACTAAAATATTGGGCAAATTACTTGAAAAGACCTCACCCAAAAAAAATAAACAGGGGCCGGTGAGATGGCTCAGCGGCCTACGCGCCTGCCTGGCAAGTGAGAGGGCCAGAGTTCGACACTCCCGGAACCCACATACGAAAAAAGGGCCGGTGATATCACACAGCAGCACAGGCACCTGCTGGAGCGCGAGGTCCTGAGGTCGACCTCCGGTATGCACAAAAAAAAAAAAAAATGGCCCACAACTATAGGAAAAGATGTTCAACATCTCCAATCATTACGGAAACATGGCTCAAATCATAGTGTGATATTACCTCACACCTGTTAGAATGGCTATTACTAATGAACAAAAAGACATGCGAAGATTTCAGAATACAAGTGTTGGTTAGGATGTGAACTAATTGGAACCCTTGTGTATTTTAGACCAAAATGGTGCAGCTACTATGGGAAACATATGGATGTCCCTTAGGACCTAAAAATAAATGTAATAATGTGATTTAAGAGTATAGAATGGGGGCCGGTGAGAGGGCTCAGCGGCATAAGCGCCTGCCTGGCAAGCGCGAGGTCCCAAGTTCGACTCCCGGAACCCACATACGAGAAAAGGGCCGGTGGTATTGCTCAGCAGCACGGGCGCCTACTGGAGCGCGAGGTCCTGAGGTCGACCCCCAGTACCCACAAAAAAAAAAAAAAGAGTATAGAATGGAAGTTGACAGGGACTTGGGGGAGGGGGGAAACTGAGTTATCGTTGCATGGGGTTAGCATTTCAGTCACAAAAATGTAAAAGTTCTTGAGATCTCTGTACAGCAATGTGCATATAGTTAACAACTGTATAACGTACACTTGACAAATGTTATGAGAGTAAATTTATGTTATGTGTCTTTACCACTATAATAAATGTCCAGTAAAATAAACCATTCTTTTATGTAGGAATAAGAGCTGTGACCCATATCACTCAACCACTCTGGTTGCCTCTATTTTTGCTTCTTAACCAACAGCCAAATAGACAAAATAGGGTTCATGAAAAAAGAAGCTAGACAACTGTGCTGACCAGAAGAAAACAAACATGAGATTCAAGCATCATTTCACTATTATATGTGATATAGTTCTTCCAGGATCATTAAACACAATGAATTGCTTCTAGAAACCATCTTCTCTTGGCTAAAATAATGATATGCCCCCGGTTTTTCTCTTTCTTCATCAATGATTTTTCTGTCTCCTTTGCTGATTTCTTGCTTTTTCTTGGTGTGCAAGTACTGAAGTGCTCCAGGCCTATGTCTCGAGCCCTCCTCACACTCTGGGCTCTCTCCATTCCTAAGAGATCTTCTCTCCCTTGCTTCAGGTACCATCTAGATGCTAATGTTGTTCAAAGTTGTTTCTATCTTATGTTCATTCACTTGATTCCAGATTGAAATCCAACAACTTCTGCAAGGTCTCCATTTTGGAAATTTCATAGATATCTCAAAAATCTATACAATTGCTAAAGCCAGAAATCTATTAAGTAGTACATTATTGTTTAAACTTCCTCATTCTAATGTTCAATACATCAGTAAATCACACTGATCCTAACGCTCAAACTCATATTTGATCTGTTAATTTCTCCTTAACTTCATTTCCATTCAATTTATTCAAACTGTAATGGTTAAGATCTACCCTGATCAATACTCATGCCCATATCTACGATGTCCCATCATTAGTTTTATTCCTTTTAACTTCCATATGTTAGTATATGTAGTCCCCCATTTGTTATTCTGTACCTCTGAAATCCATTTTCTTTTCTCCATAACAATTAGTTGTTTATGTTCTATAAGGTAAGAATCTACATATGTATTGTTTAAAACATAGGTATTGTTCAAAACCTAACATTGTGCCTATCCAACAGTAGATTTTTACTAAGTATTTGTTGGTGTAAATAGTAAATATTTGCACACTAGCATGACTTTAACAACAGTTGGTGCTTTACATGTTCTGTATTTATCTTTCATAATGCTATAGAATGGTCGTTTCTCATTTTTACAAATGAATGAACTGAAATTAATATCCTGCTCAAGGCCACACAGCTATAAGATGTAATTTTGGAAATGAAACTTATTTTTTCTTGCTATAAAGAATTTTCTTTAGAATATAGCTATACTAGAGTGGGATAAATACTTGAATTTAGGAAACCAGGGTTTTAGTTTGGCATCTACTTTTATTCTACTTATGTGGTCTTAAACAAGATATATAATCTCTTCAGGCTTACATTTTCTCAAGTGCTATCTCATGAATTTGTGAAACACTGTAAAGTAGTAAAATTTTGTGTGAACAATAACATTCACACAAACAGTTTTACATCTTCCAATATTTCTCTGAATGCTGTTGTGTGTACACAAGAAATGATGTTTTCTTTATTTCATGATTCTCTCAGTAGTACCTTTGAAGACTGCCACAACTTATTGCTGAAAGTTTCAGACATGTGCCAGAGAAGAGTTCCTGGATCATTATGTTCATGCAGCCTGTGATCATTTCGGCCTCAGTTTCCCAATGAATATGCACCAGAACATCCTGAATGCTTTCTATATATAATTTCTCTCCACGTACATCTAAGAAAATCTACCTGCAGGATGATTATTTAATACCTTCTCTACTTTGGATGCTTCTTCTACTAACAAAGGGACATTGGATACATGAGGGCAACTACCTTATGTTTCTGGCCTGGTCAGTTCTCTTCTTTGGAAGATCAGGGCTTCAGTTTGAACCTGTAGAGAATTATTTCCCTTCCATGTGCAACTTTTTTGTCAGGATACTCAGAGTCAAATTGCATCCATATTAACAGAATGAACTCCTTTGAACAAACTATATTGGAAAATAATATATGTGGGTTTATAGAAATTAATCACCCAAACATGAGTGGTGCACACTCTAAATAACTTTCTATATTTAATGACATTAGTGCAATCATCAAACATAGTTGTTACCCTCAGTGATGTTCCTCATTAGGTCAGTGCTGCTAGCTTCCTTCTCCCCTCTCTAAAGCAGGAATGAGGAAAAATATTGGAAGCACAGCTGTTTTCTTCAGCAGAACGGAGAAAAAGTAGTCAAAACCAGGATCGGCAAACTAAGGTACTAAGCCACTGTAATGGTATCAGAAAAGCACCAGAACACTAAGGGCTAGTAATTGTGAGGTTTTAATTTTTTTACTTAATATCGATTTTTCTATTTATAGTCAGAATACAATTAAATATGGTGAAATGAACATACACATTTAACTCTGCTCCTTTTCACACTTCACTGAAAGAAGAATAAAAGAATGAAATATATTGAAATCCACAACAATAGAGAATATGAGTGAGAAAATGATACTAAAACGAATTGCTAAAAAAATTTCGAGACAGAGAGAGGTGGTAACCAAATCATCACAGTGGAGATGGGTGAAAAGCACTTCCAGCATCAGGGACAGTGAACAAGATGCAGAATGAATATCTCTTATCCAAGCTTCTGGGACCAGGAGTGTTTAGAGTTTGGATTTTTTTTTTCAGATTTTGGAATATGTGCATCTACATGGGACATCTTGGTGCGTGGGACCCAAGTCAAAACATAAAGTTCATTTATATTTCATATACATCTTAAACATGTAGCCTAAAGCTAACTTTATTTTATATTATAGTTTGTCTATATTTTTACTGTTAACTTTTCACATGAGTGAAATTTTCTGCCGGTGGTGTCCTGTCAGAACTCAGAAAGTTTTAGATTTTGGAGTAGTTTAGACTAGGTAAATTCAATCTATATCATTTTCCTAGGTCTATCAGTTTCCCAGGAAAAGAGTGTTCCGATCTTGTAGAATGAGGTTATAATCTCACTGATAACTATGCTGAATTTTATTTAATTCTCTTATTTTCAGTCTATGTAAACCTAAGTTGCACTACCCATTTCTACATTGGGAAGACTCAGAGACTGAAGGTACTAGGCATCTCTGGAAACCAAAGTGTAAGCAGGGTGCCCTGAAAAGAATAGCTGTCATCAAAAGTGTATATTCGGCACAGTAGTACTCCACTGTATGTAAAAATCACATCTTCTTTATCCCTTCATTCATTGATGGACTTTTGGGCTCTTTCTAAGATTTAGCCATTACAAATTGTGCTGCTATAAACATGGATGTGCATATATTGCTGTAGTATGATGCTTTTAATTATTTTGGGAAGATACCAAGAAGAGGAATAGCTGGGTTGAATGGAATCTCTAGTTTTAGTTTTTTTGAGGAATCTCCACACTGATTTCCACAGTGGTTGCAACAGTCTACACTCCCACCAACAGTGGAGAAGGGTTCCTTTTTTCCCATAGCCTTGTCAGCATTTGTTATTGGCTGATTTCTTGATGTTAGCCGTGCTTTCTGGAGTGAGATGGAATTTCAATGTTGTTTTAATTCATATTTCCAAATGACCACTGATGTTGAACATTTTTCACATATTTATTTGCTGTTTGTACTTCATCTGAGAAGTGTCTATTCATTTCAAATGGCTTTTATATTACAATGGAGTATTACTCTGCTATAAAGGATAAACTTGAGACACTTCTAGGTAAATGGATGCACCTTGAGATCATACTTTGAAGTGAAATAAATTGGACTCATATGTTTAAATATCACATTGTTTCTCTTGTGTGAGAAACCAAATTGTAAACCAAAATGGATGACAGATATTGGGAAATAGGAAGACAATTTTCAAATGAGAAGGGGCACAGGGGGAAGGGGAGGGAATAAAGCAAAAACGAAAAGAAGAGAATAGAAGAAAAAAATGAAAACAAAGCCTTTGTAAATAAAGAAAGGAAGAAGGATTGAAAGGAAAGGAGGGGAACGGGGAAAAAAGAAGAATCAAGATATATTATGTACAGGTAGAAATTTCCTGTGATGAATCTGATCATTATTTATATCAAAAGTGCACCAATAAAATTAATTAATAAAATTATATGAAAAAAGTGTATATTGGAGAGCCGTCTGACTACCTATATCCCCTTCAATATTCATCATCAGAAGATATTACTTCTCATCTCTAGAGAGACTGAGGAATGCGAGCCAGAAAACCTTTGAAAGCTCGCAGATATGATTTAGGGTGAAACACCATATCTAATGTAAGGGAAGGTCAAAATCAAGATAGTTAAGTATGAGACTCTAGACCAGTGATGGCAAACCTTTTAGAGCTTCCCATGATACAAACAGTCCACTGCTGCAAGCTTGCTGTAGGCTCACCACCACTGTTCTAGACCCATTTTCCTACTTAGATTACAAAACAATGACAGCTGAGTTTCTAACCTCAACACGGGAGATATGGATACTCTTCTTTGGGAATCAGGCCAATTTAAGAAAAAAAAATCCTGAACAAAGAGCAAATTTTCCACTCTAATACACTATGAAGACCACAGTGGACTTTCCTTACCACCAGTCCCAACCTACAGATCTTCTAAATCTACACTTCAGTGGTTCATTATAGTGGCAGCCAAGTGTCAGTAAATGTCAAAGAAAACATTTAATCCAAAAGATAATATAAAAAATTTAAAAAGGGAGAAACTTAGAGAAGACAATATGTAATGCAGATGAAAATACAGAAACTAGTGATGAAACAAGGATACTACACAATCTTAAAAAATACTCAGAGAAAAAGTGCTATTCAATATTTTAAACAATAGTAGAATTTAATTGACAATTGAACAGTTAGAAAATAAATGCAAGATAATTTCTCTGGGAGAAAGTTAAATAACGAAAGAAATTTGAAGAGATAAGAAATAGGAGAGAAAATATAAGAAACTTGGAGAATAAATTCAAGAACTCTACCATCAACTAATGGGAAAAATGCAAAGACATAAGTAAAAGGATCCCATAAACACTTAAAATAAGTCAAGTAACATTCTGACTCTGAAAATCAGAATGACATCAGAAATCATAACAAAACTGGAATCTAAAGGCAATGAAGAAAATGGGTATTTTTACCAATCCATCATTCTATACCAGCCAAACTATTAATCAAATATGATGGTAGAGCATAGTTATATTTAGGGTGCAATATTCAAAAACAAAAATCCACCATTTAGTCATCTTTTCTCGGGAAGCTACTAAAAGATGTGCTATACTACAACGAGGGCTTTGAACACTAATAGGGAAGGCTTGAAATACAGAAAACAAGAGATCCCACAAAAGAGGACAGAGAAAAGGACTGCTTCAGATAAAGATGTGGGTGAACTCTAAGACGACATTTCTGCATCAGGCAGAGGAGGCAGAGAGCAATCGGTCCATAATGGAACAGGATTACTAAGGGCATGAAGTGAGCGTCACTAAAGAGGAAAAAATAGAATGAACTATTTTACTATCTTGACTATACTAACAGAATTTAACCTTTGACAGATATGTGTGATCATATTAAGAGGTACATATGTGTGTATGTGCACATGTGCATGTATACACAATAGTATATATGATAACATGACATTATGTACACATCATATCATACATGTATGCATGATATGATATATGACAAAATTATATAAATAGAAGTGAAATGTAATTATTGATTCCTTAAAACAAAAGGTACTAGTAATAGAAATGTAATCATAGTATACCTCATATGTCATATCTAATTAATATTGGTATAGTTGTTGTAGTGTGAATATAATATATAAGGCAGGCATTATTATCTCCATTTTATAGTTAAAAGTATACCAGATCTGAGCCTAGTACAATGCTATGAACCATAACATTGGTTCAATAGAACCAGCATATGAGACACTGGATGTAGAAATGACCCATGAAGAGGGATCATTACACTTTTTAACCATTATTTTTGTTGATATAATTCATATATGTATAGTGTACAATATAATGTCTTGACACACTGTATATATTGTGAAATGATTAAATCAAGCTAGTCAAAACATCTGTCACGTCACATGCAGTTTTTTTCTTTTGAGAATATAGAAGATCTATTTTAGTAGTAGTTATCATGTATGCATTATATTATTAACCACAATCATCATGCTGTACAAAAGGTCTTCAGAAATTAGTCATAATGTCACATTGAAATTTTGTGTCCTTTGACCAACACAGCCCAATTTCCCAGCCTTCTTTTTAAAATTAGTGACTCAGATATCAAAACATCAACATATCCCATATTCCTTGAGATTTTCATGCATGGATATCAGATGCAGTATTAATAGAGGCATATCTCTTTTATTATCATTTATAGAGTGCGTTCATTCCACATTATCGTCTTGTTCTTCATAATAACTTTATTTCAATAGAATAGATACGATGTCCTTTCCAAGTGAGATCAAATAAGGTGGTCAGAATTTGAAGCAAATTTTGCACCTACTCACTTTTCATATCTTCCCCACAATACCTGGCTGCCTATTTTTTCACCACTTTCCTTGGCTTTTTCCCTCATGAAGTGAAAAGATGCTGTCCTTCTTACTTGAGTATTAATATTTGATTAAATTTTGCAGGCGATAACATTTTAATTTTTTATTATATTATCTCTGCATTTTAAAGTATATTTCATTTATAAGTACATAAATTTGGTCACACATCAAAATCCCTTGTGGGAAGGTATTGTTTATAAATGCTTAAATAAATGCATAGGGGGATGAATGAATGACAATTCACGTTTTTATTTATTGTACATACTTTTAAGCTAACGCTAAGTATTATAGCCCAAATAAATCTTTTACCACTTAAAGTGTTAATTCTTAAGGATTTATCTACCTCAGTTATTTCCAAGTTTTTGAATCTTTTGTTCCTTCTCTCCAACTTACTTTTAGTTACTAATATTGCTATATATAAAGCTATAAATATAGTACCTCAAAATGTCAACTACACTCTCTGTACATCATTTACTTGAATGATCTACTTGATCTTTTTATAAGAGTATAAGATTACACCACAATTAGTTTGGAAATGATGTCTACTATTCTCAGGATTTTACAGCACTTCAAAGGACTGGAAGGTATAAATGCTAGCATAGTGAAATATATCTTTCTAACCAAAGTTCTTAAATAGCAACCTCTGAAGAATGACTCCACAATAGTTGAAAATGAAACACAAAAGTACTTTATAGAAAAGTCACAATTCAAATAAATGTCTATACTTCCTGCAATTTAGGCAAAGGTTGATTTAGATTTGAATGTAGCTTCCAAGAGCGTTCTTGAGAAGCATATCAAGAGCTATAGGTGTATGAATGTTTAGGGGTAAATTTGTCAATGGCACATGATTCTTGATTAGATATAAATATGTAACAAAAATAGTAAGATAAAGAAGTTGTTAGATAAAGAGTAACAAATCAAAGAACATTAAATTTTTTACATCATTATTTATTGTTAAAAAGAAATTAGGAAGTCTGACAGATCCTAGTCTTGCTTTCCATTTCTGCTAATGAGATAAATAACACTTTCATACTACTTTATTAACATTTTGTATCTATTTTCCCATTTTTTTCACTAAATGCTTTATGGTATTGAGGCTCTTACATCAGCATAATATAAAGCTATAACTAATTTATTGTGGATGTATTTATTATCATGTATAATGTGTGTTATAGATACACTTCTATCTTATGTCTAGCCCAGAAGTTCTACAATCACATTGATTCTCCTACTCTATTATGGATTTATTACTTATGAATTTAAAATAAATTTTTGATTTTATATACTTGTTAGCATTTTAACATCTTTTAACCATAGTTATGGTCAAACATACTCACAGAGAGGGAAGTAAAATGAGTGCCCATAAACTCATAACCTAACATGATCTTTTATTTCTCTTAATTCATTTATTTCTTGTTTCTGTGATAATTCATATGCCATAAAATTCAGTTTTAAAGTGTACAGTTCAGTGGGTTTTAATATATTCATAAAGCTATGCAGCTATCACCACTGCAGAATATCTCATCACTCCAAGAAGAAACTCTATACCATTAGCAGTTGCTCCCTATTCCTTATGGCCCTAGCCCCCATCAACAATAAGCCTATTGTCTCTATAGATTTTCCTATTCTGGATATTGTAAGTAGAATAATAAAATCTGGAGCCTTTTTGTATGTTTTATACCATTTAGCATAATGTTGTCAAGGTTAGTCAATGTTGTAGTATTTATCAGTACTTCATTTTTAATGACCAAATAATATTCATTGCTTGTATGTGCTACATTTTGTTTATCCGTTCACCACCTGGTGGATGTTTGAATTATTTTCACTCTTTGGCTTTTATGAAAAATTCATTCATTTACAAATTTTAGTTGTTTCATGTTCCTGTGTACCTAGGAATAGAATTGCTGGGCCTTCTGACAGTTTTGTGTGTAATCTTTTGAGGAAATGATACACTGTGTTGCAAAGTGGCTGCACAAATTTTACATTACCACCAGAAACACAGGAAGGTTCCAATTTCTATGCATTTTCACTAGCACATGTTATTGTCCATCATTTTGATAATGGCCAACTTAGTAGGTGTGAAGTAGTATCTTGTAGTATTGATTCCTAGTTGTCTAATGATCAGTGGTATTTAGCATCTTCTCATGCGTTTATTGCCCATTATATTTAGTATTATTATTGACTCTGTTTGCATGGGTGTATCTTTTTCCATCTTTTTGTTTTCAATCATTTTATATACTTGAATCTAAAGCATATGTATCTCTTGGGCTGGGAGGTTAGCTCTGGTAGAGCACACATCTGGAATGTGCAAGGCCCTGGGTTGGATTCCCAGCTACACAAAATAAATGAAGTAAAACAAAGTGTATCTCGTACAAAAACCATATATTTGAATCACGTAATTTTATCCATTATGACAGTACCTTCCTTTGGAGTAGTGTTTAATCCATTTATATTAAATGTAAATACAGATGAAATAAGATTTATAGGTGTTGTTTCATTAATTGTTTTTTGTGTAGCTTATGTATTTTTTGTTCTTCTCTTTTTGTTTACTGCCTTCATTTATGTTAGGTAGACATATTATAGTACACCATTTTACTTACTTTGTCCTTTGTTTTACTATATATCTTGAATTATGTAATTAGTGGTTGCTCTAAGAGTTATAATTAATGTTAATTAAACAATTCCAAAAAAAATAACTACCTTCTGTGAATTAGTACCAGTAGCATACAACACTAAGATCCATATTCTTACTATTCCTTTCTTATTATGGTCATATTAATTACATTTTTATATAATACAAGCGCATCAACCCAGTTTTATAATTATTGCTTTGTGTAATTGTCTTTTAAATCGTATGGAAGAAAATAGATTACAAGCAAAATTGCATTTATACTGTTTTTTTTATTTTCCTTAATTCTTATTTTCTTCGATGTTTTTGATTTCTTCATGTGGATTCAAGTTACTTTGTAGTGTACATGGATTTCTGCCTAAATAACTCCCTTTAGAATTTCTTGTAGGTCACATGTACTACTAACTAAACTTGGTTTTATTGATCTCGGAATGTTTTAACTTCCTCACTTCGGAGGGGCAATTTTGCTGAATGTAATATTTTTCTTTTGCAATGCTTCTTTTTCTTTAAAAATTTCAAATATGTTATCTCATTAAGAATCAACTGTTAATTTACTGAGGATTCCTTGGTGAAAGACAATTATAATAGTTTTCTGCCAGGCATGGTGGTGTACACCTGTAATCCCAGCACTTGGGAAGCTGAGTCAGGAAGATTGCTGCAAGTTCAAAGCCAGCCTAGGCTACATAGTGAGTTCACGGCCAGTCTGAACTACACAGCGAGACCCTGTCTCATAAACCAAGGTCCGGGGATATAGCTCAGCAGGACAGCACCTGCCTAGCAAGCACAAGGTCCTGAGTTCGATTCCCAGTACCAAAAAAACAAACAAACAAAAAATAATAGTTTTCTTTAGTTCTACAGAGATGGTGTTATTTCTTTGAACATTTCTTTTAAAATATCAGATTTAAATACTTGTATTATGAAACTCTTTTGAATGAGATCCCTTTAGTATAGTTTTTATTGACAGTTTTCACCCCACCGCAACCCATTAATAGCCACATTTTCTAGCTTCTTTGTGTCTCATAAATATTTATTATTAATTATGAGACAAATGTGAGGGAAAACAAATGTGATGAAGAATTTAAAGTATTTCTTCAAGGAGTAACTGTAGTCTTTAAATTTGTATTTGAAAAACAGTAATTGACCTCTATTCAATTAATTAATTAACTTGACAAATATTTATTCCCCACTATGGACCATAGATGAATGGAGCTACATCAGTAGACAAAACAAGTCCCTGCCTTCAAACAACTTACATTCTAATGGTGATACAAAACCTAATAAACAAGTAAATATATAGTGAGCCAGATGGTGATAAGCAACAGAAAAAGATTATGCAGGATGAGGAAGTTAGGGAATACCTGAGTTTGAGACTTTAGGGTGCTTGGTTGCTTATTTTAATCACACTCAGCTTATGCCTCAATAGGAAGATGAAATCGGAGCAGTGTTCAAAAGGAAATGAGGCGGGATGTCTAAGAAGGATCGCTCCACTTAGCACGAAAACAAGTACACATGTTCTCTGTTAAGTGGATTCTTAGAAGAAAAACAAACAGACTAGTTGGCCTGGAGTAAACTGAGCAAAAGGTGGAGGAATTTTAGTAGGTGATATGAAAAACAGAAAATACAGAATATTGTATTCCATTCTTTTTTTCCACAACAGAGAGTAGAAAGATGGGGTCGGTGAGGGAAGTGTAGACAAAGGTGAGTTTTCTTCTTAAATTATTAGGGGATAACTAGTTAAATTTTATGTGCTGATGAGAATGTTCCAATGAAGAGGAAAAGCAATGATGTGCAAGTGAGAAAAATTTTAACAAATGAGGTTTAAGAGTAATCAAGAGAAGATAGGGTATAATATACATGGTGAGGGGATATTATGTAAGAGAAAATATTTACCTCCTGTATGACCTACATCATAGACTTATGAAGACTCAATGAGATTAGGCAAATAAGAAATCTGAGGCAGTGCTTGACCCTTAGGAAATTTTAAAAGAGTGGGTCTTACTACTGTATCTTTATTTCTATTTCAGTAGCACAAAACACATCAACTGCATACTTACTTTCAAAGCAAATTCATTAGGTATATCTATTTCACTGGGAATTACAATTTCGTTGATTAAAAAGAACATATTGCCACTAAATATCAATAAAACCTAGTTGTACTTCTGTAGTTTTACAAAATGAATGAGATTTAATGTCTTAGCTAGTCATTTAATTCTCACTTTGATCATGTGTAATGTACTCACACAGTTTAGTGGTTTTAACTGGAGTTGTAATCAAGTCAATTAAGCTGGAGTTTCAAGGAATTTGTGAAAGGAAAAAGTTTTGCTTTTACCAAAATTTTCATTGTGATTGTAACTATTGCAATATCACAGATAACTTATAGATGTGCTATTTTTGGTGAGATTGATATAGTCGATTATAAGTACCCCCAACAAAAACATGAATAAGATGCTATGCTGCTGAGAGATTCCAGTAATGCCAAAGTAAATATAAATTTTAGAATTTGCATTTCAAAAATTCATATATCAAAATAAAGTGCAAATATGATTAACCTGTTCATCTGGGATATAACTTTCACTTTGATATTCCAACTTAATGGAGAAATAACTAAAACATAGTCAACTTGAAATTATCAATAAAATGTGGTTTTATTTTTACATATATATTCTTATTACCTTAAAAATTTAACCATATTTTATTTACTTACATAGCTTTGCATCTTTGGATTATAATATATGTCTTATAATATTCATTTCTTTTTTTTTCTTTTTTTTCTTTTTTTTTTTTTGTGGGTACCGGGGGGTCGACCTCAGGACCTCGCGCACCAACAGGCGCCCGTGCCGCTGAGCGATATCACCGGCCCTTTTTTCGTATGTGGGTTCCGGGAGTCGAACTCGGGCCCTCGCGCTTGAAAGGCAGGCACTTACGCCGCTGAGCCATCTCACCGGCCCATAATATTCATTTCTTAGTTTTCATTGAAGAAAAAATTTTTGCTTGGCACCATAATATGGCCAAATAGCTTCTCATTAAAAAGATTTAAATTTGTCAATAATATATTCTAACAATTTATTTTAAGTCATTATTGTAAGATTCTCTAGTTTGAAAAGCCTACTCCAGAAAGAAATTATTTTCCTTTCCTGTGTCTTCTGAAAATAGATTAATTTTATATAGTTAATTTCTATTTATTGATGGTATGAAGCATAATGCAATGTTAATTTTGAGACAGTGCTTAGCATCAGAGTAAAATATGTATTGGCTCTAATGATCAAAATGAAATCCTTCTAATTCTTTGTTGCTCGTACACCTTCTCATTTAATAAATCATTCCACAAGATCACCAGGCTAAATTCGGTCAAAATCATATTCTTCTGGAAAATTAAAATAGCGTGTGTTTGTTCTCTGTAACTGTCTCATTTTTCTTGATTATTCCAGTAACACCGACTGTCATTAGTCAAGCTCATGTAAATGACTTCAGTTTCTTGAGTTATGATTTAGTTAGGAAAGACATTTAGCATAGCTCTGTATTATCATAATCTCTGATCCATCTCTTCCTTTAATTGCTTTACCATGCAAGCAACATTTATCTTGATAGAGACATAAAATCCAAATAGAAAGTAGAGCGTCTCTTCTTCTTAGTCTTCCATCAGAACGATACTATTGGGGTCAAGCAAGTACATCTTCCTTGTTTGATAAATGAAATTGTCCTGGTAAATTGTGGAGAGCAAGAATAAAGCAAAGGTCATTGCTTTGGGGATACCATTCCATAAGAAATGAGTGGAGGAAAATCCCACATATAAGTTGGAAATACCTATGAGAGTTAGCAGCGATGAGGAAACGTCTTGCTTTTGTTACCAATGGCCAGCAATCATTTTTTTTTTATAAAGGGCCAGTTAGTAAGTACTTTGCATGTCATATGGCCTCTGCTGTAACTATTCGGTTCTGTCATTGTAGCCTAAACACAGTCACATAGGAAACAAACAAGAATGACCATAATGGTAGGATCAAAATTTACAAACATAGGTGAAAGGCTAAATTTGTCCCCGGGGCAGTAGTTTTCTCACACATATGATAATTAATCCATGAATTTGTAGTGAAATTGTAGCGAAAATGTTAGATTTCCCCAAGTTTATTCTCACTTCTTTCATTATTATTATTTTTATTATTATTATTACTAGGGATTAAACCCAGAGCTTTCACACCGAGCCACATCTGCAGCTCTGTTTTATTTTTTATTGTTGAGAGGGTCTATCTAAGACACTTGTCAGGGCTAGGATCCAACTTACAACACTCCTGCTTCAGCCTCCCACAATGCAGGATTACAGGCATGCACCATAATACTGGACTCACTTTCTTCTCTAGGACTGAACTCCTATTATTATTTAGACATGTAGTTTTCCAGAATAATTACTACATTTTTCAGACTAGATTGCACTGAGGTATAGACATGTTATTAAGGTCTTGTCTACAGGATGTTAGTAGGAAAGTCATGAGCAATTTTTTGGATGTGTCCATAAAGGGAAAATGCATGGCCTTATTTCCCCTACCTTCTTCCTGCTGACAGAAATGTGGACATAAAGGCTTGAGTTTAACTAGCTGTCTTGAATCATGAGATTGAATTAATTCATGCCTTTAGAATGACAGAATGACTTTCTCAACTCTACACTTCATTTACGTGACACAGAGTTAATTTGTCCATGATTTTGTTGTAGTTATTTGGGTCACTGCCAAATTTAGCCAAACCAAATCAGGAACCATTCGCTCTGTTGCATCATCTCATTCTCATTATATTCAGTTTCATAGATTATGAAACAGAAAGTCAAAACTTGATCCAAGTTTTTACATGCGCAAAGCAGGCATAGAGGGAGTGTGATAGGACGAGAGTAGACAAGAGACTTAAAGAGGATTGTTTTGGTATGTATATGCTGTTGCAAATTGAAAAAGCTGTGCTATGTTGTTTATGTTTTTCTTTATATTTTTTTGCCTACTTTGGTGCAGCTTTTGCATCTTATGTCATTAATTTCTATTTTATCATAATATTACCTCATACTTATTTTGAGACAGAGTCTGGCAGTTACTGTTATGATTTAGAGCTAAATGTCCCCAAAAGTCATGTTCAGAGGTAGGGCCTGTTTGGAGGAGGCAGATCACTGGGGTGTGACCTGGATTGGTATATTCTTTTCCACAGCTCCCCCCTTCTGTCTTAGCTTTCTTGCTGCCCTGGGGTGAACAGATTTCCTCTACCGTGCCCTTCTGCCATGCTTGTGTTTGTGTGTGTGTTTGTGTGTGTGTGTGTGTGGAGGCGGCCAACCATAAACTGAATTATTTGAAAACCACGAGCTCAATTAAACCTCTTGTAATTTAAGTTGTGAGTGTTGGTTGCTTTGTCCCAGGGACAGGAAAGCAGACTAATAAAGCAGACTAATAGAGAAAACTGGTACCAAGAGTGGGGCCATTGCTGTGACTTTACCTGACCATCTGATTTAGAAACTTTTGGAACTGGTTTGCTGGAGGAGATTGGAAAGGTTTGGAGATACCAGCTAGAGAAGCTGTAGAATTCTGTAGCTGAATTTTATAGGTCATTCTGGTTGGAGCTCAGAACACCAGAATTCTGGTAGCAATGCAGGAGGTTTCAGTTGGAATAAAGGACTCCATTGCCAATTGGTCTAGAAGCCATGCATGTTACACTTTGGCGGGAAATGTGTCTACATATTGTCCACATCTTGAGACTTTGCAAGAATTAGATTTAAAGGAGAAGAGTAATTGATCTGCCAGAGGAAATTTCAAGATAGCCCAACATTCGGCCCTGGTGTGAGTACAGCTGACTGCTTATAGCCAGATGTTAATGAGAATCAGGAGCAAATGGTAGAGTCAAAAGATGTGAAAAATTTGCAGTTTCACCAGAAAGGAAGTACCTACAAAGGTGAGGCCATGGAGACAATGGAATAAAGGAAGGACTCTCTTGGCAGTTGGACTATAGGCCGTGTGTGCTACAATCTGACAGAAAGTTTGTCTACATTTTACCCAGGTAAAATGTATGAAATGTATGAAAATACATTTTTCAGAATGAAGTTCACATAAGGCTTTTGGTGGGCAGGAGTTGAATGATAGGGATTGGATATAAAATATCTCCCAATTGCCTTATTTTTGGAGGTGGGCTTTGGTCTGATTAGATGGGTCACTGGGGTGACCTGGAAAGATGGATTATTTTCCGTGGCTCTTCCCTTGTTTCTGTTTCCTGACTGCTCTTGGGTAAGCACTCTGCTTCTCCCATGCCCTTCTATCATGCTGTTTCTGCCTTGGAACCAGACAACCCTGGACTGTATGATTTGAAAATTATGAGCCAAATTAAGTTTCTCCTCCTTTAAATTGTGAGTGTAGGGTATTTTGTCTCAGCATTGGGAAAGCTGGCTAATATAATTGCTAAGTTGTCCAGGCTAGGCTCGAACTTCAGCTTCCCAGAGTGCTCGATTACAAGCATGTGCCAAAATGACTGTTTCTTTTTTTTTTTTTTTTTTTGGAATTTTCCTCTTTCTGTTTTATACACAGATGTATGGAAATTTTTGTATTCTGGGCATCCTCTACAGAAATATTTCTGTTAAGGTTTTTTTGTGTAACACTGATATTCTTTTAACACCCAAACTTTGTTTTAGTATATGTGCTGCTGTAGTGAGCACGAAACTTTGTTAAATGTATTTCTCAAAATAATATTTTGATTGTTTGTTTCCTCCCCAATGTTTCTATGGGAAAAATTTAAATTAAAATAACAAATACTCAATACAATATTTTAAGCAAAGCGTTTGTGTTACATCCCAGATATAATTTACAGAATGTTAGAGTCATACACAGACACCTTAAAAACAACTCCAAGAGTCAGTAAGGAGGATGTGAGTCATAAAAGTTTTTCAGCAAAGAGATGCTGTTGTACAGCACACATAGCAGCACTTTAAAATAACTTTAACATTTTAAAATATCCGAAAGAGTAAATTTCAAGTGTATCACAACAAAAACTTTTAAGCAAGGTAATGGATATGTTAATTAGTTTGACTTTATTCACATATATATCATATTATACTCCATAATTGTAATACTTTTATAGTTTTTTCAGTTAGGACAATATTGAAAATTATTTTAATTGTTTACTGGGAAAATGTTTTAACTATTTTAATGCATGATTACTAATTCCCTATTAGATAATATAATACATGTGTTAGATCATTTATAGTCACTTGAAAGGAAGTTAGGAGTTTTGGATTGAAATGAAATGATTAATTTTTCCATTTACAATAATAGAAAATTAACTCCTAGCTAAGATTTTCAGATAAAATGGTTTTCAATATGTAATGGGTTACTGATATAAAGTAGGAGATTCTGTACTTGAAAAATTTTTACCGTCACAAAGCTCCCTTGAATTTTGATTTAATTTCAGGTCTTATCAGTGTTAGATCTTGTTATCTTTCCACTTATAAACTGGCAAGATATTTCAGTATTTTTATTTAAATTCTGTTTCACCAAGTTTTACTGCTTCTAACCCAGCACTGCTACAAGTGAAATCAACTTTTGTCTACATTGGGTCCATAAAATTAGTTGACATGTGTCAAATTCAGTCGAGCTTTGGTGTGTTGATGATTATGTATGAAATAGCTGGTTAATGTTATCTGTTTGCTTTTCGCTGAAATGAATGTACAAAAAAAAGAAACCAAATTAATTCTAGAGTACTGGCAGTGCTATTATTGGAGACTGTATCTACTCTATCCTGAGGCACAATGTAGTTCATCCATGACATACTTCTTTTGGCCAAGACAGGAAGAGAAAACCTGCTCCTGATAAATCTCCTGTCTGAACATGTGAAACACTGCAGTATTTCTATACAGAATTTTTGTTTGTCTAAAATACTTGAGACAATGCTACAAATGGACCACAAATTTTAGCCCCAAATGAAAACTAAAATGAGAAAAAATCTTTCTATTCAATTCTCAGTTTGCTTTGTGCTGGGTATCTGATACATATAATAAACTATAATAAATCTCTTAGGGAGAAAATGACTCTGAAAGTACTACTTTTGCTTTAGCGCACAAAAAGTGTTTCAGTTTCTCTAAGTTTTCTCAACTGGGATCAAATACAAAATAAAAGCTGTGGTTTCTTAGGTGACTTTGAAGGCAAAAAGAAAATGATGGTTCTTAAAAATAATTCACAAAAATGACAAAGCATAAGAATCAGTACTTAATATAGTATTCATAAATGGCTCTGCCCCACTTTTATGAATATGAAATACAAGTTATAAATTTTGCCTCAGAGACTACTTGGATTACTAATTTGTTTTTATAACTACCTGAAGACTGTACCCTGTCAGCAGAAAAAAGAAAGAAAGAAAATAAAAGAAAAGGCCAATTTAGCAAGTCAGCTCCATGTGCAAGCCATTCTAAAACATAGAAATTAAATCATTAGAGAAACCCTTATTTTACAGTCAAGAAATAATTCAAAACTCCTACATGGAGAACAGAGTGCATTTATTGTAGAATTCAACAGCATTCTCATTCTTCCAGGTGAAATTAACAATTACATTTCTATCTTTAAACATATTTTTATTTAAGTATGATACTACAGCAATTTTTAATGATTATGACATTTATGCTTCTGCCAGTGTGTGAAAAAAGTAGCCATAAAGATTTAAATATATTAATTGTTTACTTCCATTTCTGTTTTTCTTACCTTTGAGAATCACATAGTTTCCAAGGGAATCCTTAGGAGAAGACTTGGATGACATTGTTTATATTGTTATTACAAAGGAGACCATTGTTAGTTTGGGGTTGTAAATCGCCCATGGAATATCATATTTTATTTTTATGAGGGCGTTGCCTCAGACATTTTGTTTTTCATTTCTTTCAGTTTTATGAATGATGGTTGAAATCACTGCAAAACTTTTGTCAGACTGGTGGGCATCCTGAGGGAAAACAGCCAGTGTCATAGCAGCAGCTATTAGTCCAAAGGATTAGTCCAAGGAAATCATGCACATTTCTTACCAAGAAATCAATGGTATTGATTTAAAACTGTCCTTTTTCTCTTTATTTCAGCATGGGATTTTAGCGTTACTCCCTGTGGGCCTGACATGAAATATTAGCACAGAAGTTAAGAATGTCAACATGCCTAGATGACTTCTAGAAAGGCTTCACTATCCATTTATGGTCCAGGTATCCACTAACATTTCTTTGGCTATGCACGCCCTCTTCATTCTTAGCAAACTCAAAGGTTGTAGTCTGCAATCCATTTTGAATTAATTTATATATATGGTATGAGATAGGCAGTTCATTTTTTTTTTCATTTTCTATAGCTATTCAGTGGATCCAGAGCGGTATATTTAAAAGGCTGCACTTTCTCTGTCTTTTTTATTTTCACTTTCTCTTTTGAATTACCTAGATGATTTGGAAGCACACACGCGCGCGCGCACACACACACACACACACACACACACACACACGGCTGGTTCTGATTCAGAAATCTATATTCTGTTTTGAAGATTTCTTTCTTTCATTCTCTTTCTTTCTTTCTTCTTTATTTTTTTCTTTCTTTCTTCTTCTTTCCTCTCCACTTTTTCTCAATGACTAGCTTTGTATTTAATCTTGAAATGGTGTAAGTCCTCCAACTCTGTTTTTTTACCAAACAACAGTTATTTTAGATACATTTAATTCTAACATTTATTTCAGATTCAACTTGTTGATTTTTTATAAAACTTTTATATTAGGTACTGTGCTGTTTTATTTCTACAGGAGTACAGTAGGAGCTTGTATGAATGAATAGATAAATTTGAGAAGAATTGACCTCATTTTGAGTTTCCCAGTGCATGATCACTTAGTACTTATCCACCTCCTTAAGTCTAATACAATGACTCTGCAATGTTTTGTAGTGGGCCTGTGTTTCCTTTATTAACTTTACCATAAATATCTTGTGTTTCATTGTTACTGAAAGTAGTACATTTTTGCATTTTTCTTTTCCATTATACTTTGATATTATAGAGAAATGCTATTGCTTTTTGTGCATTGACAGTTTGCTCAATTCACATATTCTAGTAGTTGACATAGAAAATCATGTTGTATTCAAATAATGATGGTTTTATTGCCTCTTTTGTAATCATAATTAGCAGTTTCTTTATTTTTCTTGCCTTATCACCCAGATAATTTCTGCTACTATGTTAAAGAAAAGTAATGAAATAGGTTTCTTCACTTTGGAACTGTTCTCAGGCTAATCATCCAAAGTATCCTTATTTTTTGTATTAGCTATAGATTTTGTGGATCAGGGATATGGTGAACTTCTTCTTTGAAGTGACAAATAGTGAATCTTTCAAATATCTTAGGCTCTTGGGTGATACTATCTTGGTTAGGTATCTAATTCTACTGTTGTAGTGTGAAAATAACCATAGTTAACATGTATATATGAAGGAATGTGATTATGTTTTTAAAACTTAAAAAAAAAACCTGGTGTTAGACCGTGATCTTTTTTGTTTTATACTCATTTGAAGAGCTTCATTACTTATTCAGTATAGAGCTATTAAAACTTTAGTGTCTATAAGACCTATTTATTTTGGACTTTGATGGCTTAGGTTTGTTCTCTTCATTTTTAGTTTTGCTGGGGTTTCAGAAAATTTATTTATATTATAAGACAACAAAGAAAATTTAACCAATAATATATTAGAAATATCTTTCTACTTTTCTTCAGTTTTATAATGCATTGGTATTGGACCTTTTTTTGTTTCCTTCTCACTACTTATTTTGAGTTTGATTTGATGTTTTTCTAGATTCTAAAAGTGAAAACCTAGATCACTGATTTTATATGTGCCTTTTTCTTCTGACCTAGGTATGTGATAGTTATAAAGTTTCCTTTTAATAGTATTTTAGCTGTAACTCAAATGTTGTGATATGCTATATTTTAACACACAGTTTGAAATAGTTTAAATTTTTCTATTTTACAGTTAAAGGGATATTTTAAGTGTATACTTTGATGGCACTAATTACATTCATATTGTTTAACCATTACCACCATCAATTTCCAGAACTCTTCATATTGTCAGTCTGAAATTCTGTACCCTTTCAGCAATAAACTCATTCCTCTAGCTGCCTACCCCTTTGAACCATCCTTTTACATTCTGTTTTAATGATTTTGACTACTGCATATATCTCATATGAATGGTGACACAAAGAATTTGTCTTTTTCTGATGAGCATATTTCATTTGACAAAATGCTATCTGGTGCATTCATGGTGTAGCACATATCAAAATGTCTTTCTTTTTTAAGGCTGAATAAAATTATTCTTTTTTTTTTTTGTGAGTACTGGAGGTAGAACTCAAGGCCTAGCATGCCTGCCAGCGGGCGCCCGTGCCGCTGAGTGATATCACCGGTCCTTTTTTCGTATGTGGGTACCGGGAGTTGAACTCAGGACCTCACGCTTGCCAGGCAGGCACTTATGCCACTGAGTTATCTCACCGGCCCAAAAATTATCCATTTTTGATTGGGTCTTTTATTTTGGCAGTCAACTGAAATGAATAAACATATCTCTGAAGTACAAATGGCCAAAAAAAAAACATGAAAATGTATCAAAATCTCTAACTATTCAAGAATGCAAATTAAGACAACACTGAGATTCTGTCTTACTCCAGAAAGAATAACCATTATAAAGAAATCAAACAACAACAAATGTTGGTAAGGTTGTGAGGAAAAAGAAATCCCCCTGCATTGTTGATGGGAATGTAAGCTAGTATTATCACTATGGAAAGCACTATGAAGTTTCTAAAACTACAAATTCCATTGAATGCAGCTACTCCCCTTGTAGGTTTTTTTCTGAAAGAGTTACAGAAGTCATAGCACAGTGATGTATGCATACCTATGTTTATGGCAGCCCAACTCATAATATTTAAATCTTGGAAGTGGCCTATATGCCCATCAATAGATGAGTGGATAAAGAAAATGTGGTATTTATAAATGGTTTATATACAATAAAGATAAACTTGAGTCACTTCTAGGAAAACGGATGCACCTTGAAACTATAATGTTAAGTGAAATGAAACAGACACATAAGCATAAATATTACATGGTTTCTCTTACATGAGATACCCAAATTATGAATATATTAAGGAGTAAAATAAAAGATAGATAATACGAAACAGGAAAATATATCTTTTGAAATGGGAAGAGAAGCAAAGGATGAGGGTAGGGGAAGGGAATATAAAAAGAATTAAGATGTGTTATGCACAGAGAAAATGTGTTATTTATAAACAAAAAAGAATAAACTTGGGACATTTGTAGAAAAATAGAAGTACCTTGAGGCCATAATATTAAGTGAAATAAATCTTACACACAAGCTTAAATATCACATGATTTCTCTTATATGAGAAACCCAAAATATAAATAAAGATCAAAATAAAAAACAGTTAATGGGAAATAGGGAGATAGATTTTTTGCAAATGGGAAGAAGATCAACCGAGAGATAAGACAGAGTGTAACGGAAGGAGATGAAAAAGAATTAAGATGCGTTATGTACATGTACCAACTCTCCACAAGGAATATAATCATTATGTTTTGCAAACATGTAGCAATAAAATTGTATTTTATTTATCCATTTATCCATACGTAGACCCCCTCAAGTGATTTCACAAGTTTGTTATTGTGAATAGTGCTTTTATAAACATGGGTTAAAAAATCTGTTTGGATATGTTCTTTCAATTCATTCTGATTTTTACTCAGAAGTAAGATGTTGCATAATAAAAATACAATAATAAAAAAATCAGCAGAAAAATACGACTCTCCTACTTTCCCCTATACTCATGTCCCATGTACATTGTCTTTCTAAAAATTACTTTGGCACCATTCAAGTTTCTGCCTCTGAACTAACTTTTGGAGACTATGTAAGAAACGGTGTTGTTATTTTTTAATTTTCTTTTTCTTTTACTTTTTTTTTTGACATTGTAAAATGTCACATTTGCAGAAAATCATAAGACTTGTTCAAGGCACGCTTGAACATTACTTCTCCAGAAACCTCATTCAATCTTTGCCTTTTGTCGGATTGATATCTATTATAGCAAAATAATCTCACTATCATGGGTTTCATCTTGTAGCAAAATAACCTCACTACCATGAGTTTCATCTAATTGTCACATCTTTATAGCTTTTTGCACTCTAGAGCAGATCATTTCTCATTTTCCTTGGATTAGTTCCCTTGAAACTTTTAAACATAGTGGACCCTTGAATTATGGCCGTCCTCACATATGAACGACTTGGGTTACAATCGGAATTTTAGGTTTAACTTATGACCAAAGTCTTGAGTTACGACCTGAATGCTAGCCTCTTGTGCAGTTGTAACCAAAGACTTACAATGCCAGAAAAGCGTATGTTAACATCAGTCTGAGTCCAGATGTGTGTGTTTGTGGACGTGATTTTGGTCAGAGCTTTATATAATGGCTATGATTACTGCTATCAAAATGGCCCTACAAAAGCTAGAAAAGAAGCTTAGGAAGGAAGGGAAGGTAAATAAAGCAATTGCAATTGAAAAGAAGAAGGAAATTGTGGAGAAATATGAGAGTGGCGTTCGTGTGACCAATCTCACTTATATGTACAGCATTTTGAAATCCCCATCTCAACAGTCTTACAAGGAAAAGATTTGAATAAGGACGCTAGTGTTGCTAAAGCTGTTACTGAAATTAGTCAGTCACAATCAACAGTGTTAGATGAAGTAGAAAGGCTATTATTAGTGTGGATAAACGAAAGGCAGATGGCAGGTTATAGCCTATCTGAGTCTATAATTTATGAAGAAGCTAGGGCTATAAATGCAGATTTCATAAAAGATAATCCATCAATGAGTGATAATGCTGAAACATTTCATGCCAGTAAGGGGTAGTTTCACAATTTTAAAGGGAGAACTGTGGTTCATAGCGTAACAAGGCATGGTGAAGCAGCCAGTGTCGATAAAAGAGCTGCTGAAAATTACATGCACCACATTGAAATTATGACATAGAGAAATGGCTTTTGCTTTCATCAAGTTTTCAACTGTGATGAAACTGGCCTTTTCTGGAAGAAAATGCCCAGGAGAACATACATTACCCAGGAAGAGAAGAAAATGCCAGGCCACAAGCCTATGAAGGATAGGCTAACCTCACTGCTATGTACCAATGCATGTGGTGACCTCAAGACAAAACCTTTTTTGGTTTATCACTCTGAGACCCCTAGAGTGTTCAGAAAATATAAAGTCGTGAATAGGCTAGGAGTCATGTGGAGATCTAATGCAAATCCTGGGTAACAAGAGTACATTTTCTGGGGTGGATCAGGGAGGCTTTCTGTCCTACTGTTAAGAAATATCTAGAGGACAAAGGTTTACTACTCAACTCTCTCCTCATCATGGACAGTGCTCCTGCTCACCCATGAGATTTGGAAGAAGAATTGGCTGAAGAATTCCCGTGGCTCTTAGCCGAGTTCTTCCCACCTAATACAACTCCTCTACTGCAGCCTAGGGACCAGCAGGTTATAGCTAACTTTAAGAAGCTATAAACCAAGGAGCTGTTCCTGAAGTGCTTCCAGATGGTCTCAGATACATAGTTAACCCTTAAAGGATTCTGGAAGGAACATTAAAACATCCTTTCCTGTACTGGGTTAACTGAGAAATCCTAGGACACTGATACCTGCCTGGATGAAAGTGTGGCCTAAAATTATACAGGAGAGAGACTTTGAAGGCTGTGTAGAGGAGCCTGAGCCTCCAATTGACCCTGTGGTTGATGACACTGTCACTATAGCAGTCCACAGGCTTGCAGGCAGACAGTGGTGATGTTAAGGAACTGTTGGAGGAACACGCAGAGGCATTGTCTACAGAGGAACTTCAGAAACTTCTGGCTGAGCCACAGAGAATGGCAGCTGAGGAGCTTTCTGAAGAGGAGGGGGAGTATCCACAATCAGTGCAGTAAAGTTCTTCTTCTGAAATAAAGGAAATCCTGAAAAAAATGGCCAGAGCTACAGACATTTGTGGAGAAGACCCACCCAGACAGAGAAAAAGCCAATCGTTGCCTTCACTTGCTTAATGACAATGTCGTGTCATCCTACAGAACAGTGCTAAAGAAAAGACAGAAGCAGACAACCTCAGACCAGTTTTTAGTTCTGCAAAGGCTGAGACCTAGTGAGCCAAAAGAGGTCCTAGTGGGCTACAGACTCTCCCAAGGAGAGAAAGGGCAGCAGAGATCTAGATTCCTGATGTTTTTATGGAAGGGGGCTCTCCTTCCAAACAATAACCACCTTCCAGTTCATCCTCCCCTCCTGCGAGCTAAACATGTCAACTTGAATGGTGAATACAGTATGAAATTGTTGTTTCTGGTAAACCAGGCACATTTTATAATTTTTTGTGAATACACAAGGAAATTTATTAATATTTCTGGTAAATTATGCACATTATACAATCCTTTTTACTATGTAAAGGTTAATTAAAGGGTGCTTTGGGAAGTTTGGAATGCATTAATGGTATTTCCATTATTTCTTCTGGGAAAAATAGTCTTGACTTACAATCAACTTGAGTTATAATCATCCCTTGCAAACAAATTGAGTTTGCAATGCAAAGGTCCACTGCACTTTGTAATGTGTCTCTTCACTTGGGTTTACCCAATATTTCCTCATTCTTGGATACAGAGTATGCATTTTCGTGGTCAACATTATAGTCTTAGAGTTTGTTTCCTATCCCATCTAATTGGATGGTCAACATTTGTCCTATTACAGGTGAACTTAATTTTCATCATTGGAGTAGTCATATGATTAAGATGGTTGCTGCAAAGTTTCTTCATTATTGCTAAATGTAAATACTTTGTTGTTAGATACTTTTGGACTATATAAAATTCTTATCCTTATTTAACAAGCTCAATAACTTTAGCATCTGTTGTATTTCATGCTTGAACTATTATTCTAATTGTTACGAGACAGTGACTTTATAATAGTGTTATTCCTTCTACATTTACCACATTCTGACTACACTTTTCAGCATTGTATTGTAAAGAAGAGATTTTCTTTTCTGCATATTCATGTATGTAAGTGTGGACTCATTGACTCCATGGATTATAGTCACATTGGGGGTAATGGTTTCAGCATATGAGGTTGAGGAGGAAACAATTCAGTCCATAGCAATGACAGCCTTTGTTTTATTCTGCTTAAATCAAGCCCATATTAAAATCATATCCTACACTCTTTTGGCCAGATGAACACAAAAATCCACATCACTCAGGTAGAGATGAAGGAACACTGAAATTTTTTGCTACTTTGTAGTTAGTCCTTTTCTCATTTTGTTACTGAATTCAAGAAGGACAAGCTATCATATTGACAGACATTTCCTTCAAATATATTAAATGTATTCATTTTATTTTTAGTTTATTCAATAAAAAATTTGATAGAAGTTCACAGATAGTGGTAGCTAGTATTATTACTTTCCCTAACCTTGCCAGATTACCTTAAAAATTCCATTTCCTAAATAAATTACTTTATCTATTTATTTGAATGAAATATATTGAAGAAGTACCTAGTTAGAAACAAAGAGTACATGTAAAAATTTGAAAGAATTTATCTGAGCAATTGCTAATATGTACAATGCTTTCTTTTGGGTTGATGATTTCAAAATACACAATTATAAAGGACTTGAAACAGCATAGTACTGGCATAAAAACAAGCATATAAATCAAGGGAACAGAACATATGGTCCAGAAATAAATCTGTATATTTACAATCAGTTTATATTCAACAAAGGCAACAAGAATACACAATGGGGACAGGCAGTCTCCTCAATAAATCATGTTGATAAAACAGGATGTCCACACAAACAAAAATGAAATTGATGATAATCATATACTATATACAAAAAATAAATTCAAAATGAATTAAAAACTCAAACATAGGACATAAGATTTTAAAATTACTAAAAATATTTATGGAAAAATCTTCTTGGAATTAATTACACTTGACAATGACTTTTCTGGATATGACCCCCAAATTTCAAGCAACAAAAGCAAAAATAGAAAAAAATCGGATTGTATCCAAATGCTACACTGAACAAAGCACAGAAATAAGGTACAGAATGGGAGAAATACTTGCACTGTGTATATCTGACAGGAGGTTGATATTCAGAATACAAGGAATACAAAAACTCAACAACACAAAACAAGTAATTCAATAGATCTAAACCAACATTTCTCAAAAGAAGATATAGATATATCAGGTACATGAAAAAATTCTTAATATCACTAGCCATCAGGGAAATACAAATGAAAACTATAATGAGATATCACCTTACTCCAGTAAGAATGAGTATTGTCAAGAAGACTAAAGATAAAAAGTGCCAGTGAGGAAATAGATAAAAGGAAGCCCTGCAGGCTGTTGGTAGGAATGTAAATTAGTATAGTCATTATTGAAATCAGTATGGAAGTTCCTCAAATCTTAAAAATAGAACTACCATATGATCCAGAAATCCTGCTCCTAGGTAATACATTAAAAGGAAATGAAATCAGTATGTCAAAGAGATATCTGTACTCCCATATTTATTGTAGCACCATTCACAATAGCCAAAAAGTGGAAACAACCTAAGTGTCCATCATCAGATGAATGGATAAAGAAAATGAAGTATGTATACATAATAAAATATACTTGGTTGTCAAAAATGAAATCCTGCCATTTGTGATATGATGGACAGAACTGAAGATCCTTACAAGGTAAATAGCTAGGCACAGAAAGAGAATCATCACCTTATTTCACTCATATGTGGAATTTTAAGATTTTGATCTCATAGAAGTTAAGAGTAGAGTGGTGATTACCAGAGGCTGGAGATAGTGGAGTGGGGTGAATGGGGAAAGGTTGATCAATGGTTACTAAGACACAGTTAGATAAGAGCAAGACACCTGGATGTACTATTGAATTGTACAGTGACTACAGGTAACAATTAAAGTATATTTCAAAAAGTTAGAGGAAAGGATTTTGAATGTTTTCATAATCAGGTGATAAATGTTTGAGAAGATAAATGTTTTAGTATGATTTAAACATTATGCAATATATACATATGTTGAACATGAGATGGCATCTGACAAGTATGTATAATTTATGTTTTTGTTTATCTGTTAAAAAGTATGTAAAAATAAGAATGATCAGAGAAGTAAAAATAAAGTTTCTGTACAGCAAAGGAAATAATCAGGAGTGGAGAAACAGCCTATAGAATGGGAGAAAACATGTGTAAAATATATGTTGGATAGATACTTATATAGTTTGAATGTGCTTTTTCTCCTTGAACTCATGCTGGAGTTTAAAGCCCATTGTGAAATATTAAGATAGTAGAAAGGTAATGTGACTCTGCTGGTTACAAGTGGAACCTTTGTGAAGTGATTTCATTACAAAAGGTCATTAGGGTGGAATCCCCATGATCGACTTGGTGGCTTTACAAGAAGAGGGAGCAATACCAGAGGGGCAGCTATATGCACACTTTCTCCCTGCCTTTTTCTACGCAATATCCTGTACCACCTTGGGACGCTGCAAGCAAGAATACCATCACCAGATGCTGCTCCTCAATCTGGAACCAGGAGTCAAAATAAATACCTTTTCTTTCCAAATTACCCAATCTGTGATAATGCGTTATTGACAACAGAAAATGAACGAATACAGAGAGTTAATATCTAAAAATACATAAAGAACTCAAACATCAACAGTAAGAAAATAAATAACGCAATTAAAAATGAACAAAAGGGGGCCGGTGATATGGCTCAGTGACATAAGCACCTGCCTGGCAAGTGCAAGGTCCTGAGTTCGACTCCCGGTGCCCACATAAAGGAAAAAAAAAAACGAACAAAAGGCCTGACTAGACACTTCCCAAAAGAAGGCACACAAGTGGCCAACAGGTACATCGAAAGTATTCAACATCATTAATCATCAGATAAATACAAATCGAAACCACAATAAGGTATCACCTGACTCCAGTAAGAATGCCTGTTATCAAAGACTAAATGATGTGCAGAAAAGGGAACTTTTGTTGCTTTTTCGTAAGAATGTAAACTGTAACCATTATACTAAACAATATGCATGTTCCTCAAAACATTAAAAATAGAACTACAATATGATCCAGCAATACTTCTCCTGGGTACTGAAAATGAAATCAGTATGCTGAACATGTACTCCCATGTTCACTGAAGCATTGTTCAAAATAGGCAAGTTACGGAATCACTTAAGTGTTTGCTGATGGACAAATGATTAAAGAGAATGTCACACAGGAATATCATTCAGCTTTTAAAAAGAAGGAAATCTTGTCATTCGTCACAGCATGGACGAACCTGGAGGACATTATGCTAAGTGAAATAACCCAGGCACCAAAGACAAACACTGTATGATCTCACTTATGTATGAAATCTAAAAAAGTTGAACTCCTAGGAACAGGTGCTAGAATATACTGTCAGCCAGGGGTTTGGGGTAGGGAGGAATTGGGAAATGTTTAAAGGTAAACAAAGTTGCAGTTAAGATAAATAAATTCTGCAGATCTACTTTATAGTATAATAACTATTGTTACTGTACCACATACTTGGATACTACTAAGTAAGGACATCTCAAATATCCTTAGGAAAAAGTATATGAGGTGATGGATATGTTAATTAGCTTGATTTAGTAATTTCACAATGTATATCATAAATATACATGATTTAAATGTCAATTATACCTTAATAAAAGACAAGGAATAAAGAGAAATATGATGATAGTTGCACAACTTTTTCAATACTTTAAATGAGTGAATTTTATGATATCTGAATTACAGCTCGATAAATGTTCTCAAAGAATAATCTTTAATTTTTATTAATTCCTTCTAATAAATAATTTTCAACTAGAAAAATTTCTTAGTTTATTGAATTTAGATTAGATTTAACTCTTATTTGTTGGAATTATTTTCCTTTTAGATCTTAAGTTTTTCATTTCATCCCTATACATTTCTCATTTTTCTGTTCATCTTCATGAATCTAATTCAATGAGACTTTTAATTTTTTTCATTTTTTACTAAGGCGAGTTAAAATGCTGATGGATAAGGAATTGAAAATCCAAAGGAAAAGAAAAGCAGACATAAATATGACTCTTCAACTTCATGAAACTAAGAAAAGTGGACATGTTCCTATCTCACATTTCTTTAACATTCTTGGTTCTCTGCTTTAAAGGTGAGAACCAAGTCTCATAGGTTTGATCATGATAGCTAAAAGCCTCTTTTTTTGTCAGCCAAACCATGTCAGAAAATGTCTTTAATACAAGCTTTCTTATGATGACAAGCAAAGTTTCAACCATTATCTTTAACTAAAACTATAGGAGATTTTAAATGACTTACCATTGCTAACTGCTAATGTTTACAATTTGCTATGTGAATCTTTTTTTTTTTTTATGTAGGTACTGGGGGTCGAACTGAGGACCTCGCACTTGCCAGCAGGAGCTTGTGTCGCTGAGCGATATCACCGGCCCTTTTTTTCTTTTTATGTGGGTACCGGGAGTCAAATTCAGGACCACGCGCTTGCCAGGCAGGCGCTTATGCCGCTGAGCCATCTCACCGGCCCTGCTATGTGAATCCTGATTTAGCTTTTTTATGGGAGAAAATAACTCAGGCAGAAAATTTTTTTCTTTTTTTTTTTTTTTTTTTGGTACAGGGAATTGAACTCAGGACCTTGCACTTGCCAGGCAGGTGCTTGTGCAACTGAGCTATAGCCCCGGCTCCTCAGGCAGAGATTTAAGCACTATAAATCAGAAAATAAACAGTTTTGAATCCATTCTGTAGAATTTTTCTCATTTATTCAATTGCTTTCTCCTAGTCAAATAAGCGATATTCTGAAAAAAGTATTGCACCTTAATATCAAATTGTGCTTAAAATTTTTATTTGCAAAAAGATCTTTGCATATTAATTTTAAATAAAACTTATGGCAATTATTTTCACTACTTGTCAAACTGGCTAAACGTCTATAGTTAGAGACTGGGTAAAACCCCGTATCTGAAACTTACAGCTCTGCCTTTGTGCTGAGCAGAGTTCTAAATTCAGCTCATGTCTACCTCCATGGAATTCAGTAGGATAAAGGGTTTTTTTTTTTTTTCAGTGTTTAACAAATTCCTTCAGTACACTATTTATTCCTAAATATCTACATTTCTTCCTCATGTTGCTTGTGGACAGATCCTATAATTTCCTATCCAAGAAAGGTTTGTCCTTATTCAATGACCTTTTTTTTTCATGATCTTCAATTATATTCTATTCCTCTTTGTTTCCCTTTGAATGATACACAAGCTTGGGAAAATGTTGCTGGATTTCTCTAAGCATAAAATGCAGAGATTCTCAGAGTTTGCAGAGCTTGATTACAATGCCTATTTCAGCCTGGCAGCATGCCGATGGGGCTGAGGGCTTAGGGCTGCCTTCAAAAGCAAAATCCTAGAGAAGCCAAGGAAGAGGAGAATCGGTGTATAATTTAAAGGGAGTTCCAGTTTGATCAATTACACTAGCCTACTGTGTCTACATGTAGGCCCACAATGTAGACAAAAGCTGATAAATCTGAAATAGCCATCAGTTTTTGCTTGGCCAATCACGTTAGCTATGACATAGATCTCATTCAGTCATTATTAAAATGCATCTAATTCAGGCCCACTTCAGGTTATTGCCAGGAAAACAGCATTTGAAAAGAGGGTCTCAGAGCTGCTATGTGAAGGATGGATAGGAAGGGAGAATGTGGGACGCTTCTGTCTTTTCCACCACTATCCTATCAGTTAATAGCCCTCTCCAGCTGCTTTCTAAATATGCACAGTGTCATAATTCTTTTTATTTCCTACTACAACTAATTAATTTTTAATGCAAGTAATAGCTTCACCTCTCAATTCAACTTCTTAGATCACCCAGCTTAATGGCTCTGAATATGCAATCCCCCTTGATAAGAAATCATATTAATGCTGATTTGGAGCTTGCAGCTTAGAGGAAAAATGATATTGTGTTTGCCTTGGTTTGCTTCACTCGGGTGCATAGCTTGCCTTCTTTCTGACTAGCAATACTTCCCCGATTTGTATTTAAAACTCTCTCATATACTTTCACACAAATATTTCTGAAAGTTAAAAAACAAGGGTTTTTGTCATGTCTCTTAAGCACCATTTCCCTTAACAAATCATAGAAGCACAGAATGTCAGAGCTGGAAAGAAATCTTAGAAATCATTTACTTCCATGCCTATGGTGTACAGAAAAAAATATATAAAAATTTTTAAAGAGAAGGCTGGAAGGCTAGATTGGTTCAAACTGCAGATCTTGATTTGCTCCTGCTAAACTTTGTCCTGAAGGTGATTGTGTTAGTCAGACTTCCACTACCGCAAGAAATTCCTGAGCTAAATCAAATTTACAGGAACAAAGATGTATTTTAGCTCTGAGTTTCAGAGGTTTCAGTTCATGGTTTTTATACCTGTGACAAGGCAGAACTTCATGACAAGAGCACATGGTGGAGCAAAGGTACTAGGCTGGGGGGAGGCAGAAGAGAGAGAGAGTGTTTAGGGAGGGTGAAACTAGAGAAAGAGCAGTTAAGGATCTGTTTACTTTTCTGGTGAGAGGAAATGAGGAAATGAAGGGCTAAATTAGGACAGTGAGTATCAGCATGAAGACAAGAAACCAGATAAGTGATATTGAAGAAATGGAATCTGCAGAACTTTGTGAATTACTGAATGTAGTGAATGAAGGAGAGAGAGAGGCTGGGGGTTACCCACTGTTAGGCGAGCTGAGAAAGGACAGCACTGGATGTGATAAGGACAGTAGGTGAAAGAGTTACCAAAATATTCAGTGATGTAAATAACAATATTAACAAGACAAATACAAATTATAATAATGAGTATAAAGGTACAGAGACAAAACTGGGAGAATTAAGACTTCACAACTATACAGTCTTTGATATAACTTCTGATCCCACAAATTATAAATATAGCAGTGTCTCGCTTCATGAACTTAATTCTTTCCACAATTCTGGTTGCAACCAAATTGCAAGCAATATATATATTAAGTTCATGAGTCAAGGTACCACTGTATATTTCTATTTTGTCTTTTCATTTTTTTAAAAAAGAGATTGCAACATTAGAAAACTACTTGGAACTAAAGTTCTATTTCTTTTATAGACTTGAGCAACTAGTTTCAGCTCTTTGAACTTAAGTTCCTCATATAAAAGCCAGGACAATGAGTCAGGCTAATTTTAACTTAACTTAATGTGTGGATCATATTAATTGATTCAGGAAGTATTTCGGAAGCATAAAGAGTTAATACACATGTAATAAACTATATTTTAGTAAGAGACTTGAGGAAGAAAGATATATGTATTCCCATTACAGTTATTTAACTTTAAGGGATCTTCTCCTTGAATATTCCTTATGCACTATGAAAGTCCCCCAAATATATGCAAAACTGATAAAGCATTGGCATCCATGAGTTTTGTCTATGAGCTCACTGGCAGTGTTTCAAAGGAAAAGCATCCATGCATTTTCACTGTAGAATTCAGTTATCATCTGAGAACCCACTAAGAAAACTTTGATACCCTAGAGTTTCCTTCGGTGATCTATGTCAGGAAAGATATTTGTGCTGGGATAGCAGGAATGCATGAAATCTGTCATTTTATGAGGAAATGCTTGCAAGTATAAAATTTGTTTGATTCACACTTATACTGTGAGGAACATGAGTGGTTGCAATACCTTTTCACAAGATTTACAGGATAACTGACTGGACTGCAATAATTAGGAATTATCCTTGTAAGTTCTTCAAAGAAAATTCTCTTTTTAGTTACTGTAGCATCTTTTGACCTTAAATAGGCTTAGAAGTTGATTTGGAAGGTACATTCAGAAACTGTGGTATAGCTTTAATACGTGTTGATTTCTATTCCTGTAAACTGTAAGATAATCACTTGAAAAACAATATAAATTCTTAGAATAATAACAGGAATATTGGAGGCCAAAACAAAAAATAATTGATGCATTTATACAGAAAACAAGTCCCTTGGAAATACTTTTAACGCAGAAGTCCTTTATTCTTACTTAAGCTGTTTAAATAGCTAAAACCTAGGGTAGAAAATTGACTCTTCAGAATGCTTAATTGGAAGCCTTGCTGACCTTGATGCCTCAAACTTGGTCTCTTGTCCTGATTCAGATACTCAAATGCAAATAGGCAAATCTCTTTGCTACTCTGCACCCCTGCTTACTCATGTGAAATACGAGCATGGAATTTATAATATTATACTTGAGATTCTTCTAGCTCTCAAATTCTGAGTCTTATATCTTCTCAGAAGGCCTAAAACCTTTCCAGTTTGAGTTTGTGAAGGGCATTAGGACAAAGTGAATGGTTTTGTATAATAAAGTAAGGGTCAACCCCAGATAAAACTAATAATTCTGTATTGCATGAAACAGTGGACATAAAACATTTAGATAGGTTTTTCCCAGCCATAGACAGGCATTTTCAATTATTGCATATTTGCTTGTTGCTTCCTATCTCTTCTGACTAGTTCAGGCTAAAATAGTTTGTTTGTTTTCAGATGATCACAAGGCATTATAGATATTTAAATTGACCTCTGAAGAGGAAACGTATAACCATATAATATTAAGGATTCCTTGAGCATTATTATACTGTATTTTTGACTGAAGTCTTATAAAAATTACAGTGAGTAAGCTAAGATGGCACTATATTTCTGTTTAAAGACCTTCTTTGCTATGTGTTTTCAGTTGTGTTTTATTTCTAGTCACACAGAAAGTATACTAAGTTAATAAATAAAAACATGGACTAGCCTTTCTATCCTTCTAGCCTCTGTGGGACACTGCTTCATTAGCTGAACTCAAGAAGAAAAAAAAAAATAAATCAATACATTCCTGCTGTGTCTTTCTCCTTTATATTGTTATGATCAGTAGTCAGTGCTTCTGCCTGTATTTCATTATGTATAGAGGTGTTTCATTGTACTAGCTAATTATGAAGGAATTTAAATGGAAATTTCTCCATTCATTAGCTTTTGGCATGTGTAGTATCCACCCCAGTCTTCTGTTGTCAGAATATTACAGCCCCGGAATGCTGGTTAGAAATAGGAAAGGACAGTCAGAAAACAAAGTGGATGATACCCAACAATCCAGAAAAAAATTGTTATGCCAGTGTCAACATTATGTGACTCTTTCATGGTTGACCATTCAGACATAAAGTTATAGTTCGATTGATCTAATGTAGCATATACAGAGAAAGGTACTGCCTCAGCCTCTTCAAGTAATACCAGCACTATGGAGGGTCACCTGGAGTTTATACTTGGACAGAAATGGGACAGACACCTATTGTCTAAGGAAAATCTGTGTGGGAATTTTGCTTTGATATTGATCACCTCACCATTTTTCTGTGTTTACTTGACTGGTGCTCCTTATGTCCAACCTAAGTCTACTTGCAGTCAAGGTAATGCATGCAGCTCCTGTACTAATCTATGCCTACTCCACAGTTTCATAAGGAACCCAAGATAGACTAAGACAACACAATTATAGAGGTCTCAATAAAGACATAGACAATTTTGAGACTGGCTTTGAAGGATAGGCAGGATTTTAATAGGTACAAATAATGACAACAGGACAAGGAAATCAATTAGTAGGAGGAAATGACATTAAGAAATGGAGAGTGGCCAGAAATTGAAAAGTAAAGGGAAGGTTCTGGAAGTGCAAGCAATGTCATTTAGCTACAGCAGCAATAGATGAGCTTTGGTAGTTTGGGAATGAGGTCATCAGTGAAAGCTTCAATGAGAAACTGACAACACTATAGCCAGTGGATTAAGAGTGGAGATATTTAATTTTTTGTGTCTGACTTATCTCACTTGACATTATGGCTTCAAGTGCCATCCATTTTCCTGCAAAATGATATGATTTCATAAGAAACTTAAAATGTATATAAAGAGAAAATATAGGAAAGAGGGTAGGAAACAGGCAGGTGGAGATGGAGAAGGGGAACAGCGAGAGGGGGGAAGGTAGAGAAGAGGACAAAGGAATTAAAAATGATCAATATATGTTACATGCATGTATCAGTTCTCCAAAACAAATATAAGTTATGCATTGCAAATATACACTATTTATAAAACGTGTGGTGAGACGTAGAGGCATAAGAGTGAAAGCAATAGTCAAGACAGTGAGCCTCAGCTGATACAGAGCTCAAGGAATGGGGAGGAAAGTCTGGTGAAGCCAGGGTGGAGGACCTGTGATAATTGATTAAATCCAAGGTATATTTGAAAGGGAGGGCTGGAGCCAAAGCTGAACTGTCAGCTGTTTTGGAGAATGTTTTCATGGTCATCATTATTTTGTTTCCATTGCTTTTCTTATCACCGTATTTAATATTGTTATGGAAATTTTCTTACATATTTGGAGGTTGCAAAATGAATTGATCCATATTTCTCATATCTATTTCCAAGCTTAATCATAAAATCTTTAAGATATACAAATGTGAAATGATAATAATAAAGGAAATGAGCCCTCCAACTCTTCTTTAGCTTTTGTTTTTACTTGATATTTGAAATGATAGAAGAATTTTATAAGGGCTGTTATTATAAAGATATAAAATCAAGTGGGATGCTTTGTTCTCTTCTTGGAATAACAAAATGACACTCACTGCTTAATATACAACAAAGATTATGCTATAATTAACCTCTTCATTTGCTTTCTTAAAAGTCTTTCAAACAATCCTATGGTATGAGATATAGAATAAGAGGCATTGGCTTAGAGCTATTTTGTCCATTCCTTGTGATGCAAGCAATGGATTATTACCAGAGAATACTGGGAAAATATCACACTAAAGGGTCTTTACAAGAAGTTCTTAGAGAAATCCCTCAATCTTGTTCATAACATCTCCTTCCCTTTCTATATTTCTCAATTGGAATAAACATTAGCATCATCACTTAGTACCCAAACCATAATCAATGAAATAATTCCGTTCCCTTCATAGCAATGACTTATCAAATGCTGTTTGTTAAACTTTCTTAATATATCTGGAATACCTCCATACTTTTCCATACTCAGTGTTCTTCCTTATTTCTGATTGTCATTTTCTCCCTAATCTTTGAATCCACACTCATCTTGTCCTCTCCTCAAATTGCATTGATTTCAATTAAAACACATTTATTTAAAATAAAATGCTAATTATATAATAAGTACTTGATTGTTTCTGAAAATTTGAAACTACCTCAAGTTTCTCAGTGTGTTTAGTGGAAGCATTAAGCTCAACAGAAAACAACTGGAGTAGCTGTTCTTGGTTTTCCAAGGACAGTTATCACCATTCTAGATGCATGAGAGAGATACTGGGGAACACAATTGGGAAACTGCAGACTGAAGGCTAAACCTGGTCTCTGGCCTGTTTTTGTAAATAAAGCTTTATTGAAATATAGCTGCATCCACCAATTTTATGGGTGTTTATGCATTGTCTACAGCCACTTTTATAGTACAATGGCAAAGTTCAGTAGTTGTGGTAATCAACACATGGCTTGCAATTTTTTTTATGTTTTTTATTAGTACATGCTTGTGATACATAATGATTACATTCGCTGTGCGTAATTGGTAAATGTACATGACACACCTTAACTCTTTTTATATCCCTTTTCCCTGATCTCCATCTCTTGGTCCCCTTCTCATTTGCAAAAGACCTATCCCTATCTCCTATTATCTTTTATTTTGCTCTTTAATTTATTTATACTTTGGATTTCTCATGTAAGAGAAACAATGTGATATTTAAACTTGTGTGTCTGATTTATTTCACTTAACATTATAGTTTCAAGCTGCATCCATTTTCCTACATATGACTCAAATTTGTGCATCTGTGTAGCAGAGTAGTACTCCACTGCATGCAAATACCACATTTTTTTTGCCCGTTCATCTGCTGATGGACACTTAGGCTGCTTCCAAGATTTAGCTATAATGGTTGTGCCATTATATATATGGGTACACATGTATCACTGTAATATGATGTCGTTAACTCTTTTAGGAAGATACCTGGAAGAGGAATAGCTAGGTCGATGGAATTTCTTTTTTAAGTTTCTTGAGGAATCTCCACACTGATTTTCATATTGGTTGTACTACTTTACATTACCACCAATAATGTAGAAGGGTTGCTTTCTCCCCCACAGCCTTGCAAAATTTCAAATTATCAGGATCTGGACCTTTATAGCAAAAAGTGGTAACCCCTGCTTAAAACATTTAAGGCCTCATGCTTTTAGGAAACTAGTTGAAAAGGGATGCCAGACAGGATAGCTTAAAGAGAATATAAGAAAACAAATAATTATTCAAACTAAATATAACCACTATAATATTTAATATATTCCTTTAAAAAGTATTTTTATATGTTTTCATACATAATATTGATGTAATATCAGTCTCATTGGAATCATAGTTTTAATCAAATTTTATACAATTATTAGTATTTATCAAATTAATAACCTTAGCATCATAGTATTTATCAAATCTTATATGCTATAACTGTGTTACTAGACAGCTCTCAGTTAAAATTGCTGGATCATTTTCTACTATATAGAATTTAGCAATTACGTTAATGTTGGGCACTGATGTCATTTCTGTATTTTTATTTTTCTAGATAGACTAGGGGTGAAGGGAAGGTAGGAGAATGGGGGAAAAAAGTTATGTCATGTACAGGTACAAATTCTCTATGATGAATGTGATCATTATGTATATCTAAAATGTACCAGTAAAATCTGATTTAATACAACATTTATATCAATAACATTGATCAAATTTGCTAAAAAATGTTTAATCAAATACAATGCAATATCCTGAGTTTGATTCCAAAATCAAAAAACAACACAGTGGAAAAACTGGTGACATATGAATATAAGCTATAGTTTAATACCGTCACACTCATATGGATGTCTCAGTTCTGACAACACATAGTGAGAAATAACTTTAAGGAAAGCTGGGTGAGAAGTATACAGGAATTCCCTATAATATTTATGAAACTCATATGTAAATCTAAAATTGTCCCAGCATACAAAATTTGAAATGAAAAAATTACTCAGTCAAATCTGTCAAGTTTTGGGGAGAATTTTATTGAAGTTGAATGTACATATAGGTGAGTACACAAATGATAAATGTATAATTTTGTTATTTTTTGAAAAATGATCACACTCATATAAACAACATCCAGATCAAAAAACAGAACATTTGCAGTACCACACTCCCACTGTACCCTTCTAGTCACTATGCCCTGCAATGCTCAAACTGTCTTGATATCTAACAAAAAGTTGGCTTTTGATAGCTTTTGTAATTTATCAAATGCAATCATAAGCACTTTTATGTCTGGTATCTTCTGCTCCACATTTTTTTGTGAGATTTGTCTATGTTGCTGCATGTAGTTATGGTTTGTCCATTGTAATTGCAGCTCCTGTATCCACTGTATAAATCTAACACAGTTTATTTGTTCGTTCAACCATTAAAAGACATTTGAGTAACAGGTATTTGGGGGCTACTATGGAAACTGTAATATGAAAATTCACACAGAATCGACTTTTCATTAACGTACACACATATTTTATAGGTGATATATCTATCACTTGTACTTCTGGGTCAGAGAGTATGCATTTGTCTGGTTTTACTGGTTATATTTAGTGGATATTGAAGAAAAGTTATCTAAAATATTTGCACCAATTTATATTCCCACCAGCAGTGCACAAGAATTTGCTATTGTACATCATCCACATACGGCAACATATCTTTCACTATTAGCCATTCTGGTGAATGTGTAGTGGTGAATGTGAAGTTTAAATTTGCATGCACTTGATGACTAATAGAGTTAATCACATTTTCAGAATTTATTGGCCTCTTTGAACTTCTCTTCTATGAAGTACCTGATCAGATCTTTTCCTGATTTTTCTATTTGGTTGTTGGGTTCTTCTTATTCATCTGTAGGCATTCCTTACATATTCTAGATAGTAGTTCTTCCCATTTTATATTATAAACATTTATCTTCTCTGTGACTTGTCTTTTCACTGTTATAGGTGATTTTAATGATCTATTCCCTTATACTTAGTTATTCTTATATTGAAGTTTAGCATTTAGCTTTTATTGTCAATAGTGAGAAATATATGCCTGCTTGAGAGAGAAACCATCCATGGTTTGAAGTTCCATGTAGTAGACTGAATAACAGGCTGCCAAAGATATTTAGACACTAATCCTAGAAATTTATGTTATGTGGGAAATGGGACTTTGCAAATGTGAGTAATGCAATTATATTGAGATGGGGAGATTATCCTGAATTATCTAGTGGGCTCAAAATCATTACAAGGATTCTTATAAGAGGGAGGCAGGGGGCTGGTGAGATGGCTCAGCGGCATAAGTGCCTGCCTGGCAAGTGAGAGGGCCCAAGTTCGACTCCCGGAACCCACATACGAAAAAAGGGCTGGTGATATCGCTCAGCGGCACCGGCACCTGCTGGCGTGGGAGGTCCTGAGGTTGACCCCCGGTACCCACAAAAAAATTAAAAAAAATGAAGGAGGCAGGAAATCAGTAGAAGAAGAAGACAACATGACTGCAAAAGCAGATATTGGAATGATGATGCCATTAGCCAAAGAATAAAGAAATCCACTGGAAGCCGGAAGACGCAAGGAGTGGATGCTTCCCTGGAGTCTGCAGAAAAGCTCACACCCTTGTCAACACTTTGATTTTAGCTCAGTGAGCCCCATTTCAGATTTCTGCACTCCAAAGCTGTTAATAATAAATTGTTTTAAGCCACTAAGTCTGTGGTGATTAGTTATAGCGGGAACATGAAAACTAATGTTCACTCCCAAGTCCTCAATTATGTCACCTTATTCCAATGCAACCAATGAAAGTTCCACATAGTGTGTTTTGCTCGCAGCAATCCTTGTGAACCAAATGTATCATCTGATCCTAGGATCAGTGAATTTCCCAAAGAATAGCCATGGAACTCATTTTATTCTTCGGAATTGTAATCACAGTAATCCTGCTTGATTTGACACCTCTCCGTCACCTTTAAATATATGATTTTTGAAATGTATCTAGGTCTATAATTGTTTTAATCAGGTGCACTGACCTACCATGAACTACTTTATCTTGCTCAGTAGTAATTTCCCACCAGTATTCTAAAGGCTTTTGTGTTCTATTGTCATCTCACATTGCAAAAAAGAGAATTGAGGAAAATTTTAAAAATAGTAAAACACATTTTTCACATAATGAAAGAACATGGGTTTCTAAATTGAAAGCTTCAAATAAATGTACACAAAGATTTTTTAAAATTCCACAATAAGTAATATTGTGAAATTATAGAATAATGAATAGATACATAATCCTTCATGTTTCTGCGGGAAATAAGCAGGTCTTAAAAAATGTATCTTAAATCACAGTGGCATCAGAAATATCCAAGACAAGACTAGAAAATAAAAGCCAATTGAAAAATGTCCTAAATTCCAAGGAAAATATTTCTAAACTAGAGTTGTCTACTTAGCCAAATTTGCACACAAATTTTAATGTAGAATTAATCCATTTTCAAATATATAGCTCTCAAAAAACTTCCCTTCATGGACCCTTTGTCAGGAATGTCTAGAAAATGAACTCCTCTGAGAGAAGAGAATAAATCAAGAATGAAGAATGTATCAGAGCCAACATGGAGGAAATGGATGATGTTAAAGGAGAATCTATCATGACAGTGGTATGACAGGTGTAGAGAAAAAGTAGCTTACAGTAGAGCAAGTGGAACTATTCTTTAGGATGAATCTCCCTATCCGAAGAAAAAACGTTGAGTTAATGGATTACCTGATATATTTGACCTCACTGAGAAGGATTTTTATAGCACATTTGGAAATTTAGGGAGAAAAATAGGAATAGTTTCACAGAAAATTATCAAGTAAAAATGAGGCAATTATAAACTCTGAAAAAAAAAAACCAAATATATGAGAAAATTGTTCAAAGCACAGTCACATAAAGTGCAATGTTGTAGTTCTAAATGCTGGAAGTTGGTTTGATAAAAATATGGTAGAGTTATATTTATATCACATAAAAAGATCATGGTGAAAAAGGCAAAATATATATAACTGATGAGAAAAACAAATAATAGCAGTATATTATTTAGATATAGAAAATAATACCAGCAAAAGCTAAGAGAGTTAAAAAATTGCTCGCAGCAGTGGGCAGGATGGTATGTAACTGCTATTTTTATTGTGATCATGTTTTTGCGGCACCAAGGTTTGAACCCAGGGCCTTCACACTGAGCTACATCACCAGCCCTTTTTATTTTGAAACAGAGTCTCACTGAGTCTCTGGGTTGTCCAGGCTTAAACTTGTGACGTTTCTGCCTTAGCCTTCTCAAGTACTGCAATTGCAGACATGTGCCACCATGTCTGGGTATAAGCATATCTTTTTACATAAAACACTATTTTAGTTCAAATTAATTATAGTGTTTAGTGTGTTTTCCTTTTTATTATTTAATAGTTTAGAAATTGTGTGAAGAATATATAAATAACTCTTAAAATTCAGTATTAACCCTAAAAGCCCAAATTTAAAAGAGTACAAAAACTAGGCACTTAGACAACAAAGAAGTTTTACAAATGGGCAATTAAGCAATGAGAAGATGCTGATAATTTGTTACAAGTAAGATAGAACCCAATACTTTGAGATGTAATTTCACATTTATTTGACGTTCTAAAATTGGAAACACTAAAAATACCAGTGTTGGAGAAGATAGGGAGCAAATGGAACTTACACGAGTTACTAATGTAAGTTTAAAATAGCATAATTACTTTGGAGAAATAGGCAAATTATGACAAAGTTACACATATATCCATGCTATTAGAATTCACTAATTCTTCTCTTCGGTATTTACAAAAAAGAAAAACGTTTGCACAAAGACTTTGCACAAATTTTCTTTGCAGCTTTATTCATAATAGTAAAAACAATAATGAACCTAGTCATTAGCAGAAGAATAGATAAACAGGTTTGTAAATAACAATAAAAAGAAGTTATTAAAAAAGAGTGTTATTGTTATTAACAATAAAAAGGTAGGGATACCTTGAATAATGGTGTTAAATCTTAAAAAGTCATGTTAAGTTAGAGTATCTAAACACAACAAAATTTGTAATATGTTATTATACATATGTCAGGTACAAGAATAAAACAGATAGTAGTTCCCTGGGTGTAGACAAATTCAGTCAGTGGGTAGGGATAAGAGGAAATTTTGAGAGTGATGGAAATGTTTCTGTGTCTTCTCTTGAGTATTGTTTATATAGGCAGATATGATTTCCAAAGTTATTAAACTTTATTAAGATCTATGTATTTTTACACATGCATCACAGCTCAATTTAAGAAATAATTATATATCATTTCTTTTTTGTGTGCTACTAGCACAAATAGTCCTGAATTTTACTACAATTCAATATTTAAGTTGTATACATCTATACACACACAAACACACATGCACAATTATGGTGTGAAGGTGGTTTGTCCCCCAAAGATTCAAGTATTGGAAACTTGGTCCTAAATTTGGCAGTATAGAGGTAGTGTGGAAACATTCAGAGGTGGAATTTAGCAGAAGGTCAGTAAGTCAATGTAAAACAGGGGATTCTTTGTTTTCCTTTTGTGTCTTTAACTAGAAGATATAGGTACTGATATAGATTGGCTCATAAACCAAAATAGGCATGTTGAAGAGGCTGGTAATGGTAGAATTTAAGGCCAAATTTGATCGTAGAAGTAGTCACTTCAGGCAACTTGTCATATTTATCAAAGGTACATCATTATTTTGATGAAATTCTAAAAGGGATTAGTCATTTTGTTTAGGATTTTCTTCCTAAATTTACCTACTAGGTGATGACCAACATCTCAAAGTTTTTGTGAGAACCAAAGATAAAACTTTAGACCAATTTTTTGACTTCACAAGTGTTTTGTTGATATTTATAAGCTAAAGAGAATGGTATGCCAGATACCTTCTAGTAAAGATTACACTTGTTCTTAGTAAAGACTGTACTCTTGTTGATGTGCAAAAACTTTCCTTTCGATTTCTATTGTTTAATATGACCCATGCCAAAAGTTTACAAGGGGTTTAAGATACTACACAAGTAATTTGAAACAAGGTTAAGTAATCATAATGTAATGTTTTTTGACAGTCCTTAAGGAAACTCCACTAGCAATTGCACTGCAAGTTTCTGATTGAAAAATCGAATAATCCATCTCTAATATTTTACCCAATTTACTTTACCAATACACTTTTCACTTGATTCATTCTGAGCAAACAGTGGTACAGTTTTGTTCTGTAATATTTTGAAAGCTATTTTAATTTAGAAACTCTCCTTCCAGACCATGGTTGCTTACAAATTACACAAAGATACATATCAATAAAGAACATTTGAGCTAACTGGTTCACAGAGGATGGCTAGAAGTTGAGATATATAAATTGAAGTTAGTTCTTATTCTGTTAAAATCTGGCCAATTTTAGGGTTGGGGATGCAGCTCAGCAGTGCAGCGTCTGCCTGGCAAGCACGAGGCCCCAAGTTCAATTCCTGGTACAAAAAAAAAAAAAATCTGGCCAATTGTAATCATTTATAAATCTGTGTTCTTCCTTCCTCTTCCCTATCCCTTTCCAACATTTTTTGAATGGAAGAGGTAAATAAGTAGAAAGACCACCAGAGAAGAATTTATTCTTGTTTATAAATAAGAAAGCAGGCATGAGGAATTTTATTATAATATATAATAATTATATATTTAAAACATTATTCTATATTTTATTATAAATACTTAAAGTTTAATTGTTCTATTTAATTGCTTTATTATAAAGTTTAATTGTTTATTATTATAGTTTACATATTAAGTTTAAAAGAAACTTGATATATAATAGATGACTATTTTTTCTGTATATAAAAATAATTTACGGGCCGGTGAGATGGCTCAGCGGCATAAGCGCCTGCCTGGCAAGCGCGAGGTCCTGGGTTTGACTCCCGGAACCCACATACGAAAAAAGGGCTAGTGATATCGCTCAGCGGCACGGGGGCCTGCTGGCGCATGAGGTCCTGAGTTCGACCCCTGGTACCCACACAAAAAAGATAATAATAACCCATTTTAAACCCATTTTTGATGTATTAAATACCAGGAACATAAAATTTTTGCCCCGATTTTACTATTGCTAGCAGCCTTTGTGACAGGGATATTAGCACTACTCTTTCTGCAGAGGCATAAGTTAATATTTAGAAATTTTAAATAACTCTGTCTAAGGGAACATGAATTGTAAACACTAAACTTAGGATCAAATCCAAATATCTTGGCTTTGAAATTCTGCATATTGTCTCCTATATAATACCATTGCATTTTTGTAAGTAAATTATTACCAGAGGCTAGGATCAAGTGTACCCAAAAGTGAAATTCTATTTAAAAGAAATGTTGTAGTCTGGTTCAAACTGATAGGCTGAGTGTACATTGTGGGCCTAAATTGCCAACACGAATCTCTAGAAACATCAGAAAATATATGTGGAAAACAGATCAATTACCGTGCAAAATCACAAGAAGAGAATTACTAAGAAAAGTACTGAATATAGTAAATCTCTAAAAGTCAGAAAGGAGATAAGATTATGTTAATGAAGGAAATGGCACCCCAAATCAAGACAGGGCTGCTACAAAAACTGGTCCTCTGCTCCAAGACAGGGAAAACCAGGAATACAAGAAGCACCAGAAAATGATAAGTTGATTACCTGGAAAGGCCACATTAGGAGATTCTTAGCCACGTATTTCCACATAAGAATAAGGAATCTTCATCCTCAGGATCCTACCTCCCAAAGCACAAATCCCAGAAACATATCCTGGCCCTTTCTTATTCTCTCTGAAGTCAATTTCCAAAAGTACTTCACAAACCTCCTACGAGAGAACTGCATAAACAGATATAGCACAGTCTCAACAGGAAATGTAATACACAAAAAAGATCAATCCAACAGTGAAGAATCACCACCCTTGAAAAGATAGGCAATAGCACACAAGAGAGGAGCCAAGTCCAGCTGACAGAATAAAATGTATACATATACATGAAAAAAAATATTGAAACAATCAGAATAAGCATCATTAATACTATTCAGGAACATATAATATGCCTAATTAATAAAATTGTATGAACTGGAGAACACAAGATTTAAACACATCATTATGTTTAAAAAAGTAAAAAAATGTTCTATGTAGCACAATAGAAACAGGTAACGTTCAATGTAGAGAATTTAATATTGAATTAGTAAATCTCTCTCTCTTTCTGTCTCTCTCTCACACACACACCAAAAAAAAAAAAAAAAGAAATAATGTAGCACAAATAGATTTTCGACATATAAACATCTCCTTTTGAAAAATGTTTATCATGCAAACATGGGGGGCTTTTCAGAGGTGGCTGGATCTAGAGTGTATGGTGCTGGGATAGAGGGTGTGTGATTACTAAATGAGTCCACTGATTGGTTTGGCATAGTTCTGGCTAGGGTTAAAGATGTGAATGCTACACCTGCCTAGGCAGGTAGCCTGAATAAAATATAAGGGATAGAAAGTGGGCTAATGTGCTCTTGCTTGCCTGCTTGCCATGAGCTATTTCTCCTCTGTGATGCCTCTCTGCAATGGCACCCTGCCTTGGAGCCAGCTGACTATGGACAGAAACCTCTACAAACTGTGAGCCAAATAAACCTTTCCTCCTTTAACTTTGGGTGTTGGGTATTTGGTCTCAGCAATGAGAAAAGTAACTAAGTCAGGGAGTTCACATTGTGTTGGGGAATAATTCCTTGCTCACCTTCAGTCTGAGAAAATAAGGGGAAAATTTTCTTCTACCAAGATCAAAATGTAAGTAAAGCTATTCTACCAGATGTGCTCAGCTTAGGTCATAATACCACTTTTGAACTAATACCAAGCAATAAAAAACATGCATTGAAATTGGTTTACATCTCTTAAGCTTTACATGCATAAAAGCAGTTTGCTTCAGTTCGGATATTTAGTTTCCCTACATGATAGTTAACTATGTTGTCAACTTGAATAAGAAACACCTATCTGATTGGTTTAGCACAGTTCTGGGTATGTCCGCAGAATTGAAAACCCACTCTGGGAGTGGATGGTACCAAGCAATAGCTTTGCAACCTGAATAGAATAAAAAAAAAGGAAAGAAGAAGAAAGTCTCACTTCTGCTTCTTCAGAGAAGCTCCAGTCTTCACCACTGCCTTTGGACATCAGTCTCCAAACTTCCAGCACAGACTGTAGCCTTCCAATGAAGATTCTTGAGCCTTCAAACACAGACCATTTGACTTTACAAAAGGGACCGGCACAGGCCTTTGCAGTGACGTCCAGGTCTTTGACTGGATCCTTTGGTTCTCCAGCGCACAGATGGCCCTTTTGCATTCTTCCATCCCTGACTCTGCAGGAGGTCATTGTAATATATATTTATATGTAACTTCCTCTAGTGAACCCTGATACATCATAGACGTGTTCATAGAGATGGGTTAGAAAGGAGGAAGGGAGGCCGGTGAGATGGCTCAGTGGCATAAGCGCCTGCCTGGCAAGTGCGAGGTCCTGAGTTCGACTCCTGGAACCCGCATACGAAAAAAGGGCCGGTGATATCGCTCAGCGACACGGGCGCCTGCTGGCGCGCGAGGTCCTGAGGTCAACCCCCAGTACCCACAAAAAAAAAAAAAAAAAAAAAAGAAAAGAAAGGAAGAAGGGAATAGAGAGAGGTGTATTTTCGGTAGTCATGAAACTATAACCAGTCTCTAACCCCACAAGTACTTTTGTCACAATTATGTCTCTTTTTTTTTTTTTTTTGGTACCGGGAATTGAGCTCAGCACCTTGTGCTTGCCAGGCAGACACTGTGCCACTGAGCTATATCGCCGGCCCCACAATTATGTCTTGATGTTCTTTGTTTATAAAACAATCACCACAAATGCTGAGAAAATAGCTTTATTATTTAACCAATTTCTTTAAAAGTAAAGAAAACATTTATTTTACAAATTAAACCACTCATTAGATAACAAAATCGTCTTAGCTCTTTCTGTTGTTCATATGATTTTACGGTACAGCAATTAACCCAATGTTACATGTTATGGTAGGTTCTGGTATAAAAATAGGAGTGTTTGTGAATTCTGCCTGTCAGGATGGAATTTAAAAGTCAGATGGTCCAAATTCTTGTCCTTTGAAGCAAGTTTTCTGCCACTCAGCCCACATATCATTACTTAGCTTCTGTGTGCTCACTTCAGTGAGAAAAAGCTTAATACTCTGTAGCTCATTTCTTGGTGAAGAGTCCAATGGGTGAAAAATGTGTCCCCTTTGTAGTAAACTGAAGTAAAACCAGGTTCACATGCTGCTTCCATTCTTTAGCTTTAGTGTAAGAAAACCTTTTCTTTTGATAATTAAAAATGTACATATCAACTTTTAATTTGCTCTCAAATGAGGATGTCTAGAATAGCACATTTAGGAAACATCTATTTCAAATAAGATATACTCAAAGTAATTATTTACTCAAAATATGAATGAACAATGAACATCGTGCACTCAGTAGAAGCATTCAAAAGCTTTCTGAGATGTACCTTCAGCATCTGCAGGACTGCTTGATCAGTGGCTATTGAGGATAAATACATTTATGATGCAGGAGAAATGCAGCACTCATCCAAATCGGTAGCAAATCATGTAGAGTTCAGTTATAACATGCTTTCAAAATCTTCAAGCCCTAGTTTCAGAGCTTTATGGGCTGAGTACCAGAGACTCATAATGATGAAGAAAAATAAACTATATTCTACATGGATAGAAAGCCAGCTGCCTTGTTATGAAGAGTCAAGACTTTTGGCTAGACAAAAAATGTATCATGATTAATTCAGTGAAAAGGCTAATATTTCCTACTATAACAAAATATCACTTATTTTTTGAGAGAAGTTCTACATATCTTGCATAAAGAGGTTTTATAAAAGTATTTTATTTTAAAGAGTGGTTAGCTCTCACGGTTTATGTGGCTTTTGTTTTCAGTGATATCTGAAAAGTTTCTTAATGCACTTCTGAAAAAGGCGCTGATTTAATTTATTCTCATAAGCATCTTCCTGTACTCTATGTGAAACACATATAGATATCTTTAAATAAGATAGTGAAAGGAGGATAGTAAGTTGTTAAAAGGCATGGTGAATGCCCGTGTCTTACTTCCTCTATTTTAAGCCTGTGTGAAACCTTAAGGAACACTATTTTCATTTTTTAAGAACCACTGTATTTCTGTCTCTACTGGCTATCACTTCTGATCATGCAACAAGCCTCTTGCATAACCACCACACCCTCATTGTCTGTAGCAGTGCAGGACTGAATCCTTCAAACAAGGCTCTGATATTTAAAGCTGGTTCTTAATTCAAAAACAGGAATTTTTACTGATAAGAAATAGGCTTCAGAAAACTAAAATATGTGTTCTTATTAGCACAATGGCAAAAAAGTAAATAAAAAATGTTAGAAATATCTAATCTCTAATATGAAAAACTTAGCTCTTTTTGTATTATTTTTATACTTTCTTCCAAAATCTCTATATGTTTAGGTCTAAGGAATCAAAATGTAGTCTACTCTCAGTAGAGTACATATACACTGGAGAAACCAACATAAGCGTTGTCAGAAAGCACTATGCCTAATTGTACCCCTTATGAGTTTTGGATTCAGGCACATTTGATATTCTTGTTTTGTCAATGAGACAAGTTGTATGAAGGATGTCAAGTTACTTGACATTTTGGTTCTCAGTCTCATCTTATCCAAAGGGGGAGAGGTTTCCTTTATTTATTTATTTATTTTTTGGTACTGGGAATGAGATTTCCTTTATTAATCCAACAGTTATTGATGCTTTGCTTTTAGTACTATACCTAAGTAAAGAACAACAGTACCTTCATGAAGCATATATTTAAACAGCAAAGACTAACTGTAAGAAAGTAAGTATGAGGCAATTTTAGATTGTGCAAGGTGCCAAAAGAAATATGAAAATTAAAAAAAAATGAGAAAAAAGGTAAAGATAAGAAATAATCCTAAAGCTGTGAGAGAAGGAAACAGAGATGGAGTGGTATATCACTCTGGGTAAGTTGGTCAGAAATTTGTCACTTTGGAAATAACATTTAGATTGTTACAAAGGACAGTCACGTGAGGTTTTCGAGGAAGAATATATCTGAGAAATGAATAATTGCAAAATTCTGAGAAACAATGCCAGAAAGGCATCATGGCTACAGGTAGTTGAGGAAAGGAAGTTGAGGTCTGGGGTAAGATCTAATAGCTAGACAGTGAACAGTTTGGGCACATATGTGGGTCAAATTAAAAGGTTTGAATAATGGTAATGGTAGTCACAATGAAAAAAAACTTCTCATTTCACAGGGTGAAAAAGCTAGAGGTTCTTCTCCAAACAAATTTCCCAATCAAGAATACAGCTTGGTATATTCTGGTGCCTCTTCCCACTGCCTGCAGGCTCATTTAAAAAATACAGCCAAATAAATTCACCCATTACTGCCGAAAGCAAATATTACATTTCTTTTAGGTAATCTTTGCCTCAGCTAGGCAAGGTCAAACATTTACACAATCTGTGTTCCCATAGCACTCTGCAAATACTTTCTCTATGCTGACACATGCTATGCTCTGTGACAATGGCTGGATGACCGTTACATCCTTTAAAGTAGTGGGAGGAACTTATTTTAAAGGAGGCCATGGCTGTAATTGCTCTACACCCCATCATACTGCTTGGTATGAGGCAGCTTATGTTGTATTCACATGTTAAAATGAAAGACTACAAAATATACTGGATGCCTTAATATAATATCAATGTTTTCTTTATAAATCTAAATCCACTTTTTAATGTAGAAGTAAATGTTTCATAAATAGAACTAGTGTGATTTAGAAAGTTATAAAATTAAGGTTTTGAGCAATTAAATAAACAGTACAATAGTGAACTGTATACTATTAAGATGAATTTATGGACAAGCAATAATAGCCTGACTTGAGAAGATATAAAAATGAATTTTCAGACAATGAAATAATACAATCATTATCTCTCATGAGAAGCCAAAATTTGTTACAGGTTCTTGAAGCTAGTTCATTATATTTTGCTGCAGTCAACATCATGTCATTTGTTTTACAGCTTGATAATCATTGAAATAGCATCCTTGGTAATACTGGGATAGCACACACACTAGATTCAGAATTATAAAACATAGCTTTGGGCCATTGAGATGGCTCAGCGGCGTAAGCGCCTGCCTTGCAAGCGCGAGGGCCCGAGTTCGACTCCCAGATCCCACATACGAAAAAGGGGCCGGTGATATCGCTCAGCGGCACGGGTGCCTGTTGGCGCGCGAGGTCCTGAGGTCGACCCCCCGGTTCCCACAAAAAAATAAAAAATAAAAAAAAATAAAACATAGCTTTCATCCAGCTCACCAAACTTCTTACACCTTCCTTTCTAGAGTAATAAATTGCATCACCATCATTTGTTTCAGGCAAAATTAGGTTCTAAACACAAACAAACTATTTTTCAAAAGATAACAATTGATTCTCTCTTCACATAAAAGAAATCCAGAGGTCTCAGGGTACAGGTCATATGGTAGATTCACCAAATCATGGAGGTAAAAGTTGGCTGAGATTCCATATGACCATTTTATGTGAAAACATTATGCCTGCTTTCAAGCCAGAATGAAGAAGAAAGACATACATAATATAGGGGTAAATAAATATACTGGCAGTCTTCTAATTCATTTGCCTAGAAACTGTTGCATTGGACTTATGCCTTAGTTTTGTCAGCAAGAGCTTTGCCACCATGAAACAGGAAGAAATATATCCCAATTCTGGGTGACCATTAGTCTAACAAAAATTCAAGAGCTTTTGCATTAAAAAAGAAAAGAGCACCAACTAGTATGATAACCAGTAGTCTTTTCCAAACCATTCAATGAAGGCATCTATTTCCACTATCAATATCCTACTTCAAGCCCTCATCTTTTTTCAGTAGCAAATGGGTCTTCTGATTCTAGTTTATTTCATCAATTTTTCAAGCCACCCACAAGTGCACACACACACACACACACTTTTCCTTAAAGGTGTGTTTGGGTGATATTAACATTTAACTCAGGAGACATTTGAGAAAAGAAATTGCCCCCCCGATATGTGTGGGCTTCATCTAATTAGTTGAAGCCTTAATAGAAAAAGACTGATCTCTCTAAACGAAGAGCATTTTCCCAGAAGACTGACTTTGACTTCAAAATGCAATTCTTCTTTAGGTCTCCTGCTTGCTGCTCTACCCTAATCATTTTGGACTTACCAAGACTCCACAATTGTGATTTCACCATTTTTTTAAAATAAAACTTCCTCTGAAGTATATATGTGTGCAAGTGCATGCATGCATGTGCATGCTTGTATGTATAAGTGTATGTATAAGTGTATGTAGCGATGTGCCACTTAACATTTCATTCAGCAATGGAGCACATACACAACAGTGCCGCTGTAAGTTATGTATCACGTAGCGACTTTCTATCTACTTTAGCTCATACAAGTATAACCTATGATGGTTGCATGGAAACGAAATCACCTAACAATGAATTTCTTAAAATGTATCCACATCATTAAGGGATGCATGGCTCTGATACTGTTGATTCTCTTTCTCTGGGGAATCCCTGAAAAAAAAAAAAGATTCAGAAAATAGCAGATCTGGGAACTAGCTGCTCAGTCACAATGACTAATTTGTCATTTTCCTCTGCATATCTTCTTTACTAGTACTTTGCTGCTAAGTAAAACTTGGATCTGATTTCCATTAGTTGATGTCCATATTATTAGCAAATCACTGTTCTTATCAACCTTTTCCTCATTTCAAATTTTACATCATTCTTAAAACCTGGAATTTTGTTTGGGCTTTACTTCTTTATTTTGTTTCCAAGAATAGGTCTGGGTCTGGGTCTTTTGACCGTGGTTTGATCCTTTGAATGTCAAACTGCCCCCCAAGTTGGAAATTTCAGTGCCAGTTACATAAGCATGCATCTGAATCAGATGGTCTTTAACATGAGTATCTCCTTGGGTTAGCTCAACTCTTTTTAAGACTCCCTTTATTGCTGGTTCTGTTTCCTAGGTAAGAATTTAGCTTACACTCTGTGAGTCACTCTGCCATTAAAGCGAAATTTTAGTGTCCAACCTTCCTAATAGAACATTTATGCCTCTATCAACAGAACAATCCCTTCAAGAAACATAAAATTTTGTTCTCATCATAAGAAAAAAAATTTGACCTCAAATGGGAATAAAATTGAAAGATAGGCCTGAAATGAGTCACTGGTAAGATCAGGAATAAAGTTCCAAAACCCTGACTCAATCTTGCCAGATACCACAAAATTAGTGAGTCTTCTCTAAAAAGCTTATCAACAGCTAATAAATCTCTGGAAATATTAAATAGCATTTTAAAACAACTTTTAGACTAAGAGTAAGCATATGAGAAAAAGAGATTGGATTTCTTTTACAAAGCTTGTAAGTTTCAAATTTAAGTGTTAAATTCTTTAATTTTCACTTTGAGCTAAGCACAAAATGTTAGCATGGCCTGACCTCAGATGTTTAATAAATCCCAAATATAAATTCATTTAAAAATAATGCATAAATACTGTTGAAGCAAAGCTGAATAGTTGAGCACAGCAACTGCCTTCCAAGTCATTGAAGTAGAATCCCACTGACAGTACCTGCTTAGTTAACCTTTTAATTCTCGCTCTTTCAACCATGCTTTTGATTTTTTGACACACTCCAAACCCATAAGTAAGGAGGTGTCAGCATTCTTTCCAGTGGACAACTTTTACTTCCCTAATATGTCATTCTCTCTTAACTCCAGGTCTTTAGAAATTTCTTTTGCTTCTTAAAACATTTGTTCCCCTCTGGCTAACTTCGAACTTCCAACCATCTTATTTTTGGAAAGTCTCTGCTATAACTTGAGGCTGGAGTAGGTGACCTGTCTTTGTGTTCTTGTAACTGTATTTTTATTCATATTAGGGTTTCTCACAATGAAGTACTATTGCTTTATTTTTTTTTGTGGGTACCGGGGGTCGACCACAGGACCTTGCACGCCAGCAGGCGCCCATGCCACTGAGCGATATCACTGGCCCTTTTTTCGTATGTGGGTTCCAGGAGTCGAACTCGGGCCCTCACACTTGCCAGGCAGGCGCTTACGCCGCTGAGCCATCTCACCATCCCACAATTGCTTTTTTATTTGTCTGCTTTCACTATTAGAGTATAAGTGTCTTAAGTATAAGGATAGTATATATTTTGTTCACCCATTATACCTCATTCACAATTGTATTCCTAAGATCTAGTAGATGGCTTTTAATGTACTTCTGTCTTCATCAAACTGATTCCTCTGTATCTGATTTCAGTAGTATGCATTAACTAAATAGAAGCTAGACAGACAATGAATGGATGGACAGATCAATGTACAGAAAGAGTGATAAAGGAAATAGGTTCTGATCTGGGCATTAACATAGAAATGTTAGAATTGTGATCCAAGATGTTATTTTGATCCAGAAACTCATCTGAAAAGGTATGTTTGAATTACCAAATTCAAGACAAATGAAGATGTCTAACAAACTTAAACAAGCATCATGGCCATGAGCCAGGGCTCCATTCTTAAGTATTGGACATACTTTGCACTACCGTCATTTGTATTAGTCAGCTTTCCCATTGCTGAGACACAATACCTGACACTCACAACTTGAAAGAGGAGAGGCCTAATTTAGCTCACAGTTTCAGGTCATTCTGTCTAGGGTTGGCAGGCTCCAAGGTAGGAGCATAATTGTGGAATGGCATGATAAAACAAAGCTCCTTGGTTCACGGCGGCTGGGAAGCTGAGCAGGAGAGTGCCGGAGAGGAAGGCACCAAGGACCCTTTAGAGCACCAGAGGTCTCCCACTCTCCCATGATCCACCCAGATGCACCCAGAAGTGTGACCCACCAATCCCCTGGTAGGTTCCCAAGATAATCAAGTTGATGGAATCAGGTTTTACCATCACATTCTCCAAAAGCCTTTGCCCGGTCTTTGTATTCTGCCTGAAATTTCCTTGCAAAACCTGTAACCCTAGTAAAACCTTACACATGCTTCCAAGGAGATGCACTTTTTACCTCTTCTTCACATCCCCTGATTTCCTTCAAATGCATTTCTCCTTTGCTCTCCCATTAGATTCTAATTCTAACTCCTGGATTACAAAGCTCAGCATAACATTTCTGCCCATTAGGCCCAGATTATGCAGTGGAAAAATGACCACAGTCTGTGGCCACAAAGAACATAGCCAAGTAAGGACTTGATCACTGAGAGCGGACACATAAAGGTCATAATGTGCCTATACACGGGACTTCTCACTGGGTGTAAGCTATGTGAAGACGGGGATTGCACTGGTTCATCTTCGTATCCTCATATCCTCACTACCTATCTAGCTCAGGATCTGACCGAGTGTTGTGTAGCCAACATGAATCTGACTTGTAATGATACCTGTTACATAGGGTTTCCCAGCTTCAGGTGAGTCTAGAAGGATATAGAAATGGATACATGATATTCACCTATCCTGAAAATTTTTATTGAATATATGTACCAATTACTTTTAGGTGCTAGGGCCAAAATAATGAACAGAACAGGAAAAGTAACTGTCCTCGTGAAGCTGACATTTTAAAAGGAGGAGACAGTAATAAATGATTAAGCATATATAAAACACAATCCAGATGTTACTATGTGTTAGAAGTAAACAAAGAAACAAAAAAACCTAGAATGAAAAGATAGTGGCTGAAGGTGGGCAGAAGGGATAGAGAGGTGACTATAACATGTGGAGGTTGGAAAATGTCTCCCTGCATATGTAGTATTTAAGAAGAGACTTGATGTGTAAGTTAAGATAGTAAGTCATAAAAATTCATGACTGGAGACAAAAAACCAGGCAGAAGAAACTAAAAGTTCCCCTGGGGTGGTAATATATTTTGTGTATTTCAGGAGCAGTTAGAAGGTTAACATGAATGAAAGGAAGGGAAAGGGGGTAATGTATTAAGAAAAGGGGTTCAGAGATAGAAAAAGGCCATATCGTGAAGGCCTTGTGGGCCATGATACATAGTCTGGATTTTATTGTAGGAAATAGAAAGCTACTGGAGGTATTTTCAGGATGGGAATGGCATGATATGATTTCTATTTTAGAAGTTTTACTCCAGTTTTTAGGAGGAGAATGGGTTCTAAGAGTTCAAGGGTGAAGTTATGGTGCCAGTTAGGATATTTTTTGCTTTTTTTTTTTTTTTTTTTTTTTTTTTTTAATGTGGGTACCAGGTCAAACTCAGGACCTCGTGCTTCCCAGGCAGGCTTTTATGCCACTGAGCTATATCACCGGCCCCAGTTAGGATAATTTTACAGTACACTATGGAGTCTAGGAGTGCAACATTGGTGATTTGGACAATGGTGGTAAAAGTAGGCATCTTGAAAAATGATCAGATTTGGAGTATTTTTAGAATGAGAAGGAAGATTGTTTGCTAATCAACTGGATGCAAAGTATGAAAGGGAGATATGAGTCAAGGATGATGCCATTGTGATGATTAATTTTGGCTGTCAATGTGACTGGATTGAGGGGTCCATAGAGACAGGTAAAGCATACTTCTGGGTGTGTTTATGAGTTCTCACAAGAGCAAGTTGTTCTGGGAATTAATCCAACCCCTGAATGGCACCTTGGCTTCCTGTCATGTGATGTGAGGCCAAACCAAGAGATTTCCAGATCTTGAAATTTTAGCTTCTATAACTACGAGATAAATAAATCTCCTTTCTCAGTAAAGTTACTCAGCTTTAGCGATTTGGGCATAATGATAAAAACAGACTAATACATCAAAATGAAAACACGCAATTTTTGGTTAGATGTATGAATTGAGAGTTCAGTGAGCAGTTTGGAACTGATGATATACACTAGGAATCATTAACATACACAGAGCACCTAAAATAAAGGATCAGGATGAGATCACGCAAGGACTAGACACAGAAAAGAAAATATGGCATTCAAGGACAATCCTAAATACCTTCCTGGATTTAAGGTGAGAGAGAAGAAGATGATCCATCAAAAGAAAATGAGAAAAATTCCAGTCGTTATCAATTAGAGAAACTATCAGGTTTCATAGTGATTATAACAAATAATATATTTATGGAAAATAATAAGCAAAATTGTTTTCATTCATTCAACAAATACTTATCTAGTGTCTACAGTGTGCTTACTATGTACCAGGCACTATTTAGATATTAGGAATGCAGCTGTGAAGTAAACACTAAAACAGCATTTCTGATTTCCTGCCTTTATATAATTTTCATCTTAGATGGAGAAGGAAATAATAAGATCGTTAAAAATTTTAATTGTCTATTACTTTCCCTTCTGATTGAGGCTCTCACCCCAGAAAGCCGTATGACTGATTTCCAGAAAATACTTCCATGTTTCATTCAATGGCACCTTCTCAATGAGGTTATCCCTCGGTCTTCTAGTTAAAATGCCACTGCTCCACCCACCATCTGTGACTTGACTGGCCCTCTTCTTTACTGAACTTTTCTCTAAATATTAATTATTATTGGCATATGCTATTTATTATTTACCTATTCCCTCATTATGTGCCTCTCACAATAGGATATCAGCTCTGTAGAGCAAGGATTTGTTTCTTTCTTTTTTAACTTTTTGTTTACTGCTCTACTCCATTCATTTAGAGCACTTCCTAGCATGTACTAGATATTCGATACATATTTGCTAAATAAATGAAAGTGTTTCTCAATGAGTAACCATTACCATGACTGAAAACACACTTTTGTTTACCAACCACTTGGAGTATTCTGATTTTAAGGTATGAAATGACAGATTGCATTTGAGCTTCTGTTAAATTGAGACGGATTTTCAGTTAAAGCTGATGAGTTTGTTTGAGTTAAATGTAAATAGTCCTCTTACAGCTTTAAATCCTAAAGCAAAAAAGTAATAATTTTTAATTAAAATCTTAGATTAGGTATGTCATAGCTTAAATATAAAAATTGCTTAAACACAAGAACAAAGTAAAGTTGTAAATTTTATGTACCAATGGACATTTATGGTACAATTGGACTCCTTGTATAATAAAATTTAGCAGTATGTTAATGTCCATTTTATAAAACTTAATATTTTACTCTGTGGAATACACATAAAGGCTTGAGGTTCTCCCTCTATATTCAGGACTTAATGATGGCCATTGTTCTGACTATTGTGTACCACTTTCTTGATCATGCATGCATACCTCAATTGTAACATAATTTAAAAGGTAAAAAGTTAACTTTTTCATTGTATTTTGAATTATAATGAGTTCTAGGGAAACAATGAAGTAAAACTAACTACTTGCTTATTAAATTTATGTGGATAGCCAGGCATGGTGGCACAGGCCAGTAATCCCAGCACTCAAGAGGCTGAGACAGGAAGATCGCTGAGAGCTCGAGGGCTGCCTGGGCTACAAAGTGAGTTCAAGGCCAGCCTGAATTCCATAGTGAGACCCCGTCTCAAAAAGACAAAAATAAATAAATAAATAAACAAAAATAAATTTTTGTGGAAAGAAAATCATTGTTTATTTAAAATTTTTCATCAGAGTTAAAAAAACATATCTGCTTTCCAAAGATGTTACAGGAAGCAAGTACGTTAATAATTACCATGCAATGTGATAAATATCATGTTAAAACTATGAATAAACCTGTATAAGTGAAGAAAAAGAAGAATCAAACTTTTAGAAAGTTCAAAAATATCTTACCGAAATAGGTTTTATTTATGCAAGCAGGAGGTGGTTTTCCACATGAAAGTGGAAAATAGACATTTCAAATAGACATGATATCACAAGAAAAAGGAATTATGTAAGAGTTGTGGGACAAAAAAAAATCAGCTGTAACCACATACATTTTATGGAAGTAGGGAAAGACTTCATTGGATATTAAACCAAGGCAAGAATAGTAAGAACCTGAAGAAACAAAGCAAAAAAGTGAATGATCTTGTAATCCGTGCTATTTAATTTTGATTTTTCTCACAAGTATGTCTACAACAGTAAAATGCTGTCTTTTTAAAAGAATACTCTAACAATTAGAGATTAGACACGAATAGGATGAATTTACATACAGAGAGACTATTTAAGAGACTGATACAGTAACAGTGTTGAGGCATGATGTAGCAGTAAATATGGGAAGAAGTGATCAGATTTGAACAACGTTCTTTCTATAATATGATCATCACCATATAGTTTCAGTCCAAGCCTATCTTAGGTTAAAAAATTAAGTAAATTGAATTTTAAAATATCACACTCAAAAATAAGATAAAATTACTGTAGACCAGAAACATTACAAATAATCCTAAAGCCTGGTACAGTGGTGCACACCTGAAATCCCAGCACTAAGAGGAGGCTGATATAGGTCAAGATCAGCCTGAGCTACATAGTGAGCTCAAAATCCACTCTCAGAAAAAACAAAAACACAAAACCAGGAAAAATCCTGAAATCCTAGCTCTACTGAGCTATGGGTCCTCCAGCAGACCAAAGAAAGTAGAAGTTGGGTGTCTACAAGGTAACAGAAAGGAAATCGTTGAAAGCACTTCTCAAAAGATCAGTGAGTGGGCCGGTGAGATGGCTCAGCGGCTTAAGCGCCTGCCCGGCAAGCACGAGGGCCCGAGTTCGACTCCCGGAACCCACATACGAAAAAGGGGCCGGTGATATCGCTCAGCGACACGGGTGCCTCCTGGCGCACGAGGTCCTGAGGTCGACCCCCTGGTACCCACAAAAAAAAAAAAAAAAAAGATCAGTGAGTGAAATTAGAGTCTACAGAAGAGTGCACCTCACATAAAAGGAGAGTATAAAATGATGTAATCACAGCACAATTATTTTTGTTTATTTATAAATAAAAATATATAACTATATAAATATAAGAATATATAAATATATAAATATTTTTGTTTGAAGGAACCAAATAAGTCCTCAGAGTCTAAGAAAGGGAAAGAATGCCCCATAGTTTTAGCAATGGTATCTGCCATTTCCTTGATATCTCTCTGGATGGAAAAACCATAATCCTGATACAAAATGTGATTTCAAATTGGGCTTATTAGGGCCCACACAGGGAAGAACACAAAACCCCTAGAGACGATGAAGGTAGAGGCAAGGAGAGAGAGGGAGAGAGAGAGACAGAGAGACAGAGAGAAACCAAGAAAGAGAGAGACAGACAGAGAGAGACAGAGAGAGAGAGAGAAGAAAAGCTAGTGAAGATGCACACGCAAAACCCAACAATCTCCGTAATAAAGCTAGTCAAATAGGGCATGTTGATGCTTGTCTGTGACCTCAGTACTCTGGGAGGCTGAGGCAAGAGGATCGCAAGTTCAAGCCCAGTCTGGGTAACTTAGCAACGTCAGGAAATCCTGTCTCAAAATTAAAAAAAAAATTAAAGTTTGGGGATTTAGCTTAGTGTAGACTCTATGTTCATTTCCCATTAACACAAAAAAAGCCAACAACCTTAATAGCTATGTAATTTACTGCTAATATCAATAATAGAATAATCTCAAAAATGTTAAAAATAACTCTAGAAGAAATAAGGAAATAAAGAGATAACAGCTATTAAACACCAAAACAGGAAATCATGAACAGCAAAAGGAGAAAGTGTGTAGGGGTGGATTAGAAGGACATAGAAAAAAACACAGGACAAAACCCGTATGACTAACACTATAAATTCGTCACAGGTGTATCACGTACTGTGTGCTTGAGAAAATGTACCGTACTGTATCCCTTATGAAAGTGTTACTCGCATTTACAGTATGCCTACCTTGTCCCCTTCCCAGAAACAAAGGCTAAGACCCTGATTGGCCTAGATTGCACCAATCAGTGAAACAGCTACTTTCAGAAGGCAGTTTACCCCATAAGAATGAAGTATACCCCAAACTCACAGGGCATTCTGAGCAAGATGCCCCCTCTCTTGCAGTACCACTTTGCTGCTAAGATAGCTCTTCTGCTTTCTCTGCATTTGCCCCACTTTAAATAAACTTTCACTTCGCACTATACCAGTCTTGACCACCCCATTTTCTGCTAAAAGCCCCACTTCTTCATTCTTCACAGGAGTGAAGGCAGAGACCCAAAGAGAAGTGGAGGGTCATTACATCATCAAGGAGACTCCTAGCCCCCACCCCCACCCCACCCCCTCTGCCAGATGCAACATGAGGAAAATAAGAATGGGAAGTTACAAAAACTATTAGCAAACATGTTACATTTTTAAAAACAGTGGGACATATTTAGTCAAAGGAAGCCAGAGTTTAAGTAGCTTTTGTTAACAAGCAGATAGTATTGAGGAATGGGATAAAAATGAAACACAAAGATTAAAAATAGAACAGAATTGAGAGATATGGAGAATAATTGCAGTGATAGCATTAAATATCTACTAAGAGTTCTGGAGGAAGAAAAAAAAAACAACAACACAAGTCTCAGAAACAACACTGGGATTGAGCATGCCTTGGAGTTCTCCAGAATTTAAAAAAGCATGTGATTTTCAATGTAAATCAAAAGAAGTGCTGAGAAAGCCAAAAATAAATCCACATTTATAATCATTGTAGTAAAATATAAAGTGTAGAAGTGTTAGAATTTGATACAAAGAAAAGAGATTACTCTCATAAGAATGACAATTTACAGCCTGCATATTAGCCATGGAATCCTGAAGAGAATGATTAAATATCTCTTGCTACAGAAGAAAAACTAATATTTTAAAAGCAGGATAAACCAAAAATAAAAATAAGTTTTATGAGTAAAACCGAATAATACTAAGTGAAATAAATCAGGCACAGAAGGCTAAATGTTACATAGTTTCTCTAATAATCAGTAACCAAGAATTTAAATAGTTTAAAAAGCAAAATATAAAAGAGGTGGCAAGGAACAGGGAGGTGGACACGGGAAGGGGGTCCAGGGAAGGAAGAAGAGGGGAAGGAAGGCGGAAAGGGAAAAAATGATCAAAATATAATATGTATATGTACCAATTCCTCAATTCCCCAAGATTAATGTGTTTACTATGTATTGCATGGCTAATATGCAGGCTATATATTTTAAAGTTTTTTGTTCATTTTTTAAAAACACATATATCATCTTGGTAAATATACCGTACAGTAATACCTCAGCTCACGACCTTAATTCATTCCACAATTCTGGGGAAGATGGCCACAGTTGTATTCATCACCCGAAGCAGAGTTGGCAAAATTTTGTTGAATGCTTCTGTTTGGGAATCAAATTATTCACGAACAGAAGTGTTCAAGAACCGTGTTAGAGGTATTGCTCTAATTGGATTAAACTCATTTTAATCACAAAGACCACTGGAGATAGATTGATAGATCAATAGATTGATAGATCTATAGACGTAGATACATATGTATATGTGTTTTTAACATATATGTTTGTAACATATATACGCTTTTAATCCAGGTCTCATCAAAGTGAAAACATATATTATTTACAACCATCCAAAACAGAAATTATAGGGATTTTGGTTATGTAGTTCTAGGTCAAAAAGGAAGTCTTTTCAAATTTCCAATTTCAAAATTGTGTTATACAGACCACATTCTCTAAGAGTAATGCATTTGAATTGAAAATCTACTACAAAATTCACAAAAAATCCTGTATTTGGGACTGAAAAACACATTCTAAATGATTTGTGCATTTTAGAGGAAATCATGAGAGTAAGAGATGCAAAGAATAACAAATACATACCTGATATTGAATTGGGGAAGATAAATACTATATAGTAAAACTTTTGAGGTCTAACTAAATGGAGCTTGGGAGGAAATATGCAATCATAAATCAATTCATTTATTTAATGAAAAAAAATTTTAAGGGAATTAAACATTCAATTCAGGAACAGGAGAATAAATGCCAAAATAAGGAGGAGGGAAATAAAGATGTTAATGAATGGCATACTGTCAACATATTTGAAAAAAATCAGAGCAAATGCATATTTTCCCAGAAAATTATAAACTATCAAGGTTAACTCAGGAAGACATAGAAATCTCTGTAAAGGAGTCAACACTACAGAATCTGAATGAGAATCAACAAAATTATCTTTCAAAAAGGCATTACAGGGCCGGTGAGATGGCTCAGCGGCTTAAGCGCCTGCCCGGCAAGCGCGAGGGCCCGAGTTTGACTCCCGGATCCCACATACGAAAAAAGGGCCGGTGATATCGCTCAGTTGCACGGGCGCCTGCTGGCGCGCGAGGTCCTGAGGTCGACCCCCCGGTACCCACACACACACAAAAAAAAAGCATTACAGAACATTGTATTTGAATCAAAGCTCATGATAGTAATTCGATTCACTTACCAATCCATAAGGAATGTTCGCCAGATGATTCTGGCACAGACACTTCTTGACTATTTAGATAAAACTTCAAAAAGCACCTCACTCGAAAGCTGCTTTCAAGCACTTCAGTTTGCTGCTCTAACTGGAGAATATATTTTTGTTTTGTTTTCAGCCACTATGTTTTAGGGTGATTTGTTATGCAGCAATGGATACCTCCTAACAGAGTATTTGGCCTATGGACAAATGTTCAATAAATATTAGCAATTATTTTAAACACTAGAAAAAAACATGTGGACATTATGGATTTGGAAATTATAATGACAGCTATGACAAATCCACTGCTGGCCTCAATAGCAGATTAAGATGGCAGAAGAAAGAATCAAGTTCAGTTACTATGATGCTTACCTTATTATGCGAAGTATAAAATAGCACTGAATGGTAACATGAATGCCCAGACAGAAATGACAAGTAACAGAGAAGATAAATATTTGGGCAAATCTGACTCTGAGGAATCTATCATGAGGGCAAATAGAAAGGAAGGAGCAAGATTGGGCAGAAAGGAGAGATGGTCAGTTCAGTTTAATATTTGAGGTTCCTATAAAACATCTCAGCAATAAGTAAGTGATGAGAAAATAGGAGTTTCCAAACAGGCCAATAAATTCTGAATGCTGCTAGGAAATTCAGAAGCTAAAATAGGAAGAGAAATTTAATGTTACAAAAATCATGGAAAATCCATATAGTGTATGTTGCATGAAGATGCAAAAATCATAGCCTCAATGAAAATGGCTTGGAATTCTCAGTCTGACAAATCAAATGGAAATGTATAAAGTCAACACTGGTTTAGACAGAAAAAAAGAAATGAAGAGGTATTTTCCACCAAAACACACATATTAATCAAGTATTAGGACTAAGAACATCCTGAAAGCAGGCTGTTTTCTAGATTAAAAAAAAGGAAAGTGCTATTTCACACTGGGGCATTGGTCATGAAAATAGTTTACAGGCTAAAAATGTAAAATGAGTTTGGTAAAGGTTTGGAGTAATTTACTGATGTAAGATGTAAAATAGCTGAATAAGGAGACTCAAACTCAGTTCCTAACCTTATGAGGGCAACTTGCATTTTCTTCACAGACCAAATCTTTTTCTGCTGTCGGAAAAGTCAGGTGAACAATTGAGCAGGCCTAACTCTGCATGCCTCATACTTCATGACTTCCAGAAGTTGGAACTTGGCTGCAGGGCTGACTATAGAGGGAATGTGAAATTCATTGAAAACTCATAAGTCAAGCACTAGTTATCAAAATAGTTATACAGAGGAAATATGATCAGATTTTACTGTTGTTAATCATCTGAGTTTGTGAGTAGATTTTTTTCTTACTTTTTATACTCACTCATTTAATTATTAAATATTTGAGTCATTAAGTATTTTTTCACAAAACTGTGTACCATATTATTATATCACACTGTCTGATTTTCAACAAAACTGATCAATTACAAACTGAAATGCAATAGTCAGAATTATAGAGTTTGAAGAGACCTCAGATATCATTCTGCCCATTTTTCTACCAGATCCTGGGAAAGTCTTCTTGCCTTGGCCCCCTATCTGAGCATTCTTAAGTTAGTGGAAATCTTCAGTGAGAAAGAAGGAAGAATGTCCTGACAGGTGGGCACTGTGCTAAGTGCTTCACAAACTGTATCATGTAGTTTTCACACTACGGCTCTAGGAGTTAGGCCATTTTACACACAAAATGGCCTAAACTTTAAGCAACTTGTCTAAAGTTGTAAATTCCCACCTTACCTGCCAGCACTATTCTCTTGCTTGGTGGCTACTCTGCAAGGCAGGTAAGGCAAGGATAGGCTGATTGGGGCTTGACCTCTACTCTTCAAGGCTATTTTCCAGCTAGGTCTTATTTTCAAGGAAACACGGTAGTAAGGAGGAGACTTATGTATAATTCCAACTCAATACGTGTTTTCAAATCCGTGCTTTGATCATCAGTTCTAACACTGTAATTCATTGCTTCATGAGATAGCTTTTTCTACAACTCTATTATTTAAAAAAAAAAAAAAAACTTTCCTAGCTTTATCTGAAAACTTCTATTTCCAAACCACTCTTCCACACTTAAGTGCAGCAAGCTTACCAAGATGGTCATCATGTTATCTCCAAGTCTGCACGAGGAGTGCCTTTAATTACCTTCGTCCTCACCTAACAGCACACAGGCTTCTGACCTTGGATGGTCGCCACATGGCACTCTAGTTGGTCAATCATCAGCTTCAAATAACAGTGACTTACCTACCCTTGTTCTTCAGAGGAGCTACTTTGTTCATGGGCTCTGGCTCCTGCATAGGACTTAGCACCACTCTTCAGGAGCAAGCTCCTTCAAAGAATGGCAGGATAGATAGGATCCTGGAAGCCTCATTTAAAATATTCCATGAATACATTTCAAAAATGGTTATGGAAATGTAACTTTACTCTGCAAGCCAGTGCTCAGCTGTTGGCTCAGAGCCAACACATTGCGCATGTCACCTGTATTGGAGGGAATAGGTCAGCCAAGGCTTTCAGAAGGAGCCTTTTCTGGTTTCTGAAGTCCGTTAAACTGTCACATCCTTATTAATAAAAAGTCCAGCATGCAAATCACAGATAAGACCCTCTTTATCTTCCCATCACTGCACCACGAGTATCTAATAGGACATTATGGCACATTCTGGCAGAACCTGAACCATAAAAATTACAAATTGGACATTTTTGACTAATTTGTCACTGGAGGGGGCCTACGGGAGAAAGAATAAAGATGTGTTAACTGTGGATACTTAAACCTAACCTCTAAGAAATGCTAGTGATATATACATAAAAAATTTTTAGAACTAGAGCCTGTAAAGCAATATATTAAATTAGTATGATAGGATTTCTTTTTCTCTTAGTGTGCCTTCAAGAATTCATAAGCAAGTTAAGGTGATTTTCCCTGAAGGACGAAGCACAGAAAAATTCAACTCAGTTTCACGCACAGAAATACAGATTTGGTCAAAGGCATAATGGTTTCCTTCACTGTCAAGTGTTACTAATCACAAATGTCCAACCTTTCAATAGATTTTCTATGGGCCTTTTGTTAACTGGGACAAATTTACAGGATTGGCCTTTTAGCAATACATTCAAATGTACTCTTTTAAATAATAAGGATTTCTCTCTCTCTCTCTCTCTCTCTCAACATCTTTATAGATGCACATAAACAGGCAACAAATACATAGATGCATGCATACATATATGCACATATACGCAAGTGTATTGGCATGGCACAATGTTGGCAGTTTAAAAATCTTTTTTCCTATGCAGTCTTCTATTTGCTATTACAAAACATTTGCAAAATACTTATAAATACTTAAAGAAAACTTTAATCTGTTCTAAGTTAGAAAAATATTCAGCAGCCATTACATTCCAGAAGAGTCTAGAGGCTTATTGGATTATTCTGCATGGATTTTACAATGTGTAGAGCAGAATATTTTGGAGAAATATGCAAGCTGATTCTTAAATTATATATGAATGAACATTGGAAGAAGCCAGAATAAACCAAACATTTTAAAGGAATGACAAAATTGAAGAACTACTCTCCCTGATTTCAAGAATTACTATTAAAGCTATGGTCATTAAGATAGCATGTTATAGTGTAATGGCAGATAAAGAGATTAAATTAAGAGAATAGAAAGTTTAGAAATAAACTATATGTACATATATGTACATATACATGAACATATATGTTCAATTCATTTTCAGCAAAGGCACTAATGAGAAATGCTAGCTTTTTCAATAAACAGTGCTACAAATTGAGAACCACATAAAAAATATACCTCAATGCTGACCGAAATATTACAGCTTTCTGCTTTCAGCATAATGCTTTTGAGATTCCTATTGTTGTGTGTACCCATACTCTATTTCATTCTATTTCTGTATTCTGTTGTTGGCACTGTTTGTGTATATCATAATTACTCAAAATTTAGAACTGAACTTGAAATGGATGATATGCTTAAGCATAAAATCTAAACATGTAAAATTCTGCCCTGGAGTAGGCAGCAATTTATTTAATATGAATCAAAAGCAAAGCATTTAATCTAATAATGTATTGGTATACAGAATATATAACACAAATCAATACTAAGCAGACAGGGAATGAGATAAAATAGATACATATTTACATTTCCCTAATGACCAGCAATGATGAGCATATTTTCATGTATTTATTTATCTTGTATGAAAAACACAAAGAACATAATAGAAGAGAGATAAATAGGAAATAAGGAGAAGTTCAAATACTTCCCTAATACAAATTCCACTGATTTAAAAATATTTCTCTATATATGCTAATTGGTTTCATTTATACTACTACTTTATCTTAGTTCATTGGAAAGAAAGTTTTGTGTTCTCTGTTTCTTTTTTTGTAAGAATCTTTTGGTTTATGTCTTGTACTCTGAGTAACTTCTTTGAAGATAATGATACACAGTGCAATAACTATTGTTATTTTCTTATATTTTGATTATGAAATCTGGTTTTATTTTTTCATAAAGTTAAAAAGCAGAGACATATTTAAGCAGATACCTCATAAAAGAAGACATATACATGGCCAGTAAGCATATAAAGAGATGGTCAACATGATTTAGCATTAGGAAAGTGCAGTTGAAACCGCCATGGGATTCCACTGCATACACACCAGAATGGCTATGATTAAAAACAATGACAATAGTAGATACCGATGTAGATACAGAATGATGGGAATTCTCACATATTGTGTCTGGGAGTATAAAGTGGTAAAATCACTCAAAACTCTATCATTTTCTTAAGAGGCTACACATACTTCATCATGAATTAGCAAATTTTACTTTTAATAGTTATCTAAAGATTATAAAACTATGTCCATGCAGAGTCTTGTACATGAATGTTTACACTAATTTTATTCATAATACATAGTTTATAATTGGAACCAACCCAAGTACCATCAACAGGTGAACGGAAGAACACATTGTGATATGTATGTGCAAACAATGGAATACAGTAATGGAAAGAAATGAAATACTGATACCTACAATATAAATTTCAAAAGCATTATACTGAGTGCAGAAAGCTAGTCACAAATTATGATATATCACATGGTCCATTAATATGAAATTCTAAAAGACATAAATTATCTGTCATGACAGAAAGTAAACCTCTAGTTGGCTGGGCTATGGGTGAAGAGATAGGATTGACCACAAAAGAACAAGAGGCAACTTTTTAGACTAGTGGAAATGTTTTATAGCTTGATTGTGGTAGTGATTGCAAAGGTATGTCTGACAAACCTAACTATGGTGGGCATTCAAAATGAGTGTGCTGCATTTCATATTAATCTTACCTCAATAAAAATGATTTTAAAACATATTAGTACAAAATTTTCCTAAGATTTAAAGGGACTTTATGGGCAACTTAAGATAAAATGATAGCTTCTTCTATTGCTTATGATTGAGGTACTGACAATGTTTTTTATAAAGGGTTTTTAAGTTCCCTAGCTAAGTATATCCTAAAAATACTATCTTTTTTAATTTGACACTTTGAAAATCACCTGAGATACATATATATTTCTATACAGAGTCGTGTGCCATATAATTACGTTTTGGTCAATGATAGATCACATATACTATGATAGTCCCATAAGATTATATAGCCTTGTGATGTTGTAGTCACTTCAGTGTGTGTAATCTCACTCTATGATCTTCATACAACAGTGTAAGTGCCTGATGACGAATTTTTCAAAACTTGTCCCTGTGGTTAAACTACGCAAGGCTGTGTGTGTCTGTGTGTAGTGCCCATCTTTGCACTAAAGCTTTTAAAGGAAATATACAAAAAGTATTTGGGGTAGATGGTGAGATATACACCAATCCTGGCCTGTAGGTTAATGAGATGTGCTGTCATCTGGTAGTACTTACATGATAAGCCTACGTCTAGCTCTCTGCCAGTAGAAATTTCACTGTTCCCCATCAAAGGCCTAAGAAATGGTATGGAGCCTTGGGGGATCCAATTGAACTGGGTGAATGCAAAGTTCCTGGAGGTTTGAATAGACTGGTTAAGATTTCCTCCTTTTTCTTGACTTTTTTGTAAATAAAGTAAGAGAATTAGAATTCCTGCCAAGATTGTTGGGAAGGTCTATTAGGCAACTTCAAAGAGTTACAAATTTTCCGTGTCTGATATAGGTTATCATATGATAGAGTCACTTAGGAAAGTATATGTCACTCCCACTGATTAGGAACCTAGAAAAGGTTTCTTATATAGCAGGAAAACATACTCATTAAAGTAACAGCCAGCAAAACTCATTTTCAGGATGGTACCAGTACTCATTGAGGGAAAATGCATCTGTTAATGGCAGAAGTCCAGATATTCGAACACTGGGATGCAAATGGCATGTGAAGATGGAGGTGAAGACAGGCAGGAGGCCCAAGCTCCACCCCCAGGAAATCCTCTCTGAGATTGTACACTCCCATATTCAAGAAAACAAACAAATAACAAAGAAAGAAAGGAAAACACTGCTTTATGTGAGCACACTTTATATGGAAACTCAGGAAGGAAACTGAGTCCAGCATTCAAGCTTTAGTGAGCAAAATGAAGATATCTTGCAGGGAGGTATATGGAAATAAGCTATCTGAAATCACAGGAAAAATGAATGGGCTATTTACTAGCACTGGCCATTAAATTGAAGGTTGGTCCAAATTAAGCAGATTTCTGTGAACCAAGCAGTCCTAGATGTTGTACTCAAGATGTGCATTAACCCCATATTTGAGGCAGTATAGCATAATGCAGTGCTGAAAAGTGTCTTTATTAAAATCATACAAACCAAAGTCAGTTGAGACAGATTTCAGCTACAATTCTTCTTTGAACAGTTTAATAGTTGTGAAACTCTGAACAGGTCAAATAATCTCATTCTTCATCATTCATATAATAGGAAATGCAATGATACCTCATAGAACTGCTTGGAGGATTAGATTAAATAATAATAAATAGTTCTCTAATATAAATATCAACTATAATTACATAGTTAACAATCATCCTCTTGGTATAAAGCCCTCAGCAAAGTACATAAAAATGCCTTGTATATAATAATTGTTAGCTGGGAGTAGTGGTGCACGCCTGTAATCCCAGCACTCGGGAGGCTGAGGCAGGAGGATCACTGTAAGTTCCAGGCCAGCCTGAGCTACAAAGTGAGTTCAAGGCCAGCCTGAACTACATAATGAAACCCTGCCTCAAAAAGACAAGAAAAGTTGTTAAATAATATTTGCTTAACTTAAATACAATAATTTAAATAATTAAAATAAAGTAGTATTTGATTAATTTAATTTGCTTAATTTAACATCTTATCTATGCCATTAGAAAAAGAATAGGTACATCATCTACTGTTCACACAGTGCTATTTCTTCCAAATTCCACATATTTGGTACTTCTCAGTAAGTCATCGCTCATTTAAAGTGAAAATATATGCCCACATATCACACAGTACTTTCCTTGCTCACAGAACATGGAGACACAACTGAAAGAGTGTTCATAGTGCTAGACAATTGACTTCTCTCCACTTTTATCATCTCACCATGCCTCAGAAGGCAAGCAATTGTGTGAATGCCATACTTAACCTTTTCAACATAATAGGATCTTAAATATTTTTAAAAGTGTGCAATATTCAAGACACACGAAAAAATAATGAAGAATAAACAGCATACAGCAACTGACTCAGTTACTGCAAAAAGTCAATAGCATGAAAAGATAAACAGGAGTGAAGAATACTGTAGATTAAAAGACACTATAGTTCTAACCAAATCGGTGTGGGACTTATTTAGTTTGAACAAATCAACTATACAAATGAAAGAAAAAAATGAAAGAGTGTTTGAGACAATTGGGGAATTTTTTTTTAAATAGACTTTTGGTTTTCATGCTACTAGGGAGTCACTATTATTTTGGCTAATAGAGATGAAATTGTTATGTTTCAAAAAATCCATATTTTTAGACATGTATGTAGAAATAAAATGGTAGATTGATATTTACTTTTAAATATATTTTAGAAAAAAGGGAAGCAAATATAAACAAAACAAATATGGCAACACTTTCATAATTGCTGAATATTCAGAGAGATATACCAGAGTTTATTTTACTAGAACTAGTGCTTTTGTGTATGTTTTAAAATGTATAACATCATGTTTAATAAAACTTAAGTATGAATACAATAAACACCTATGTATTCAAAACCAGTTTAGAAACGAAAAGGCAATACAGTTGTTACATTCTCAGTACAATTATCTCCAACCATAGAAAGGATAATAACACTAATTTTCGTGCTTATTACTCTCTTGTTATTCTTTGTTCTCTCGATGCAAGTGTATATATTCCTGACCAATGTATCATATTGTTTTTGATATTATTAAGCTTTATAATAACAGTATCCAACTGTATGTATTTTTTTGCATATTGCCTTTTTGTGGTCAAAATAATGAATACATGACTCATCCAGGTAGAGTACATAAAAAGCGGTCTTCCAAAAATATTTTCCGTATTCTTACCATGAGTACCAACCAATTTTATGTCAGCATCACAATGTCCAGTATTTGTTCCTGTTGGAGTGCCTGCTGTGTTCCCTTTATTTCCAAGAGGTTGTCTAACTTCACTGAGGTATATTGTTTTCTGAATGGAGAGCTTTTTAAGTAATCGTTGCATAATAAAAGGTGAACAAAATTGTGTCTCCTCTTAAACATCACTGTCAACCTTTCTAAAACTTTTCTAGAATGCATTAGTTAACTTTCAGCTATTAGAAAATAAGTAAAATATGGCAGAGTGACTCTATATGAATGTCGTTGTTAAAGGTTGGTTTCTAATTGGTCAAATGTATAGATCCTGTAATGCTTGCATTGCCTTGCTCTGAATATAAAAATACAAGTTGAATATTCAGTGTGAAGACTTCAAAATATTCATGTTTACTTTGATGGTCTTTGAGAAAGGCTTCAATGAGGTGAACACTTTAATTCTAGATTTCTCTGCCCATTCCCTTGGAGGGAAACTATTATTATGTCTAGATCTTTCAGATAGGGAATTTTTATAAAATAAAGCCTTATGTTTACTACTGAATGGTTTTGGCCACTTAGCAGGTACTCAATAAATACTTACAATTTCCCCTTACCTTGAAAAGCACAATAAGGACAGTATCTACTGAATATATCAATTGATTTTTATTAAAAGTACTTTCTCAAGGAGAAAAGATAGGGAATTAAAAGTCATCTGAATGCATCTCAGACTCTAGTAGCTTAGTGTATAATTGAATTGAGTGTGGTTAGGGGAGTACAAGAAAAAAAGATTTTCATTTTTGTTTATATTTTGAGGTTGGAAACCTGAAAGTTGCTTTTTGATAAACAGCAAAGATTGACTAGAACTTCTTCCTTCCTTGCCGAAGCAGTTAACTCACACAGTAGCTTTATGGGTTCTATCCTTGCTTTCTTCTTCCCACACCTGGAACTAATTGAATTTAGACATTTTCTGTATGATTTTTTTCTCTATTTTCTAAGCTAGACACCCAGAACTATCCTTTTCCCTTATTATATTTTGTAGTGATGAGACTTTGCCTCACTAACAGCAATTTAGTTGTCGATGTCCTCAGCCTTTTATTAATCATCTCTACTGTGAACAGGAAATAAGCTTGCTAATAGTACTTTGGGTCCATAATTCCTAATAAGAAATTTATTTTTTTTGTAGTTGGTCTATGATCTTAAAAATGCAATATTAGAAACCCACAACTCTGTTAGAAATTCCCCCACTAAGTGTAATCTAGAAGTTCTTTTTAAAAGGTCACTTGAAATTTGCTGCCAGTTTTCTCCAGTGTGTATGCAAGTCTTGAAACTCAGTTTCTATATATTCTATGTTGCTAAAAGTTTTCTTCAAATTATATTATGATAATCTAATCTATTTCTGTGCAAGAAGCCATGTGTTTAATGAACATTCCACCCTCCAGCTTTGAAATGACTCACTTTGTGTATGCCTAAATGCATATTTATAAAAGAATTCACACATAGACAAACTTTAACCTTTGGCTGGAATTTGTTCAATTTCACTCTCATGTTCATACTCGGTTCTACATACCTTGCTCCCTTCTCTGACATCTCGATCTCACAAGACTCTTATTTAGTTATTTTTTGTAATGTTTGCTCTTATGAACCATTTGGTCATGTTTCTTTTGCTTAGCATTTGACATCTTTACCCAGTCTTATAGTTTGTAACCTCATTCTGCCCTAATTATCACAGCAATTGGTAAAATGGACTCTGATCTTTTTGGCCTCCTTACTTTAAGATCTAGGTTGACTAGCTTTCTGAAAGACAAGACACCTTAACCACTTGTCTTATCTTGGATGAGGAGCATAGAATGACCAGCATCCTTTAGCATGGGAAGGGAATTTAATATAAGAGTGTTATCTTTATGAATCTTGTCTATGTGTTGAATACACTGGAGAAATGTGAGGATACTCAAGGACCATTTTACCCTTTTGAGGCAAGAACAGTTCTATGAAATATTGTCTGCCTCTGTGTGCATTGATGCATTTTTTTCACTAACATTGACTAATAATTCATAATATTACAGGTACTTTGTTGAGTGCTGGAGATGGGGATTGCTCAAGAAACTCAATTTCTTCAAAAAATTATATTATAGAGGATGTTGACAGGTGTTAGGTGAAAATAAAGAAGCAAAAAAAAAAAAAGCTCCATGGTTAAATGAGTTTGGGAAAAGGCAGGATAAAGAGAGATACTTAATTTTCTCATCTACAGAATATCTCAAATCCTTCGATCACTTTGTCATCTAACTTATTCATGAATGTTCAAAGGGGGTGAGTGGGGGTGTCCTACTCTTATCTGACCAAGAAGGAGTCTCTTTCCTGATTGTGCCATTGGGCTACTCTTCCTCGCACTATGCTTCTGGAAATGCTAGTCTTGTGTGTGAAGGACCATATCGTGGAGGATTGGTGCCATTATTCTTTGTTGCTTCTTTTCATCCTGGAAATATTTTGTCTTAAAATCTACCTGACACTAGATAGTCATTCCAGCCAACCGATAGGTACTGTTTCCATGCAGAAGTTTCTCTGTCTGTTCATTTTCAACCTCCCTGTATCTGTCTGTTTAAATTATGCCCCATCTGCACAGTTTACAGTTGTGTTCTGCTATTTCAACAATACTGACAGCCTCGGCCTTTTAATTATGGGTTTATTCATTGAAATTTAATATACTTGTTGAAGTGATTGTCTTGTGTATGCATTGTTATCATTTGTGTTCTATGTATCCCTCGGTTCCTCTACGATTCATATTTCTATAACTACCTTTCTCTTTGTTTTGTTCATAGTAGGCATTCAAATTTCATTTGTTGACTTGATTAATAAACTGGTTTTCTCTGTGAATTCATCAGACTCTTTCAGGCAGTACAACTTTTTTCTCTCTTCTGTGCTTCTATAAAACTGAAAAAAATCCAAACATTTCTCATAGGAACTGGGGATTTCTGCCAAAGTATTTTGAGCTGAAAAGGCTCCAGGGATAATCTGATGCTGACATGGTACAGGCTATTTGGGCATACACAAAAGAAATGCTGACTCATATTCCAGCATTGTAACTGTTTATAATTGGATGTAGGTTGTCATTATCATTATTGTAAAATAGATCTAGAAGTAAACTGTTACAAAAGGTGTCAGAGTGACTTGGGATACAATTGCACCTTTTCTAATGATATTTATTCTTCCAATAGAATATCACATTTGCCTGAAAATCAGACTGGTCTTTGTACTCAACACACTCATTTTATGATTCCCAAGGCTGCCACAACTGCTGACGGGACAACACAGTGATAACTGTTGCAGAATCACATAATAGAGTAGTTATTTGCTTATGTGTCTTCTGCACTAGCTCTCTCTGCCTTTTTCTCCTTCCTCCTCCTCCTCTTCCTCTTCTTCTTCCTCTTGTTATTCTCTTCTCCCACCCTCCTTCCCTTTCCCTCTCCCTCTCTTTCTCTCTCTGTTTTTACTGTGGCACTGGGAATCAAACTCAGGGCACTACACATACTCTACCACTGAGCTATACCCGTGGCCTCAGATTAATCCGTATTTGAGGGAAGGGTCAACACTGTGTAAGGGTATGTGTGTGAATCACTACTGGCTCGGCAAAAAGTAGATATTCAAGTATTTGGATCAATGAATAAATTAATGCTATAATATCAAGAAAACCTGCTAAAATGTAAAACTAATATACATATATACTTGTTTTTCACATAAGGGAAACAGCAGAGATGTTCATATTAAAACTTTTGAAACTAGTGAAGCACATACATGGTGCAGAATATTTGAGTATACACAAAAGGAATATTGAATCACTTTCCACTTGGAATTTCAACCCATATTTTGTTCTGAAATGGAAAAAATAGATTATATTTTTCAATAAATTTTCCTAATTGCATATTACCCAAGTTAAAAATGTATGGGAAATTTTGAAAATCTGACAGATAAGCCCACCATCTAATTTCTCATGATGGAAACAAAAAAAAATGTGTGTGAGGGGAGTGGGGGGAAACCAGGAGAAGGGAGATGGAAGAGGAGATGAAGAAAGGAGAGTAGAAGAGCAAAGGGAGAAGAGAAATTAAGCAAGCATAAAGTCCTTATGATGGAAAAATCTCTCTTTTTTTTTCTTCCTGACATTAGTGAAGTTATTCATATAGGAAAGATGAAAAAACTCGTATTAGTAGGAAGTCCAAAAATGAGATATTTTTAAACTTGGCCAAGACAAGAGTTAAGACTGAGACATTGATTGCCAGAAACAAAAGGAACAATTTATTTATTTATTTATTTATTTATTTATTTATTTAATGTGGTTACCAGGAACTGAACTCAGGACCTCGTGCTTGCCAGCCAGGTGCTTGTGCCACTGAGCTATATCACTGGCCCAAAAGGAACAATTTAAAATCAAAATTTACCCAGAAACTCTGATTTCTTCAAAACTCTGAGTGTGTGTGTGTGTGTGTGTGTGTGTGTGTGTGTGTGTGTGTGTGTGTGTTTTATTAGATACTGAACCCAGGGCCTTGGCAGTGAGCTACTCCCCAGATCTTTTTATTTTGAGACAGGGTCTCACTAAGTTGTTACATTGCCCAGGCTGAGCTCAAACTTGCAGTTCTCCTGTCTCAGCCTTCCAGAGTGCTGAGATTATAGGCATGTGCCACCACACCAAACTTTGCGAGGATTTTTGTATATCTAAGCAAACTTAGTATGTGCTGCTGATTTTGCATAAATACATCTCCTTATTTTCATGAGTGATAATTCCTATCTCATGCTTTATTTATGAAAAAAGGGTAAACAATTTGCAACTGTAATATATCTATAACTTACCTCACCTAAGACATTATGATTTTATATTTATCTCTTACAGTCATTTGAAACTAAAATTTAAGGAAAACCTACATCTTAAAGATCTATGGTCTTTCTTGACATAAGAACTGTACTGAGTACAAAATGGTCAGTTAAACTGGTTAAATTGAACAGCTTAGATTGAACTTCCTTTTATCTGATCAAATTGAAAACATTATCAAGCTTTGTCAGAATGCATTTAGCAAAATCTTCAGGCAAGTTACAAAGATTATTCTTTGAGGCATTTTATTCTTCTTTACCAAAATTTTTCATGCACAGCATGTGTACTAGTACAGTTATTAAGTTAACCATCATTGGGCCATTGGAGACTTCTAATAGTGGTTGCAAAATGTTTCTATTGGAAAGAATGAAAAGCATCTTCTGGTTTTTCACCAGAGGCTGTTAATAAATTGCTATTTCTATGTCATGTTTCATATAAATCAAAGATCCCTAGTTATAGCAAAGATGCAAAATGTGCTACTCTGATCTGAGTCATGCCTAATATAACACAAAGCTTGGTGATATGAATTTAATAGCAAAGTTGCCTTTCTTGGGATTTTAGCTAGAACTGTTGCTACAAACATTTAACCAGAAGAGAGAATGAAGGTAGAGGACTTCCTGAACAAATCACAGTTAAATCGAGGCTAAACCATCTCCTCGAAAAATGAGAGTTGGTAGACACTATAACTTAAAATTTATTATAGATTTATGGTATGTTTTAATCTTTTACTACCATAATAATTCTCCCTTAGTGAATTCTAGTATATTGATGACTTTTGAAAATAAAACAGAAATGTCACAAAGAGACATTTCATAGAACTTAAATAGAATATTTTGCAAAACATGTTTCTAAGAGTTCTGAAACATAGGTACTCATAAAACTAAATTTGTTTCACATTTGTTCATTGATTAATTCACATTTCACCTGATTTTGTGTGGATTCTATATACAGTTTTTTCCTAACTTTATTGAGATGTGATTGAAAAATAAATAAATATATATTTAAGGTATATATTTTTTTAATTTTTTTACTTTGTGGAACAAAGGTAAAACTATTTCATAACAAAATAATAGGAGAATAACAATAATGCATTATATGTTGTTATCTTTAAAGTAGTTGTGCATGGTAAAAGATATTGGCATATAAATTTCTCCAATTGATATTAGCACAAACTTTCCTTTTTAACGAGGTTTATTTCATGATGCTTGGATATATGTAAACACTGTGAAATCGTTACCAAAATCAAACTAATTAAAATACTCATGCTCTCACATGCTCTTAAAACAATTATTTAAAAATCAAAAATTTATTTCAATACATTTGTTTTGCTTTGCCTTTCATTTTATTTTCAATGAATTTCAGATACATAGAAAATTTGCAAAAATAGAAATATAAGTGGTTTATCCAGATTTACTATGCATACGTATCACAATTAGCTTTCTACTGAGAAATTCAATTGATACAAAAAATTTGATCTCAACAAGAGTTGGTAAAAGAAACCATTGTACACTATTGTTGGGAATGTAAATTAGTACAACCTCTTGGAAGACAGAATGGAGGTTCCTTAAAAAGTTAAAACTAGAACTATGATATGATTCAGCAATCTCAGTACTAGGCATATATATCTAGAGGAAATGAAATAAGAATGCCAAAAAGACACTTGCTTTCTCAGGCTCATTGCAGCACTCTTCACATAAGCCAGCAAATAGAAAGAATCAAAGTGTATCAGTTAGGGTTCACTAGAAGAACAGATTATATGTAACTTATATTCATATATGTAAAGAATTTGCTAACTAGGATTCAATGGCAGCCTGTGGAATCAGCCGTGAAGAATGCAAAATGGCCATCTGAGCGCTGAAGACTCAAGGGATACCGTTGGAGCTCAAGGCCTGGAGCTCACTGCAGAGGATGCTGCAAGTCTGTTGTGTCAGAAAGCCAAAGGGTCTGTGTTGGAAGGCTGAAGAGTCTGCACTGGAAGCCTAAGGAATGGAGATGAATATCCAAAAGCAATGGCTAAGATCAGAGCTCCTCCAAAGAAGCAAAAATGAAGACTACCTTTTTGGTTCCCTTTTCATCGCATCCAGGCTTCAAGCCTGTTGGTTGGTGCCTCCACCATCCAGGATGGGTCTGTCCTCTTCAGTTTGCAGGCTACATGTCAGTTATCCACAGACACACCCACAACTGTGCTCCCCTAATCCACTGGGCATTTCTTAATCCATTCAAACTGATATATTACAATTAACTATCACACTAACTGTCTATCAAGTGAGGAATGGATAAATTATAAGAAAGTGCATAACATATACAGCGTGGACTACTATCCATCCATGAAAAAGAAAAATGAAAGCCTGTCATTCCACTGGAGATCGCTATGTTAAGTGAAATAAATCAAGCATAGAAAGACAAGTACCTCATGATCTCATTCATGTGAAATCTAAAGAAATTGATCCCATAGAAATTAAGAGTAGGATGGTAGTTAGAGGCTGGGAAGAATATGGGGTGGGATGTGGAGAGGTTGATCAATGAGTACTAAATTACAGTTAGGTCCCAGCAAGAAATTCTGGTGTGCTACTGCACTGTAAGGAGACTATAATCAACAATAATATTCTATGCACTTCAAATGGCTAGAACAAAAAACTTAGAAAGTTCTTACCACAAAGAAATGATAATGTTTGAGGGCAGATATGTTTAAACTGATTTAAATATTGCATAAAATATACACATATCAAAACATTTCATGTTACATTCTTAATATTGATAATATTTGTGACTTTAAGCATCAGTTAAAACTAGATTTAAAAAATTAATCTCATTTGAATTTGATACCACAATTATACTAGTATACAAGTGACAGGTTTTAGAATAGAGTACAATGGAGATGAAGTGGTGAAATACAAGGTTTTTTATGGTAGTAAAACTACTCTGCTTATACTGCAATGGTGAATATATGACATTATGTTTTTATCAAACCCCATAGTATTGCACAGCATAAAGAGGGAACCCCAATGTCAAGTATGCATTTTTTTTTTTTTTTTTTTTTTTTTTTTGTGGGTACCGGGGGTCGACCTCAGGACCTCGCGCGCCAGCAGGCGCCCGTGCCGCTGAGCGATATCACCGGCCCCCCTTTTTCGTATGTGGGTTCCGGGAGTCGAACTCGGGCCCTCGCGCTTGCAAGGCAGGCGCTTATGCCGCTGAGCCATCTCACCGGCCCTCAAGTATGCATTTTGTTAATAATATTTCACTCATCTTCATTCATTAACTGTAGCAATTGAACCACATTAATGTAACATGTTAATAGAGGAACCTTTGGACACAAGAAGGAATATGTGGGCTTTCTCTGTACTATCTGCTCAGTTTTTCTGCAAAATTAAAACTGTTCCAAAAGCATACAATCTATTGATTAAAAGAAGAGCAAAATGTACATTGTATTTATAAAACAGTTTCCTTCTCTGTTATGAATGAATTCTCTGCTCATTTTTTATTTCAGTCTGTTCTTCAAACCATATTTCTCTTTTACTTTTGTTGATATGTATCAGGTTTTATTCTACTACTCCATGGTTCTGTGTCGGTATTTGGTATATTGTGTACCTTAAACTATAAATCTATAAATGACTATCTCTTTCCCCTGTGCCTTGTTCAGCTTACAGAGCATGATTACAATTATCAATGCCTTAACCCAGTAGATTTTCTCTTTAGTATTTGGAAATCACTTTTTCCAAACTTAGGTAGAACTGATGTTTACCTTTCTAACTGATCAGTCTTGAACAAATACTGTACTAATGATACTGGTGGCAATAGAAAGGTTAGATGACAGACTCATTGAAGTACAGTTGAGGGAGAATATGCCCAACCATGAGCAAGGGCTGGCTCATGTTGTAGAGTCCAGGGAATAATTGGAATGTGAATATAGCAAAAAAAAAAAGGGGGGGGGAGTCAATATGATAGTCTTAAGTCAATTTGAAAGTCTTAAGTGGCTGCATCTCCACACTTGAGTAAGGTATAAAGTGCCAAAGATAATGACAAAGCTAAGTAGGTTTCTTAAACTAAGATCATTTTTTTGGAATGCTGGTTATTAATTCCAGGCCCTTGATCACAGTAAGGCAAGCACTCTACCACTGAGCTACACCCACAGCCTTAACATTATCGTTTTACTTCTTGATGTCTTTATGGAAGATATCCGAAGTTTAACCTGTGTTATACCAGACTTTCTCTTTTTAAGGTTTTAATGTAACTTTGTGATTAAAGGATTTTTCCTCACAATTCCCCAAAAGCAATTGAAAAGGGGAATATAATTACAGATAAATGTTATGAAATTACTTCAGGAATTCATTCTGTTTATCAAATAGTAAAGTTAGAGACAATAGTAAGAATGACATTATACTCACATAATGTCCAAAATCTAGAAAAAAAAAACAAAGGCTACATTCAGATATTTTTTTAATTCTCAAATAGAGCAATCCATAGCATCCTTATTTTCAAATAAATGGGAAATTAAAATGCATTTCCCAGGAATATGCCTTCTACCATGGATCCAGGACAGTGTCAATTAGCAAGTTCTCTGTAGTTCATTCTACATCTTCCGTTTTGAAAGTCAGTGATGATGTACAGGTGTTTCTCAACTATGAATCAGAAACACTTACAAACATGATTATGAATAATTTATTAATGTTACAATGTTTTGAAACTCTATATCCATTAATATGAATATGTGTGCTTATGTATGTACACTAAAGCCAATTATTGAGGATAATATAGTTATTCATATTCACAGCAAGTCATGTGTATCTATGTAATTGATGATAATAAAAGTTCCAGGTATACGGATATTGTTGAGGCACTATGCTTCAGCCAGGTCTCTTCAGGTGACCCTCAAATGTCTTCTTGTAGAATCTCATACAAAGTCATTGCAGGATGAGGAAATTTGCCCTAAAACCAAAGTTAATTTTCACTGATAGATTGGCGAACAATTTCCTTCCTCTTTATACATTAAGGACATGGATAGAGTACAGGATTTGACAGGAGAAAGCATATAGTACAATCACCTTGCAGTCAGAACACATGGCCTTCTTCAGCCTCAGCTACGCTATTCTGTGTGACCTTTGAATAGTTGCTTAAGGCCTTTAAAAATTCATCATGTTCAACCCACTTGTTTTATAGTGGTCGAAAATTAAAATAATGGTCTCAATCTAACAACACATACTTAGAAGAAGGAAAAGAGGCTTAAATCAATAAAGACATTTAAATCATTTGATACTACTCGAATGGTGTGGGCATGGCTTTAATTAAGGCTATTTTCATTGCTGATTCTCTACTACCTCTTAGACCCAAGCTCCATGAAACAAGTGTCTATAAATCATGGCTTTGCTTCATCACCTCCAATTTCTCCTTAACTCACACAAGTTTTTCTTCCACTACTACCATTCCACCAATACAGATTTCTTTTAGCTTTGCCAATGACTGTCTTGTTGCACATTTCTGTAAATACTTTTAAATTCCATGTTCACTCATCTCTCAACAGTATTGACCAAAGTCCTTAAGTTCCTCCTATTGAAGATCTTCCATCTCCTAACTTTTGGTACAATAGCTTTCCTAATTGATCTCTGGCTTCTCCTTTTGCAGCTCTTTGGTAAACTTGTCTACATCGAACTACTTTTTAATCTTAGCTTTCCTCAGGCCTCGAGCCCCTTTTTAAGTCAAGAATTCACTTTCCTATATGTTAAGTAATGACTAATTAGTGTCTTTGCTGTATCTGTTCTCGGACTTCCACAGTTATGACAATTGGCTGGAAATATTCATTTTGTCATCTCACAAGCACGTGAGAGTGCCCTCCTCACAATTTCCTTTATTGCACTTATCACCATAACAATATGTACACTCTTGTGTCACATCACAAGTTTTCTGTGAATGACAGACCACTTAAATGAAAGTGGTCTCATAACATTAAAATGGAAAGCTAGGCATGGTGGTACGTCCTTATAATTCCAGCATTCAGGAAGGTGAGGCCAGTGGGGGCTAAATAGTGAGAACATATCTCAAAGAACCAAATGAAAACAACAACAAAAATGGAAATGAAAAATTCCTATCATCTAATATGCATGCTGTACTTTATCTATGTTTAGATAAATGTACATATATATATATATATGTATGTAAATATATTTACATAAGAAACACTTAGCATTGTGTTACAATTGCCTGTAGTATTCAACAGAGTAACATGCTGTATAGGTTTATAGTCTAGGGGCAATAGTTTATACCACGTAGCCTAGGTACCTTGTGGATGAGTTGCCCAGGGATGAGAGGAGAAGAGAGGATATAGCTGACTATTGGTGGAAGATGATATTAAGGAAACTAGAAAAAAAGCTGTATGAGAGAACATATCAATATAAGAGAGGGAAAAAAAGAGCAAAATTCAGCTGAAATATGCTGAAATATATGGGTTTTGGTGGAAATCTCTTCCTATCTTTACAAAGATGATTTTTTTCTTTCTTTTTTTTCTTTGTTTGTTTGTTTTTGAGACAGGGCAGGTGGCTTTGAAATCACTATGTAGCCCAGGCTGGACTTCAACTCAAAGCCATCCTCCTGCCTCAGCCTCCCAAGAGCTGGGAATTCAGGCATGTGCCATCACACCCGGCTTACAAAGATAATTTTAAAAAGTAGTGTTTAAAGTTGCAGACAGCTTTAGGTGATGAAATTATTCCTATTTAGCTCTAAAGGCTGATGAATTTTTAATTTCTGATACAAAGGTTATTAATTCTACAATAAATGTAGTAGAATATTGGACATTTTCACTGGGAATTAAATGACATAATATTATTGTTGGTTTCTATGCTAATTTCTCTTTAATGCAGACTTTCAGATGACAACTAGCAATCTCATGAACACGTAGAATTTTAGAAGCCTTTCTAATAATATGTAATATCTGAAATAAAATAGTACATTTATTTTAGAATTTTTATCATGAGAGAAGTTTCCCTGCATATATTTTACATCTGTCTTCAGGTCCTAAAATGGAGTGAGCAAACAAGCAAGTGTGTGTGTGTGTGTGTGTGTGTGTGTGTGTGTGTGTGTGTGTGTCTGTGTGTGTTCTCCTGAATTTTAGTTTAGTAAAAATCACCAATGTTCATTACAATTTCTTTAGGGCTGACACTGCAGATAAATTGTCTATTTGGGTTATAGTGATATTTAATCCCAGGGGAGCAGAGGACGCAGATTCAGATGCATTCTGTTGTGATGATATCTTTGGTTGTGAATTCTTCCATTTGGAATTCATAATTACAATGTCTCTATACTCGAGGTTATTCTCAGCCTTCAACCCTCTGACAAATCTGTCTACACAAAACAGCAGCTGGTCCACTGGCAACTGAACTGCTTCTGGTGACATAATTTTATGATGTTTTTTACTCTCTAAAAGAGAGCAGCTGCCCAGAGCTTCAGAAGCACTGTGCATGGGGAACTTTGCTCACATTTTCTCTAGGGACAAACAGGCTGTGTGGGGTGAAAATCCGCGGGCATTGTCGGGTAAATAACCACCTCATGGACAATGTTCCCTTGCTGATCTTAATTCTAATCTGTAGTAAAATTTAAAGCATTGATAATGAGAGAAAAATTGGAAATCAGGGCATATCAAGAAAGAAAAATCAAGTTCATGCAAAGTATTTTTAACGGAATCACCAAATGAGACTATGGTTTAAAAATTTAAAAAATTATCGAACAGATATAAAAAATCCAGGTGGTGTAAAGACAGAAGCTAGTACTCTACATGGAATTAATTCTCTTAGCACATTTTCAGGTAAAGTTTTATGAAAATCTATTTCTCTTGCACAGTGGGGAAACAATTTGCATCTGACCTTGGAGTGGAGAACGACCCTGCTGATTTTAGGGCAGCAAGAATGGAATGTGAACCATAGACTTATTACTATAACCCATGCTATTTCAAACAACTTGTAAATGATACAGGTTGTTTGTCTGACCCAAGGGAATAACTTACTTTCAAAATCCACTGAAAAATCCTGCCTTATTAGAAGTAGTTGAACAAGGGATGGATGGACACATTCTCCATAAACAGTCCTTTATGGGACAGAAACAATTTTTTACTGACCTTACTTTAAATCACTACAACACATAACTGCAAGGAATCAAAGGGATTGAAATAAATATAAAGGAATAGTTTGAGAGGATCATCTGTAATGACGAAATCATTCTGTATGACGATTATGGTAGTACTTACGCAAAGCTACACATGCGCTAAATCAGTATAGAACTATATGCACACATGGTACGATTGGCAGTTGCTTGATTTTAATATGGTACTGTACTTAGTGGGATGTAAACTTTGAAGGAAACGGAATGATGGCTACACAGGTAGTCTCTGTATTTTCTTAGGAATTTTCTGTGAATCTATAACTATTTTAAGATAGAATTAAGTATAGGAGGAGTAAATGCAATTAAAAATAGGTTTGGGATGTAGCATAGCTCAGTAGTAAAGCATGTGTGAGTCCTGGGTTCAACTCTGTAACAATAGATAGGTAGATATATAAGGTAATTACATAATTAAATAAATAAGCCAGCAAATACATAAATGAACAAGAAAAACAAGTTGCTATGTATTTTTCAGAGAAACAGAAGATGGTAATACACTATTAGATGACTACTTAACATTGAGTTACTAAATATTTCCACATGCTGGTGAGAAACGTGTGATCACGAATCTCAATTATGGAGAAGTCAACCACGGAAAAATCTGGATGCAGAGCCAAAGAAAAAGCAAATACAGGGCCGGTGAGATAGGCCAGCGGCATAAGCGCCTTCCTGGCAAGCGCGAGGTCCTGAGTTTGACTCCCAGAACCCACATAAAGGAAAAAAAGGGCAGGTGATATCACTCAGGGGCACCAGCGCTTGCTGGCAAGTGTGAGGTCCTGAGGTCGACTCCCAGTACCCACATTAAAAAAAAAAAAAAAAAGCAAATACAATTTCCTCAGATTGGAACAGACTCTGGCATATTCAATGACTGACAAGGAAGCCAGTGTGTATGGAGTCGAGTGAGTCAGGAAAGATACTAGAAGATTCTTATGGTTTATATCCGGATGTGACTCCAAAGCCTCAAGGGCTCATAGGCGGGGCTTTGGGAAGGTGTTTGGATTATGGGGGCATGATATTCATCTGTGGATTAGTCCACCAATGCTTTCATAGCAGACTTGCTGTTAGGAGGTTGGATCTGGTTGGAAGAGATGTGTCACTTGAGGCTTGGCCTGGAAGAGTTTATCTCTTCCTCCTCCCTTTAGACTCTTTGCTTCCTGCCCCCATGCCATTGGTTGCTTCTCCCCTGCCATGCCTCTCTTCCACGCTCCCCGCCTTGGAGTCATCTGACTATGTACTGAAGCCTCTACAAACTGTATCCAGAAGAAACCCTTTCTCCTTCAAGTTGTGAGCATAGGTTATTATGTCTCAGTAATGAAAAAATAGCTAAGACAGAGATAAAGTCAGAGAGGGATGAAAGGACCAGATTATAACAGGACTTTAAATGACAGGTAAGATTTGTATTTGAATAGCAACTGAGGAGCTTTGAACTTTGAGTCTTACATGATTTTGTTTACCATGGGTGCAAATCTAGCTACTCTCACTCATACCATAGTGTCTGACACATGGTATACATTAATTTTTTTTATAAAATGTTGATTTAATTAATGTACTATGCTTCTTGAGAAATGCAGAGTCTTATTCCCTTGGGCTAACAGTTTCTTTTAGCCTTCTGCCAGGCTTCCTTTCTGTTCCAAAGCTCTACAAATTTCAGAGTTGCTTCTTCAACAGCTGTGGTGACCACAGAGAATTTTTGTTACTTCGTAGTTATAGGCAAACTTTAGATGCATGCAAGAAATCCACTCAAGATGGCTCCAGATGATACCCATCTGCTGGTTTTTGCGTAAAGTGAGTCTTTCTAGAATGAAGACCTTGAGAAAAAAACAACCTGGAAATACCATACTTGGCTCTTATGCTGCCCATCTAGTGGCACATACTATACACTAACTTCTGCAGCCATCATTATTCTTCCATTCTTGAGATCCTACTATGTTCTAGAGAACTCCCTAGGAACTAGGAGGCACTGAGTAATTATACAAATAAGGTATTATTTGATGGAGTCAGTGTTTCATGTGGGGAGCAGGCAATATACAAAAAAGTAAAATTAAAACAAACAGAAACCATGAAAGAAAATTTGTCATGATAAGTACTTTCATGAAAATAAAAGTAGATGATGTGGTAGTTACTGGGAGAGGGGAGCTACATTAAATGAAGGGTGTGTGTTTCGGGAAATGTCTCTCTGAGGGACTTTAAATCTGAAAAAATGAATCTAGCCCCCCTTAAATTCAGCTGTAATGGTAAAGGCCCCAGGGCACATTTATGTTTATGTTTTAAGTTCTCATCTGAGTGTTCTTTGAAATATCTGGGCAAATATTGCGATAATGCTTTGTTAACAAGATTGCACATCTATTTCTACCATTTCCCTACAGAGAAAAGCCTGGCAGAGCCCCCTTCTTCAAGCTCCTCCAGCAGTTCGCTGCAGGGCATCCTTAGTTACCTGTACCATCCTTTTAGTGTGACCATTTGCTTGAAGGGATTGAGATGCAATGATAACAACTTGTAAAAAGTTCTTGTTCAAAAGTCCCTTAAATACTACTGAGAAGAATGTTAAATAAATCGTAAAAGTAACTGTAGTGGTTACTTTTTTCATTGCTAAGACAAAACACCTGACACCCAAGGTTAAATGAGGAAAGGTTTATTTAGCTCACAGGTTGTACAGGTTTCAGTCCTCAATCAGCTGGCTCCAAGGCAGGGTGGCATGGCAGAGGGGCAACTGTTCAAGGCAGCAGAAGACAGCAAAAGTAGCAAGACCAAAAAGGGAGGAGCAAACCTCTTTTCCTCTCTTATACTGTATGCAGACTACCCGCCCTATGGTGTGTGTAGCACTCACACCCCCAATCCCAACAGTAGACAATGAACCAATCTAGATTCAGCCCCCTCTGAAAAGCCCACCCCCATGACCTCATTAGGCTTTGGGGGGACATCCAGACACAAACCATAGCAGTAACACTACTGAATAACGTGTTTCAAAAAGAATTTAAAAAGCAAAATGAAAATTCTGATATAAACAAATATACTTTTTAGTCATCTTATTTCATGCTTTCTGTTTTTGTATTCAGTTGAATCAACATTTAGTGCAGGGACCGGTGAGATGGCTCAGCGGCGTAAGCGCCTGCCTGGCAAGCGCGAGGGCCCGAGTTCGACTCCTGGATCCCACATACGGAAATAAGGGCCGGTGATACCGCTCAGCGGCACGGGAGCCTGCTGGCGCGCAAGGTCCTGAGGTCGACCCCCGGTACCCATTAAAAAAAAAATTTAGTTCAATTAGAAGGAGCAGTATTTGGCCATCATCAAATAAGACTAACTAGTTCCAAAGCAGAGAGATTCCTAGAAGTAGCTATGTGGTCTGTTAGAAAGACTATGGCTGTAGTGACAGACCTGAGCCTTAGCCACTTATCTGTCATGCAAATTTAGGAAACTTATGAACCTTGTTGAGCTTTAATTTCCTTATTTTTAAAATGGTAGCAATCATACCTACACCAAAATTTGTTATAAAGTTAGAAGTCATCCCATAAAAGACATTCATTGTAAGTAACATTATAATCAATAGCGATCCTTGACTAAGGCTCTTTTATCATTTTCCATGCATGATCTTTGAAATATGGGAATTGTTTAAGAATCTGTAAGAGTATCCCAGATGATCAGGCTCTAATAAGCTACTGTGAGGGCTTGTTTGCAAATATTGGAATCAGAATTGAGGTGATTATAGAGCCTGAAAAAAAGGTTCTTTTTAAAGACATTTGTGATTTCCCCCATGTCACTGTTGTGAGGTTGTAAAATCAATCCAATTGGAATAACTTACTGGATTCATCTCTTTATTTCTTGGATAATGTATTTAATTATACATTCAAGTTATGGTTCATTTACTTGCATTTATAGTAAATATTTCTTAGAGTAAAAATACTTTCTGGGCCAGGGATGTAGCTCAGTGATTTAATGCTTGCCTAGCGTGTGGGAGACCGTAGGTTTGATCCCAACACTGCAAAATAAAATCTTATCTTAGCATTGCAGATAATTGATGCAAGCAGTAATTTGGCCAGAAAGAATGATCTGTTCCTACTTTTTCTTAGAACCTATTTTTGTCACTGGCTAGCTTGGTCCTACCCTTCCAAGGGAAGGGTCCTTTCTTAGAGGGAAAAAAAGAAAGGACTCCAGTTTAGGTAGGTAGCAGAGACACTCGCTGATACAGGGGATCAGGCGGTCTACCCACAAAGGCAGGAGATGAGCTTTTAAGAATTAGCTGGTGAGCAGGAGCCTTGTTGATTCTTATCTCAGTCATGGAATCTTTAAGGCTGAAGGATGGTTTCCTTCCCAGGAAAGGATTGCCTCTGTCTGTGAGGCTCCAACTTTCCTGCCATCCAGGTTTTTTCCAATGGTTGGAGGCTTCTGGACTTAGTCAAAGGTCTCCAGAGTTCCCCTATTCTTGTGTCCTCATTTGAATGGAGAAACAATATGTAAATTCAGGCTAATCAACCATTTATTGGCAACTTTTAGACAGATACTCACTACATGATTAACGTATCTATATGCTGAGCTGAAGAGATTGACCCAAGATTTACACTAACAAGGGATACAAAATGAAATTCAAACTTTGTTTTTCTTTTAGGTACCTACTGAACATTTATCTGTAGGTGCAAGGGAAGAGTCATGGTTCATAGCAAAACTGGCTTTTAATTTTCTGGCTGTCCTAGGAGAAAACACAAATCCTGCTTTTAATGTGCGGCGGGTGATCATGCAGGATTCTGCCTGTCTCCTCATCCCTGTAGTGATCCCTAAGTTATTGCCACCCAGAAGACAAGGCCTAACGTGGTAAGGGTGAGGACCGAGCACCACAAGAAACTGGCAAAGACTTCGATTCATTGTGCCATTGATGAAAAAATTCAGACAAGACACTTAAGCCATCAAATAGAGTATAGGTAGAATTATTGCCAAATGAGAGATTTTCAGAGTGCGTGACAGAATATACCTTCACGCATGAAGGTGCTGTGTGCCAATATGGCATTTGCTTTGAATGAGATCTCAGGTTGTGTTTATATGGTTTACTGGGTCTTCCTCAGAATATTCTTTCCTTCCCCTGAGGTCATTGTTTTTGTATAAATGAAATGGACTGTGTTTACCTACTTAACAGAGAAGGAGGTCCCTGTTTACTCCTTAGGTGGATGACTCCATGTAGTTTATTTTGAGATCTTCAGGTTTTTCCAACCCCTCCCTAATAGTCTGAACTTTCTGTGGAACCAGGACCTCATCAGAATACTTAGAGGATGTTACTACTTCTTGAGCTAAAATTTTAAACCACAGGTTTGTGTGCATCTAATCTATAGCTAAAGAATTAAGAAAGTGAAGGGGAAAAATGCTGTGTACTTTGTTTTTCAAGTATCCCCCAGGAATTTATGGGCTATGGCACTCAAATGAAAAGTTTTGGTAAATGATTGTATAGCTACTTTTATTGTCACTTTATTGTGAACCAAGTCTAAATGCTTAATTTTATTTATAATCACATTCACATTTAATCCTTATAATATTCATTTGAGGTGTGTACTCTTATTAACTTGTAGGAGAGAAAAATAAGAGTCAAATATTTGAGGAGACTGCTGAAGGTCACAGCTAGTTGACCTACATCATAGAGTTGTTATAAAGCTCATCAGCTTATCGGAGTGGAACAAATATTTTTCCACTCTAAGACTAGATCTTTGGGCAATGCTTAAGTACAAGTCTTTCAGTGGCTTGACTTGATTTGTATTAATTGTTCAAATTCACAAAAACACTATGTAAGACATATTGAAGGGTGCATCTGTCCAAGATATATGTGGAGGAAATATACGTAATTGAAAGGTGATGATGTCTAGGACCCGTGAAAGATGCCAAGTTAAAAAATAAAATGTGTTTCTCCACATCACAATTGAACAAGGGTCAAATTGGGCTGTTAAAGGGTGTCAAACACACAACCCACCCTAAAATTCTCACAAATCTTCTAGAGGCTGGGTACAAAATCTAGAGCCTCTTCTGTGGAAATAAAAAAGAAACGGTAGCAGAATGTAGATACTAGAAGCAGAGAGAGAAAAACAGCTATTTATGGAGAAATTGAAGAAGTAGATACACAGATGGATCTTTTCCATTTATATAACTCTAAAATTGTGCTTGACCAAAAGTCACTGAGAAGGACTTCATTATGGACTTCAAATGAACATGATTCATTAACATGTCATTTGAGAAGTTGGTCAAATGTTTGATTATGCAATGCTAAATGTAATACTGAGGGTAATTAGCAAGCCCATAGTCTAATGGGACACATAGCTACCCATAAGGCAGTTTTGTTGCAGAATGAAATGCAATGGAAGATGTAGAAGGGGTTATGAGCAGCTCACAGAAAGTAAACAGAAGTTCCTTTCAGATTTTAGCAGGATTATTGCAAGAGGAAACATTTAGTAGAAATTACTCAGTATAACAATATGAATAATTAGGTGTGTGCATAGAGGTGGCAAATGATGGATATATTGGTTTCTCTATGAATGATGAATAAAGGACCTCCTTCCCCAACCTTAGAAGAAAAATGACCATATTGGTTTATGTAGGAGTGAGCTCACTGCCTCTCTCCCCATATACCCAGTCACACATTTGGAGGAAAGTATTAAGTCTTTGTGTGTCAAGCTCTTTCTAGGTTATACCAGGTCTTTTCAGAATATTAAGGGATGCAGTCACTTTGAGTAAAGCAAAGGGAAATGATCCTAACCTTGTAAGGAGATGTTGACTTCTTTTAGAGACATTAAATGGAACCACACATTGAATTTTATATAAATGCTGAAGAGCTTATGTTTCACTCCAGTATAGCCCCGTGAGAGATGACAAAACTGCTGAATGAATGATAGAAGGTTACATGGACAGAATGGGAGGGATAACATGTGGTCAGGAATTAACACCGAGCCCTGCACCCTTGGAGATATAAAGTGAAGATAACTTTTTTTATGCTTGGCACATAAATAGTGGCGCTTCCTATACTAAATGGACAATATGAGTTTGGATAATGAACATTTCTAAAATAGTCACCATAACCAAGAGCAGGGCCTCCTCTCCTGGTTTATCAATGCAGTGTAAACACAAAATTATTTTAAACTGCATATCATCAGAAATGTGATTCAAATACTGATTGAGAGGGAATTTCCTCATATCTAGGATAGGCTTTTGAGGCCAATTTAATTTTACTCAGAAAAATTTTAAAAATGTTACCTATGTTTTCTCCAAAATCTTGGTGTAATGCATATAATTCCTCACATCTATTACAAGACTCAACCAAGGGAGCACATGGGACATGTTGCACACTTAAAGTAATTCAGACTGTTAAGGTTGTCATGACACCAAAGCTAAAAGCACTGTAGTAAGGATTTACAAGGGAAATATTTAATACAGGACACATAATTTATAGGATTATTTTATAGTATTCACTCAAAGACTCAAATGCAAAAGAGTGCGGATGACCTGTCCACACACTAGAGACCCAAAGAATCCAGCTGAGGGCCTGGATCCCACGGCCATGTCCTACACACGTCCAGCTGAAGACCCAGAGCCCATGGCAATGTCCTCCACAAGTCCAGCTGGAGGCCTAGAACCCATGACAATGTCTCATGCAAGTCTGTATCAAGTATCTGCACTGGGAAGGCCCAAAGGTCAGTGGTGGAAGCTAGAAAGTCTGCACCAGCGGGATGAAGGATCTGTGCCCGCAGGCTGAGGGATCTGCACCAGAGCTAGGAAGTGACGCTCAGAGTAAGGACCAGAGCTCCCCTAAAGAGAACCACAGCCATCCTCAGTGACAGTGAGGACCCGAGCTGCTCTGATGATGAGAACAACTGAGTTCATATCAGGAAAACTAGCGTGACAATCTTCTCCAGGAGAATCAACAGCTCACCGTCTTGCCCTGCTGTTCTCCTTTTATTCTGTTGGCAACAATCCTCAGGTGGGCCTTCCACACCCAGCACCATGCTGACTCAGTTCAGCTGGGTGCTACAAGTTGACCATTAGTTAATTCACCACAGGTAACAAACTAACATAAGGAGGTAGGCCACTCTGTTCTCTCCTGTATGGTGGCCCACTCTCACACTGTAGGGTCTACTTATTTTCCTACTTTTACTCGACTCAAACTTGTTCTGCAGGGCCGGTGAGATGGCTCAGCGGCATAAGCGCCTGCCTGGCAAGGGTGAGGGCCCGAGTTCGACTCCCGGAATCCATATACGCAAAAAGGGCCGGTGATATTGCTCAGCGGCACGGGAGCCAGCTGGCGCGCAACGTCCTGAGGTCGACCCCCGGTACCCACAAAAAAAAAAAAAAAACTTGCTCTGCAGAGCCTGTTTCTTCTCTTACCTTTAAGAAAACATTACTACTATTAAAAAAGAAAAAGAAGGAGGTAAAAGGCGTCTTGATAAATGCATCTCAGTCATTCTATGGAACATTATTAGGAGAGAAAGTATGGTCTATTTGTAGAACTTCAGGAAAGATGCTGGACATGAAGTATTTCCCGCACAATTTTGATAACCATACCTAAACACAGAAGAGAGAACTGGGTTGCAGAGTTAGTACTTATCGGCAGATGCATGGAAATAAAATCCATGAGAATATTAAAGGAGAAGAGAAAAGATTATTAACAAAAGCATCAACACACAAAGACAGCAGAGAAGGGAATCCTGCAAAAGTAATAGACACACTAGAAGAATGAAAAAGAAACAGAAAAATGTAGCATCATGTAAGCCGAGATATTAATATTTTGAGCAAAAAATTCTTATTATTTTACCCAACTCCTATAATATTCTAAATTAAAGTAAGAAATGAAGCCTGCTAGTTGGATTTAATGATTGGGATGATCTCAGTGACCTTGAAAAGCAAAATTTTAGTGTTTAGTTAAGACCAAAGCCAAACTATAGTGGGTTTTGGAGTGAATAAAACTTGAAGACACAGATAAAGGAAATGTAGGTCACATTTCAAGAGTTTTGAGTAAAAAGTAAAGTAGAGGTACAATATAATAACTTGAGAGTGATGTGGGTTTCAAAATTGCAACATGAAGACTATCTCGAGCATTTATAACAAAATTACATTTTCCTGTCTTTTTTTTATTTTATTTTTTTTTTGTGGGTACCGGGGGGTCGACCTCAGGACCTCACGCGCCAACAGGCACCCGTGCCGCTGAGCGATATCACCGGCCCCTTTTTCGTATGTGGGATCCGGGAGTCGAACTCGGGCCCTCGCGCTTGCAAGGCAGGCGCTTACGCCGCTGAGCCATCTCACCGGCCCACATTTTCCTGTCTTACAATTGAAAATTTCCAAGTAAAAGGCACCATTTTGTGTAGTATGACTATGAGTACGAAAATGCATTTACTCATCTTAGTATATGTGCTGCCGAAGCAAGCACATGCATTTATTCATCTTAGATACATGCTACATAATAAAAAATAAGGTAAGTGTGAAATTTGAAAACATTTTTACAGTAAAAGACACATTGCCATTATCCACTACAAAATACTCCCCTTCACTTCAAAGACACTCGCCTCATCATTCTTGCCACTTCCTGAAGCAGTTCTGGAAGTCTTTTTTGTGTCTTTAGGTGTACTGTTGTGGCTGCCTCGATGTCCTGTGTCAGTTCAAAACTTTTACCTTTCATGATCATTTTAACTTTGGGGAAGAACCAGAAGTTGCAAGGTGCCAGATCTGGTGACAAAGGGGATGAGGACACACTGTCATGTTTTTATGAGCCTGCCTTCTCACTGGGTGTTACTCAGCACCAGCAATCACTGTAATTTAGATCCTACTTCCCAAAGCCATGAAAGAGGACTCCCAGAACTGATTCTGAACGTGGCAAGAAGGATGGGATACGTGATCAAAAGGAGGGGTGAATTTTGAGGGGGATCATGACAATGTGTCTTTTACTGTAATAATGTTTCAATTTAAACGTTCACTGAATATTTTGACTGCACCTCATGTCGATCACTTTCTATAATCCATGACCTGGGATGTTTGCTGTTGGTCACGGGGATGTAGAAGACAGCATCCTCACTCTCAAAATGTTCAAAGGCTGTGTAGCTCACATGGTTGTGTATCAGAGGTCCTGGCATTCATACCAACCATATTCACTCCCCAAGTTTAAACACAGCAGGGCTGCAGTTGTACTCTGGTTAGAAGAGAAAGCCAGAAGTCTGTACACACAATGATGTTAAGGCTGCTGCGAGTGCTTGAAAAATCTGGAGGATACTAGAGTGCTTGTCTCAAGTCTGATTCTCTCCTCTATTTCAGTAAACTGATTTCTGAGCCTTAGGCTAGGGAAGGCTTCAGGAAACCGAAGCAGCTATTGACAAAAAACGCAAGACTATGGAGAACTTTTGAAACCATGGAGCAGCCTCTACTCTGTCAGCAGCAATGGTAATTAACGAAAGCAAATCCAAAGGAGAAGTTTTCACATGATAGCTATCACTTAGTAGCACAGGTTTCCTTTGTAAGTGCCCATGAATTACCCCACCAGTTCTTTCAGATTAATGGAGTATAGGGTGTTTGTGGAAGTCTGGGATTGGAATTTGCAGGTAGAAAAAAGAAACAGCAAAGTATAGGTGATTCTTGCTATTTTAATTCCAATTAAATATAACCCCAGAAACACATCTCACATATGCAAACAAGTAACCACAGAGCACAGCAGAACTAAGTATATGTGACTGCAAAGTAACTAAAGCTAAACAAAATGCAGGATATAGCATAATTCTAGGTAGATGAACAGAGAAAGCTTTGAGGAAGACATGATATTTGACTATACTTGAAAGATATAATTAATAGCTAAATTGTCATAATCTAGGTATAAAAGATTAGTACATAATGGCACCAAGTAAATAATTGTTACAGGAAGTAATTTTGAAATTTGAGAGACCAGAATATACCTCCTCGATATACGAAGGATTGTTGAGTTAAAGTCAATTATGAAGGAGATACAGGTAAGCTCCCTGCTCTCCCTCTATTTACTCAAAAGCAGAATATAGATTTACAAAGATGAAATGTGCCTGCCCCCTCTACTACAGGGAGAACAAATACTAACTACTGAAGACCACTTTAGACCCTTATAAACCTAGAGATGGCAATAGAGGAATCTGTATTAGCAAGCTTTACAAAGTAGCCTTTATCTACCAGTAATTTGCCTTTCCATAATTCGCAGGCCCTAGGCACTCAAAAGTCCTTTTGTTTTGTCTCATCACTTCAAAAAGGTGCTGTTTTTGTCGAAGACAATACGTAAACTAGAACTGCAAGCAACCTCCTCAAGACTGATTCCCTGAGTGCCTCCCGTATATACATGAACTACATGTGTTTATAAAATTCTGTGTTTTCCTCTTGTTAATCTCTGTTTTCTTACAAGGATCTATTCCAACTAGGAATGTATGAGGATGGAAGAAAAAATTCATTTTCTTCCCCTACAGGAGTACATTGAGTCAACTCAGTAAAATGATATATGAATGGGAGAAAAGGGGTTAATTTGCCATGCTTCTTGACAAAGACTTCTAGCACTGAAAGGAAGTTCTGTCCTGAGAACGCACCAGAAGGAATTGCTTCACAGGGCAGAAGCAATGGATTGATTGTAACTGAAATGTGGGAATCAGAGGAGGAACTGCAGCTTGCTAGGGCCCCCTGAATGGAATTTGAATTTAACTCAGAAAACTGCTACTTGACCTCAACATTTTCGGACCTAAAAATATACTCATATTTTTTAACCTTTTTCTAGATTTCATTCATCTTTAAATCATCATAAAATCACACACTCATTTCCATTTGCATTTGTGTGCCTTGGATAAAGCTTTGATTCATAGCACAGAATAAAAATCGGATCAAGCAGTATTTAGAATATGGGTTTTATATTTTCAAAGAGATGTACAGTTTTCAATTTAGAAAAATTTTCCTATGAAATGTTCATTTTTTACCTACTTTTTCATTTAAATTGGAGTTAAGCTATTTTTTCCTTATTCAGGCATAAAACCTTTAAGAGAATTTATATGCCTTGGAAATGCACATGAAGGGGTAATATACACTTCAAGGTTTAAAATTTTAAAATAACCTAAGTATGAAATTTATAAATTTCCCTTTTGAAGGGGATTTCAAATGTTCAATTAGCTATAGCAGCTGACTATATTTAATTAAGATAAAGGCTAATTCAAAGTACCCTTGTTTTTCTGAAAAGTAGCTAAAATATTTAAGATAAATTGCATTAGAGACCAATTTTCTGCAACTTTTGCAGTCCCTTTTGTATACATTTGAAATGTTAAACTCAAATGATCTTCCAATATTATTTTAACTTGGTTTTATTTATTTTTGCTCTGGTAATGATTTTCCATTTTGATGGGAGCATAGAACGATCTCTTCTATGTTGAAGGTGTGGTTATAATATTTTAATGCTTTACTCTAAATTGAAGGCCTAGAAATTACATATGTAGAGAAAAACTGGTTGATAATCATCAGAACCTGGATAAATTTAAATTTGCACATGTATAGAATGCTTTATTCTAGCTCCGAAATTTTTATTGAAAATCTATTTCTGTGCCATTTTCCAACAAAAATGTTTACTACTGACACTTTGTCACTAGAGTATTTTGCATTGAGATGGTGAAACAGTACAAGTAGTGCTGCCTCCTACAAATCTGCAACTACACATGAAATCAGTCTCAGTTCTGTAATAAGTTTCTGTTAGCATTCAAAGATAAAAGGACCACAAATATTGATGGAAAAAAGCAAGTACTTTAAATCACATGTACCTCAAATAATTGTGGCATAAACCAAAATATATTCAGTATTCACTGCCTTTCTGCCATTAACTAAAAGGACGGCAGTTTACGGGTAGTAGAGGATACTGTTGCCAACTGTTTGCAAGAATTTTTCCATTAGCAGAGCTGTGTAAAACATCCTTCAACAAGCTCACTATAAATGAGGGTGAAAGAGCCCTCATAGAATTTAAAACTCTGCTTACATTAAAGCTGCGATGCAATGGCAATCTTTTCAAGCATGTGCGAAAAGCTTGAAACTATTTCCTTCCTGTGTGCTTGAAAGTAGATATACTCCCCCTGTTCATAATTTCGGTAATACCTATGTTAAGTGGGAAAAAGCACTCTGGCTTGCCAGTGATTTAAGGACGATGCATTTACAGATGCTGTCTAAAAAGGATGATAAAAAGAATTTTCCATCAATCCCTCCTAATTTCTTGGTTCCTGTTTTTTCCAAACTGAGCTACAGATACAGGATGACTACTGATACATATAAAATGTGCTAAGTCTCCTAATCCTTGTTTACCTGTGCCTAACTCCTCTAAGGGGGCATCCAAACATGGAAAGCGACTTTTCCAAAAAAAACTTTATCAATTAAGGGAGCCTGTACATAGTATTAGCCACATGATGTTTCCCCCTTTGGCCTAGTTTTGAGCTTTGCAATTTGGGACTGTGAGCTTTGTGTTGTCACTTCTATTTAATACCTTCATGAATCTTTCACCAAAAATGAACTCATTTTAAGATGAAGTGGTGAATTAATGTAGTTATATAATCCAGCAAAGACATCTAATTTAAGAGTATGTCAATTAGAATGTGGCGGGATCTCTGGCCCTTCAAATCAAAATACCAGTCTGCTGTTGTATAATTTTGGGGTTCTTTTTTAGTCTTCAGATGCCATTCACTATGAAGACTCTATTTTTAGGTTCCTTTATATGCGAGGTCAAGATGGTGTGCTCTACAACTTTCGTACAGGAAGATGAAAGGCAAAATGAAAGTTTAGCTCTGGAATCCCAACACAAAGCCCTGGCTGCTCCCACTGAGAACAGCAAGCAGGAACTTGTAGCAGTGCTGAGTGGCAACCATGGGCTTGATGCTGACTGGAATGCTCTGACTCACGGAGTTAGTGCTGCAATAGTAAGCATGAGTTTACTGTGGAAAGAAGCTGTCTATGTTGTTGCAAACAAATTTTACCTCGGAATAAGCGAATGCATCAAAATCATATTCCCAGCAGTCATTTAAAAATAACTCTGTGGCTTTCCCTGCACTTATTTCTGAATGTTATCTGTGCTTGGTTTTCTAATAGAAACAGCCATGCAACAGTGTGTGCTGGAAATTGTGAAATTTTCCCTTCTCAATGTAGGTCCCTGATTAAAGAGCACAAGAAGGAACCTCTTTGACAGCTAAAAATGAGGGTTGGTGTGGATACATGTGTATAAGGATTAGGAGGAATGAAAACTACCAGGCAGGATGAGACCAGGAAATTGCTGCAACTACAGAGTCCTACTCTCATAGAGAGAGGGCCTCATGCAAGAGGAAAGACTAAATCATCCTCAAATGACCCTGTTATCACAGTGGTACAAGGTCCCCATCATTATTAGGAGATGACCAAATCAAATCTTAACTGTATTAATCAGCTTTTTCATCTTTGGGATAAAATACCCTACACATACAAAGAAAGGTAGAGTTTATTTTGGCTCCTGCTTTCAGAGGTTTCAGTCCATGGTCAGAGGGCAGAGTCACCAGGGTAGGAGAAAACTGCTCAACTCATGGCATCTAGGAAGCAGAGAGCAGGGGAGAAGCCAAACAGGAAGGGGCCAGGGACTGGATATTATCTCCAAGGTCATGTTCCCATGACCCAGCCAGACATAACCACATGGGTCTTTTACACGCTCCTAAGTGTCTTTCAAGCCAATCAAGTTGACAATCACATTAACTTTCCTTTTTTACCATTAATGACATGGACAAGTTTTTCCTCAATAAAGAAACTACCGAAAATGAGTGGCACACGATAACTTTAAGACAAGGCTGAGAAATCAAGTCCACTGCAGACATGTGATCAGGGTTACCAATGGCACTTGCCTTGGCAAGACAGGGAGGATAAACACCAATGGGAGGATATATTTAAAACACAGAGGGAAATAAAATGTCAACCTGGAATCTATCCAGCGAACAAATCCTTAAACAGTGATGACAAAGGCAAGGCAGTTTCAGAAAGAAAACAATCAGATAGTTCATCCTGAACAGCCTAATGCCTCAAGAAATGCTGAAATATAATTCTCAGGTTGGATAAAAATGATGTTAAATGGAATTGTAGTTTTGGAGATGGAATAAGTAACAATACAAACTGTACAGTGTAGGCAAACACCTTTTATTTTTTTTATTTTTTATTTTTTATTTTTTGTGGGTACCGGGGGTTGACCTCAGGACCTCACGCGCCAGCAGGCGCCCGTGCCACTGAGGGATATCACCAGCCCCGCAAATACCTTTTAAACATGTGTCAAATACATTAAATATTGACTACAAAGCAAAAATAAAACAATGTTCTATAAATTTGAAGGCAAATGTAGAATTAAAATATAAAACAGCAAAGGTACAAAAGATTAGTAGGGTAAATGAAATTATATTATTTTAGACTTCTTTTATTGTTCTTGAAGTGATTTTTGTGGTATTCTATGATGACTCAAAATACACATTGAAATTTATAGAACAATAAATAAAAACACAGAAACATATCAGAAGTTCTCAGTCAGATAAAATGGAATACTAAAAACATAATTAATTCATCCAAAATTGGGCAGGGAAAAAAGGAACAGAGGAACGAAAGATAATTTTAAAACCCAATAAATGGCATAATTAAATTAAAACACATTAGTAATCTTATTAACTAAAAATGCACTAAACCATCTGATAAACATTCACAGATTGTCAGACTTGATAAAAAGTTAAGTATATTACAAAACATAAAAATATTAGAAAATATAAATACAATGTCAATTTGAAAGTAAGGGAGAATAAAGATCATGCCATGCAAATCTTAAGCATATGAAAGATGCAGTGAATATATTAATTACAAAACAAAATTCAGGAAAAGTGTATTGCAAGCCTATACCCATTGGCTGCAATAGAATTAAAGTAAAAACTCAGTAAGATACCTAGGAAATCCAAAATATTTCAGAATTGTAAGCCTACTTCTAAGCAAACATGAATCAAAGAATACAGAAAAGAAATGAGTTTTAAGTGAATGATAACTAAACAAAGTCTATTAGCTAGAGATACAGCTAAAGAAGTATTAAGAGAGTAATTTAACTTTAAATGAATATATTAGAATAGAAAAACAGTGCAATATGTATGACTTTTCTTTCTAGCTTGAGAGATGTAGGATGAGAACATAGATCCCTTGGAAGCCATATACACAAGGGGAGTTCACAACCACTCTTGAGTTCTCCTTTCTGATTCTCTTGAGGAAAACTGATTACACACCAGGTGATAAAACAAAACAAAACAAAAACAAAAGAGCTTGTTCATGTAGAGGCCAGGAGGAGATAGAAGGTGTGAGGCTCGATCTGAATCTTCTTCCAGCATTGGCTCTATGGAACAAAAGTTTGAAATCACTTGGGAAAGTACAACAAACCCTTATCACTCTCAGGCACAGATGAATACCGGTTGTGCTTGGAGAAGGGCACAGAAATATAAGCCTATAACTAAGGGAAGGACATGAATGAAGGTATTGTTGGCCCAGACAATAGACACTATACAGCTGGAGAAGGAATAGGATCAATACAACATCCTCACAGTGAAATCAAGGGAGACACAGAGCCTGCCTAAAACTGAAGCTGAGTAGAACAATAGGTAACTCCCTCCAGCCTCTATCATCAACCTAACCAGCTTTCACTAACACATAGTAGCAATCTCCTGCTGAGAGAAAGTCAGAAGAGGAGACCTGCAAGCTCAAGGTGGAGCAGACATTTAAATAAACTTATACAAAAGCAGCTGGTATTCTAACTACCAAATAACATTAGAATAATTTGAAGACTCTGAGGAAGTGAAGGCAATCATACAGCAACAACAAAACTGTTCAGCTCGATTACACAATAAATAGTATCAGTCACTCACACTGAAAATCAAACAAAAGAAAGCCATGCCCTGTATTTGGTGTACATATTATGTATCTTAGTTCCCACCGACTTAAACAAAATATGCAGCATTTATCCAAAAAATTCAAGATGTGTGGAGAAGTAAAAACAATGCAATATCAATAGAGTAATATCAATAGAATAAGAAATCAACAGACCTAAACTCAGATGTGATTCCAGGTGTCAAATTTATCAGGTTGGAAAGTGAAAAATAACTTTGATTAGTATATTAAAGTTACTAGCTAAATAAGAGGACTGCATGTATAGCTGTATGGGAGATTTAGAGATGTGGAATCTATATGAAATGATCAAGTAGAAAATGGTTAATATCCAAAATACATAAAGAGCTCACACAACTCAATTGAAGAAAAAGTCCAATTGAAAAATAGGTAAAGGACATGAATAGACATTTATTTTTTCAAAGAAGACACAAATATGGTCAAAAAGTACATGAAAGGATGTTCAGTATCACTAATTATAAGGGAAATGCAAATTAAAGCCAGAATGAGATATCACCCCACACCTATAAACACAGCTATTATCAAAAAGACAAGAATAACAACTATTGGTAGCACGTGGGGAAAAGGAAACTCTTATTGCTGATAGAAATGTAGAATAATACAGCAATGTTGAAAACAGTATGGAGGTTTTAAAAGTAGAACCCCCGCATGACCCAGTAATCTCTCTTTTGGTTATGGACCCAAAGGAAATTGAATCAGTATGTCAAAAAATGTATCCGGGGGCCGGTGAGATGGGTCAGTGGCGTAAGCACCTGCCTGGCAAGCGCGAGGGCCTGAGTTCGACTCCCAGAACCCACATACAAAAAAAGGCCGGTGATATCGCTCAGCAGCACGGGCGCCTGCTGACGTGTGAGGTCCTGAGGTCGACCCCTGGTACCCACAAAAAAAAAAAAAAAAGGTATCTGTACTCCGACATTCATTGCAGAATTATTTACAATACGTAAGATAAATGATCAATCTAAGTGTCCATCAGTGGATGTGTGGAAGATGAAACTGTGGTATATATAAAAAAGGTACTATTACTCATCCTTCAAACAGAAAGAGGCGGGATGTAGCTCAGTGATAGAACATGTGGTTAGCATGCACAATGGCCTGGGTTAAATTCCCACCACCAAAACAAAACAAACAAACAAACAAAGAGATCATGCCATCTGTGACAACACTGATTTATCTGGAGGACTAGGGACATTATGCTAAGTCAAATACATCACACAAAAAATAGATGCCACATGGTTTCACTTATGTTATGCCTGAAAAAAGTGCATAAATAGAGAATAAAATAGTGGTTATGGGGTATTATATATCCTGAATATATACAATAAATATTTTAAAGAAAAATGATGGGTGTGAAGAAGAAACAATAAATAGATGAAAATTTCATTTGAAAAGCTAATTTAGTGGACTTAATGACATTAAGGAAAGATTCAATGAATTTGAAGATAGGACAACATAAATTACCAAAACATAAATATAAGGAAAAAGAAAACTGAGAGGATAAATACCAAAATCAACTATACCAAGCAAACTGCTAAGAAAACATATCAAACTGTTCAGAAGACAAAGGTAAAGAGAAAACCTTTCAATTGTTAATTGGACATAAAACAAATATTAACAAATTTCAAAAAACTGAGTAATACAAATTTCTTTGAACAAACCAGAATTAAACTAGAAAGGAATAATGGAATAATAAGTATTAAATTACCCATGTGTCAAAGAGGAAATTACGAAGAATATATAAAAATGTTGACTTAAAAGAAAATCAAAACAAAGCATATCTAATTATACAGACGGCACTGAAGAAGGACTTAAATGGAATTTTAAGTGTAAATAGTTATAGTAGAAAGTAAGAAACAGCTTAATGCTACATCAAAAGAAGAAAAGACATGAAATTTACTTTCATCTTTATTTGTTTGTTTGTTTGTTTTTGAGACATAATCTCACTATTTACTTCAAGCTGACTTTGAACTAGGCAGCCCTGTTTGGCTGAAAATTTGCGGCAATCCTCCTGCCTCAGCCTCCTGAGTGCTGAGATTACTGTTATGTGCCACAACATCTGGAGGCATGAAAGTTAAATCCTAAGAAAACACATAAATAGAAATAAGAGTATGGATCAACAAATTGAAAACTAAAAAGGAGAGAGAGAAAACCAATGAAAACTAAAAGGTAATTCTTTGAGAAACTCAATAAAATTGATAAATCATCAGTCAGATAACCTAAGCAAAAAAAAAAGATGTTACAAATTTTGTAAAAGGAACAAAATAGGATACAGTATAGGCCATGGATACAATTAACAGAATAAAATTTCCTCAATTTCACAAAAGTCATTTATGAATAACTGCGATTCACATTCAGCTTTATTGTGAAAAATTAAACTCCTTTTCCGTAAGATGAGGAACATGGTAAAGAAGTCATTTCTCACTTCCATTAGTACAATAGAGCAACAGAGGAATTAAAAGACTTCAAGATTGGGCCGGTGAGATGGCTCAGCGGTTTAAGCGCCTGCCTTGCAAGCGCGAGGGCCCGAGTTCAACTCCCGGAACCCACATACAAAAAAGGGGCCGGTGATATCGCTCAGCGGCACGGGCGCCTGCTGGTGCGCGAGGTCCTGAGGTCGACCCCCCCGGTACCCACAAAAAAAAAAAAAAAAAAGACTTCAAGATTGGAGAAATAGAATTGGAAATCTTGTTAGTTTGAAACATACGTGTTCTGAGCTCGTTAAGCAAATCAGCATGATATAAAATCAATAAGAATTTTTAATTTTATTTCTATGTACTAGCCCCAAATAGTTGGGAAACGAAACTGGAACCGTTATTTTTAATAGTATGAATAGATATCAAGTGCCTAAGGAATTATCTAATGAAAACATGTTTAATATCAGTTCATGTATTATCAGCTTATGACAAACTACAAAACACTGCTAAGATATATTAAACAAAATAAAATCAATACAGAAAATTTAATCTACTGAATATCCCAGTAACGTTCAGATGTGATTTTTTCCAAATGTGTCTCTAGTTCAATGTAAAACTTACCACAATTTCAGTTTGAATTTTAAAAAATGGAAACAAAAGATACTTCCAAATCAATTTTGAAAAGGAAAATAAATATGAAGATTCAAGAAACTGGATCTCAAGGCTTACTTTCAAGCTACAGTATCCAAGACAAAGTGGTATCAGTGAAAGGAAAAGCAATAAGTACATGGAAACATAAATAAAAGGAAAAACCATAAATAAGTGGAAGAATAATAGATCCACACATACGGTCAAAGTGTTTTCAACTAAGATGCCAGATCAACTCAATGAAGGAAGGGAATCGCTGTTTAAGAAATGACCCCTGCAAATTCCATGCACATAAGAGAAAGAATGCACCAGAATGTCATCTTAATCAATGCACAAAAATTAAGTCAAGGCACCAGGGATATAGCTCAGTGGCACAGCTCCTGCTTGGCATGCGCGAGGTCATGAGTTCAATTCCCGATACCAAAATAAAAAAAAATCAAGACAGGTCATAGAAAGGGATATCCAATCCAGAAGTATAAATCTCACAGAAGAAAATAATTAAGTATGTTTTGCAATCTTAAGCCAGGAAAAAAAATTAGAGCTCAACACTCACAGTATTTCTCTTTCTCTCTGTCTTTTTCTCTTTCTCTTTCTCTTTCTCTCTCTCTCTGTCTCTCTCTCTCTCCCCCCATCTCTGTTTAAAGGAGTACAGTCCTGAACCTCATAAAAATTCGAAGTATCTTTTCTTCAAAATACACTACTAAAAAAATTACTAGGTGTCTTGGTTAACCTTTTCTCTTGTTGCTGAGACAAAATACCCAACACCCAAAGTTAAAGAGGGAAAGGTTTATTTAGCTCACAGTTTGTGGAGGTTTCAGTCCATAATCCACTGGCTCCGAGGCAGGGTGGCACATGGCAGAGGGTCAACAGTTCATGGCGGCAGAAGATAAAGCAACAAGAGCAAAACGGGGAAGAGAGAGAGAGCAAGCCTCTTTCCCTACCTTATACTGTATGCACGTTACCCGCCCCAGGTCAGGCGAAGCACTCACACCCATAATCCCAGCATTGGACCATGAATCAATCAAAAACACTAGAACCCTGACTCCATGACTGCATGAGGCTTTGGGGGGACATCTAGACACAAACCATAACACTAGGCAAGTGAGAATTAAAAAGAGCTCTCAGCGCAAAACCAGTGTCCAAACTCCATTGCTAGGAAACTTGACGAAACCTAGCATGGTTTCCTGTAACATAAGGCCACATCCCTGGGATGAAATCACTCCCCTCTGAGTGCCTGTCTGAAAAAAACCTCAGGGCTGTGGAAAGAAATAATTGTTTCTTTTAGCCCACACCTGATGATATGCCTCTGTATCCCCTTTATTTCTTAGAGCATCTACTAAAAATGGCTTACAACTGTGAATCTGTGCTGTCCTTTGAGATGTGTATGTATCTTCTAGAAATCAGGAATGTCTTCTGAAAGACCTGAAAGCCATTCTTTTGAAATGTAGCCATCAGGAAGGACAGGGTCCCTCTTTCCCAGTGTTTGTGAGAGGATAAAATCTCGACTTTCATAATTTTCGACTGATAGACATAGCTGACTTAATTGCATCTACAAAACCTTTGTAATTTTTCACTTCCATGCCTTTGCTCGATCCATCTCCTCTCTGCTCCTAAATTCTTCCTTTAAAATGATCTTTCTCCTACATGCAAATTGGAATGGAGATCAACTCTGTCCCCTACTGTCATACTTATTGAATAAAATATATTTTCACTTCCTTAACTAGTGTCCAGCTTTGTTTATTTTTGATACAAGTCATAGACTGGGAAAAGCAATTTCACCACAAAATATTTTGTGCCCTGGTACATGAAAAACTTGGAAAACAAATAGATTCTTGCAAAACAACATTACGTACTGTTTGCCTTCTGTACCCATGGAATCTGTTGTGTCTTTGGATTCAACCAAAAATTAAAAATATTTCTTTAAAAATGTGTGTGCACTGAACATGTACAGACTTTTCCTTGTCATTATTCCTTAAACAATATAGTACAAAAACTATTTAACTAGCTTTTATGTTGTACTAGGTATTGTAAATAATATAGAGATGATTTAAAATATATGGTAGGGTATGCATAACTTATATATAAATACTACACCATTTTATATAAAAGATTCTAGCATGGAATTTGATATCCATAGAGAGTCCTTAGAACCTATCACCCAGGGATACAAAGGGACAATTGTATATGTGTTTGTGTTTGTCACAGATAGATAGATAAGTAGATAAGGTACTTGATACGTTCTATATAATCAGTCATCAAGGAAATACAAAATAAAGTCCTAATGAGATAAAATTTCACATTCAATACATTGAATACAATAAAAAAGTACTACACCATATTTTGGTGAGGCTGTGCATTGCCAGTGGGAGTGTGTATCAGTCAGTTCTCCTGTTCTGATATCAAATACCTAACACTCACAACTTAAAGGACAAAGGGTTTATTTGGCTCCCAGTTTAGAAGTTTCAGTCCGTGGACAGCTGGCTCCAAGGCAGAAACATCACAGCCAAAGGATATAATGGAACAATGCTGCTTACTTCATGGCAGTCTGGAAATACAGCATAAGGAAAAGACGCACACTCCAAGGGCCTACCCCTGGTCACCTACCTCCAACTGTGACCTACCTCCTGACAGCACATTCATCTAATCCACTCATACACATAGCACCTTCATGATCCAGTCGCCCTTCAGAGGTCTCTTAATCCAGTCACGTTGACAATTACAATTAACTGACACAAAGTGTAAAATTGTACAAACTCTTGGAAACAGTTTGGCATTTTCTTACAAAGTCAGCATGTATTTACCCTGTGATACACCAATTCCATATCTCAGAATTCTGGGGGAAAACATAAAAATAGATGTCTACCAACTGAGTTACATGACTATTTATTCATAGACGATTTGTCCATAAAAGCCCCAAACTGGAAGCCACCTTAATGACCATCAACTGGAGCATGGCTAATCAAATTGGGCTGTATTTATATAATGGAATATTCTTCAGCCATGAAAAGAATGAAGTAGAGTTGAATACACCAATACAGATGCATCTCATAATCACATTAAGTAAAAGAACCTGGCCATAGAGCGGTTGTATGATTCAATTCACTTAAAATATAAGAGAAGTCAAAAGTAATATTTGGTGAAATAAATCAGGGAGCTGTTGCTTCTGGAAGGGTGGTGTGGAGTTTGGCTTTGCAGAGGCAGGAGAACTTCCTGGGACGATGGGAATGTCCTGTACTTCCACTGTGATGGAAGTTACAGGGCTTCAAAAATTATCCAAATAATTGAACTAAACACTTAAGATTTGTGCATTTTATTGCTTTCCAATTATACCTCAATTGAAATAAAGTTGAAACAGGTAATCAGGAGGTAATTTTTTAAAAATGAAATGAGTGGATAGGTATAATGACTTGTTCTTCATCCTGGATCTTATACAACTGCCCTAAGAGTTATATAGAACAAGGTAAAATAAAACGAAAAGAAACCTTACTTATTTTGGAAAATATCTTTATTGTTCTGAAGCTTTTATACCTTGCCTCAAATTGATTAATTTTGTTGCCTATTTTTAAAGCAAGATAGGCTTGTGCAACTTTAAGGCTGGGCATCTTGGATACATCCTGAAGATTCTCATCTATTGAAATGTCAGAACAAAATATACTTAATGAATGCTCACGCAATGTATCAGTCAAGTGAGATAATAATGATAGGTAACATATACTTATGGCTTGTAAGTATATGGGTTCTATGCTGAATTGATGTACAAATGTCAACTAATTCAATCTTTTGAAGTAGCTACTCTCTTCCTACTGATAACAAATTGTAATATGGCAATGTTAGCTACATTTCTCAAGAATGTAGGGCCTATAAAGTAAAATAGGCAGTATTTTATTTCAGCTAGCACCCCATTTGTGCTTTACCCCTGAATGGCACTTAAATACAATGCATCAAACTTCAAATAATACATGTATAAATCTGTGTAGTTTATTAGAAGTTTAGTGAAAATTTATTTTCAAGTTCAATCATTTGAATATGTGTACTGACTGCTAACTATCCTGTATCAGGTAAGGTAGTAGGATTTGGGGCAGTCAAAGATGTTAGCCCCTCCAGTAAATTTACGTGACTGAATCTAGTGTTTGCAGAATTTGTAGAGCACTGTGAGAACACAAACAGCGTAAACTGTAAATATGCTCCAAACAGAGAGGACAACATATACAGAGGCAAAGACACGGGAAAGGACGTGTATTTATTTCAAAAGGGACGTGAGGTGATATAATAAGAGGCTACAAAGGTAAGTGAGGGCCGGATCACAGGGAGCCTTAACTACATAATATATACTGAAATATGTGCCTTGTACTTCAAAGGAATACAAATTTTTTTCTTTAGAAACTTTTCTTTCAAGGGAAAACTTGTGCAAAATCCAATACACAAGATACATCAAGAAGCAACTCTGGTTGAAGTGGAGACAAGGGCACCTGTAGCACATTTTTGTTAGATTCTTGAATATTTCCCCATCCAACACCATCAATTTTGCTTGCCCTGGAATAAAATATTTCATCTCCTCTGCCTTAAGGAACTCATCTGTTATGAGCCAGAATAAATGCTATCTCTTTGTGGAACTATAGGCCTTTCAAAAAGAACACTTGAAAAACAGTGCTGTAGGTAATAGAAAGTTACTGAAGAGTTTTAAACAGGTTAAGTGGTTTAGTCGGTGCAATTTTTTGGTTTAGAAAAAGACTGCAATCAAGAATGATTAAGAGAGATAATGATATAAAAATAGTAGTAGAAATAGAGAAAAGATAGTTCATAAATATTATGGAATCTTGTGACCTAATTAGATGAGAAAGATAATGGGAGGAAGGACTGAAGTTTCTTTGCTTGGGGATCATAGATATGGTACAGTTATCAGAGAATACTTTGCTCGGTACAATGCAGGGCTTAATAGAGATGAAAATCATAGGTTTGCAGAAATAATTCATACAGATGGATGAATGTTGAACAGAAAGCAGGAATGTAAAGAATTATCCAAAGTTGGTACTCAGAATTTCACATTAGAAGCTCATATAATAACGTATTGTCATAATCCCGGGAGACAACAGTTACTTTGGAGAGCAAAAAGAAGCCGTGCTGGGAAAGCGAAACAAGGATTTCTTCAGCAAAGTGGTTTGCATTAAGTAGTTAAATCTATTCATTTGTTCAGAGGTATATTTGCTATGGGTCTAGCCCTGAAGGGAACAAGATTCTCTTGAGCAAATTCAGGAATGGAAGAAAGAGGAAGATATGGTTTGGATCAGGAGAATTTTAGTTTCCTACCCAGATGGCAATACCAACTGCTGCTGTGCTTTCAACAGACAAACAAATTAATCAGTGTTTTATGCCCCCCGCAACACACACACTTTAAAACTGGTCCTAGCTTCTGAATTGTTCTGAATTCAACACAGGCCTGTTCTGAATTCAACATTAGTTTCAATGACACGGGAGATAAACCTATTTGCCATCTCTGATCTGGAAGATAAATTTTGTCTCTCCAGATTTAAAAGTCAGTATTCAGATATATAAGTTTGATTTTCAGATAAATGGAGAAAGGCAGAAATACACACTTGCCCATACTTAGTGCAGGAATGGTAATTACCTACCATGGGGAATGAGATATTTGAGAATCTCTGATGTATAAGGTCACACTTTATTCTTTGGGGAAAAGGGTTGTTATGGTTTGTGTCTGGATTCCCCCAAAAACCTCATGTAGTCATGGGGGGTGGGCTTTTCAGAGGCGGCTGAATCTAGAGTTTGTGATTGATTCATGGTCCAATGCTGGGATTCAGGGTGTGAGTGCTACACACACCCTAGGGTGGGGAGCCTGCATACAATATAAGGTACAGAAAGAGGCTCATCTCCCTCACCTTGTTGCTTTTGCTACCTTCCACCAGCCATGAATGGTTGCCCCTCTGCCATGTGCCACCCTACCTTGGAGACAGCTGATTATGGACTGAAACTTGTACGAAATGTGAGCCAAATAAACCTTTCCACCTTTAACTTTGGGTGTCAGGTATCTTGTCTCGGCAACAAGAGAAGTATCTAAGACAAGTGTCATGCTTTCTATTTCTTTACACTGTACCTAAGCTTAGCACAAAAATTGGCCTTGGGATGTGTTTGTTTCTGTAATCTGAGAATTTTTTCTGAATATAGAACAGAGTCACCTTAATTAAAAAATCTAGGGTAGTGTGTCTTAAAGTGTGTTTCTTGTAGGCATAGGCTCATCATCTCGTGGAAACCTATTAGAAGTACAAATTCTCACAGTGCCAGATCTGGTGAGTAAGGTGGATGAGGACACATGTTCATGTTTTTAGGAGCCTGCCTTTCTGTTGGATGGCACTTGGCAGCAGCATATACTGAATTTTTGATCATGGCTCAAAAATATGCTCATGAAAGAGGACTTCCAAAATTGTTTCAGAAAGTGGCAAGAATGGTGGGATAAATGTGTTTCAAGTGACAGGGAGAATTTTAAGGGGGATTGATGGCAATGTGTTTTTTACTATGATTTTTTTAAATTTAAACATGGACTATATCTTTTTGATCAACCCTTTTATGTATATGCACTATACTGTTTATATGTACAGATTAATCCTTCTCTTGATTTTCAAACTCCTGAACCCATTATTTACCCCAGATGTAAAACAGAGGTTTTATCCCACAGGGTGACCAATTAATTGCTACAGACTGATTGATGATTTACATTAGGTAAGATTCCAGAGGAACACACATGGTCTATATGAAAGAATGCTACGATTAGTTAGGCCCACCATGGGTGCTAGTTGGGCTAATATCAGGTATTCCTTCTCGTCCCTCCAGGGTATTTCACTGGATCTGTTAATTTTCTGCAGGGAGAGCAGCCTAGCCTTCCCAATGAACTTCACAGGAATAAATATATGCGTGCTTAAACCTTCGCTTTAACTATAATATCTTCCTTCAACCTCTAATCATAAATTAGTTCACACACTGAGTCCACTTCGCCTGAAATACTTAGCAGAAACATACATGAAAAATAAAAAAGGGAGGCTTATAAACCACCATACCAAATTGCCCATAAATATTAAAAAGTAGAAGGAAGTTCTACACTAAGTTATTTCCCTCCTGTGTTCAATCTAAAATCATCTTAGACTTTATTTAGCATTATAGTAAATCTTGCTTAGTTCCTGGCTTTACATCAACAAATCACCCTAAGGACATATTTTACTTAACAGGAATTCTAGAAAAGCATTGCAAATGTAGAAACATATTAAAGGATTTTTTTCAATAATTTATGACATTTATTCATTCAACAAACAGTTAATGACTACTAAGTACTAGGCATTGTGTTAGGGCTTAGAAATCAGAAATGGGTCATTAGTTCATGCTCCTAACTAAAAACTCCAGAAGAAACAAGAAGTCAGAAAGTGATAGCCCAGTGTGCTAAGGCCTGTGACACAGTAATCACAGGTTGCAGATAGACGAGGTACAGTCCATGATAACGGGAGGAAGGGTGTAAAGAATAGGGACAAAATGCTTTCAGAAAGTACAAAATAAAAGATTGTTCCTGAAGGACATGTACAAGTTACACAGAAGAAGGAGTAAGGAAGGAAAGAAGAGGCATGCAGAGAAACTAGCATGGCTGAAAAGTTAGATACAAGAAATAGCATGATGTGTTTATTAATTACATGTTGCTAGAAGCAAAGGGATGGGGTGGAGGAAGGGGATTAGGGAAAGATGAAATTCAGGCTGCAGAGATGAGTAGAGGTGAGAGACAACTGAGGTCCGGGGAAAGTTTGAGGTCCAGCCAATCCTGAGTTAATTTTGGTCTTGGTTTTGCCAGCATTTCTCTGTGCTACTGTTCAAAGTAATCCCATAAACTTTCCCTCCACATTACTTTATTTGAAAAGTAGTCTTGTAAATATTGATTGAAAGAAAGTATGTTGTTCTGGGCAATTTTGAGGAATGAAGGCCGCTAGCAATTCTCTGTAGGCATTTATGTTATGCGGTTAGATGTGGTCCTTGTTGACTTTTTCTTGGTGTGCATGAGACATGTGCCTGCCTCTCTGAGTGCTGGTTGATATTGCTTAGTGGTTGTTAGTGTAAGTGGAGGGACAATTTCAGAGCCATCTATGCTCAGAAGTAAAAGCGCCTTGAATGTTCAAAACTTATCTGGGTCATTTCCTTTCTAAAGATTCTCTGAACCAGTTGGGACTGCATTCAGTTGCTCCTAATGGAAAACTGAAAGCCAGTGGATTAAACCTTTGGGATATTAGTTTTCTTTTACCAGAATCTGTAAGTGGGCAATCTAGCGCTAGTGCCATGGCTCTATGAAGCCATCAATGTATCAGGCTTCTTCTTTTTTTTTTTTTTCTCTGTTTTGCCTCCTATATAGTCTGTGCCTTTCATCCTCAAGGTCCTCCTCAGTGTTCTCATGAGGGTCACTACAGCTCTAGCCGTCTTGTTTCTTTAATAGGTAGAAAGGAGGAGGAAGTAAAGCAGGAAAAGGCAAAACCTAGTTTTGTTCAGAATCACTACACAATGACTTTTACTTGTATTCCATAGGCTACAACTGCCACACGACAACCTATATTTGGACAAGGAAACAGACAACATATTTTTAGTTCACCCAAAATGAAAGTGGTGTAGCATAGAATAAGAAAAGAATGTATATTAGATAAACAAGAATCTTGGCAACTTAAAGACTTAGCAAGATCCTGTCTTGAAATAAAAAATAAAAAAGACTGATGTTGTAGTTCTGTGCAAAGGCGGTGGGTTCAATCTGCAGTAGAAATCGCCCCTTTCTGAGGTCTGGCCTGAATGTGCACACGGATCACTAAACTCTTACTGGCTACTTCTACTCTTCTTTCTACCTCTAACGATGTGAGTGTTTTGCCAAAATCCTTTAATTCTGCAGTTCCTCTTTTGTGTTTGGTATGTTATCAGACCTGTATTTCTGAGCTATTTTCCTCTCTTAATCACAGCTCTCACTTTTAAATCTTTTTATTCACCGCTGATATTAGTGTGTGCGGATGTGTGTGTGCACATACGTATATGTGTGCACATGTTTCTGACTGCTCTGAGCACATGCATAATCTGGGGCACAAACATGGCATTATTTCCTGAGGCCAGCTTAAATGTTTTGTAGTTACAATTTCCATTCATGAACGCTCAATTGCTTTTCAACCCCTCTTCTGCCTTTGGAAAATTAACCTTGAAGAAAACACAGTGGGTTGTCCCATTTGTCAGCAAATGAAATGACAAGGAAAAAAAAAAAAGAAGAAGCCCATGTCTTTCATAATTAGAACTTAAGCTTACATTTGTGTCCTGGAAATTAAGACTTTAAAAACAATTCCTTAAGGGCTAATTAGAGGAAAGTACATGGTTGTGTGTTTTGGTGAGAGTTCTTTCGTGAGAAGATATTTTTCAAAGATGGAAGAATGACTTCACAACACTGTTCCGAGCTCCGGCAGAAAACCTCAGCTATTGGCATACTGAATATTTTATCAAGCACAAACTTGAAAATTAACCCATTCCTGGATTTCTTTGACCAGTTGGAGAGAGATAAAAATAGTAACAAAATGATGTGCAATGAAATAAAATGACATGATTTCCTATGTAATATAATCATTCATAATACATATTTAGCTCATACTGTCTTTGGAGTAGATTTTTAGGTTTTCAGCAGATGTCCTGCTCTGTGGATTTGAGGATGGGTACATAGAAGGCAATCATTTTGAAAACTAAATGGGTAGATGTGAGAATTCGTCAGCAATGATAGAAAATATTTACCGAAGGAGGCAGTGATTACAAAATGCCTACTGCTTTTGGCCATTTCCTGCCTTGTTCTTCCAAAGCTCCTTTCTCCAGCCCACCCCTTGTCCTGCAGCCACTTCCATCCTCTCCCACCCCGCCTAGTTATAGGGCTGGGTGCACATGCATTGTTTATTTGGGTCCCTTATCAAATTTATTCCCTTAAATATTTAGCTTCATATTAATGAAATAGAATATAAAATTAATTTGCTTTAAATTTTTAAAAATACAATCACTTGCTGAGTTTCCAATGAGAAAATAAATTTGAATGTGTTGAGGGCACTAAAAATACCCAAATACAAGGAATTCTTATTACCATATAAAGGTTGAACTTGTACAGTGTGTACTTAACACACACAGACTCCGTAGACCTAATTCACATGCATATGCATATATATGTGATTCCTGATTTATGATGGATTTACTTGTGAATTTTTAACATTACGATTACTTTATCAGAACATATATATACCCATAGAATAAAGAGCATCTGCATGTACATTCTTACACAACCCTTTAATCCTCATTGGGATATTCATTTGGAGTCATAGAAATATCTTTGCTTACTTTAAAGGGCATATGAATTTTTCACCTTGCTGGATAATGCCAAATTATCCACCTACAAGGATGCAAAACTATATGTTCTTACCAACAGCTTATGGGATATCTGATTGCTGAGTAAGTTTTAATTGTGCTTATTAGCAAACATTTTTGCTTCTCTGCAAGGTTAAAATAGCATTTTATTTGAATTTTTACTTACATATTAGTGAGGTTGAACTTCATGTTTATTAAAAATGTATGTGTCCTCCTCTATACATGAACTGTTCATATCTTTTGTACATTTTGTTGCAGGGATGCTTGTGCTTTTTTTGTTTAGTTTTGTTTTCAGTGAGAAAGAATATAAAAGACAGAAACATAATTGAGTAGAAGCTTTTCTGGCATTAATTATTGCTGGAGCAATGGCAAAGTGGTATGAAGGTGCATGGCAGGCCCAAGAACTGTCAAATTTGACCAGCATGTCCAGAGTAGAGGGTAAAGCAAAGCCATGGAAAATGGCATTAGAAAAAGAGCTGCATGTGTGACTACAGGAATATGTTTCTTGATGCCAAGGTAGGTACTTTCTATAGACTTCTGCTTTAAGATTGCATGGTTAAATTTTAGAGAACTTATTAAGGTTAGTGATTGAAATCTGAATTGGAAAAGCAAACACCTTTGCAACAAGGAGCTGGGAACCACTGACTACAAAACATCACCTGAAACAGGACAAATGTCCTTCACAAGACTGCCATGGTGGAAGTCAGGAGGACTGTATTAGCCCCAGACTCACTGGGTAATTGGGTAAACCACCTCTAATTCTCAGTGCAGTTTCACCATAGCTAAAGCGAGGTAGACCAGATGATTTTTACATTCATTATACATTCCTAAATCCTGTCACTTACATACACACACTTCATGAGATGTTCACAATGCTTGATAGGCCTTGACATTTATTTAGCCTGGAAGGTCAAAGAATCCTGAGGAAATTGTGACCATGATCTAAGTGCTCCATGGAACACCATTCAGTGCCTGCCAAATCACCAGGGAAGCACACTAGCCATTTCTCAGTTACAATTCCAAAAGTGCAAGGAAAGTGACAAAATCTGATATGCTCAGATTTTGCTACGCTCTGATACGCTGTTTTCCTTTCTGTTTTTTAAACAGATCAGCCCCACTTCTAACTCATCAAAAATCTCTAGTTCTCAAGCTCATTCTCTTTGATTTTTCTTGATCATTGTGTTTTGGAACCAATTTGTTAAACTTTCATACATGGCAATTTGTGTATAATCTTACGATAAGTATAATATTAGTGATGAAATTAGGCTGCTTGAGTCTCATCTCCAATTTATAGAGTCTTGATATAATTTCATTATTCACAATATATCGAATGTTCTTTTTGTCAATAAATATTATGTAAGATAAGGAAAAATTTGAATTGCTCTTTCATATACATAATGGGTACCAAAATTATTCCTGGATAGATATATTCTCATGAATAGATTCATTTTATTTTAATTAATAAAACATATTAAATAAAAAGCAACAACTGGTGAAATGTGTATTTCATTATCTCCACTATCATACTTGTGATCTTCCACTATAGAAACTTTGTGGTCCCCAATATAGATATAACTGTAAATCATTTATTAAAATGACAGAAAAATCCTTTCCCTTCAAAGATTTTCTTTGTTTCTGATATGTCAGCTTTGTAAATATTTCTTGGGTTTTGTAGCAAAGCTAAAGAATAAAAATTATTTTACTAACATTTTCTGTTGAGCATCAATATCTTTTAGCTATTAAAGCCAATACATAGCCTTCAAAGTTTAAGCTTTTTATTGTATTTGAGAAAAATCTTTTTCTTTTAGAAATGCCTCATAGACTACGTATCTGCAAATTCTGATAAATGACATTTTTTGATGTGTGCTCAGGAAGTTAATAAAATCTGTAACAGAATTTTATTTCCTGATCCTTAACCCCAAATTAATGCTTGAAATAGAACTAAGAAAATAAATAAATAAAAACAAACCTTTTTGATAAATGAATTAACTGAAAGGCTTTCTTTCATAAAGCACTTCAATTTAACAATGTCATGATACTTACACACTGAAAGAAGACCTTGCCGGCCTATTTAGATTCTAAATGCTACCAAAACAAATTGATTTTTGTCTTTGCATAAGGCACTTGAAAGGCAAAAGGAAACAATTTGTTATTCTCTGACATTATCCAGACTGAAGCAAAATTTAGTTTTCTTGTCAATTTGACAACATCATGGTTTTCTATTTAGTAGGAACTGGTTTGTAATAAAGTCAACCAAAGGATGATTTGGAAGATATCAAGATTCTCTTTTTCCTTTTAATGAATCTGTCATACGCATGGTTACATAGACAAATGATGAACAGTCAGAGAACCATGGAGAGGTAGGTGCATGGAAGGGTACAGGTCTCTATGAAACAAAAGAAAAAAAAAAAAAGGCTAGTTGGCTTCTTAGAACTTCTCTGGGTCAAAGGTCATCAGAACCAAAAGTTCTAGAAACCGGAGGGAGCTAAATGCTATCTTGTAGTGGAGCTGCATCAAAAGGCTGAACACAGCTGCTGTAGTCAAGGCTGTGGATCCCAAGGACTGTCCCTTTGCAGATTATTTGCACTGTGAAATGCACAAATTTATCCACAGAGCTGATTATTTACAGTAAGAGGATCTGGCTATTGTCCCTAGAGTGAATGTCTCCACTTATAAGCTGTGAGAATGAAATGGGCTGCGGTATAATTCAAAGATACCCCTCTTATTAATACCTTCCAGAAAAAACTGAGAAAACTGAAAAGGTGTCTATCCTATTGAGATTGTTTCTGTTATCAATCTCACTAGTTTACAAGTGATCTACTTCAATTTCCTAAGACCACCCACAGTTCAACCGTAAGCAGTTTTTAACTTCATTAAACCTCAATGGTCTTGGGTAAGAAAGACAGACAGGGGCCTGGGCAGGCTCTCCACCCTTTCTTACAATAGGCAGAGGTGGAGTACGGAGTGACATACTGAGTTAGCAATGTGTATCCTTTGCACACCCAAACCCATCTTATTAGAGAGACATTTATTCTATTACTCCACTAGCTGGTGTCAATTAGCAACTCTCTATGAAAAACAGTATTGAACGTAGGGATGCCTTCTAAAACTGTAGCATCTTGACCCCAATTAATGGATTTGTATCACATCTTACAGTACCAAGGAGAATGAAATATCTCTTTCTGGAAGTATCTACCATTTATTGATATATCTGTATAAACTGACTATTCCATTCAGAACCTTATTGTAACTAATGCACCAAACGAGTCATTTTGCAAAAATAAAAGCTTCCACTATGTTCCAGCCATGGTAGTAAACACAAGAAATACAAAGGAGAGTAACACATATTCCCTGCCTTCAAGTATATTACAGCAACAAAGACAAAAGCATGTGTTACAACTTAATGCATAATCTTATGTAAGTACAGAAATGCCATGGCTTCATTGACCTTGGAGCAGAGAAGATTTTATTTTTGAGTAGCATCTCAAAAAATTGAATGGATGTTTACTAAACAATCAAGTTTGCACACCTTATAGACAGAGGAAAATGTGTTCTGAAAATGTGTTAGACTGGTACATTTGAGGAAAAAGAACACTCAAGAGTTGGACATTTCATTGTATTGAGTGGTAAGTGAGAGGCTATAAAGAAGCTTAGATAGCTGAGAATAAAATAAGATCTTCGTATTTTATTTTTTTAAATGTTGATTCTCCTTGGTGGCTGAAAAGGATTCATCAAAACTGTATAGCATGAGATAATGGTACCTCAAGCTGGAAAAGGAATAAAGGGAAAGACAATAAGACGCTGAATTTAAAGTGTATTTTGCAGGTGGAGTCAAATCATTTGGGTTTAGAGGTGACAGAGTAGATTTGATAGAGAAGAAAGACTCCAAGCTAACTGCATAATTATGAACCTGGATCATTAGAAAGATTATTATACCAAAGGTTGGAAATCAAAGCAACAACAAAAAAATATTATCTTGGTAATGTCCCTTCTTTTCACAGGGATTAAGTTTACTAAGCAAGAAGTGTTAAATATTGAGTGGTCATCTTAAGAAAACTCCTAACTCCAGAGATGTGTAGAAAATCATTTGATTTCATTTTTAAAAATGCTTTCAGGGGCCGGTGATAGAGCTCAGTGGCATAAGTGCCTGCCTGGCAAGCGTGAGGTCCTGAGTTCAACTCCTGGTACCCACATATAAAAAGAAAAAAAATGCTTTCAGCACATGAGAGTTTGCATGTTTCTTTAAATGCTATTACCGAGGCTGCACATTGGATTCTGTTGCACTCAATGATAGCAATCATTGGAAAGCAATGGAAGGGAAATATTCTCATTATTGAAAAATTTAATCCCACAGAACAATTAAAGGAAGTATTCACTCACTGAGTGATAGCACGTAGAATTTTTAGCATGAATTGTAGTTAAGTGCTTTTGGATTTGTTCTGCCATAATTAAGAGACACTAATAAGATTACCAAAGTCTTAGAGGTGAGACAAAAACAGAATTACTTTTCCACTTGCTTCCTAAGTAGTGATGCTGCTAATATCTGTACTAAAGTCTCAACTTTTGGATAAATTCCAAGAGCATAATAAAGATTAATTAATATGAGATTTTGCATGATTAATAAATTTGATGATATAAATTGTACTCTATCACCAATGAAGATGATACTTGAACTCCTACTTTCCTTTTACTTCCGCAAAGGTCACTTAGCATGTGTTTTGTAGGAAAAAAAATCCATGTTGATAACAAATGATATGTGCTAGAAGAGAATAATATTGGTGCTTTTAAGTGAAAATGGGAAAATTTTGTCAAAAGCAATAAAAGCCTCTGCTAGACTCTTGTTTTACCTTAGATTAAGCTGAATATATAGGCAAGTCTCAAGATTCTTTCATCCATGTCCATATTCTTGGAGATCAGCCTTTGGTCGTAGAGGTATGAGGTTGGCTCAGTTTATGGTAAGCATGTTCTGCTAATTCACATCTTCCCGATGAAATTTCTAGAATGTCATGTCAATTTAGCTTTTGGTACTTCTTGAATATTTTAGATCCATTTCAAACTCACCTCTGAAAATTTGCCTTTGTCCTTCAAACTTGTATAATAACTTCATTGTTACTCTCCCATGATACCACAGAGCAGTGGACTTGCAACCCCTAGGGACCTAGATATTGTTATAGTCAGATGTTTAGACTTGCTTAACTGTTTAGTTAGACTAAAGGGAATTCCAGGATCCTGATTGGGTTTAAAGCCACCATGAAACTTACAATTTTGGAAGTTTTTCAACTAAGGGCAGACATGTCTCATAAATATGGGTTTATCTTCACAGCCTTGCTCATTTAATTGCTGAAGTATTTCAGGTGTTGATACAACTATTTCTTCCACCAAATTATGATCTTTTCAAGGCAAAACTGTGTTATGATAAAAAATATTCACTGAAAAACGCATGAGCATTAGAATCATTTATAGCTAGCTTCAAATTTTCCTCTGCCCTTTACTATATGTTGTATGCTATGTTATGGCTTGTGTTTAGATGTCCCCGCAAAGCATCATATGGTCATAGAGGGGGCTTTTGCAGAGGTGGCTGGATCTAGACTGTGTGATCGATTCATGGTGCAATGCTAAGATCAAGGGTGCTAGGATTAAGGATGTGAGTGCTACCAGCCCTAAGTAGCCTGGATAAGATATAAGGGATAGAAAGAGCTCTAGTCGCTTCCTTGCTTGCTTGCTTTTGCTGTCTTCTGCCTGCCATGAACTATTTCTCTTCTGCAATGCCCCTCTGCCAAGCCACCCTGCCTTGGAGCCAGCTGATTATGGACTGAAACCTCTACAAACTGTGAACTAAATAAACCATCCTCCCTTTAAATTTAGGTATTGGGTATTTTGTCTCAGCAATGAGAAAAGTAACAAAGACATGCTATATAGATTTTATAGGTTTCTACACATATCTACTCTCTACCTCTCCCATCTTACTCTGTCCAGATTGGCTGAATTGTACGAATTATGTCAACAGGCTCATGCGATTTTTGGTTGACTGTGGGCAATATAAAAGCACAAGCAGGAAATTTGGAGGAGCAAAGGGAATGAGATCAAAGTATTTATTCTTCTGTTGTCTGTCTGTGAGGTGGGAAATACCAGGTGGGATGTGTCTGTCCCTCAACAGACTAGTATTTTCCACTCAGGAAGTCCTACTTTACACAATGCTCCCACCACCCCAGGGCCCTTCACACTAGGGATGGTGATAGTTTTGCCAACAATTTTCCAACAGTGTCCTTTGTACTTCCTTGCTACATTTGTAATTTGTTGTATAGTTAATTTTCTATGAATTATCCTAACTAAAATGAGTTCTCTGTTTCTTATGTGAAATCTCACTAATAAATATTGGAAAAAAGCCATTAGGGATAATAATGATTGCCAGTCATGGTTCTTGTGAGGAATAAATGTAAAAAGGCATATTAATAACCTGCCTACCATAATTCCTATCACATAGCATACATTCAGTAGACAGTAGTAATGCTTATTTTTGCCTGTATATGCTGAACATCTAGTACAGAATCTGCAATGAACAATTAATCACTAAATGGTGGTAAAATGTATAAATCTAAACCTGAAAAAACTAAGACCAAATTCAACTTCACTCTTTGATTGATCCAGTATCATCCTAGTTACTTTAATTTTCTTACAGGCTTCCCCATAGATTCCCCTCACATTTAAAAGATATATACTCCTTCGGCTATGCCTCCAGGAACTGACCTATATTATAAGCTCTTTCAGATCAGAAACTGTAACTTTAATTCCTATTTTTATAATTTCTATGTCTTTAGAGAAACTTTCCTGCACAATATGCACACAACATCTTTTATGAACTTTTAGGATGAGCAAGCCATGCCAGGAAGTAATTTTACACATTTCTAATGTCATGTTAAAAATAATCCATTATGACAGATTTAAATTTTATTTTGATATCCTAGATACCAGCAACATTCAAATAGCAGTAAGTTATTAGAGAAAACAAGCACACTTGTGGCAAAAACTTTCTCATTATTCTGTTACAGTTCATAATGTACTTTCCATCTCATTTCATTCCAACAGAACACAATTTCCTTTTGATACTGTACATTTGTGCTCCTTGTCCCGTTCAGTCACACCATATAGCCAGGTTTATTTAACTTCATACTTCTCTTGGTTTCAAGCAATGCCAATCTCAATTTATGTCACAATATGACTTTAATAGCTAGAAGTCTTCAGGCTTGCCGCACTTGAAATTGTTTAAAATAATGAACTTATTGCTAGAATGGAGAATAAAGATTCTCTAATTATTACAAACTTAATAAATAGAAAGCAAAAGTTAAAACTTGAATCAAAAGTACTGTATAGACTTCATGTAAAATAAGTATTTTAGGACTTCATAATTTCATTAAAGGATAAATGACAAGATGGAAACAATAAAAGTTGTTTATCTTCTTTTGTTGTGTCTATATTTTGATTTAATTTCTTGAAGAATTCTGATGCATCTCATTTCCAAATTAAATGTAGTTTATATTTTTGAATTGTTGCCTTGAGGACAACTCTACATTTCCTAAATGTATGAATCCCTAGTGCTTTACTTGAGAGGCAGAAGATAATAAGATGGTAGATTGAATAATACACATCTAATTTCATTTCCTCAGAAACTTCACTAGGATCCACAAGGACACAGAGAATAAGAGAGAATAAAATAGCAACAATGTTTTGAAAGTTGGAAAGCAAATGAACCATTGCTAATTGACTTATCAGAGCTAAGAAAACTCAATCGTAAGGAGGCCTTGGGAAAAACTAAGAACCAGCGAGACTTACATTACAGAATCCTCAAAGATTCAAGAAACGTTAGCCCCAGGTAATTGCAAAATACAGTATGAAAGGGATAAGCTATTAAGGAGTAGGCTAAACGCTACTGAAAAGCTCTCAAATCTCTAGATCCCTTTATGCAGTTTGTGTCCATAAGGGACCGAATCTCTTCCACCCCGGTATATATTCGGAGGCTTATTCTAGATAAGATAAATTAGGTGTCTGAAGTGGGAAATACCAGGCACGGTTGAGATGGTAATTGACTACAGACCAGGAGTGCACTGCATGCTGAATGCTAAGAATCACCGGTTCTCTTCTTCCTCAATCCTCACCTAAGTTTCCTCTCTGGTCTCTGGAAGCCACCTGGATCTTTGCCATTCAGGGAGAAGATTAGAATACATTTCCCAGTGAAATTTTATCATACAAGAAAGAATGATACCAAGATACCAAACCATGTCATTCCCCAAAAGATAAAATTCTGATAATTTCACAGTAAAATTCAAGGTAGCCCAATCATACCCAGATGCACAAAAGTCCCTAAAACTCATTTTATTCATCTATCCATAATTATGATCAAACAATCAAGGATTGACCAGATATCGAAGAAAAGATTTCAACAAGAAAATGGAGAAAAAAACAGATGCAAAACATAAAAGAAAAAAATATTACACTACATAGCTTTCTCGTCATATTTCATTTTAACCTCCAAATTCTACCTCATGAATATCATACAAAATGAATTTTAAAATTCAACTCCAGGAACCATACGCAATGTATTTTGAGAAGAGTTAACTGTTCCTAAATGGAATCTTGACATTTTAATTTGAGATTTTATTTGTTCATTGTATTCCATCACAATTTTCATTACAACTTTAGCTAATATAATGCTTGGAAAATGTATATTACATAGCCATCATATATTTTGGTTCTGCAATTACCAAAACCTTTAGGAGCTTCTTTTTGTGGTAATATAAGAAATTTTCACTAGGTTAATACTTTATGTGGCAGCTAACTAAAAATTGCCCAGGTTTTCAAATAGCAGTGGGATCTCCCAAAGAAAACTTGCTACCAGATAAAATCATCTCTTGGGGGCCGTCTGAGTTCCATTCAACCACTGGGGCTGTAGCCTACACAATGGAAAAGTGGATGTTTACCTTTATTAATAGGGAAGAATATTTTGTGCATTGGTTTACAGTCTTTGCAATATCAATCAGAATTTGAATTTAGTTAACTTAATAAGGATAAAAGCAAACATTGTTATATATCAGAATGAAAGCATCTCTCATTTGTAAAGTTATAAAAGTATATTATATATATTTTGCCTAACTGAAGCTTCAAAAGAAGATAACATAAAATTAATGTACTTATATTATCAGAGATTCGTGAGGAGTAAATAAAATAATCTACAATTGGTTATGATATTGCCCAGCCTGACAGGTAACTAAGCCTTAAATAAATGTCAATAATGACCTTTTAATATTTTGATATAGGATATTTCTAATGATTTAACAGAATAATAATGTTGACAAGTGTATAATTATCTCTTTATACTATGCACAAGCATGGTAAATTACTTCTACGCTTTGAAATATTGTTTTCCCTATCAATTGTGTATTAAAATTTTTAGTTCTATCTCCATAACTACTCGTCCTATGAAAATATATGGAAAGATATACCATGATCCTGGATAGGCACAACCAATATAGTCAAAATGGCCATTCTTCCTAAATTGATATGCAGATTTAATGCATTCTCAATCAAAATTCCAACAACGTTCTTCACAAAACTGGAGAAAACAATCCTAAAATTCATGTGGAACCAGAAAAGACCAAGAATAACAAAAGCAATTTCCTGGGTAAAAAGAGCAAAGCTGGAGACATCACAATCCTGGACCTGAAGTTATATTACAAAATTACTGTGATAAAAACAGCATGATAACAGTTTCCTTATCAAGTTTTTAAAGATAACTCTATTACGCTCCAGTATAACTAGTCAACCTATGCAATTGTTAGAAAAAACTTATATATTGTATAACTCTCTCCCTTAGGTAGGATTAACTTCACAATTTCTTAATAGTTAAAATCTCCTTCACATTTAACTTATCTTTATTAACCTATAATAAATTCAGCTAAATTATTTTGTGTTGATATGTCTGTATGTGTGTGTATACTTTTCTAAAAGTTATACACTGTGGTCATTTTATATTCAGAAGTATTCTTTTAAAAGTATTGCATGGATATTCATTCTATGTGAATGATACTTTGGTTTACTGTTTCAAAATTTATCTTCGTATTGCATGAAAGAGAAATTAGAGTTTGAGTCTTTAAATTATTTTTCCTAAATAAATACAATACATTCATATGCCATCATAAACTAACAATTTTGTTCTGGGAAACTTTGATTTTGTAACTGTCGCTATCTTGCATTGATTACTGTAACCGTTGATGATAGCATTTAAGATCTATTGGGGAAAAGTCCCCATATTTATTTACTCTGTAGAGTTATTTATTAAAATCAATTGTTTACATTAGAAGTTAAACATTGAGAGAATTTTATCAAAAATCTACTTAAAATAATATTGAGAGTGCTAATTATGGACATGTAATGAATGAATTACAGAGAACAGTAATGCTATATTACAGTTCTGATGTTGTTAACACACCACATATACAATGATTTTATTGATGTATATGTGTTTTTCAGGAAGATGTTGCTCTTTACTGTGTACATAACTGGAAAGTATATGTATTTTTCTAGAAATTTTTAGCTTTCTCTTTGTTTTTCCTGAACTATTGTTTCTGTACTCTTTTCAGTTGTGTTTGCTGGCCATCTGAGATGGAATTGATTTTTCTTTTTTACACTTCCTTTTTCCTCCCATATTAACTACGGGTTGTTGTTGACTTTCAAGTGTCCAATTCAATTCAAATAACTCTGCCCTTGTATAATGGTTGGCTTTGCTGCCGGCCCTCCTAAAGTTTTCCAGTCTTCCAAATGAAGCACTAAAAACTAGAGAAAGCTTTGTTTAAAGAAAAACTATTTAGTAGTGACAATGAATTTTTATTAACAGAACTGCAAAACATGTAATTCTTGTAATTAGTTTATAGGTTTTGATTGGAAAGTTAGTTATTTAGGTTGTGAATAGAATACTGAGACATAATACATGTTCTTTTTCAGTATGGCACACTGCATTGTGATAAAAATAATCACTGTTTCCTTTTGATTTTCTGATCTCAGAAAGATCTTTGCATGTTGTCTCACCAGTCAAATTGACAAATTTGTGTCAGTGAGTTAGTACAAGACTCAGCAATATGAATTTGTTCTTAGCCTCAAACGATGCAATAAAGCCTCTCAGAAATTGCATGCTTGGTAAGTTATTATGAAATATAACTACTACTTCTCCTCGTAATAGTAGTAGTACTGGTAATAGTAGTGTTACAAAATGTATTAGTACTACTCTGATGAATAAAAATAGAGAACTTTTAATAATCACCTTTACTAGGTCAGGGACGTGGGCTATTTAGAGGTAAAATGACTGCCCTCCTTATTTTGCTCTTTTTCTGAGGTTAATCTGAATGGTTCTTCAAAATCAACACTATGTGTTGACACTAACTCAATGTTACCCAGGGGGTGAATCAACAGCATCCAACCAGCTTTACTTCTGGTTGATACAATAGGACTTGTCAGCCACCTGGACCCCAGCAAAGCAGACATATGAAGGCGATAAATATGGTAATGAAAGAGCAGGTGTCATTCTGCATTAAAAATTATCAGCATTCAAAGATTAACACATTTTATATTTATAAGTAATCTCTGAAGAAAACACCACAGTGTTACTAGTAAATTTGAGTTGATGGATGCAAAAATGAACATAGTGATAACATAAACACTTGTATGTCTGCTTTATATTTTAGGTCACAAAAGTATTCTAAACACAACATTTCATAAAAAAGAAAACAATCTGGTGTTACAAAATGCTTAATTATTTTACACAGTGAGGGTCTCTTATTATGTAAGTCTCTGTGACTTTAATAAAATATTCCACAAAACACAATTAAACACCCTGCTTGGGAAGATAGTGCTTATCATTTAATACAGGTATCTAATAAGTTAGACTGCCTTGATTTTCCTGTTCTTTGGGAAAACTATGTTGCCTTTACATGAGATGTCTGGAAGTTATATGATCAATGTGAAATTTAACTAACTATATGTGTCAATCCAGCTGGGTTCAAGAATGCATAGATAGTTGGTAAAATATCGTTTCTAAGTATGTGTGTGACAGGTTTTTCTGGAAAAGTTTAACATTTGAATTGGAAGACCAAATACTGAAAATCATGCTCATCAATATCGATAGACATTATTCAATCTCTTATGGGCTAAAATAGAAAAAAAAAAGGGGAGGAAGGATGAATTCACCATATCTGTTTGAACTGCCATATCCATCTTCTCTGGCCCAGGGATGCCAGAGGTGTCCAGAGGCTTTGAATTTGGGATGTAATTTACACCATGAGCTTCCTGGTTTGAGGGCTTTCAGACTTGTGACAGGATTTATATCTTGACACCTCTAGTTCGCAGACATTCATATTTGAACAGAAACTATGTTACTAATTTCCTAGACCTCCAGCTTACAGACAGCAGATCACTGGAATTGTTAGAGTTTATAATCTCATGAGCCAAACCTCTAAATGAATCTCTTTCTACAGATCTTTATCTATTTCTATCAGTTCTTTCCACTGAAGAACACTGAGTAATACAAGGAGATTGTAAGTAGGAAATGTGTACACACATTTTTTCTATTTTGATTATATTCTTATTTATATCAGACATGCTGACTAGTATTTTGGTTTTGGATAGTGAATATACTGATTTTTTTTTATTTCCTGGTTTTCTGTTTCGTTTACTACCTTATTTCTCTACCTTTCTCATTATATTTCATACTACTTTAGTTAGATGACTACATCTATAAGTTTTAAGAATGAAATAGTTGGGGGCCAGTGAGATGGCTCAGCGGCTTAAGCGCCTGCCCGGCAAGCACGAGGGCCCGAGTTCGACTCCCGGAACCCACATACGAAAAAGGGGCCAGTGATATCGCTCAGCGGCACGGGTGCCTGCTGGCGCACGAGGTCCTGAGGTTGACCCCCTCGTACCCACAAAAAAAAAAAAAAAAGAATGAAACAGTTTAGGATAAATACCTTGCTACATGAGTTCACTGCTAAAAGTGTAGAAATTGCAATTTTAAATGGCAGCACAGCACCTCCACTATTGATTATCTCAGCATCTTTAAATTTCATCTTGAAAGAGTTAATTTATTGGGGGAATTTAGTTCTAAAATCATAATTTTGCCAGAATTTTGTGTCCTCATTGTAGATCTTTGTTATGTGGCCTTCCCAAAATGCTAGCTTCTAAATAACTTCATAAAAGAGAAAAAGAGATGCATTAGTTCATATTAAGAATTCCTGTAAGAAGTGAACTTTTGGCTATTAGGTAAGTATCCTGAAATAAAAATTAGACTTATATACACAGGTGACAGTTGAGATATAGTAAATTTGTTTTGATGCTATGATCAATTTCGCATCTAAGTGGATTTTAAGTTTAAATTCCATTGATTCTAATGACAAGTCTGAAATAAACTCTAATCATAAAACAGATTGGCAGAATGGATTAAAAAAACATAATTTCACCATATGTTGTTTGTAAGAGCTTTGCTTCAGATAGCAAGACATGCACATGTTGAAAGCGTAAAGAATGAAAAGATATTCCATATAAAGAGTAACTGAAGGAGAGCCAGGGGTGGCTATATTTGTACCAGGCAGACTAGACTTCAAAGTTTTAAAAATTAAAAGATATTTTCTGTCTTTATGCATCATTATATGTCTTGATAAAAGAGAAAATCCACCATGAATATTTAACAACCAGATATATGTATATTTAACAAGAAAGCCCCAAAATACATGAAACAAAATTAAAAGGATCAAAGCAAAAATAGTTCTTCAGTAATAATAGTAAACCCAATTTTTCTACTTTCAATAAGAGGTATAACTAAATAAAAATTTAATGAGAAAAAAGAATACTTCAGCAATGCTATAAACCAACTAGACTTACCAGAACACTCTGTCCAGCAACTGCAGAATACATTCTTTTCAAATGCGTAGAGGATGTTTTCCAGAAAAAATACATGGTAGGCATCAAAAAGTCTCATAAAAATAAAATTAAGAGCAAGGAGTGGTGGTGCATGCTTGTGATCCTAGCAATCCGGAGGGTGAGGCAGGAATATCACAAGTTAAAGCCCAGCTTGGGCAAATTAGTGACTCTGTGAAGCCCTGTCTAAAAATAAAAATTTAATGTAAAAAGAGCTGCAGATTTAGACCTGTGTGAAGTTCCTGGGTTCAATATTTGGCACCACACACACATACACACCCTAGAAATCAAGAATAAATATATTTGAAAACTCATAAGTATTTGGAAATTAAAGCACTCATAACCAGTGGATGGGACAAAGAGATTACAAAGTCAGTTCAAAATACCTTAAGATTGGGCCAGTGAGATGGCTCAGCGGTGTAAGTGCCTGCCTGGCAAGCGCGAGGTCCTGAATTCGACTTCCAGTACCCACATAAAGGAAAAAAGGGACCGGTGATATCGCTCAGCTGCACAAACACCTGCTGCCAGGCGCGAGTTCCTCAGTTCGACTCCTGGTACCAAAAAGAAAAAAAAAACACTGACAGGAATTAGGACATTTTAATAGCACTTAATGTAAATAGTTTTAATTTTCTAATAAAAAGACACGAACTGACTGATGGGAGACACATTTCATCTACAGAGACATACAGTTTAAAAGTGAAAGGTTGGAAAATGTGGCAAGTGGCTGGGATTGAAAGGAAGCTGGAGTAACTATATTTGTATCTGAGGAAATAGACAGCAATGTAAAACTAGAAGAGACAAAGGTACATATTGGTAAAAGGAATAATTCACCAAGAAAGGGAATAATTCATCAAGAAGGGAATAAGTCACAAGAAGTGATAAGAATTGAAAATATATATGCATCAAACTTTGGTGCACCCAATTTAAAATTAAAACTTCCTGACATGAAAGGACAGATAGGCCCCAATATAATCCTAGTGGGTGACTTCAATGCCCCACTCTCACAAAAAGATAGATCAAGCTGACAAAAAATAAAAAAAGAAACAAAGTGAAAAATCAGTTAAAATACACTATCTATCAAGTGGACTTAATGGACATCAACAGTGTACAATACCAAAATGGCAGAATACACATACATTTCATCAGCCCATTGAACTTTTTCAAAAATAGTCCATATTTTAGGCTATTCCACAAGTCTTAAAAATACAAAAATATTGAAATAATCTCATATACCCTATCAGAGCACAATGGAATGAAACTAGAAATCAATAGCAAAAGAAACCATAGAAATTACACAATCACAGGGAAATTGAATAATACACTTTGAAACAATCAGCGGGTCATTGAAGAAATAAGGGAAGAAATTTTTAAAATCCTGGAATCAAGGCAGGTTTGATAGTGCACACCTGTAACCCAAGCACTCTGGGTAGCTGAGGCAGGTGAATCATAATTTGAAGCCCATCTTGGGCAATTTAGCAACTTAGTGAGAATCTGTCTCAAATAAAAGTGAACAATGGGGGCCAGTGAGATAGCTCAGTGCCATAAGCACCTGCCTGGCAAGCGCAAGGTCCTGAGGTCGACTCCTGGTACCCACATTAAAAAAAAAAAGCAAACAATGGGCTATGATGCCATCAGTACAAGTGCCCTGTGTTCAATTCCCAGTACTCTAAAAAGATTTCCTAGAATCAAAATGATGAGGAAAACACAATGTGCCAGAATCTATGGGACACGATGGAAGCAGTTCTAAGCAGGACGTTTACAGTTATGAGTGCCTACATCAGAAAAGAAAAGATTCCAAATAAATAACATAAACATACACCTCAAGATCATAGAAGAACAGGAAAAGACCAAACATAAAACCAGAACAAATAAATAAATAATAAAGAATCCACTGAACATTAATGAAACAGAGACTAAAATAATAATCTAAAGAATCAGTGAAGGAAAGGGTTGGTTCTTTGAAAAAGATAAGGAAGATTAATAAATCCTTAGTAGATTTATTAAAACAAAGAGAGAGAAGACCAAATGAAAACTGGAAATACATTGCTGTTGGGAATGTAAACTAGTACAGCCACTATGGCAATCAGTATGGAGATTCCTCAAAACACTAAAAAAAAAAAAAAAAAAAACTGATTGCACAGGAACTATCACAAAGAATCAACAACTGGGATCTCAACTGGGATCTCATCTTATTAAAAAGCTTTTGCACACACAAAAAAAACCCCAGCAACAGAGTGAAAAGACAAAGCACAGTGTGTGAAAAAAAATTTGCCAACTGTTCCTCAGACAAAGGACTAATGTCTAGAATATATAAAGAAATTTTTAAAAATCAGACACCCCAGAATTAAAGACCCAATCCAAATGAGGGCATCTGAAATGAATAGGCACTTCTCAAATGATGAAGTAGAAATGGCAAATAAATACATGAATAATGTTCAACATCACTGGTCATTCGAGAGATACAAATTAAAACAACACTGCTATTCCATCTCACTCCAGAAAGAATGGCTATTATCAAGAAATCAAACAATAACAAATGCTGGCAGGGCTGTGGGTAAAAAGGAACCCTTCTCCACTGTTGGTGGGAGTGTAGTCTGGTGCAACCACTATGGAAATCAGTGTGGAGATTCCTCAAAAAAACTAAAAGTAGAGGTTCCATCCAACCCAGCTATTCCCCTTCTTGGTATCTTCCTGAAAGAATTAAAAGCATAATAGCACAGGGATATATGCAGACCCAGGCTTATAGTGGCACAGTTTGTAAAAGCTAAATATGGAAACAACAAAATGCCCATTAATTGATAAATGGATAAAGATGGTGTGTGTGTGTGTGTGTGTGTGTGTGTGTGTGTGTTTATACAATGGAGTACTAATCAGCCATAGAGAAGGATAAATTTGAGACAATTTTAGGTAAATGGATACACCTTGAGACCATACACTTAAGTGAAATAAATCAAACACAAATGTGGAAATATCACATTGTTTCTCTGATGTAAGAAACCAAAGTATAAATAAGGACCAAAATGTATAATTGATATTGTGAAATAGGAAGAAATTATTTAAATGGGAAGGGGAACTAGGGAGAGGTAGGAGGAAAGGAAGGAAAAGAAAAGAAAAATGAGAAAAGAAAGATAAAATGGAAACAAAGATTTTGTAAATAAGGAGCGGAGGAGGGGTTGATGGGAGGGTAGGGGAAGGGGAAAAAAAAGAACCAAGATATATCATGTACAGGTACAAATTCCATATGATGAATGTGATCATTATTCATACCTAAAATGTACCAATAAAATTAATTAATTAAAAAAAAAGAAATCCCAGTTCACCCAGCTATTCCCCTACTATGTATCTTCCTGAAAGAGTTAAAGACATCATATTACAGTGACACATTGCTGTTTACAGCAGCACAATTTAAAATAGCTAAATCTTGGAAACAGCCCATATGCCCATCAATGGAGGAATGGATAAAGAAAATGTGGTATTTATATATAATATATAATGAGTGCTACTCTGCCATAAAGAAGCATAAACTTGAGACATTTACAGGAAAATGGATGGACCTTGAGACCATAATGTTAACTAAAATGAATCAGACACAGAAGCTTAAATATAGCATGATTTCTTTTATATGAGAAACCCAAAATACAAATAAAAAAGCAAAGTACAAGATAAACAATAGGAAATAGGAAGATAGATCTTTCTCACATGGGAAGAGGATCAAGACATGAAGGGAGGGGGAAAGGGGGGTGAAAAAAGGATATGTTATGTACATGTGCCAACTCCCAAAAAGGAATATAATCATTATGTACTGCAAACATGCATTAATAAAAAAAAGAGATAGTTGTTTTCCAATTTTTACTTCGGTTTAGGAAACACACATGTGTTTACTTTCTGATAATATTTTGATCTGAGCCTTAGAAATTATGCATTTTTCTCTAAGCCTGTTACATTTTAACAGGGAAGTTAATTTAAAAACCATATAGAAAAAAGAACCAAGGAATAAGCAACTCAATATGATACAGAAAACAATCTCTAATCTTTGTACATGAAAAATGGTGTACACACTCATACTGGAAAATCAAATATCAAATATTTAATATTTTAGTTATATTTAAATCAAGAAATAAATTTAATTGCTTAAAATTGAAGTTCTCATGAATAATAATTTGGTCAAAGAAAAGCTAAATGAAAAATTACGGACTGTATAAAATAAAGGGTGTCAATACAGTTAGTATCAAGACTATGAGATATACTCAAAGAAGTATTCAGAGGTAAACTCTCAATTTTAAATACTTAATTTATGAAAGTTAAATATAAAGTGAAATCTTAAATATTTTGGAAATGATACATTAACCCATAAGGACTGTGGGTGAAGTTGGAGGAGAAACACAGATAATAAAGCAATATAATATATAAGCTAGGTCCCCCAAATCTGACATCTAAACCTCACTTCTATCACTTGCATAGCAGTAAAAACACTTAATATGCTGGGTGATAGAATACATAATACTCTTGATGATGTAGATATCGGCAAAACTTTATGAACAAAACCCTGGCTGCAGAGAGAATATAACAAAAAGATCAATAAATGGGACCACATCAAATTAAAAATCTTCTGTACAAGGAAGGAAACTACCAAGACAGTGAAGAGATGACATACAGACTGGGAGAAAATCTTGCCAGCTACTCCTCAGACAGAGGAATAATATCTAGACTACATAAAGAATTAAAAAAAAAATTAGATGCCCCAAAATTAAAGATCCAATCCAAAAATGGACATATGAAATGAATAGATATTTCTCAGATGACGAAATGGAAACAGTTAACAAATACATGAAAAAATGCTGACAATTGCTGGCCATTCTAGAAATGCAAATTAAGATAACAATGATAGTTTACCTCACTCCAGAAAGAATGGCTATCATCAAGAATTCAACCAATAACAAATGCTGACAAGGCTGCAGGGGGAAAGGAATCCTTCTCCATTGTTGATGGGAGTGCAAACTAGTGCAACCACTGTAAAAATCAGTATGGAGATTCCTCAAAAAACTAAAACTAGAGGTTACATTTGACCCAGCTGTGCCCCTGCCCCTTCTAGGTATCTTCCCAAAAGTGTTAAAGTCAACATACCACAGTGACACATGAATATCCATGCTTATAGTAGCACAATTTATAATAACTAAAACTTAGAAACAATCCATATATCCATCAACAGATGATGGATAAAGAAAATGTGGTATTTATATACAATGGAGTAATACTCTGCCATAAAGAAGGATAAACTTGAGGCATTTTTAGTCAAATGGATGCATCTCAAAGCCATAATCTTAAGTGAAATAAATCAGACACACAAGTTTATATATTGCATTGTTTCTCTTGTGTGAGAAATCCAAAGTATAAATAATGAGTAAAATAGAGGATTAGATATTAAGCAACAAGAACTTCTTCAAATAAGAAGGGGGAACAAGAGATGGGGGAGGAAGAGGGAAGAAAAGGAAAGGAATTAAAAGAAAAAAGGATTAAAGGGAAAATGGAAATATGGCTTTTGTAAATGGGGAAAGGAAAAAGTGTTGGAGGGAAGGAAAGGGGGCAAAGAAAAAAGAATTAAGATGTGCTATGTACATGTACAAATTCTCCATGATGAATGTGAGCATTATGTACTGAAAACATGTATTAATAAAGTAAACATTACATTTCAGCAAAACAATTTAAAAAACATATTATCAGAATTTTAAATCAGTAACTGACAAGAAGATTGTTTTTCTAAAACTGACTTCTTTAGCATGCCTTGCATAAAGCATTTTCTAAAAACAAAAGCAGAATACAAAAATAAAAATCTTACATTGTTAAAGTAGAACAGAATATTAAACAACACTGACATCAGACAACAGAATTTATACTACTTTTTTTTTGTGGGTACCAGGGGTCGAACTCAGGACCTCGCACGCCAGCAGGCGCCCATGCAGCTGAGCGATATCACAGGCCCTTTTTTTATATGTGGGAACCGGGAGTCAAACTCAGGACCTCGCACTTGCCAGGCAGGCGCTTATGTCGCTGAGCTATCTCACTGGCCTATACTACATTTTAAATTCGTATTTAAATTCAAATGAAAAATTGTGATGCCTCTGTCATTTTCCAATTAAAGATTACCTAAGTAACTGATCACAAATTTTCAAGCAAAAAAGGGTTTTAAAATAAACCAGAGTAATTCTGAACTTGTTATATACTTTATTTTTCAAAATAAATGTGTATGTTTCCAACCGACAAAAATCAACCAATTAAACAAAAAATGTTTTGTCAATTATAGGTTTATATTTAATGATAAAATTTTTCCATATCTAAAAAATTGTTTTACCACTGGCAAAGTGCATAGTTTTTCACCAATAATAATAAAAAAAAATAGTCATCATTCTGTCCTGCCATTATGGACACAGTTTTATATTGACTTTATTTCTTGGCATTACATGCAGAAAGTACGTTTCACTGATTATTAGTTTAATATTAAAATTTCTTCTGGGCTTTGGAAACTTGGTTCAGATGCCAGAAAGACTTAAATGTAAACATTGAGTTGGATACAGTTACATCTTTCTAAATATTCTTTCTTCCTAACCACCTATTACAAACTATTTTTCAGAACATACTATTAAGCTACATTTAAAATCTCTGGAAACTAACTTATATCCCAAAGGATTTATTTTGAGTTAATTTTATATATTTACTTATTCCATTTTTGCTAAGTGGTAATTTTAATTATGATTGAAATGACTATAAAAGACAATTCCATTATAGTACCCCCCCTTTATGCTTGGTGGTTATGTCCCAAGACCCCCAATGAATGCCTGAAACTGTAGATAGTACCAATCCCTATATATACTGGGTTTTTTTCCTATACGTATATGCCTATGGAAAAGTTCAATTTAAAAATTAGGTGGGCCAATGAGATGGCTCAGCGGCTTAAGCGCCTGCCCGGCAAGCGCGAGGGCCCGAGTTCGACTCCCGGAACCCACATACGAAAAAGGGGCCGGTGATATTGCTCAGTGGCACGGGCGCCTGCTGGCGTGCAAGGTCCTGAGGTCGACCCCCCGGTACCCACAAAAAAATAAATAAATAAAAAATAAATAAAAATAAATAAAATTTAGATATAGTGAGAGATTAACAACAATGACTCATACTAAAATAATTATAATATGTAGAATAATTGTAATTAAATACTATAACAGCTATATGAATATGACCTTTCTCACAAAATATCATACTGTACTGTACTTGCCCTTCCTATGATTTTGTGAGATGACATCATGCTTATGTGATGAGATGAAGTGACACAAATGACATAGTTATTGCAATATAGGATTAGGCTACTATTAAAAAATGTTTCATTTACTTTGAGTGATACTTGATCCTGGATCACTAAACTATGATTGTATTAAGCAGGTAGTGTATAAAATAAGGATCCACTGTATAAAGTAATGACTCATGTCCCACTTGGGACACAGTGAGACTGGCTGAGATTTCATGACACTACTGAGAACGGTGGGTGATTTAAAACTTACAAATTCATTATTTCTTGAATTTTCCATGTAACATTTTCAGACCACAATTGGACACATGTAACTGAAACCCTGGAAAGCAAAACAAAGGATGAGGGGAGGATGAAAATTTATTTGATATTAGTTATTATGAGGAAGCATTAAAAGATATTTTCTAAAGCAGAGCACACAGGAAGATAGCAAGATATTTGCATTTTATTTGTGAAAAGAATAATGGTACTTCCTGTGTAAGAATGTTTCTATGCTTTATTTGTCTTTCTTTGAATTTGCATTTAGAATGTATTTCACTCTTTTTACAATACAGATGGAATTGACATGGATGAATATATTTTACCTTTTTGTGGAGCAAAGCAACTGACCTTCCTAAAAATAAAGCACACAGACATTCTAAACATACATCCGCTTTCATAGTCCAAAGTTGCAGACAGAAGAGGAAATCTACCATATACCCTAAGTTCATGACATCATTTCAGCAATGTTCTTGTGTTTTAGGAAATCAGGATAATCCTTGAAGGAAAAATGTACCGATAAAGGCATAGGTGTTTGAATTAGCATCCTGTTTGACAGCATCATGTAGTTTCTTAATAGTATTCAACACCATTGCTTTCATCAGAAATGTTTCCTTATGTTATTTATTGTCAAAAGATTTATTGTTTTCAAGTGTGATAGAAGTTGGCTACATGGTATAATATGCAGGAATACATAGAAAAATGAAAACCTAGACCGTGCCCTCAAAATATTTGAGTCTAGCACAAGAATGTGCAATAATTTTTGTCTAAAGAGCTAGATAGAAAATAGTATTGGCTTATTGGGCCATGTAGTCTCTGTCACATCCATTCAACTCTATCCTTGTAGCATGAAATTAGCCCTACACAACAGATATATGAATGTGTGTTGCTATGTGTTTCTGCTTTCTCTGGCATCCAGGCTTGAATTTCTCCCACAAATCTCAGTTTATTGATTACTGATCTAGCATTGTGACAGCAGATAGGCTACATTTCTTTTGTCTGTGCTTGTCTACTCATAAGGATGAACTAAACTTTCTTTGTTGCAGAATTCTGAGGCTACAGACAGAAGTATAGCATGATCAAATAGCGATGGTTTTACATATGCGTTGGGGGACATTTGTATAAATGTCATCTTTCAAACTATTTCAGCAGGAAAGATATACTAGCAATTAGTTACTAAAACTTATGAGAATGCCATAAAAGATATATTATACAGGGGGAAAAGTACACTAAACATATAGGAAATGCATGAAGTACCTGTTAAAGATTCACAAAAAGGAACCAATAATTTGTCTCAGCATTTCTAATCTCTAATATTTCTTCCAGACAGTAATAAAATATTTTTAAAAGCCATGAAAATCACAAGCAATAAGGAAAAAGCAGATATGGGTGAGGATATAAAAAATAAAAATTTCTATATGTCAGAATATTATGGAAATACTTCTCAAGAAATGAGAACGTAGGCAAAACTGCAATATATTAGACAGAGATACAACTGACAGATAAAAGGTAGTTTTGCATAATATATTATGAGCTTTATATAATTAAAGAGAAATTAATTGAAGAAAAAAGACAAACACAACAAAGGAAAAGGGCATAAATAAGAAAATATTTTCTTACATGTGCTGCCAAAGTGAGCACAAATAACAAAATAAAAGACAATGGCAAAATGACATGTATAAATATATATTTATCAATTAAGTAAATATTTATTCAAACAAAATGAGATACTTATCCATCACAATAATCATAAATGCCCACCTGAAAGGCGATATTTAAGGCTTCAGAATAATAGGTGTCACTACTATTTGCGTATTCATGTAGATGCGTGACCATTCACTGACATATCCCAGAATTTCCTGAGCTCCTATTATATGTTCCCTGCTTGAATAGAGAGCATAGTCATGCACTTTTTGTTCACTAAAAGCTCATTAGTACTAATAAAAGAGAGTGAACTATGGTTAAATATTTCCTACCCCGGGGGAAGTCTCAACTGTTTAAGTTCTTTCAGAAAGTACAAATGTATGGACAACTTCTCTTACTCTTATTAGGTGTCTGGAGATTCGCATCCTTTTATCAGGCTTGCAGATGTTCAGGGCCGTTGCAAGGAAATTTCTTCCTAGTGCCATCAGATGGAGACATGCAAAGTTGTGATGCTCAGATATCTGCCCCACTGAAGAGTCAGTGGGTGAGTGCCTGAATCTGACCATGGAAGGACCTCACTGGAAATGCAGGTGAGGAAAGGATGGAAGCGGTTACACTGGGCAACTAGAAAGCAAAAGAGAAAGGGCAAAAGCTGAAGCAAAGATGAGAGGATTTGAATGATAGAATTAATAAGATGATAACTGGTATACAGAAAATCTATCTTTAACAAACATAAAATACACTTTATTTTCAGGTACTCACGGAATAGCCTTTAAAGACTCTAGTCACTGTTGTACAGACTATGTCCTTTGACTATAAAAAATTAGAAATACAAATTTTAAAGAACAGGTCAAAATCAAACATACTTAGAAACTAAAATCATACTACTAAATAATCCTTAGGTAAAGAAGAAATAATTTTAAAATGGCGACATTCATAATCCTAATTAGCAAAATAAGGATTTGTGATAGCAGAATGTTGAGAGAAATGTACTGCTTTAAAATACACTCATCAGAAGTCAAAAATAATATATGTGTTTAATAAGTGGGAGGAAGAGAAAACAGTAATAAATTAGAAACATGAAATAAATTAGAAAGGAGGAAACAAAGACAGAAATAAATGAAGAAAGATCATAAAGAGAATTATATAATCAAGAAATGATTACTTAAAAAGTTAATAAGATTAAAATCTACTGGAAAGACGTCAATATGACAAGACCTAAAACCAAAACAAAATATGAATGGAAAACAGCAAAATACTATGAAATTTCAACAAGCAATTCAATAAAATGAGTAATGCAATGCAAATAATAAGTATGTTCCAGTAAACCTAAGCAGAAATGAGAACATTGCTAGAGAAAACAATATAAATGGCTAAATTTTGCAGAAGAAACTTGAGAAGGACAATGGTTTGTGTGAGTCTTTTTTGTTCTGGCCTAATTTTCAACATATTTAGCTTCTATTTGCCCTTCACTCACTTCTCCCTAAGAAGAGACAGGGATTTGTTTGGCAGATTTGTAAGAACGGATAGGGCATGATGCAATCCCATCTCATTCATTCTCACCAGCTGAAAGGTGAATTACAATCTGTCATAAAATAAGAGGCTTGGCCAATTCATGGGTAAATTATTTGCAAGTCCATTTGGCTACAGATCTAAAGTCCTAACTTGCAGTCACCTTATCTTGATTGTTCTCTGACTCATGTGTTTATAAACTAGTTCTAAATTTTGAAAGGGAAGAAATTACTTACCACACTAATTCAAATGTCCATAACTATAAAGAAATTAAAACAGTAATCAGACTCCTCTTTATCTACTGCCCCACATATAATTAAGTGTTAGGTCTAGATGGCTTTCCAGATACATTTTACAAAATGTTCAAGGAATAGATAATCATGTCTTTCATACAAATTGTTTCAGAAAATTGAAAATGAGAAAGAAACCTTACAAACCATTTTATGAAGCTAATATAACTGTGATTTCAAAACTGGGAAAGGGAAAATCATGAAAGGAAATTTAAAGGGCAATTTCCATTATAAGCACAAACATAAAAGTATGAAATAAAATATTAGATAATCAGTTATGTGGCAGAATAACAATAATGTGGAGCTGTGCATGTAGCTCAGTGGTAGAACAACTGCCCAGCATGTGTGTGACCCTGGATTCGATCCTCAGCACCACAAAATGAATGAATGAATGAATGAATGAATGCATACATACATACATGCATGTAGACATACATACATTCATGAAGGAGGGAAGGAAGGAGACAGAGAGAGAGAGAGAGATAGGTAAAGTGAGCACACCATGATCAAGTAGGGTTATTCTTAGGAAAGTAATATTGACTGAAAATAGGAAAAATGTCTCTGTGAGTTCTTACCCCTAAAAATAAGACACACACACAAAAAAAAGAAAGAAAAGAAAAAAAAAAAAGGCCAGTGAGATGGCTCAGCGGTGTAAGCCCCTGCCCGGCAAGCGCGAGGGCCCGAGTTCGACTCCCGGAACCCATATACAAAAAAAGGGCCGGTGATATCGCTCAGCGGGGGGGCCGCCTGCTGGCGCGCGAGGCCCTGAGGTCGATCCCCAGTACCCACAAAAAAATAAAAATAAAAAATAAGAGAAGTTATTTACTCGTTTACTTTCTCACACTAGTGAGACAATACGATGTTTACACATATGGGTCCGATTTATTTCACTTATGAGTATGGTCTCGAGTTGCATCCATTTACCTATAAAAGTGATGACTTTACCTCTTTCAGGAAAATACCTACAAGAGGAACAGCTGGTCATATGGAATCTCTAATTTTAGTTGTTTGAGGAATTTCCATACTGCTTTGCACAGTGTTTGTACCAATTTGCACTCCAATCAACAGTGGAGAAGGTTTCCTTTTTCCCCCCACGGCCCCGCCAGCATTTGTTATTGGTGATTTCTTGATGACAGCCATTCTTTCTGGAGTGAGATGGAATAGCAGCATAATTTATAATACCTAAATCTTGGAAACAGCCCATATGCCCACCAACAGATGACTGGATAGAGAAAATGTATTTATATACAATAGAGTACTACCCTGCCATAAAGAAAAATAAACTTAAGGCATTATTTTGGTGAATGGATGCACATCAAGACCATAATCTTAAGCAAAATCAATCAGACACAAGTTAAATAGTGCTTTGTTTCTCTTGTGTGAGAAATCCGAAGCATAGATAAGGAGCAAAATGGAAAATAGGGATATTAGGAAGTAGGAAGAACTTTTCAAATGGAAAGGGGAACAAGAAATGGGGAAGGGGGAAGAAATGAAGGGAAAAGGATTTAAAGGAAAAAGGAGAATTGAATGAAAAAGTAGAAATAGAGCTTTTGTAAATGGGGAGGGGAAGAAGGGTTGTTGAGAAGAGAGGAGAAGGGGGAAGAAAGATTTAAGATATATTAAGTACATGTACAAATCCTCCATGATGAATGTGATCATTACATACTGTGAACATGTACTAATAAAAATATTAAAAAATAAAAATAATTGAAAATATTTTATTTAATAATCATATCAATAGATATGGAAAAAGCATTTGATAAAGATATATGATTAAAAAACACTTTCCAAAAACTGAAAATAGTAGGAAACTTTAATATTATAAAGGCTCCATATTAAAAAAGCTTCATAACCTCTTGAACATTTTAGGCAGATGACCTTCAGGATGTAAGTTGATATTGTCTTTATATTCAAACTAGTATTGGAGGCCATGACCAATGAAATAATACTTCTCAAAAAAAGATAACATTACATGTCTTACAGTTCAAGAAAGCTAATAAACTGTGTGGAGAATAAGAAAATCACATTAACACCAAGGATTTGTGCACAAAACATACATCAAAATTACCAACAAATAAATAGTATCCATAAAATATAAGGGAATGATTAACATTAAAAGGACAAGAAATCTAGTAAAATAATGGAAACATTGTAAATCATAAATTGTTAACTAGCATGCATAAACTGTACATATGAATGGGGTTCAGTGTAAGATTTCAACATGTATACAGCAGGCACTGATCAAATTCAGCCTTCCTTTATGTACCCTCTCCTACCTTCCCAACCTTTAGTAATCACAATGCTACATTCAGGTTGACTTTTTTTTTTTTTTTTTTTTTTAAAGAGAAGAAAAAACAAAACAAATCAAAAGAAGAACAAATTTTCAAAACAACATAATAGGAGGGTAACAATGGTTAATACATTACGTATTACTATCTTTAAGTTAGTTATTCAGGACACCAGACATTAGCATTCAATTGTCCAAACATTATTGGCACAAACCTTACTCTTCAATGAACTAAGTAAAAATGGTAGTGTATCTATCTTAACCATCTTATATATATATATACAATTTTTTCCCTTTCCCTTCTTTCTTTTCCCTATTCCAGTCTCTCTTTCCTTTTTACCAGTTTCTGATTCACCATATCTATTGTACATTTTGGATCTTATTTACTCTTTCAGTTTCTCATACTAGAGAGATAATACGATGCTTACACATGTGCTTCTGGTTTATTTCACTTATGAGTATTTTCTCGAGTTGCATCCATTTACCTATAAAAGTCTCCAGTTTATCCTTCTTTATGGCTGAATAGTACTCCATTGTATAAAAATACCACATCTTAAAAACATCGTACCACAGCGATATATGTGCACCCATGTTTATAGCAGCACAATTTGTAATAGCCAGATCTTGGAAACAACCCAAATGCCCATTAACTGAGGAATGGATCAGGTTGACTTTTCTAAAAAAATTTCCACATATGAGAACATGAGGTACTAGTATTACTGACAAACATTAATAAGCAAATCCTAATTTCAAAATAGAAAATCTGCTTATCTGCATCATTACCAATAGAAATGAAACTTAACTTTCATCATCCAGAATTTTTAAAACTGAAAAAGTTCAATAATACTAAGTATTAGTTATCTTTTTCTGAGTAACGAATTACACCAACATTTAGTGGCATGAAACAAATTCAATTATTTCACAGCTTCTACAGGTTGAGAGTCTGAGTTCAACTTGGCTGGTCCTCTAGATTTGGGTCTCATACAAAGTTACATTATCTCAATGGTCAACTGGGAGGGGTCTATATCCTAGTTAACTGAAGTGATTGTTGGCAGGATTCAGTTTCTTGTAGTTTGTTGCGTGAAACACTCAGTGCCTCATGAGCTGTTCCATGAGATGTGGGCCTCTTCCTTGGCCAGCTCGAAATATGCTTTCTTTGGAATAAAAAAGGAAGAGGGCATAAGAGATTGGCAGCAAGAAAGAGTTCCATGCAGCAGATAGGGAGAAGTTTATTCCTGGGAGCTGCTTTTTGTTTGTTTGTTTGTTTGTTTGTTTGTAGGATTACTAACATATCCACTGATATTTAAATATAAACATATTCTTTTTGAACAGGTTTTAGGTAATAGATAAAAAATCCTGGCTAATGCCTGAGGAAAAGAGATAACACAATGGACCACTGAGTAGAGTAGAAGTAGTCATGGGGAATAGTTAGAAGCAGGGAACTCTGGCACACATGCCATCACAGTTGAACACGGGTACATAAATAAGAGTGGGATGGAAAGTCACTATAGAAAGCATTAAAGAAAATCCTCTTTTCTCCAAATAGAGGTGGTACTCTGTGATTTCTCAGCCACATTTTGGTTTACCCAGAAACTTCCGCACCTCCCTTCATACACAGAGGTGTCAGAATTAGTGTTTTGTGATGTCAAAGAACATACTTAGCCATCATTGGCTGAGCTAAGCTACACCTTGCTCTCCCCAGAAAACACCCCACCCCCCTCTTCATACACAGAGGTGTCAGAAGTAGTGTTTTGTGATGTCAAAGCACTTACTTAGCCATCATTGGCTGGATAGCATCCTGCTGACCAATCAGGGCTGAAGGGTGTGGCTTCTCATTGTCTTGGGACGGTATATATAGGCTCACCAGAGCTGGAGGGTAGACCACTGGGCAGCTTCAATACATAGGCTAGCCAGAGCTCTAGGGTAGAACACTCGGAGGCTTCAATATGGGTAAGGCGATGAAGAAATCACAGGAGACTAACAACGATGTGAACAAGCCAACCTGCAGTACTAAAGGAAGAAAGAACATGAACACCCCTTGTCAAGCTAGGCCCAGAGGTGGTAGCACGGTGAGATGACCCAAGTTCCTCTTCTTTTCCCATGGATTCTTCCTCCTCCACGACTCCTACTCTTTCCTTGCCTAGCCTCCTACTCTTTCCTTGCCTAGCCTAACCCCGCCCCCACCGAATCCACACCACTTCTTATGGAGCTCCCTTCACATGCCTATCCCATTTCCTTCTCCCAGACTAACACAGATGTGGACCAACCAACCTGCAGTACCACAGAAAGAAAGATGAAGACTCCTTATCAAGTCAGTTGCAGAGGTGGAGGCAAGGTAAGATGACCCAGCCCAAACTCCTCTTCCTTTTACACTGATTCTCCCTTCCCCAAGACTGCAACTCTTTACTTGCCTAGCCTAAACCCCCTCCTGAACCCACACCCTGTAAAGACCCTTCACGTCTATATCCCATTTCCTTTACCTGAATCAGTTCCCTTATGGCTTCAATCTGTTCTTTTTCCAGGTAATGAAAGCCACCATGAAGGGAAAAGCACCCCTTCAAAAGAACTCAAGAAAAAAAAGCCACTGAAAAAACTAGCAACCTTCATAAAAAGACCAAGAAAACCAAAGGAACAACTCTAATTGGCCATTACCACCGGATAAATGAAGAAGTGAATAAGGATGAGCCAGATGAGGACCAAAACACCACCACGGAGCATTCCAGTATTTCAAGTGACGATCTGGAAAGCCTGTAACTACGGAGGGAGAGCAGAGACCTCAAACCCATCTGCAAAGTGTTCAGAGGTCTGGCTGAGAAATAGCCCATCATGTAGACACTGAATTATACAACAATGTGCATTGATGGTGGCAAAAATAAAAGGGATGTAGGGGTCCTGGAAGATTGAAGGACAGGCAAGCAGATCCACTATTAGCTAAGCACTGAGTGAAGACTGAGTGTTGAAGACAAAGTTGCACTGTATACTTTATCCCAAAGGGAAGGAGGAAAGGGATTGGTGTTTTTACTTACGCGTATTTTGTTGGGGATAGGGAGCAAGGCTTCAGGATGTGGCTTGGCAGTGTTATGGGTTCAAACTCATAATAGAAATCCAGGCAGCCAGTCTAAAATTTTGATGAGCCTTTATTAAGCTGGCCAGCTGACTGACCTGTGCACTCCATGCAGGGAGATCGCAGATCAGCCCCAAGTCTGGGCAGCACACAGAATTTAAAGCAAACAACCACATCCTGATTGGAACAGAAAGCAACTGTTTTGGCTATGGTTACATAGTTTCACCTGTTTTGGCTATGGTCACATAGTTTCACCTGTTTTGGCTACAGTCACATAGTTTCAACTGTTTTGGTTTCACACAAGTGGACCAGAGAACAAGAGTACATAGCAATTGCAAATGAACAGCACAGCAAATTTTGTCCATTTTTGGTAAGTAAACTAGTTATACTTTCTTGTGGTATTTATTTTTATTGTCTAGGGTCTTTACACTCATGGGGGCCATCACAGGCAGAACTTGTATGAGTTAAGGTATATAGGTAGCAGTATAGTCCCCCCAAGTAGACAATGAGTCACCTATAGGACACCTACCTCATAGCTGTGGTTGTTGCACACAACTCTATGATGTAAGCAACTAAAACTCCCCAGAAGGTCAAAAAATTACATTGGATTACTAGTAGCATCCCAAGAAAAATAGTGGTGACTGGGAGCTATAAATACAATACTGAATAGGCCATTTCTTAGGAATTTTGGGGTGGAGCAGGTCAGTGGGATTTCTGTCTCTAGTGCGGACATTAAAAGAAAGCATTGTCTACAGAGAACTTTAGGACAACTTAGCTTCTCTTTTATTATCTTTATTCTTTTTTTTTCCAGTTTATTTCATCCCTGTTATGGTTTATATCTATATGTTCCCCTAAAGCTGCATGCACTCATAGGCGGAGCTTTTGGGATGTGAGTAGACCACGTGCACATGATACTTATCAGTGGATTAGTCCACTGATGAGTTTATAGCTAAATATGACTTGGGAGGTAAAGCCTGGCTGGAGGATATGTGTCACTGGGAGCATGGTCGGGAAGGATCTATCTACCTTCCTCCTCCCTTGATCTCTCTCTGCTTCCTGCCTGTCATGCCACGAGCTGTTTCTCCTCTGCAATGCCCCTCTGCCATGCTAACCTGCCTTGGAACCAGCCAACTATGCACTGAAACCTCGACAAACTGTGAACCAGAATTAACCTTTGTTCCTTTAAACTGTGGGTATCAGGTAGTTTGTCTCAGCAATGAAGAATGTAACTAAGACAATCTATGAAAAGAATATCATATTCAAACAGTTTTCTGTGGTGTAACTCAAATACAATGAAATGTACATGCTTTAAAAGTATACAGTTTGATGCATTTTGTACCATGCAACCTTGTTAAACCAATACCACAATTAATATTATTATAGAGTACCAGAAATTGAACTCAGGACCTCACGCTTGCCAGGCAGGTACTATACCACTGAGCTATATCCCTGGCCCCAGCATCACAATTATAAGAATGAGTATATTTAACCACCCAAAGTTTTTGCACGTTCCCTTTGTGTAGCTATCATAAAATACCTGGGGATGGGTATTTCATAACCAATAGAGGTTTATTAAACTCAGAGTTTTGGAGGCTGAAAGTCTGAGATTGGGCAGTTTCACCTGGCCAGCCTCTGGTAAGGGACCTCTTCTTGCATCATAATATGGATGATGGCACCAGTACTGGGAATATGTGTTCAAAAGAGAGAGTACTAAACAGAAGAGGAAGCGGGAGGGGGAGGGTTCAGGATTGCTCTTTTATAACAATTGCATTGTCATAATACCTTCTAACTCATTTATTGTGCTTCCTTTCTAAAGATCTAGTATTGCCTGCAGTGTGCTTCAGGCCACAATCCCACGGTCCTATATGACACATATATTCTTATATTTAAATAGAGAACTTTAAATAAGCAATGATGGTTCAGTAATGTTTTAAAAATGTAGTAAATGATTTTCATTTCCTATGTGTTGCCAGTTTCAAAATAGTAAGGTACAAATATTTGAGAAGTTCAAATTTTTACTTGCTTTAAATTAATATCCATTATTGAAGGTGAACTAAATGTATAAAGTTCAATTTTATTCTTCTTTAAATGCTGAGTGTTTATTTTAAAACCCCAGAACAATTTAAGAAAATTAAATATTACAACATTTGGATGATTTAACACTTGTTCAACTCATGCTTTTTGCAGACATTTTGGTATTCTTAAAAATCTCTTGTAATATACTGTGATCACACACACACACACTATACTCAAAAAAATAATTTATGTCTCATAGTTTTCCTAACCATTGCATGTTGTATTGAGGAGAGGGCACTAGAAAATATTCCCCACCTTGTATTGAATACATTAATTATACCATGAGAGACATATTTTTCTTCTTAATTTGGGTCCTATAATCTGATATAATTTATTTCTATTTCAAGTATATTTATTCAGATGTAATTGATATATATATATCAATTATATATATAATTGATATATATATCATATTATTATATATGATATATATTATATCATATTATTATATATTATATTATTATATATTATATTATATAATTATTATATGATATATTATATTTTATTGTATTATATATTATATGATATATTATATTATTATATAATGATATATAATTGATATATATATATCAAATGCAGTAATAAACTGCATTTAAGTTAATGTTTATACAATTTAATGAGATTTGACACACCAGTATATACACCTGTGAAAACATCACCACAATTCAAATAAGAACATTACCCATAATTCCAACAGTTTTTGGTATTACTTTGTATTCCTTCCTTAAGCTTCTTCTCCACACTCTACTATCCTCAAATGACTGCTAATAATCATCCTATCTGTTATGATTTATACCTGAAATGTTCACCAAAAGTCTCATGTGTCTAGAGGTGGAAATTTGGGAGTGTGATTTGATCATGGAGGCACTAAACTCACCAATGGATTGACTCAATGGAGGAGGTAGGTTAGTGGGGGTGTACTTTTGGAGGTTACATCTCTTGTTCTGACTCTTACTTCTCTCTCTCACTATAAGATGAGCATCATTCCTCCACCAAGCCCTTCCACCAAGACAATTCTGTGTTGGAGCCAACTTCCCATGGACTGAAATCTCTGAAACCATGAGCCAAAATAAACCTCTTCTTTAAATTCTATCAGACATTTTGTTCCAGAGACAGGAAAGTCAGACCCCACACAAATATGTAAAAGTGTAAGCTCTTTTGAAGGAGTTTGTTTCTAGAATCACTAGGGAAGTGTTTCTTGAGTTCAGGCTGCTTCAGCCAGAGTCCAAGGGGACCCAGCTACTGCTTGAGCAGGTGGCAGTTCCTGGTGTCATTCACATGATGTTATTTTTTCAGGCATACAGAACGCAAGAGTTATGAGGTCATGCAGGTTTGCACCTAGGAAGGCCTTGAAGACCACACAAAAATATGTGACAGGGTCACATTCCCTGCCAGAAGCCCCTGAAAGGATGATACATCAAGGTGTGAGAGCAAAGCCTAAACTGTAGTAGGGACTCCAGGAAGTTGAAGATGCCAGAAACATGGGACGTCTGCAGAGGAAACCCACAGGCAATGAGCAAAGCCAGCTCAAGCATGAGGCCATGTGAGCTACATCCGGCAAGGCCAGAGATGTGGGGCTGCCTAAGCCCTTTGAAATCACATCTCACCCACACATCCCTTCTCCCAGATGTACTAGTCCACCACCTTTAAATTCAGTGTTCTACAATGTGAGGACATGGACAAAATGCAGACAATTTCCTTGCTATAATGTAACATAAATGGCCCCTCATTCAACTCCCAGTATAGTCCTCCTTCCCATCTTAAACCTCCTGAGCCTGGCCTTTACTGTCCATATTCCTATCAGCATCCTGATCATCTGAATTCTGACCAAAATCACCCATCAAGCTCTGCTTACAGCATTCTAGAGTTTCTCCAGCCTGAATGTCCAATCCTTTCTAATACCCTCCAATAGACCAGTTCCAAAGTCTTCTGAACAGTGTGGTCAGGTATTATCACAGCAATAACCCCAATTCTCTGGTACCAATTTCTGTATTAGTTAGCTTTCCCATTGCAGGAACAAAATGCCTGACACCCACAACTTAAAGAAGGTGAGGCTTATTTTGGCTCATGGTTTAATAGGTTTCAGTGCATAGGTAGCTGGCTCCAAGACAGAAACATCATGGTAGGAGAGTGTAGCAGTGGAAAGCTGCTTACTTCATGCTGGCCAGAGGCAGATATAGAGGAAAGAGCCAGAGCAAGATCTATACCTTCTAAAGGTATGCCCCAAGTGACCCACCTCCTCCAACTGGGCCCACCTCCTAACATCACCTTCAGCTAGGAACTCATTCAGGAACTAATAAACTGATGATTATAGTGTCTTCAAGATCCAATCACCTTCCAAATCCTTGCTTCTGACCACATGAGGCTTTGGGGGACATTTCAGCTCTAAAACATAATAGTGTCTCTGTAGATTAGTTTATGTTTTCTAGAATATTATGTAAATGAAAACAAATATATACTTAATTTTATTTGTGTTCCTTCAGTCAGAATTATCTTGATAATAATCAATGTTGTTGTGCACGTCTATATTCTTTATATTATGACTTTTAGTATCATTTAATTGATATGCACAAGTTGCTTTAATTTCAGATTTTTGAGATAACTGTAGATTCATAGGCAGTTGTAAGTAATAGAAAGATCCCTTATACCTTTTACTCAGTTTCCCTCAAGTTTATGTCTTACATAAATACGGTACATTTTCACATTAAGTAATTATCATTGACACAATCTATTTAACTTATAAAGATTTCTTCAATCTTACATGCACAAATAGGTGTATAAATATATGTGTGTTTAGTCCTATGCAATTTTATTACCTGTAGCATTCCTGTGGCTATGACAATAGTCATGATACAAGAAAGTTCCATCTCGAGAAATCCTCATGCTACCCTTTTATAAGCAAAGTCAATCCCCTTCTTTCTTTACCCATCAAATCCAAAAATTCTTTCTTCAGCTCTATAATTTTGTCATTACAAGTATGTTACACAATGAAATAGATCAGTTTGTAACCTTTCAAGATCAGCATTTTTCACTTAGCATAAATCCTTGGAGACTCACTCAAATTATATGTAACAATGGGTGTGTGCATAATCATTTTCTCATGTGGGACAAAACACTTGACACTCACAACATAAAAGAAGAGAGGTTTATTTTGCCTCACAGTTTGAGAGGTCTCAGTCCATGGGTAGTCAGACAGCTCCAAGGAAGAACAGTATGGCCAAGAGGCACGGGGAAGTAAAAGACGCACATACCACAACAGCCAGGAAGCAGAGAGAAAAGGGACAAGACTACACTCTTCCAGGCCATGGTCCCATTTACCAGCCTTCTCAGACAAAGCCCCACCCTTGAACGTGAGACTGTTAGGGGGCACTTTAAATATAAACAATAACAGTTTAGTTTCTTTTTTTTCTGGTTTTCTGAGCAGTATTCCATGGTATGACCATACCATAGCTCATTTAATCATTAATTTATTAATGGAAACTATATTAGGGGTCTCTAGAAATGCAGAACAAATAGGATAGAGATACATAGTTAGGTAGATAGTTGATATACAGGTAGAAGTGGTGGGAGGGAGAGAGAGAGAGGAAAAGGAATTGGCTCACACAGTTGTAGAGGCTGAGATATTTTACAAGAATGTGTCTGCAAACTGGGGATCCTGCTGCTAGCATGGCTCAGTCCAAGTCTGAAAGCCTAGTCCAATACCCTTAGAACCAGAGATTTCAATGGCATATTTCTCAGTCTGAGGCTGAAGACCTAAGAACCCTGGCAGTGGCTGATACAAGTCTTCGAGTCCCAAAGTCGGAAATCTTAGAGCTTTGACATCAAGTCGGGAGGAGAAGCATGTTGCAGCTCCAGGAGGAAGATGAGATCCGTTTATCTCCTTTTAATTCTATTCATGGCACCAACTAGTAGGGTGATTCTCACCTACTTTGATGGCAGACCTTGAACTGGCTGGCTCAAATAAGAAGCTAGTGTGGAAAGATCCTCATTGACATACACAGAAGTAATGTTTTACCAATTTCCTAAGTATTCATTAATCCAGTCAAGTTGACACTTAACCACCAGACATGTTGGCACTTTCTAATTTCAGATTATATGACATTTCTGTAAAGGTTTTTCTGAGAATGTAAATTTTCATTTCTCTAGTATAAATGCCATATATATATATATATATATATATATATATATATATATATATATATATATATTAGCATATTTTCCTGGAAGGACTGTATCTTATTTAGACTTCTAGGCTCTTGAATCTGTAAGTTTCTATCTTTCTGCACATTTGAGAAAATTACATATTATTTAAATACTTTTTTCAGTCTCACTTTGTTTCTAATCTCTTTCTAAAATACTGATAATATGAAAGTTAGCTCTTTTATTGTTGTCTTAAAGGTTGCCAAGTTTTCATTTTTAGGGTTTTTTTTTTTTTCTGCTCCAATTGGGCAAATCCTATCAGTCTATCCTTGAGTTCACTGATTTCTCCCTTGCCATCTTTATTCTGCATAAGCCCATTCAGCAGGATTTTTTAAATTACAGCTTGTTTTCAGCTCTATAATTTCCATTTTTATAATGTCTTTTTTGTTGTTGAAACAATTTTTAAAGGAAATTACCAATTTGCTGTTGAAGCATTTTTCTGATGCCTAATTTAAAAGTCTTGTCAGTTAACAATAATCTACCATCCATATTAGATTAGCATCTGTTGATTTTGCATATATTCAGTTACTGGACATTGAACAGGACCTATCAATACTATCCAAATGAAATTAGAGTGCTGATTTATTGCAAATAAGTGGGATGGAGGCTTAGCTCTTTGCTCAGCCTTCCTGAAAACTTTGTAGCAAAAATGAGGCACCAACTTACACCACCATCTTGCCTCCAAGTAAGAGTGTAGTTCCCCAAGGGGTCCTGCTGCCCCCACGAGGAAGTAGTAGGTAGAAGACTCACACTGCTTTGTTGTTGCTTGGTGGGTCTGAAAGTTCAGCCTCTGCCTGAGACCAGCTGACACCACAAGAGAGGAAGGCAGAAAACAGTACAAACTAGCTCTATATCCTCATTATGCCTCATTTTGCCTCATTTATACCTGGCAGGCATGGCAGCTCAGCTCCACAGTGGGCCCTACTAATATAAGAGTGGTATAAAGTGAAACGCTAACTAGCCTTGATTGAACTGTCATATTGTATCCCATTGATGTGCAGTGGGAGTAGAAGCTCAGATCTCTGCTAGGCCCTACTGACACCAATGGGTAAGGGTGTAGTACACTGGTGAATATTCTGCCCTCATTTACTTCCCTTGATGTCATACGGGTTTAGAAGCTGTGCTTGCCTTTAAACACTACTGACAATTCTTGTCAAGGAAATTGGTCACCACCTGCTTCTGTCAAGTCGATCATGGAAGATCAGTCAACACTCATCCTTGCCTATACAACTCACTCAGGGGAATTGTAACAGCACTTAGCATCCAACATCCAACATCAGCACTCCATGAGTCTGTGACACTAGTGAGACAGAAGAATAAGAGCATAGCCTCATTATGAGGCCAAAGGATAAGTACGAGGTCCATTTCGTCTGCTCGGCCACACAGAAACTGCATGCTTTTTTGTGGGGGGTGCTTTTCAATTGGTGTGTGGTAGGAAATGTGATAGATGTCACCAAATGTTTTCTGTTGTGTTGGGCCATCCTTTTTCTGGTCTTCTGGTTAGAGCAAAAAGGACTGAGTTGGAGATTTTATTTTTTTTTTTTACTGTCCCTGTTACTAGTTCCACAATGAAAGCTTCAGCAGTACTCTTTCTAAGATATATGGAAGCCTGCAAGGAAACCAGGGAACAGAATTTTATTTAGTTTTTCAAGTCCCAAGGTTCCTTGCTGCCTTCTTTCTACATTTCAAAATCATTCTATACATGTTCATTGAGTTATGTCTGTGGATTTTTTCTGTTAAGAAAAGAATCTAGGTGTGAGGATGATGGGTCTATTTGCTCTTGGCCAGCACTATGGGTCCTTTATTCCTTTTTAATGCTAAGTAGTATTTCATTATATGGATGTATCATAATTTTTTAAAAATCCAATCACCAATTGATGGAATTCAGATGTTTTCCTGTGTTTTGGAAATTATAATAAAACTACTACATGCATTATTGCACAGGATTTTTGTAGACTTACGTACATCCTTTTGTGTTTTTACTTCTCTTTATCACCCAGGAAAGAATTTTATAACTCATATGGTAAATTTATAGTTAACTTCATAAGATATGTCAAACTTCTCTCCAGAGTGCATCTAGCATTTCACCATCCTGTCAACCAGGTTGTTCCACATCTCCATCAGCACTTGGCAGAGGCAGCATTTTTGTTTGTTATTGTTTTAACCATTCTAATGTTACTGATATCCAGATCCAATTCCTTTTGCTCAGAAAACATGATTTGTATACTTTCAATTTTTGTTTAATTTCAGTTTTTTAAGTTTTGTTCTATGGACCAGAATGTGGTCTATCTTCGTTATTGCTATCTATGTACTTGAAGAGAATGTGCATTCTGCTGCTATTGTGTGGCTTCTTCTATAAAAGTCAAGTACATTAGAATCATTGATAGAATTATTAGGTCCTGTACATCCTTATTTTCTCCCTTCTTCTTTTATCAGTACTAAGAGAAGAATGTTGAAATCCTTGATTATAATGGTGGATTTGTCTATTTCTCCTTGAATTCTATCAATTTTTCATTTATGCATTTTAAAGTTTAGTGGTAGGTACCTAAATGTTTAGGATGATTATGATTTCTGGTAAATTGACCCTTTCATTCTCATGTAATATCCATCTATATCTCTGGCAATATTCTTTTTTGTAAACCCTGCAACTATAGTCAGGTTTTGCAAGGGAATAGATTTAATACAGGACACATAACTTCTAGGATTATTTTATAAAATTCACCCAAAAAGTCAGATACAGAGAAGTGCCAGAGATTTGTCCGTGCTAGAGACCCAAAGAATCCAGCCAGCCAAGGGCAGGGATCACACGGCAATGTACTGCCTGAGACCAGCAGAAGGCCTAGAGCCCATGGCAATGTCCTATGCAAGTCTGTATCAGGGATCTACTCTGGGAATGCCCAAAGGCCACTGACAGAAACTAGAAAGTCTGCACCTGCAAGGTGAAGGATCTTTGCAGAAGGCTGAGGGATCTGCACTACAGGCAGGAAGCAACACTCAAGGCAAAGACCCAAGCTCCCCAGAAGAGAACAGCAGCCATCCCTTGCAGCGGCGAGGACTGAGCTCCTCTGATGAGGAAAACAGCCGAGTTGCTATCTGAAAAAACAGCTGCAGCAAGGTTGGCCAGGAAAATCAACACCATCCAATTGTTCCCTCCCATTCTCCTTTAATATCATTTTGGCAACAATCCTCATGTGAGCCTTCCATGCCCGGAACCATGCTGACTCAATTCAGCTGGGCATTTCAAGTTGACCACTAGTTAATCCACCACACCTATTTTGTCTTAATATAGCCAATCCAAATTGCTTTCCATTTGTATTTTTATAGTAAATCTGTGTCCATCCTTTTAAAATATCTACATCTTTATTTTTTTTTTTATTTTAAAGAGAAGAAAAAAAACAAAACAAATCAAAAGAAGAACAAATTTTCAAAACAACATAATAGGAGGGTAACAATGGTTAACACATTACGTATTACTATCTTTAAGTTAGTTATTCAGGACACCAGACATTAGCATTCAATTGTCCAAACATTATTGGCACAAACCTTACTCTTCAATGAACTAAGTAAAAATGGTAGTGTATCTATCTTAACCATCTTATATATATATATACAATTTTTTTCCCTTTCCCTTCTTTCTTTTCCCTATTCCAGTCTCTCTTTCCTTTTGACCAGTTTCTTTTTGATTCACCATATCTATTGTACATTTTGGATCTTATTTACTCTTTCAGTTTCTCATACTAGAGAGATAATACGATGCTTACACATGTGCTTCTGGTTTATTACACTTATGAGTATTTTCTCGAGTTGCATCCATTTACCTATAAAAGTCTCCAGTTTATCCTTCTTTATGGCTGAATAGTACTCCATTGTATAAAAATACCACATCTTTCTTATCCATTCCTCAGTTGATGGGCATTTGGGTTGTTTCCAAGATCTGGCTATTACAAATTGTGCTGCTATAAACATGGGTGCACATATATCGCTGTGGTACAATGTTTTTAATTCTTCTGGGAAGATGCCCAGAAGGGGAATAGCTGGGTCAAATGGGACCTCCAACCCTAGTTTTCTGAGGAATCTCCACACTGACTTCCACAGTGGCTGTACCAGTCGACACTCCCACCAACAGTGAAGAAGGGTTCCTTTTTCCCCACAGCCCCTCCAGCATTTGTTATTAGTTGATTTCTTAATAGTAGCCATTCTTTCTGGGGTGAGATGGTATCTCAGTGTTGTTTTAATTTGCATCTCTCGAATGACTAGTGATGTTGCACATTTTTTTGTATATTTGTTTGCCATTAGTATTTCTTCATCTGAGAAATGTGTATTCATCTCAGATGCCCATTTTTGGAGTGGGTCTTTAAATTTGGGAGGTCTGATTTTTTTGAGTTCTTTATATGTTCTCGATAGTAGTCCTTTGTCTGAGGAACAGCTGGCAAACATTTTTTCCCACATTGTGGGTTGTCTCTTCACTCTGTTGGTGGTTTCTCTTGCTGTGCAAAAGCTTTTTAATAAGATGAGATCCCAGTTATTGATTCTTTGTTATAGTTCCCGTGCGGTTGAGTTTTTATTCATAAAGTCTTTGCCTACACCAATGTCTCCAAGGGTTTTACCTATCCTACTTTCCAGCAGATTTAATGTTTCTGTTTTAATATTTAGATCTCTGATCCATTTTGAATTTAGTTTAGTGCACGGTGAAAGATATGGATCTAGTTTTAATCTTCGGCATGTGTAGAGCCAGTTTTTCCAGCACCATTTATTAAAGAGGCTATCTTTCTTCCAGCGAATGTGTTTGGCACCTTTGTCAAAGATAAGGTGGCTTAGTATGTCTGGGGTTGTTTCAGCATCTTCTAATCTGTTCCATTGATCTTCAGGTCTGTTTCTTTGCCAGTACCACACTGTTTTTATCACAGTAGCTTTATAGTATAATTTCAAGTCGGGGATTGTGATGCCCCCTGCCTTGCCTTTGTTGCCCAGAATTGCCTTTGCTATTCTAGGTCTCTTCTGATTCCAAATGAATTTTAGGATTGTTTTCTCTAATTCTGTGAGATATGCTGTTGGAATTTTGATTGGAATTGCATTAAATCTGTATAACAATTTTGGAAGTATGGCCATTTTCACTATATTGGTTCTTCCTATCCAGGAGCAAGGGATATCTTTGCATTTTCTGATATCCTCTTCAATCTCCTTTTTCAGAGTACTGTAGTTTTCAGTATAGAGGTCTTTTACATCCTTCGTGAGGTTGATTTTAGGTATTTCATTTTTTTGGATGTTATTGTGAAAGGTATTGTTTCCCTAATTTCTCTTTCAGTAAGTTTGTTATTTGTGTACAGGAAGGCTATTGACTTTTGAGTATTGACTTTGTATCCAGCTACACTACTGAATTTGCTTATTAAATCTAGCAGTTTTTTAGTGGAGTTTTTGGGGTCTTCTGTGTAGAGTATCATGTCATCTGCAAATAATGATAATTTAACTTCTTCCTTTCCAATCATTATTCCTTTTATTTCTTTCTCTTGTCTAATCGCTCTGGCTAAAGTTTCCAGAACTATGTTGAATAAGAGTGGGGACAGTGGACATCCTTGTCTTGTTCCTGATTTTAGAGGGAAGGCTTTCAGTTTTTGGCCATTTAGTATAATATTGGCTGTTGGTTTGTCATAGATAGCTTTTACCAGATTGAGATAAAGACCCTCTATTCCAATTTTCTGTAGGGTTTTTATCATGAAAAGGTGCTGGACTTTGTCAAAAGCTTTTTCTGCATCTATTGAGATGATCATGTGATTTTTGTCTTTGGTTCTGTTAATATGGTGTATTACATTTATTGATTTACGTATGTTGAACCATCCCTGCATCCCTGGGATGAATCCAACTTGGTCATGGTGTATAATCTTCTTGATGATTTGTTGGATTCTGTTTGCCAGTATCTTATTAAGGATTTTTGCATCTATGTTCATTAGGGAGATTGGCCTGTAGTTCTCTTTCTTAGTTGGGTCCTTCTCTGGTTTTGGTATCAGGGTAATGCTTGCTTCCAGGAATGAATTTGGGAGTATTGCTTCCCTTTCAATTTCATTGAAAAGTTTGAGAAGTAGGGGCGTTAGGTCTTCTCTAAATTTCTTGTAGAATTCGGCAGTGAATCCATCAGGGCCTGGACTTTTCTTTGTTGGGAGGTTTTTAATTACATCTTCAATTTCATTGGTTGATATTGGTTTATTTAGGATTTTTAAATCTTCTTGATTTAGCTTTGGTAATTCATACGAATCTAGGAATCTGTCCATTTCTTCTGCATTTTCCATCTTAGTAGAATATAAATTTTCAAAATAGGTATAGATGATCTTCTGGATTTCTGCAGGGTCCGTCATGATATCACCCTTTTCATTTTCAATTGCATGGATTTGAGTCTTTTCTTTTCTTTTTTTAATAAGGTTGGATAAGGGTTTGTCAATCTTATTTATTCTTTCAAAGAACCAACTTTTTGCTTCATTGATTCTTTGTATTGTTTTTTTATTCTCCAATACGTTAATTTCTGCTCTGATCTTTATAATTTCCTCCCTTGTACGGGCTTTTGGCTTAACCTGCTCTTCTTTTTCTAGAAGCTCGAGGTTCACCCTTAAGTTGTTTATTTGCGCTTGCTCTATTTTCCTGATATAAGTATTTAATGCTATAAATTTCCCTCTTAGGACTGCTTTCATTGTATCCCATAAGTTCTGGTATGTTGTACTGTCATTGTCATTCAGTTGTAGAAAGTGACTAATTTCTTCTTTAATTTCATCTGTGACCCATTGGTTGTTCAGGAGGATGCTGTTTAATTTCCATGTGTTTAGGGAGTTTTTGTGGGATCTTTTGCCATTGATTTCCAATTTCATTGCACTATGGTCTGATAATATGCATGGGATAATTTAAATTCCTTTGCATTTACTTAAGCAGGTTTTATGAGGTAGTATGTGGTCTATTTTGGAGAACGTCCCATGTGCAGCTGAGAAAAATGTGTATTCTGATGTTGTGGGATGGAACACTCTGTAGACATCTACTAAGTCCATTTGTTCAAAAGTTTGGTTCAGTTCTACTATTTCATTATTGATTTTCTGTCCAGTTGATCTATCTTTTTGTGACAGTGGAGTATTGAGATCTCCCAATATAATTGTATTAGTGCTTATTTGATTTTTCATGTCCTTTAGTACTTGTTTTATATAGCTGGGTGCATTGGTATTTGACGCATATATATTTATGATCGTTATCTCTTCCTCTTGGATTGTTCCCTTTACAAGGATGTAATGACCGTCTTTATCTCTCTGAATCCTTCTTGGCTTGAAGTTCACTTTGTCTGCAAAAAGAATAGCTACCCCTGCTTTTTTCTGGGTTCCTGTGGCATGGAGTATTGTTTTCCATCCTTTGACTTTCAGTCTATGAATTTCTTTCTGAATTAAATGTGTTTCTTGTATACAGCATATTGTTGGATCTTGCTTCTTGATCCATTGCGCCAGTCTGTGCCTTTTGATTGGTGAATTGAGACCGTTAACATTGATGGTTAAAACTGATATGTATTGACTTGTCATGATATTTTCCTGTTGTTGGTTCCCACTCTTTGTTTTTCTGCTTTCCGGCTATTTAATTATTTGCCCTGCCTGGTGGATTCCTTCTGTTGGGGTTCCTATCTCTTTCTAGAATGTCCTTCAGAACGTTTTGGAGTGCTGGTTTGGTGGTCATAAATTTTCTCAGATGTTCTTTGTCATGAAAGTATTTTATTTCTCCATCAATTTTGAAAGATAGTTTGGCAGGGTACATCAATCTGGGCTGAAAATTATTTTCCTTTAGAGCTTGCAATACATCATTCCAAGCTCTTCTTGAATTGAGGGTTTGTGCTGAAAAGTCAGCTGTGATTCTGATGGGTTTTCCTTCATAGGTGATTTGTCTCTTCTCCCTAACAGCTTTTAAGATTCTGACCTTCTGTTGAATTTCTGGGATCTTGACTATAATATGTCTGGCTGAAGTTTTTTTTTGATCATGTCTAGTTGGTGTTCTAAAAGCTTCACTTATAGGGGTGTCAAATTCCTTTTCTCTTCCAGGAAAGTTCTCCCTGATTATGTCTTTGAACAAGGTTTTAATGTCGTTGATGCTATCTCCTGCTTTTTCATTTATTCCAATTATTCTTAAGTTGTTTATCTTTGAGTCATCTAGCAGCTGCTGAATTGATTTTTCATGGTCCCTTGCTATTTTTAAGAATTTTTCCATTTCATGATCACTAATTGCAAGCCTGTCTTCTATATCTGAGATCCTGTCCTCGCATTGGCTTATTCTGCTACAAATACTTTCAATGGAATTTTTTATCTCTTGGGTATCTCCTTGAATCTGCCTTATGGATTCCATTTCTTTCCTATGCTGAGCATTCATGGTTTCTATAGTTTTCTTAAGTTCATCTATTTTTTTGTCTGTATCAACTATAGTGTCCTTAAGCATGGTCTTCATTGTAGACATTATCTCTGCAGTTATCTGTGAGATTATTTCTGTTTTAATTTTTTCCAGAACCTCATTCAGTTGCTTTGTTGTTACCACTTCAGATAGGCCAGGTGGGTGGCTTTCGGATTGTCCCACCTCGTTGCTCCCTAGGTTTGCCTTTGGTGAATTGGATGTGTGGGGTTGCATCTTGTTTAAGTGTCGTCTCATTTTTTCTTTCTTTAATTCCTTGGGTGATGTTTGCAAATTACCTATAGTAGGTTACTTTATTGCTAGTGTTTAAGATCTTTAGAAGATGACTACTTCTCTGCAGTATCTTCCAAGTGGAGCTTGCTTTTAGGTTTTGAGCTTTCTGCCAGATCCTACCTCTTCAATTCGTTGGGTATGCGAAGTTGCTACCTGTTTGGCCCAGTCCTTGATTCTTTGGTACTGTGCCACTGTATTTTCTGTGTCCCTTAGTCAATCTCAATCATGAAATATCAGGAAGGAAAGATGTTTAGAACAATTATTTCACATTTGGCTATAATGTTAACTAAAGCATCAAACACAGCCTAGAAAATGACAGACTGAGCTAACCAGTTATTTACCACTTTTAGCTGCATAGAGTTGCGGTTATATAACAAAATCTAAAACACACCAGAAAAATTATATGCAGTATACAAGTCCTGTGTATGGCAATTTTTCCCCTGAGGAGTTTAAATTTAAAATGAGTTAAGGAGGAAATAGAGTATTGGGAGAAGAGGAAGGAATTAGATGTAAGGTTAGAGGACCAAGAGGGATCCCACTAAAATTGGGACACTAGTGCAGAGGACAGGTGGTAGAAAGAGAAGGAAGGGATAAAAGGAAGAACAGATCACAACCACAATCACAAAGAAGTTAGAGGCGCTATTTACACTCATATAAAAAACCAGAGAGAATAATGAAGGAAAGAGCAAATACACATACAGAAACAAAAACGAAGATAAAAACAATAAAACAGACAGATCAAAAATATAACCCCACCAAAAAACAAAACAAAACAAAACAAAAACAAAAAAAACCTTCACCAGAACAAAAAACAAATCAGTGAGAAAAAAAATAATAAAAAATAAAAATAAAAATAAAAATAAAAAAATAAAAAGAATCAGTTCCAGGTGTTGACTCTGCTGTAGGCAGGTACCCTGTGGTGACAGAGTCCTGTTCCGTGCAGGTCCGTTCCAGTAAGCCAGGAGCGCCCTCTGGTGGGCGGTGAGCAGATGCGCGTACTTTCAGGCAGAGACCAGTTTAGCTCGCCTCCGCTCTCAGCGCCCTTTCACGATCCCTGGGCCTGAGAGGCTCAGCGCGCTGTCCGGAGCGCGGGTTCCCTGCACTGGTTCCCGCCGCTCTGGTTTTTCGCCACGCCCCCCACAATGGCGCCGGGCCAGTCGCTCTCTGGCGCGGGACAGGTGTGGCTGAGAGTCCAGTCTCGTTCACCTGCTGACCTCAGCACACTTTCGTGGGCCTGAGAGGCCCCGTGCTGCCCTGTCCGGAGCACAAGTTCCCAGAGCAGTTTTCGAGCCGCTCTGAGTTTCGCCACACCCCCCACAATGGCGCCCGTCCGGTCGCTCTCTGGCGCGGGGCAGCTGTGGCTGAGAGACACTCACCGCCGGTCTGCGCCGTTCTCCGCCGCTCCCCTGCCCCGCCGCTGTCTCAGGATCCTCCGTGGGGGCTCCCTGGGCACCAGCTGCCACCGTGTGTCCATAGAATTGAGCCTCCGCGGCGCTGCAACTCCCGGGATAGTGGAAGATGCGCGCGCGCGGTCTGCTCCTTCTTTCCTTCTTCTTTGTTGGAAGTCACCCGTCACTGGTGCCGGGGGTCCCAGATTGCGCTTCAGAACTTCTCTGGGTTTCGGGGAGGCATCTCCCCCCCTCCTGCGCTTTCCGGGTCACTATATTCCCGTGTTCCAATGGTAACTTTTAGAGAGAGTTTCGCTGCCTGCTTCTTACTCATCCGCCATCTTGAGGTCCTCCCTTACATCTTTATTTTTAAATGGAGATTCCGCTATATACTCTTTACATTAAGTGCTCCATCTGAAAATCTCTTCCTTTTAATTCCAGTGTTTTAATAATTTATATTTAAAACAATTGTTGATATAGTTGTATATGCATCTACCAACTTTCTAATACATTTTTACATTTTCCCACCTGTTACATATTTCATTTTTTATATTATTTCCTGTTACTGAGTTAAATGAATGTTGCTTATGATTCCATTTTAACTGAACTCGTATTATTTGTACCCATTTTTAGTCATTTCCCCATGTTTATAATACATACACTTAACATGTCAGTATATATTCAAATAACATTACTTCATAAATAGAAAGAAAAGTGCAACAATATACATTCAATTTATACCTTCAATTCTTTGTACCATTATTTATTTCTATTTTACATAAATTATAAAACCCCACAATGTATTATTCCTAACTTAATTTCAGAAAGTTATTTTTTTGTGAAGTTAAAAATAGGAGACAATGATTTATATAATGATATTCACCTTTTATCTTCTTTGGAACTCTTCATTTTTTTGTGCAGATTCAAATTTTTTATTAGCATGTTCTCTTTTCCTTAAAAAGAGTTTTTTCTCTCTCTCTCTCTCTCTCTCTCTCTCTCTCTCTCGATACTGGGGTGGAACCCAAGGCATCATGCATTTTAACCAAGTACTCTTCCACTGAGCTATATTTCCAGTACTATCATAATTTGTAATACATTTCTGCTGAAAATTTCTCAGCTTTTTTGAATAAAATAAGTATTTATGCTTACTTTCCATATAGCAAAATATCTCAAGGAAAATAGAATTCTAGGTTAACAGTATTATCATTTTAATACTTTTCAAGTTATTAACACTTTTAATACTTTTCACTTCAGTTTCTTCTATCTTTCATAGTTTCTGGGGAGAAGTCTGCAGTAATTCTCATATTTATTACTCTTCAAGGTCTGAAAGTCTGTCTTCAGTTTTGTTCGAGCAGTTTTTTTTTTGTGTGTGTGTGTGTGTGGGTACTGGAGGTCGAACTCAGGACCTCATGTGCCAGTAGGCGCCCGTGCCACTGAGCAATATCACTGGCCCTTTTTTCATATGTGGGTACCGGGAGTCGAACTCAGGACCTCACGCTTGCCAGGCAGGCACTTATGCCGCTGAGCCATCTCACCAGCCCTGTTCGAGCAGTTTTGCCAGCTTTCAATGGAATTTTTAATTTCCTGGATATCTGTTTGAATCCGTTTCATGCATTTTAATTTTTTCCTATATTGATCATTCACGTTTTCCATCCTCTTCCTATCATCATCTATTTTTTTATCTTTCTCTACTCTAGATTTGCTGAGCAATTCCTTTATAAATGTTGACATTTCTTTTTTACCTGAGAGATTATTTCTGATCTGATTTCCTCTATAGCCTCATGGATTTGTTCCTTTACTTCAGTTGCTATCATTTCAGAAATGTCAGCTGTGTGTCTTCCATTTTCCTCTATCTTGTTGTCTCCTGGACTTGTTCTGGGTGGGCTGGAAGTCTGAGGATGAATTTTGCTTCTGCATCTTGTCATTTTCTATTTCAAAAGTTTTTGTTTTGTTTTGTGTGTTGATCCTTGTAAGTTTTTGTAGTAGGTAGCTATAACACTAGCATCAAGGCCTCTCTAGGAAAAGTCTGTTCCTCAGGGAAGTGTTCTGTGTGTATGTGGTTCTTGTTTTGTGTGTGTCCCAAGATCCTACCTTCTCAATTAACTAAGAGTGAAATGTTGGTGTCTGTTTGGCTCAGTCCCCAGTTCTTTGGTGCTGGACTGTATACTTCCCAGAATTGTTACAGAAGGGAGAAGAACTGATTAAAACATGTATGACATTCTAGCTAAAGTAGTATAATTAGCACTAACAATAGCACCAAGCACAGTTTAGAAACTGACAAACTGCGGTAGCTATTAATTTTATAGCTTTACCCATAGAAGCAAAATGTACAGTTATATAACAAAACTGATCGTAAATTGGGAGCTTGTAGGAAAAGTATTTCCCCTTGGTAGAGTGGTTTTACCCTGTCATGGGGAAATAAAGAAGGATAGTGGATAGTACAGAGATAACTAAAAAGAATAAAGTAGAAGCCAGGCTGGAGGACAAAGGATGATCACGCAAGTGTTGGGAAACTAGAGAAGAGGGAAGAAGAAAAAGAATGAAGGAATAAGCAAGGGATTACTGAAGTTGGCCAGAAAATTAGACAGACTCTTCACTCATATGACAATATGATTAAATCTAGAGAGGTAAATTGAGGAAAGGGGGAAAGAAGATGAATAAATTAGAACAAAAATATAGGTAAAAGACCAAAAAAAAAAAAAAAAAAAAAAAAAAAGGAATGGGAAACAAACCAGCAAAAAAAAGAGAAAAAAAGGAAAAAGAAAATAAAATAAACAAAATTCCTCTGTTGTCCACCAAGAGTCCAAAACTACTAGATAATGCTGTTATGCCTGCAGTAGAGTTTGTGCTGGATTTGAGGCTGCTCTTGGCCTCCAGATGTGGGGGCCTGGGGCCAGAGTCTTCAGCCAGCACTTTCCCTATGTCCCTTAGTGGCCTCCCACTCCTTACCCTGTTTCTCTTTGTGGCATCTCTCTCCCAGTTTTTTTGCTGTTTTCAGACAGAGACAAGGGGCTGTTCCCAGTCCCATGCACCTTTGGACCTTCCTGATCCTTCATCACCCTTCTGTGTTCCTCTTCCACTGGCAAGTCTCTGTCCTCTCAGGTCATTTGTTGCAGGGTGGGGTGGGATGCTATGCTATTGTCTGGTCCTCTGCTCCTTCTGTAGCAGGCCAAGGCTGCTCAGTCCCAATTCTTACTCCTCTCTCGAGGTGGGGTGCTAACTTCCCATTTGTTGCTTTACAAGTTCCACTGCCACCGTCACCTGCCTCTGCTGTAGTCTGTAACTTCCTCAGGTGAGATGGGGGGTGCTGTGGGGTGCCTTTCAGCTCCCGCCCCTGGCAGTGGGGACAGCCCAAGGCTGCACAGTCCCCTTGGGTGCAATGCCGTTTAATTCCCCACACCTCTCTAACCACAGGTCATGGGGGAGGGGTTAGCTATTCCATTTACTACAGCTGTAGTCTTTAATCTTGTTCATACCAGTTCCAGTTAGTGCTCTGGTGCACAAAAGGAACAGGAAGAAAAGAAAAAAGTAGAGGAAAATAAAATAAAAAAAGAGAAATAGAAAAAAGGAAAGTGTAAAACAAAGAAAAAAAGAAAAAAAATAAAAGGAAAACTGGCAGATCATCCGGGAGGAAGCCATTCATGTTGGCAGAATTTACTTCTGGACTGTAGCATTTTCTGTTTGGAGGAAGGCAGAGAGGCAGGGGACCTTATATCCCAAGTCTATCCTGTATGGTTTGATTTAGCCACATTATTTTAGTATATCCTTTCTTCTTCTTCTTCTTCTTCTTCTTCTTCTTCTTCTTCTTCTTCTTCTTCTTCTTCCTCTTCCTCTTCCTCTTCTCCTTCTCCTTCTTTCTCCTTCTCCTTCTCCGTCTCCTTCTTCTTCTCCTTCTTCTTCTCCTTCTTCTTCTTCTTCTTCTTTTAAGATTTGAAGTATGGCGGCAGTCATCCCGATCCTGCAACCCACAGGCAGCCAGGTGGGCTGGCTGGCCATTTTATTAAGTCCTTTATCTATGTTTTGCTTGATCTATTAGTCTTTTATGTCAGATTGATTTTAGTTTCAGGATGTATGTTTCTCCCCTTTCTTCCAATTACCTGTGTTTTAGTTGAATTTCTCTGAGCTCTGCACGAGCCTCCTCCTCTATTCAGCCATGTTGTCTCTCTCTGGGTTAAGGTTTTGTAGGGTTTGCTTACTTTCTGTTCTTCACTGAGTTTCTGGTAGCATTAATTTGCCTTGAGATTGAGTTCTCAGGGTTTCTGCAGAGTTTTACTCAGACTATGCTCTTCCCTTAGCTTATAAATATCCCTGTGTATCTGATCCATACCAGGAGTCTCTCTCCATGATTTTGCCAGTCCTCTAATGATAGACTAACACTGATTATTATTCATGCTGGACAGGGTAGTGGTATGGAGGGAGAGTTCTCTATTATCCTAGTCTGAGCACAGCCTTTTATATGCCCTGTGAACTTGATCATGGTGGGTTTCTCAGTGTTCCTAGTTATATTCCCCATGATAATCAAAGTTTTATCTTGTATTTATTATGGGTCTAGTCTGTGAGATACATTCCACCTCAATTCCCAACACAGGAGACATAAAGGGATTGGTATATGACCCCAGGCCCTTTATTGTCCCTGCCTTCCTCATAGAAATAAAGATTTTCACTGTATCATCTATCCAGTAACAGCAGATCTTTACCTGTGCACTGGGAGTGGCACGTAGTGATCCTTCAGGAGATTAAGGCTTTTAATATGAGGGCCAAGCAGTAATGCTAGGCTGCATACCTTGGCCACAGTGGCCCTTGACTCTTGTTGCATGCTTGCACCAGCAAGGTAAGTTCTCCTTCCTCTCCTGCCCCATCTCCAGTCTTTTCCTTGAGCAAACAGAGGGCTATGGAAAAGAGCCTGTAGGCTGATGATAACTCACCTTGTATCTGTTCCTCCCAGGAATTTTTATTTTTTACATCACACTAACATACACTCAGATTTTAGCAATTCATTCAAAATGTTATTCATTCATATCACCCACTTGTATGGCAGTTTCTTATTGTGCTGGTGCTCCGTCTCAGTTGGAATGGTTTGTGTATCCCCTCTCTCCTTGCAGGAGAATGGGTGTCTCTTCTTGTCTTTGCAATTTCAACTTTCCAATGGGCTTAAGAAACATTATAATTTTGTAGTTTGTCTGGATTTTTCTTTCCATTAAGGTGTGAAACCACTCATTCAATTTTCTACATCTTGAGCCCAAATGGAACATGGAGCCGTATTTTAAACCACTACGTCCCACTTTTTACAAGAAGAGAGATCATATTGTTTTCCTTCTTCAGGAATGTTTCAAGTGAGAAATTCAAAAAGAGAAAATAAGCTTGCAAAGACCAAATATCTGGTACACGGCACTGAGAGGATTCGAGCCCAGTTCTACCTTGTTCTTTAGTCCATGCCTTATAAAACATCGTACTGTTTCTCTGGTGTGAGAAACTAAACATGGAAATAAGAACCAAATTGTACAACAGATATTGTGAAATCAGAAGAAATTTTTCAAAAGGAAAGGGTTACTAGGGAGGGGGAGGGGGAAAGGAAGGAAGGGAAGAGAAAAAATGAGTAAAGAAGGATAAAATGGAAACAAAGCTTTGAAAATGAGGAGAGAAAGAGGGGTTGAAAGGAGGGGAGGAGAATGGGAAGGAAAAAAACACAAATCAATGTATGTCATGTACAGGTGCAAATTCCCTATGATGAATGTGATCGATGTGTATCCTTAACATGTACCAATAAACTTCATTAAATGAAAAAAAAAAGAACAAGCCACGATTCATCCCCCATATTTATATCAACCTCAAATGTACATTTTAATATTTGGCAGAAAATCATGCCCAGTAATCTCACGAGTAGACAAAGGTTACAGGCCTGAATGCATTGGTAATTGTAGGCTATTAGTGGAAATAGCAGTATGACCTGCGAAGTCCTGATAGTGTCACACTTGGTTTGAAATTGCTACTTTGGATACTAGTGCATGCAGTGCTAACTGCAAGCTATTAGCAGTGTCATTGTTGCTGTCTAAAACATCCTGAGAGTATGACATTTGTTACTGGTTGCTACTGCCAGTCTGCTCAGGTGAGATGTTTAGTAAATAAAGTTCTAATCAGTCACCAATAATACTATTTGTACATATTTTTGGGAAAATATCCCCAAAGGTGAAAGACTGGTGGATTCTTAGAAAAGTTATACTTAATGGACTGAGTAGGGTAACCTTGTGAAAAAACAACAGAAACCTGAAAACCCCTTTGCCTCATTTGTGCCATAAGATTATCTTCACTGTAGGATTGTTACTGGGATAACATGGAAAAATTACCAGGTCTTCCTGTAAAAATAAATAAATAAATAAACCTATTACTTCAGCAAAAGGAAATTCAGCACTTACCACATGGCTAGCACTCTCCTAGTTGCTGGATACTATTACACTATGGAAATGACTATTAAGTTAATGTCTTCGTAAAAAAGAAATAGAGTTTTCCAAGACCCCTTGAATTTCATTCACCCAAACTCTTAGAGTTCTTTCCTTTTGCAGTACTGGGGCCTGAACCCAGGGACACTCTACCACTGAGCTGTACCTCCAGCCCATTTAATCTTTCATTTTGAGACAGAGCTCTCTAAGTCACCCAGGTGAGACTCTAACTTGCGATTCCTCTGCCCCAGCGTCCCTCAATACTGGGATTGCAGGTGTTAAAAGTTGTCATCATAGTCTTAACCAAGAATTGTGATACCTTTCCTCTAAGTTTCAGGCTCAACCATATTCCTTTGGCTTCCCTTAATCCCATTGCACCAGGGTGGCATTTTCAAAAGTGATACTCAGAATTAGGGTGGACACAAATATAATGTATAAGAATAAGTTAGGGCATAAGAATTAGGCAAGCTTGTAAGGTTCAGGTTTCTATTGCAAATATTGCCACCTTCCTAAGGACCGAAACAGCTTTTCAGGAACTGCACCTTTGCTCCCTATTCTCCCTTCTCTCTACAATCTTACTTCTTCCTCTCTAAAAATTGCCTATTGCAATTATCTTCTCAATGTGCAATTGCCTACATTAATTTTAATCTATATTCTCAATCTAATAATTCATGTTGTGAAATTATTCATTTCTTATTTTTTTTGTTTTTTTTTCTGAATTTTAACTTTTTGAACTTTCATCTCCAATTCATTTGTTTTCACTCAGCCTTCTTTAATGATGAAACTTCTTTAGACTCTGGATTTTCTTATCTGTACGGTTTTGCCTTTATTCCACAATAACTCTAGTATTCATTAACTTCTTACTATGTGCCATTTTTCTAAGATTTCAACTACAATTATTTAATCCTCCCTAAAACCTTATTGAAAAAAGAGGTATTACATTTTCTTATTATTTTGCCCAAGGTCACAGAAGCAGTGAGAGGCAGAGTAACAAATAGGAATTAGTGTGCAGATCCTGTCCTTCTAACCATAATTTAAACAATAATTCAGCATGTCCTGTATTTCCCTTTATCTCATGGAAAATTTTGTATGGGACTTGATGACTAATTTTTTGCATATATTGTACATAAAGATAAATAGCAATATAAAACCCTCTTGAGTTTTCATAAATTCATTGCACTTGTGCATAATTCAACTAAAATTCAAAAATCGTATTATTAGTAAATTATTGAAAAGGTATGAGCTTCTCCACTTGTAAATAAGAATGTTGTTTTCAGTTTGATTATACACACTGCTTTTCAAGTTGTGATTTATACATTACTATTTATTGGCATATCTAGTTAGAAAACTTAAATATTTTTGCCCCAGAAAAACTATTTATTTCAAGTGTGAGTTTGGGCTGTGGATGTAGATCAGTGGGAGAGCCCTTGCCTAGCATGTGCATAGCTCTGAATCCATAGCACTACAAATAAAACAAAATAAAACTTGTTCTCACTTGTAATGTTAAATAACTAGTCTGTGGAAATCTTAATGTTAATAAAAACAGGAAATGTTGAGTTAGGTACTTTTAAAGCCTTTGTCTTTAATCATCCTCACTTCAGACTATATAGCGCCTAAAACCTTCAGTGCACACACGTAGCTTTAGGTAGCATTACCCAGCTTACCCCAAACTTTCTGTTCATAAAAGGTTCCAAAAATACCTTGAATGAATATATAACTGGATTTCCAAGGCCAACTGTCCTGATGAGAGAAGCTATTTACAGTTTTAGATTAATTTTGACATTTTGGCACTTGAAATGAACTTCCTAATGGATCTCCATTCTTAGAGCATTATAAAACTAGTGATATTTATATATTGATAATGTATCTTTTAAAATCAACCACTTTCCAAAGAAGCTAAATAAAGATTCATGTGACTGATAATATCCGAAATATTTTTCCTGCGAATATGAAAAGGAACCTGAATTTTAATTTGTACATATAAAAACCAGTTTATATGTTATTTAATTGAATACTCATAACAACTTACCAAACATTAGCATTTACTTTCATATGTGTATGCCAAGATATGTTGATATTCAATGCGTGTATGATTTGTTTCTTTGACTTACTCTGTTCTTTTACAAAGCTTGTACTTCTATGCCATACGAAGAAAAATGTGAATATTCCATGACATATTCTGATACTACCTCTGAGGTCAACTTGTTCCACCACTTTTGCTACCCAAAATGTCTATCATTCTCACATATTACAAAAAATTAACCATAAAATATGCATATCATTGTCTTAAACAGCAGTACTTATGAGACTCTTTTCAATGTTCTATGTAAATATCTAAGAGGCTGACCTGGAGACTGAGATTCAACCACATAAATATGTTCGGAGTTTTTTTTCCTACTATTTCCTTTGTGCTGTTTCAGGAAATCCTTCTGAAACCATCTGGGCATATATCTGCTACCCTTCTTGTCTTTACCATTATCATTTCACTATTTGCTTTATTCCAAGCCAATATTGAACATAAATTGAAAACGAGTGTACAAAAAATTAGTCCTTCAGCTCATCCTTTTTTTTAATATCACAGAGTGGACAGAGCTAAAACATCAATCCATGCTAAGTCAATAACACTTGGAAGAAAATGTGCTGTTTCTTGCTCCTTAATCACCCTCCTTCTACTTGATTGCTGAACAAAGTCTGACTTAGGGGAATATGATGTGTCTTTAACTTTGACTTTAGTTTGAGTGAAATTGGAAATTTCATACATTTGATATGTCTGCTCCCACTACTTAAAAGTGTAATTTTGGAAGCAGTGGTCTAAGGGATCGCCCATAACTAAGGGAATGGAGATTGTGTATTAACTGAGCACAGTGGACCTGCTTCTTGCAGCCCCTCGTGATAAGTAGTCTATTTGACTATGGATGGGTGCAGCCAATCAGTCACCCAGATGTGTGTGTTGTGGTCTGTTTCATTCTGGCATGCACATGATCGTACCTTATACTGAAACATTTTGAATAAATAGAGCTTTCTTATTCATCTTATATCTTTGCATTTGAATCTCTCTATGTTTTGGGAAGAACATTATTCCGAATTTATTTTTAACATATTTATAGTACTTTACTCCACGAATATTGTCAGTCAAAAACAGTGCCTGTTTTCAGTACCACATTCATTATGCACACTCATAAAAGTGCTTTTAATAAAGGCTTTACTTTCTGAGTTAATTCTAGCGTGTACTGTATATTGCATTTAAACTTTGGATTCTGCATACATAAGCTTGATATTAAAGAATCCAAGACACCAAAATATGGATATTAAGAGAGAGAAAGAGGGAGACAGAGAGAAACGAAGACAAGGAGGAAAAGACTGTGATTTTTTAAAAAATTGTGAAGCTGAATAAAGAGTAAAGGAAGTTCTTAGTACTGTACTTGAAACTTTCCATTAAGTTTGAGATTATATAAAAATAAAAATTTACCAAAGTTAAATAAATAAATAAATACACATTCTAGATGGATATTTATTTTCTCATTGATTTTCTAAACTTACATACAATTTTCAAGTCGTTATTTTCTCTTACAATTACACTTACATGTCATATTTTAGAATTCTTATTTTTAAGATATCTTCACGCAACATGCATTTTATTTGTGGCTTACTTTTATGACTCAGAGAAATGCTCTTAGATTTAGCATGGCTGAGGCATAACAGGACAAATTTTGGGGACTCAAACAACCTGTATTTCAATCCCAATTGTGATTTTTATTAGCTGCATTTACAGACAAGTTACTTAACTTCCCAATTTACTCATTTATAACTATGTGATAGTGTTTTTCTGATGATTAATAAGATAGTTAATACAGTGCTAAAAGACCCATAAATTACTGTGCATAGATAAGAGATATTTGCCCTCATTTATAATAACTGGATTTTCTAATCTAAGGAGCGTGTGCATAATATGTTCACATCTACTTTTAAAATATGAGATGAATTTACTTTTATGAAATCACGTATTTTGAAAGAAGATGGCAACCTCCTATGGCTTGCTCTTCAAATCTAAAGAGGCAACAAAGGAGAGATCAAGATATTAACAAGACTTGAACTCGTACTTGACACCCGAAATAAATGTGTGAAAAATCTTTGCAGAGATATATAGAAAGTGCTTGGGGCCCAGCATGCAAGGAAAATGACTACTTCAAACTAGTTAGGAATAGGACACAAGGCTCAGGATAGGCTGGGGTGCATGACTCTATGTAAACCCAATTATTGCCCAGGCAGTAGTCTCAGAGAATACAGTAGCTTCATAAAACAGATTAGATGTAGAAAAACGAGCAAACAAATGAAAGAACAACTATAAGGGTAGTCAAAACGCAACACATGCACCATCAGTACCATCTACGTTAATATGAGACAATCAAAAGACAAAAGATCTAATATTGGATAAATAATAAAATCTCAACAGTAAATTGTTTTAAATAATACACTTAAAACAAGCATAGAAAATAGTTGAAAATAGCAGTATAGTATGAGACACGAAGCATATATAAGCCAAAATATTTTTTACCACACAAACATATGTTTTTGGAAAATACGATATACTATTTACACAACAAAACACTACCATAAAAAAAGGTGAAATCTCATTATTTGCAGCAACATGGATGGAACTGGAGATCATTATATTAAGTGAAGTAAGTCAGGCACAGAAAGATAAGCATTATATGTTTTCACTCATTTACAGTTACCAACAAGTTAATTTTGTAGAAGAACTAGAAACATGAAAGTGGGGAGGCACAAATAGAAATTAAAAGGGATTTTTAGAAAAAGGAGGAGGGGAGTGGGGAGTTGAGGGTGGAAGGATAGCTAGACATCATCCATACACCGTATTTGTATGTATAGAAATATCTCAAATCATATTAGTTTTACTATTACTATGTGTTAACATTTATAATTGTTTTAAAAAAGCCTAAACACTAGAAATATGTTATTTGAACATGATACAATTTAGGACATTTTAATATATGACAATAGATTCTTAGAGACACCCCCCACCAGTCGAGAACATATTTCCCCACCTTGAGTCTGGGCTAGCAAATGTTGGCTTGGACCAAGAGTGTACCGTGAATTTTCACTGTATGTGCCTTCTGAGCCTATGTCATCAAAATTTAACATTTTATCTAAGTCTCATAATCTCTGCTCTCTCCATACTTCCTCTTGGAACTCAGCAAGCCCAAGCCAGATAGAGTCCACATGTGATTTCCATAGTCCACTGTCCCTCCTAAGCCCAGACTTCAGGACATCACACCCTGAATGCCAGATGTGGATAAAGATGTCTTTAAATGATTTAAGTTCTACTCTTTAAATTCTTCCAACCTGTTGCCCTACCTATGGTGAAGCACATGTAAACCGTTCCCACTGTGCCCTGTTTAAATTCATGGCTCACATCACCCTTAAACATAATAAATGTTTGGTTTTCTTTTTATTTTTCAATACATAATTAAAAAACCAAAATTCTTAGAAAAATAATAATTAAAGGAATGATAAAAATCCTGTACATCTTGAGAGGAGAAAACAACAATTATAGCATATGTTAAATAGTGAATTCTAATGTAAATGAAGAGATATGTGTACTTTAATAACAATGGTTCAAATTGTGGAATGCTCTTAAAGCCCATTTTAAAGAGAAATTTATAGATTTGAATTTACTTACTAGAATGTGAAGAAAAATAAAGACAATCATTCAACTAATGAAGCTTGACACAAATCAACAGAATAAATTTGAAAAACATAAGAAAAGGTAAACATACAATTAAGAACAAAGTAAATGATACAGAAAAGGAAATATGAGGGAATTTACAAAACAAAAGCTTATTGTTTGAAACAATGAATAAAATATTTCTAGGTGATGACTCATCAATACAACCAATATAACCAAAGAGAAAGAAAAACTTCAATAAACAAAATGGAGACCAAAAAGACATCACATATGATTATTTTGGCCCTAACCAGGAAATCCAATATGATCTCCCTATGTTAAGGTCACTGAGCTTTAAGTAAATCTGCAAAGTCTGTTTTGGCCTACAAATGGCATTTTCATGGGACATAAAAGTGACTGAGAAAGTCACAGCAACCAAAATTCTGTGATGTCCATTATAGGCCATCACACCCTAGATGATTTTTAACTTTGCAAACTTCTCATTAAAAAAATTTTGATCCTCTCTGTTTAGAGTCAGATACCTGTGCTGTCACATACTGTGATTTTTTCCATATCTTTACATCATAAAAAGTTTGACTTCTAATTTTATGTGGCCCTATGCATTTGGATTCAGAAGTGAAAACCAGGCCTTACTTATTTTTGCAGTATCAGCAATACCTACCACCGACGATTGTGCACCATTTGTATTCACTGAGTGTTTGCTTAATGAGGGCACAATGTTGTCTACTGGCCTTTGCCATAAATAACACTTGTGTTCATAGCACAGCACTACCAATTATTAAGGAATACAGGATGTGTATGTCATTTAAACGTTTAAAGTTGCAGATCTTCACCGTTAACAAGGATAAAAACACCTCTCCCTATTATTTAGGAGCCATTATTAAATAAGAAAACATAGCCATAGTAATTGTGTCCTTCAATAAACATCTTTTACATATCTCATAATTGTCAAGTCACGACCTTTTTAATAGTTATTTAATGGTAAACACGACAAGTACTCTTTTCCTCTATAGAGCTCACAGTTTGGAAGGGGAAATATTCACTGAAACTAGAAATGTTTATGAGTTTATTTAATGGGAGGTATATGAGGCAACTTGATTCCCTTTAAAAGTTGGTGGCCCATGTGTAGAAAGGGTTGCCTACACACTCTGTTATGCACCAGATTGTTGCCCTTTGCCCTAAGGTGTGTTCTCTAGGATTCTTCAAGGTAAAGTGCCTGGAGTATTACGGGGAAATATATACATACCTGGGGAAAATGTAAACCTTCCATTTCTTTTATTTTATACTGTTCAGTAGAGTTTGTTTCCCTCTCCAACCATTTCTTTCTAACTAACCAAGATAATCCATAGTAATAGCTAAAGCTGGGCATAGTGGCACACAGCTGTAATTCCAGCATTCAAGAGGCTGAAGCATGAGGATCACAAGTCAGAGAGGAGCCTGAGCTGCACAGTGAATTCAAGGCCAGCCAGAACTACAGAAAGACACCCTGTCTTGAACAAAAGCCCCCCCCAGAAAAAAACAAAAGACAAAGGCTCAAATTTGAGAGGAAAGTATTAAGAGAAAAATGTGGACTTTGTCTTCCAAGGTAAAATTCTGATCTCATTTTGTTCGTACAGTTGGTGTCCCTGGACTATTTTGCCTTGTTTCCCACACAAGTGCCTCTACTGAAATATGATATTATGTGTCGTTAAGTTACATTTTTTTGGGGGGGAAATCTGTTTAAGAATCATCCATTAGAAAATTGTTGCTGTAGATTTACAGAAAAACTGAAGTTAGAGATAAGGATCTCTCATATGTCCTTAGAATTCAGCATCAAGAAAACCATTGTTTAAATTGTTTAATTCTTTCAAAAGAAAATGACACCATATTATTCACTGAATCCTCTTTTTGTATAACTGCTCAATTGATTTCTCAGTTTCTGTATCTCATTTATTTCAAATTATAATCTGATTTCTTTCTCTCCTTTTAAAAACATATATATATGCTTTCTTGTATTCTAATGTGTTTACACATTTTTAAAATTGAATTTAATTTTAAGTTATATGTAAAACATAAAATTGTATATATTAATGGAGCAACACTTGTTATTTCCAATCATGTATACATTGTGTGATTCAGTTAGATTCAATATACGTTTCTCCTCACTCATAATTTCTTTGTAGTGAAAACATTCTAAATCCTTTCTTTTAATATTTTGAAATGTATAGTACATTATTTTTATCTATAGTCACCCTACTATATATATGTACACCAAATTTCATGCTCCTATCTAACTGTACCTGTGTACCTTTTGGTCAACCTTTCCCAACCCGTTCCCCCTCCTTCCTACCCTCCCCATCCTCTGGTAACCAACATTCTACTTTCAACTGCTGTGAGATCAACTTTATATTCCACATATGAATGAGATTCTGCACTACTTAACTTTCTGCCTGGTTTCTTTCGCTTCACATAATTATCTTTCAGCCCCCTTCATGTTGTCACAGATGACAGGGTTTCTTTTTATGCACCATATTTTCTCTATCAGTTGACGGACATGTAGGTGGTTTCCATTTCTTGGCCTTGTGAATAGTGCTGCATTGAACATTGGAGCATAGATGTTTCCTCAAAATATTAATGTGCTTTTTAATATGTACACTGTAGTGGTGTTGTCAGATTAGATGATAGTTCTATTTTTAATTTTTTGAAGAAACTCCATTCATTTTCATAGTGGTTGTACTAATTTCCATTCCCATCAGCAGTATGTATGGGTTGTTTTTCTCTACCTCACTCCTGCACTGGTTATCTTGTCATTTTGATAATAGCCATTCTTACAGAGTTGAGGTGATAACTCATTGTTATTTTTATTTTAATTCCCTTGATTGTGCCTTTTCATATACATATTGGCTATTTGTATATCTTTTCAGAAATGTCTATTTAAGTTCATTGACCAATTTTTAATCAGATTATTTGATTTTACTATTGAGTTTCTTCGGTTTCTTATATATTTTGAATATTAACTCTATCAGAAGTAGAGTTTACAAATATTTTTCCCATTCTATAAGTTGTCCTTAACTCTACTGATTTAATCCTTTGCTGTACAGAAGTATTATGTTTGACAAAATCCTACTGGTCTACGGTAGCTTTGGTTTCCTATGCTTTTGAGGGCTTTTCCAAAAATATCTTGCTCATTCCAATATCTGGAAGTAGTTCCCTTATGTATTCTTCTAGAACTTTTTGTAGAAGACTTATATTTAAGTCTTTAATCTATTTTGAGATGATTAACTGATGTGAGATAAGGGTCTATTTTTACTTTTTTGCAAGTGACTATTCAATTTTCCCAGAACCATATATTAAAAAGCCTGTCTTTTTTCCAGTTAATGTTTCTAGCACCTTTCTCAAAAATTAGTTAAGTATATATGCATGGGGTTAATTTTAGGATCTCTGCTATGTTGCCTTGGTCTCTGTGTCTATGTTCATGCTAGTGCCATGCTGTTTGAATAACTACAGCTTTGTAGTATATTTTGAAGTCAGGTAGTATAATGCTTCCACTTTATTGCTTTTGCTTAGGGTGACTCTGATATTCAGGATATTTTTGTGGTTTCAAACAAATTTTGGGATTGCTCTTTCCAGATTTTCAGAGAATGCCAATGGTATTTTGATAGGAATTCCATTCAATATGGGGATAACTTTGGGCATTATGGACATTTTAATAATATTGATTCTTCCAATCCACGAACATGAATGTCTTTTGGGGTTTTTGCATCTCTTTCAATTTATTTTATCATAATTTTATAGTTTGTAGTGTGGTTTCACTTCATTAATTAAATGTATTCCAAAACATTTTTATTGTATAGTAATTGTAATTGTTTTTGGTTATTATTTCAGATAATTTGCTAATAGCTTACAGCACTGCTACTAACATTTGTATTCTGATTTGTGTCCTGCAACTTTGTTGAATTTTTTATTAGTTTTGATAATTATTTGGTGGAGTCTTTGAGGTTGCCTGTGTATAATATCATGTCAATTTCAAACAATGAAAATTTGACTTCCTTTTCTCAAATTTGTATGCTGTTATTTATTTCTCTTGCCTGATTGCTCTGGCTAGGACTTCCAACACTTTGTCAAATAAAAGTGGTGAAAGTGGGTATCCATGTCTTGTTACTGAACACAGAATCCTATTACCCATTCCCATTCAATATAATGTTAGCTATTGTTTTAGTATATATGGAATTTATTATATTGAGTCATGTTATTTTGATATCTAATTTATTTCAAAATTTTAACATGAAGGGATCTGGGACTTTACCAAATGCCTTTTGCATCTATTGAGATTATAGCATGTGATTTGTATTTCTTTCTGTTCATGTCGTAGATCCCACTGTTGACTTACATATTTTGAACCATTCTCATATTCCTGGGACAAATCACACTTCCTAGACAAATATGGTGCTGTATTCTGTTTTGTTGTAGTTTACTGAGGATTTATGCATGTATAGTCATCAAACTTATTGGGCTGTAGTTTTCTTTATTTATAGTATCCTTATCTGGCTTTGGTATCAGGATAATGCTGGCCTCATAGAACTTGAAAGAATTCTTCACTTGATTTGGGGAGATTATTTAAGAAGACTTTAAGTGTTTAGTATAACTCAGCAATGAAACCATCTGGTTTTGAGCTTCTTGCTGATGGGAAACATTTTTATCATTGATTCAATCCCATTACTTGTTTTTGGGCTGTTCAAGTTTTATATTTCCTCATGATTCATCCTTGGTAATAATGTACGTGTTTAGGAGTCTGTCTATTTCTTCTAGGTTTTCAAATTTGTTGGCATGTAGTTATTCATGATAATCTATAATGATATCTTCTAATTCTGTGGTGCCCTATTTTATATATCTCCCTTTTTATATCTGATTTTATTTATTAGAGTCTTCTCTCTTTCCTTTCTTAGTTAATCCATATAAAGATTTGTCTATCATATTTATCACATTGAAGAACCAGCTCTTCTTTCCACTGCCCTTTTGTATTATTTGGTGAGTCGCCATTTCATTTCTTTCTTCTCTGATCACTGTTATTTCTTTCCTAATATTAATTTTGGGCTTTGTTGTTCCTTGTTTTTATAGGTCCTTCAGATCCAGAAATAGGTATTATATATGACATCTTTCTACTTTTCTATGCAGGTGTTAATTGCTGTACACTTTTATCTTAGTACTATTTTTGTTGTGTCTCATAAGATTTGGTATGCTATATTTCTCATATAAAAGAAACCATGCCTTATTTAAGCTCAAGTGTCTGATTTATTTCATTTAACATTATGGTCCCAAAATATAAATAAAGAGCAAAATAAAAGATTGGTATTGGGAAGTAGGGAGGTCTTTTCCAAGTGAAAGGGGAAGAAGAGGTGGAGGAATGAGGTAAGGAAGGGAGGAAAAAGGCATGGGATAAAGTAATTGAAGGAAAAAATGGATGTAGAACTTTTGCAAATGGGAAAGGGACCAAGAGATGGAGGGAGGGGAAAAGGAGGGGATGGGAAGAGGATAAAAAAAGGAATGAAAATGTGTTATGTACATGTATCAGCTCTCCATGATAAATGTAATTATTATGTAGTGCAAACACATAGTAATAAAAATAAATAAATTAAATTAATAAATTTGGTATGCTGTGTCTTCACTTCCATGTTTTGCAAGAAATTGCTTAATTGTTTGATTTCTTTCTTGATACCTTGGTTATTGACAGTGGAAATTTTTGCACTTTCTGAACTTTTTCTTTTATTGATTTCTAGTTTTAGTGTATTTTACTTGGAAAAGATAATAAGATTTCAATTTTTTTAAAAAATTGCTGAGACTTTTTCTGTGTTGATCATATGACCTATCCTGGAGAATATTCTACGTGCTGATGAGAGAATGTTTATTTGATAGCTGTTAGATGGAATGTTCTGTTGCTATGTTTATTTGATCTAAGCTATAATTTAACTCTGATTCATTGTTGATTTTATTTCTCGTTGGTCTGTCAATTGCTGAAAAAGGTGTGTTAATGTCTAGAACTATTTTTGTATTGAATTTGTCTCTCCTGTTATGCCCATTAATATTTGCTTTATATATTAGAATGCTCCAATATTGCGTGCATATGATTATTTTCTTTTGCTCAATTGAGAAGTTTATCTTTAAATAATGATATTCCTTGTCTCTTTTTACTGGTTTTGATTTAAAGTATATTTTATCTGAGATAAGTATAACCCATTCTGCTTTCTTTCAGATTTTATTTTCATAAAGTATCTAATTCAATCCCTTCACTTTGAGTCTATGTGGGTCCTTAGACATGAAGTGAGTTTCTTTTAAGCAATGTATATTTGGGCCTTACTATTTTCATCTATTCAGTCACTCTGTCTTTTAATTCAGAAGTGTCATTCACTTATATAAATAGTTATCAATATCAATCTTACTACAACCTTTTTTGTAACTTGTTCTTTGGTTTTATTGTAGTTTCTTTTTTCTCACACTGTTAGTCTTACTTTGCAGTTAAGTAATTTAATACAGTGGTATATTTTGATTCTTCATTTAGTTTTCATTGTCTTTTATAGAATTTTTTTCTTTGTGATTATTATGAGGTTTACAAAAGGCATCTTTTATTACAGCACACAATTTGAAATGATAGCCACTTAACATTATCTTTTTTTTTTTTTGTGGGTACCGGGGGGTCGACCTCAGGACCTCGCGCGCCAGCAGGCGCCCGTGCCGCTGAGCGATATCACCGGCCCCTTTTTCGTATGTGGGTTCCGGGAGTCGAACTCGGGCCCTCGCGCTTGCCGGGCAGGTGCTTAAGCCGCTGAGACATCTCACCAGCCCACATTATCTTAAAGAGAATAAAAGTGGAAAAAAATGAATGGAAGAAAATACACTAATAATGTATTTGTCAATTTTTCCATTGCTGGGACAAAATAATTGATATCTACAACTTCGTAGGCAGGGACTGAACCTAGGGCCTTGCACATGCTAAGCATGTGCTCTACCACTGGCCTACATACCCAGCCCCTGATATCCACAACCTGAAGGAGAGGTTTAAATTCAGTTTCATTCCAGGGTTGAAAGGCTTCAAGACAGGAACATCATGGCAGAAAGATGTAGTAGAGCTAAGCTGCTCACTTCATGGTGGCCAAGAACCTGAGCATAGGGGAAGAACACCAGTGAGAAATACACCAGTGATCCACCTCCTCCACTTGAGCCCGCTCCTAACAGCACATTCAGCTAAGCACGTCTGTAGTCACTTTCAATATCCATTGATGAGTAGAGTGCTCCATGACCCAATGGCCTCTCCAAATTCTCTTAAGACTTTCAAGTCATTTAAGGTGAACTGTCACTAATAAGAAATCACTACGCCTGCACTCCATTACTCCCCATGTTTTGCGTTTTTGATATCCCATTTCATACATTTTATATTGGCTATGTCTTAGCAAATTAATATAGTTATGATTGTTATTTTTTAAATTTTATCTTCATAATAAAAGTTTGAATAGTTTATGTACCATGCTTATAATATTAGAGCATTCTGAATTCTTTTATAATTACTCTCACAAGTGAGTTTTTACCTTCAGTGTTTTCTTCTTACCCACTAATATCTCTTTGGTTCCATTCAGTGTTTCTTGAATAAGTCTGGTAGAGATACAGTCTCCTAGGTTTTGTTTATCTGGGAACATCTTTAACTCTCCTTTCTTTCAAGAACACACCTTTGCTGGGTTAGATATTCTTTTTCTTTTTTTTTTTTTCGTGGGTACCAGGGGTCGACCTCAGGACCTCGCGCGCCAGCAGGCACCCGTGCCGCTGAGCGATATCACCGGCCCCTTTTTCATATGTGGGTTCTGGGAGTCGAACTCCGGCCCTCGCGCTTGCCAGGCAGGCGCTTAAGCCACTGAGCCATCTCACCGGCCCGAGTTAGATATTCTTGATTAATGTTTGTTTTTTTCCTTCTTCTTCAGTACTGTGAAAATCTTATGCCACTCCTGCCCGGCCTTTAAGGTTTCCGTTGAGAAGTTGGCTGATAGGCAATTTGGGACATGCCTATGTGTTATTTGCTTCCTTTCTCTCGCTGTTTGAGAATTTTCTCTTTATCATGTTTACAAGCTTTATTAAAGATGCCTTGAAGTTAGACTTGAGTGAGTTAAATTTGCCTGGTGACCTTTGTTATTCCTTTGCCTGGATTTTTGTCTATTTTTCTAGTTTGGGGAAATTTTCTGTTATTATCTCTTTGAATAAGTTTTCTACCTCTTTAGTATTCTCAATTCCCTCTTGAACTTAATAACCCAAATATGTGGTCTTTTAATATTGTCCCAACATTCCTCTAGGCTTTCTTTATTCCTCTTCATTTTTTTTCTCATCTGTGCATTTTAACAAAGTTTGTATTTAAACTCACTGTTTCTGTCTTCTGTTTGATCTGTTCTGCTTTTGATTCATTTAATGGTACTGTTAGTTTAACCAAGTGTGTTTTTTAGTTCAAGTATTTCTGTTCAATTTTTTTTTATGTGGGTACCGGGGGTCGAACTCAGGACCTCGTGCTTGCCAGCAGGCGCTTGTGCTGCTGAGTGATATCACCGGCCCTTTTTTCCTATGTGGGTACTAGGAGTCGAACTCATGACCTCGCACTTGCCAGGCAAGCGCTTATGCCGCTGAGCCATCTCATCTGCCCTCTGTTCAATTTTTAAATTGCTTCTACACATTCGTTAAGTTTCTTTTTTAGAGTAGTGAGGTTTCTCTGTGTTTTCTTCAAGCTCTTTAAGTTTCTTTACAACTGTTTTAAACTATCATAAGAGTGCTCCAAAATTGATTACTGCATTATGTGATCGGTTTCTGGCTCCATATTTAGAGTATTAGGTGATATCATGGTTTCCTGAAAGCTCTTGATGCTTGATATGCAATGTCTGGACATTGCATGAGTCAGCATTTATTTCAGTATTCATAATCTGGCTTTATTTTTTGCCCTTTTTTTCAGATGTTATAAGCAGGTTCCTTGTTTTTTTCTGACCCTATAGTCACTTCCACTATTTTAGTGCTGGATGACATCTAGGCCCAGATTTGCCTGGAGTCTGTTGTGTTAATGTGTTGTCAGTGCATCAGTGTTAAAGGACAATCCAAACCATGGTTTGTCCTAAATATGCAGTTGATGTGTTGTACAGCATTGAACAAGGGAGTATAAAAAGAACACTCCCCAAGCCTCTCCCTGGGGCCAGCACCAGCCCAGATGCCTCATCCACAGCCAGTAACTGTGGAATTCCACCCTGTTGTAGGCAGAATCATGACATAAGAACCAGCCTCTGCTTCCTATGCCATGCATATTGCCATTAATACCACAAAGTTTTGTCTCATTCTGAGTCCACTGCTCCTTAAGATCAGAACAGCACAGGGGTAGGATCATGGTCCTAACTGCTATGCTAAGGTTGGTCAACTCATGGCCCAAGACTGCTTCATTCAGCCACAAGTGATGCTGGTGGGAGAAGTCCAGTATACTCAGGCCATGAGCATCTGCCTGGAATGAGGGCTATTCCTGAAGCTCCACCCACAGGCACTGGCCTCAGGATGGGGGCCATGAATACCTACCTTGTGTTAGGTTTCACTAACCAGGCACTGGACTCAAAGGCAAAGTCTTGCCCCACCTACCTCCTTTTAACACATGGAGTCTTGCTTCTTACTGTGGTGCCCAAAGTTGGAGTAGTAGTGAAAAAGTCAGTCCCTTGCTCCTGAGTCTCACACTACTAGGGCCTGAACATTCTTGGAGATGTGCCCAGGCTAATGCTTAGTTGGTGGTGACACAGGCTGAAACACAAGTCCACACCATCACGGTGCGGTTCTCTGCCTGGTGCCAGGGCCAGTTGTGAGGCGCCATCTATAAGCACTGGCCCGTGGATAGCTGTGCTGCCTGAGATTGGTAATGGGCCGTGGAGACAGTCTCTTGGCCAACAAGTTTATGCTAAGCTGGTTTGCACTTGAGTTTCAGAGCTGCAGGGCCCGGTACAGTCTTGGGAGGGAGGATGCCCAGGCTTACTCCAAGGCTGAAAATCATGCGAGTCAAGACTCAAGTATTTCTTACTGGCATGCAGGTATCTGTCTGATGCTGGAGTAGATTTAGGAGCTCCATCAGCAAGCTCTGTCCTGGGGATAGAAGCCTTGATTTCTCCCTTCTGCTGAGTCTCAGCACAGCAGGCCTAGCTCTGGCCTGCAAGTCAAAGCCTGTGCTACTTTTCATGCCCTGCTCCCAGGCTCCTTATCCCTTGGCCAGTGCAGTTTCTGTGGCTCGGTCCATTCATACTGGCCTGGGAGTAGATGTTAGGAGCCTTGACCAGCACTGGGTTTCGCTGTTGTTGGCCTTGCAATGGGTTACAGTTCTAAGGCCTGGCATAAATTCCCTTTCCCTCTCCTGAGTGCTAGGCATCTCTCTCCAGGCTGTTCAGAGTTGGAGGAGTTGTAATACCAGCAACTCTTCTTCCTGACATTTTCAGTGCATTTTTTCTGGTTATTTTATTAAAATTAGGTGCCGCAGTCTCTCGCCTGGCTGCCTTAGTGCTTGTGAAGGCAGTTTGGAGAAACAGCATCTAACATTTTAATCCATAAAGATTTATCTCAGTAAGATTAAAATTATTAAGATCTGACTATTTTAGTATGTGTTTTTTCACACTATAAATTTTCTGCAATTCAAATGAGACCAAGAGAAAATATGATAAAATCAGACTATTTCTATACTCCTTGCTAACTAGCACTTCCAAAACATCAGTACTCTAAGATCTACATGAGAGGTCAAAAACACTATTCAGATGTTGCTTTGAATAGCATCCTTTTGCAGACCAATCTTTAAAGAGTTCTATAGTCAATAGGTTATGTAATATTTTAGCAGTGCATTCTTCTTAAAGCAAATAAAAATAGAGAAATAAACTGATGGCAACTTTGTTAACTTCTTCAGTGATTGAAAGTTAAGTTTTTATACTTCCAGAGATCCCCAAGGTTCTGTACAAATTAACAATATTTTAGAAGATGGCATGCATAAGACTCTTAATTATATGACTGTTTTCTTCACTTAAGGTTTAGAAATGTCCCAGGCATGGTAGCATCCAGCCATAATCCCTGTACCCTGGGAGGTTGACGCAGGACAATAGCAAGTTTGAGCCCAGCCTAAGAAATTTAGCAATTTAGAGAGACCTTGTGTCAAAATAAAAGAATAAAAAGGGCTGGGCATGTAGCTCAGTGTGAAAGCCCTGGGTTCAATCCCCAGTAAAACACACATACACACACGCATGTGCGCACACAAATCTAAATGTGTCATTTCATTCTGAAGGACATGTTTATTTTTGGTATTGAAGGTTTGCTCTGAAGTGACCACCTATGATTATCCACATTTCCTGGACACTTAGGTTCAGAAAGTAAACTAGGAGACAATGATTGAGGCCTGATGCATTCGCAGTCTTTATGAGATGTCCCTGCCTCCATTGTGACCAACACATGCCTGTTACATAGCAGAGAGATAGGATGAACTTTACATACTATTGTCTAGCAATATAATGTTACACTGAGGGGTGGCCATGTGGTTAATTCAAAAGCAGATAAATTACAGAACTTGGCCAGGACCGCCTCTGCTGTTTATATAGACATAGCGTTTCTTATAACTCACGAAGTTCTCCTCTTGTACTGTGGATTCTAGAAAGTTTCGAGCTAAGGTTGGGTTTTGCCAATAGCAGTTGTATGATTAGCACTTTTAAAAGCTCATTTCCAACTTCATTTTCTTGTTACTTTGTCTCTACCTTTAAATCCAATTCCTATGTTACCATTTTCTGGTTTGTTTGTTTGTTTGTTTTTTGAGACAGGGTACGCAATGCAAGCTGGCCTTGAACTCACTATACAGCCCAGGCTGGCCTCGAACTCATGGTGATTCCCCTGCCTCAGCCTCCAGAGTGCTGGGACCATTTTCTGTATTTATTGCATTTTTGTTAAATATATCATTACAAAATCAGGATACAAATTAATAAATTAACTTGGTAAGTCACTTAGTATCCTTGTTTTTTGTTTTGTTTTGTTTTCCCTGTTTATCAAATGGAAAATACAGTGGTTACCCTTACTTACCTCAGAAGGAATGAAATATATATTATGGAAAAAAATTGTGAACAAGACAGAGTATGTTGCTCCCTTCAAAGAGTTCATCTTCTAGCAAATGGGGGTAAAAAAAAGACAAATCAGTTCTAGATATATTATAAAGAAAACAAACTACAATTCCACAGGGTGAAGGAATGAGGACCAAGCTTTACTTCGCTCCTTTCTACCTCAAACACCAGCACCTGTCCTCTTTCATCTATGTGGAACCCTCATACTGATGGTTTTCACGTTTCGGGAAGATCTTTTCTGCAGCTTTATACTTTCTAACCCATTTAATCCCTATAATACCTGTGACACAGAATGACTGAGCTCTCAATTTATTTATTTATGTACTTATTTATGTATTTATTTATTTATAGAGGTAGATTTCTTTTCCTTTGTGTGAATCTAAATAGTTGAAACCAAGTAGGAGTTGAATCTGTAGCCTCATACTTAATGCACAACTGATGGAGATTGAATCCTTCTCTCTTTGAGTTGGAAAGAGGGCTGGGGATATAGCTCAGTGGCACAGCGCCTGTCTGGCAAGCGCAAGGTCATGAGTTTGATTCCCAGTACCAAAAAAAAAAAAAAATGAAAAGAAAAGAAAATATGATGGCTATTGTCGTATCATCATATTTATACTATGGGTTTGCTTGGGTCCCTCACGCAATAGTGAATTATATATAAATGCTCTAGCATATGGTTGTGGTTGACATGTTCCTTAATGTAATTTTCTAAGTTTCCCAGGATTATAGGAAACGTATCCAATATAATCCCTTCTTAAAACAAAGCCATCTGAGGAAAACTTAAAGGTTGGAAACACAGGCAAAAAATGTCTCCATAGAATTTGCACACGAAATCCAGAATAAACACTTTGAGCCATTAGGAATGTAACCACTTGCTAGCTACTTCATCTGAGCAGCTAAAGGATCATCTTTTCCCCAATGATACAGTGTTCTAATTTCATTTCTAATCCCTCCAGTATACGCAAAAGCTTACATAATCTATAGCATGACTATAATATATTCTTGGCTTTCATGAGGTGGGGAATATGCATCATCCTTCTTTATTGGGTACCATCTACTCTGATATGAGTGGTGACAAGTGAATTGGAAAATTTGAAGAACAGTGAGTGACCATCCATCAAAAGATGCTATGATAAATAACATGACCTGAGTAAATTCGGATCTCACAAACATGAGGACCCAAGTAGAATATAAAATATACAAAGAAAATATATAGTAGAAGAAGGTACCCTGATAATTGTATTTCAACTTGCTGGGGAGATGGGTATTGTCTCCCAAGTGATCTTGCCACTTGGTACTAATAAAACTGTCACAGCAGTAAGCACTCCCTGGCAGCTCACACTGGAATATTCCTACTTGTCAATCCTTGCTGTCTTTTGTGTTCATTAAACTTCAGGAAACAAATACAAAGACATAAAATGCTTTCAGATAGCCTCCCACTTTGCCATTTGGAATCTATATGTTTCAATCATTTCCCTCTATCTGTCTGCATCAGCCGACATTTAGTGCAATGAATGAGACCAGATGCAGCAACAAATCGAGAAAAATAACCCAATAAAACTCTTGGCATTTGCTTTGAGTTGCCTGTACTATGGGCAATAGCAGATGGTAGTCTCCATGCCTAAAGTTTTTAACTCCTTAAGGAGCTCCAACAGAAGATTTGAGGGACAAAGAAATACCAGGCTTGCATACATTCAGCTCTGGGTGTGTGTGTACAGTGCACATTTGAAGACATATCTGCTGCTTTTCACTTCAATCCTAATATGTTGTTGAATGATTGAAATTACCCACCTTCTGCTTGTGACCATAAAATCAACAATCCAGAGAGGAAAGGTTTTATTTGACAACTGCATTACTAAAAGATCTATGAAAAATATTAAGGACAAATACTTTGTTATACTCATAAAAAGTCAGTGAAGAAAATTGCAAAAATCACTTTTTATTTCTTGCCAAGGGCAAGAAAATATAAGCATAAAGAGCAAACCAACCACAAAGAGCAAGGATATCACTACACATTCTTCATGTTTATGCATCATGTAATAAAAAAGGCTTTCCAGAAATACAAACTATAAATACATCTTAGAAAAAAATGGAAATTAGAAAATGGGGGGGTATAGGAATCTTACTTATTTTTTTTCTTTTATCTTATCTACCTTTCTGTCAAAGGAGAAAAGCACCATAGAAGTAGTGACAGTAAGTCTTTTTCAAGGACTCTGGTTCATTTAAAAGGATGAGTTTGTTAATGACAGTGTTGAAGTAAACATAACAAGCTTTAACAAGGCATGATGTAGGCAGGCTCAGGGGTAGGTCAAATTTTTACAAAGCAAAATAAATTCAGTAACAAAGCTGAAAACATCCTGGCTATTTGTCCGATGCGGTTGGTATATCAGAGGACAATTTCAGGGGGTAATGCAGTTTTTCTTTTTTAATATCATCTATTACCTTGATAGTGGTAATTATTTCACAGCTATATGCACAAATCTAAACCCATTAATTGTATGCATTAAATATTTGCAGTTCTGCGCTTAATTATCCGCACATAAATCTGTTTTTAAGAGAAATATCATTTTAAATAGTAATTTATAAGTCATAAAAGGATTCAGTCTACCTTTGTGTGTATGTATCAGCCTTTTTAAAATTGAAAGGTTAAGTACATTTTAGTGAGTTAAGTAGCATATTAAAACAATACAAGTAATAGAATATATCTTCTTCAAAGATTAATCGTAAGCAATATCAACACATTTAGGGGATGGAGAAACATACCTTTATATGATCTAAATAAAACATAATTTTTGGGCAAAATTGCCACTGAGGAAGATAGATGAACAAAGTGTATTCTGGCAATAGGTCACAAAAACTTAGTGTTCTTGTCTAACTGAGGCTTCATACCTACCGCACTGCATGGTGATCACAGTTAATGATAATGTACTGAAGTGCTAGATATTTGATCAGGTTGACTAAATCCTCTTACAATGTGTACATAGACCAAAACATCACATTTTGCCCCATAAATACACACAATTATTATTTGGTTATTAAAACAAATACATCAATGAATGAAAGCAAAGAAAGAAAGAAAGAAAGAAAGAAAGAAAGAAAGAAAGAAAGAAAGAAAGAAAGAAGGAAAGAAAGAAAGAAGGAAAGAAGGAAAGAAAGAAAGAAAGAAAGAGAAAGGGAGAGAAGAATCTTGTAATTTTCTGGCTACTCTTGTTTAGGATCTAAGCGTGGGCCCCCTTCACATTAGTCAAGTTTTCTGCCACTGAGCAGCACATCCAGCCCAACAGAAGATAGATTTTCTGTATTTTGAAATAAATAGATATGCCTATCATTTGGAAATAAGTGATTTTCTCATCACCTTGCTTTCTCAACTCTTCAACAGTAATCTCAAAGTCTATTAGTTCTGCTTTTATCCTAGTCTTTTAACACTTTTAGCAACTTTCAGAGTGAAGGGGTCATAGAATGAAGAAAGTATTGAAGTAAAAATGCGAAGGCTCACTACAGCCTTCTAATATTGGACACAGATAACTCCCTTTTCTGTATCTCACTTTTGCTAAACTCTAACAGTAACTTCATACTGTATTCCCATTAAGCCCTAAAATAACAGCTGCTTTTCTAATAGGGCTATCAAAACTACAAATACGTTCACTGCAAAAAATACAAATAGCTTTACATAGCTAATTCTTATTAACAATGGAGATACACTACGCAGTCACTTACTTATTTCTTATTTACTCCTCACCAGAAATCTCTTGAGGTTAGTGCCCTTTGTTCCATTTTACAAATGGTAAAATCGAGGCAAAGAAAGGTTATATGATCTGTACTATATGGAAATAAAATGGGGAAAAAGGAAGCCTGGGCTATGTGCTGTGAAGGTGAAAATGTCTTAATCTTTTGAACATAAAAATATAGGCACAAGAGCTGTAGAATGAATAAAAGAATGAATCAATGGTTGTATAAACCAAATAATTGCAGCCCAACTTAAACAATCACTTCATGGTTCTTATGCATACACAAACATACATAAACACATTGAGATCCTTTAGGGAATGAAGTTGAATATAAATAAATAATTCTAAATGAAGAGGAAAATGGAAAGGGGAAATGTTCAAGCAAGGAGGCAGAGAAGCATCCATACACGAGTCATATGGTAAAGTGCAAATTGCTAAAGCTGAGTTCAATTTGCCTTTAACATCGTGATCAAAATGAGCTACAGGACAACCTAACAGTAGTACCATTGAAATTTCAGCAAGACATATCAATATCAATAACAAACTCAGTCAAGTCTATTATGAGTCCTTATAAGATATTTAACATCTCTGGTCACTCTCTTCTAAATCATAGCACTTGATTGTAGTTGGCTCTAGGCATTATGACAAAAGCAATGGCTTCACAGATTTCCAAATTCCCCCACTGTTAGCTCTAGAGCTACAAGATTTATGTTGTTCAGCATCTTCTATTTAGAAAAGAGTGATCAATTAGTTTAGAACACATCGGATTCTTAGTACAATTTTTTTAGTATAATGTTACTTAAATCGTATAAATATAAGACTGGCTCTAACTTGCTCTGATAGCTCTCATAGTTCTGTAAAATAACATGATATTTATAACTCAATGGCAATAAAATTATACAATGTGTGGAAGTAAGAACACAGCACAAAACATGATTATGGTACTGACTGTCACAGACCCCATATTTGGGCTTGTACTACCAAGGACAGTGTGATGACTGGGTTCCTCTCACCATTTTTCTATTCTCCAGAAATTTTCAACTCTTGACTTGTACAGCATACTATGACATAATTGACCTTCTTATAGTGAAAATATGTAAGTATGCAGTCCACTCCTAAGCTTTCCTCATTTGTTCGAGGTCAGCAGGTAGTACTTAGGGCCAACGCAATTGCAACACTAAACCCAGGCATGGACATCATGTGATGATATTCATTTAAAAGATCTCTAGCCAAGAAATTCAAAGTCTCCAAATTATATAATTTTCACAAATTCGCTCTTTTCATTGATAGAATTTTCTAAATAATTGCCAGTTCTTTCGGTTATTTGTCTCATGTATGTGCAACTTTAAATAGAAATTAGTTCATTACAAGGATATATGTCAGCTTTTCACTTTAAAGAATTAATGGCTGTCAAAAACTTAAATGAGTTCTTTTCTGATGGGGGCATATTCTATCATAAGTATCATATTGTCATTGCCACCAGGCACATAGATAATGTGGTGAGCATTTTTTGTCTCTTTCTATATGCACTTAACATTTTGCAGAGAGCACTACACAGAAAATAAGTGTGCAAAACTTTTATGTGAAGTTAAGATCTCCTTGCAATACAACCTGACCTTATTCCTGCTATATATTATTTAAATAATTTCAGTTGTCAGGAATATTCTCCACTCGAGAAGCGCTTAGGAACTAAACAGACACACCATATTTTATACATGTTTATGTGAAACTAAATGTTTGATTTATTTCCATAGATTAGTGAGCACACCCCAAAGTATGTTTCTTGGCATCACAGCTTTTATAAAAACAAATTGCTGTTCCATGGGAAAAATAGAATTTCTGTCATCAATTAAGCTAAGCTTTGTTATAAAAAGTAATTAAATCCTTTATTGCAGAAATTTTGAAAGTTTTTAATGTGTTAAATATGCTATGTATCCTCAAGAGGAAAGCATAATATTTACCAAGTCTACTTAAGTATAACACTTTAAAAATATTTCTCTCATTATTTTATCAATATCTACTTCAAGTATCACAGTTCTAAAACAGTGCCATTGTGGTTCACAAATATTCACATCATGTAGCAAAGCAAGAAATGGTTTTATTAGGTATATGATGTGGGGCAAGCAGCCTAACATTGCCAAGCTTCATTTTCTACTTCTGAAAATATGGATAATAATTACGGTTATCTAATAGGGTTGTTAAGCAGGTTAAGTATGATATATACAAAAAGCTAGCAATTTTGTTACTACTTCTCATAGTTGATTTTACTATATGCCTTTGTCTTTACTACATCACAAATTCACCTGCCCTTCTGAATCATTGCTGAAAGTCCACCAAAATTATGATGATACTAATGGAAAACATTCACTTATCCACTTATCCATTCAACAAATAATTACTGAAATTACACTACGCAATAGTCACTGCACTAAGTTGGGGAGATGGAGAGGTAGGTGTGAAAGAGTCCCCATCTTTGAGATACTGAATAGCTTCTTAAGGGAGAGAGCCATGGAAACACGTAATAATGTAGTATAAGTACAAGAACTTCCACAACATGCAACATGAGGATCTTGTACAGAAAGAGGTGTGATGAAATGTCTAAAGGGAAGGAGCACATGACTTTTTAGAGGTGGTAACATCAAATTAGAAAGATAATTAACAAGGTTGAAAATAAGGAAAGTGGGACAAAGAGGTCATGCCAGGTTCAACATGACACAACATTGTGTGACCTAGACATTTTAATTTGCTATTCTTATAGCACGAAGCATAAGAAAGACAATGGTAGACAGGAAAGAAGAAGGCACAATGTTTGTATGATAAATGCATGCATTCACTTTGAAATGTTGTCTTTCTTTGCATTCATGTTATACTTTCTCACTTGTCAAGTTTGCTAAATCATACATCAACTCTGTAAGTTTCAATAATGAAAGCTAACTTTTGTGTAGTACTTACTATGTACTAGGTAGTATTCTAAGGTTTATTACATTTTGTAGCTTATTTAATTCTCACAATTCTCTCACTTAGATTCAAGTAAGCCACTTTACAAATAAGAAAATGAAGCCAGTAAGAGATTAACATGGCTTGTCCAAGCTCATGAACATCTTTCCCTAGTTGTTTTAAGTCACCTGTTCTCCCTAGCAGAATGTGACATTCTAACTTTTCATATGCAATCTCTCAATATTTTCCCTGATCTCTTCATAGTACTTATTTCAACTTATAGTCATTTTTGTGACAACTTTTTTCTCTTGTGGTTATTTTTGTGTCTCTATCACTAGTATGTAAGTTCTGTGCCTCTCTAGTTCACTTTTGAATCCCAAGTGCTAGTATAGTGCTTAAAATATCGTGAGCATTCAATAAGTACAGCTAACGATTTTCCAGTTCAAAATGAAAGCAACTGAGGTGCAGGCAGAGAAGTTGAACTCCTTAAAAGATACAGAAGGCATAATTAGAATTCATTTTAGTAAAACAGAAAGTGCTATTTCTACTATAATATAGATCTGCTTCGTAGAATTTGAGCAAAGGCTTTTAAATAAATTGTTGTTCATAAGATAGTAACACTCTCTGATCTTTAATACTGTCCCAAATAAGAATCAACATCACAGGTGACTGTCCTAATCATTCTGGCTGTTTCTTTGTTATGAAACAGGGGAACTCTCCACTCAGTTATGCAATGTTTTTGTTTCACAGTATGTATTCTTTCTAAAGTAACTACCACAACCTAACAGCACTTGCACCAAACTCTGAAGATGAATTTGGTTTGGCTCATCTAGTATTATTTTAAAGAATTGAGTTTCAAGGTCTGTCTGACAGAGGGTAGGCCATCCTTACTGCTTTATATCTGACTCTTTCATATATTTATTTAAAAATACTTACTGGAAATGATGGCAGCAAAGTAAAATAAACTGATTCACAGCGCAGATGGAATTGAAAGTCTTACAACTGTTTGGGAAAACATGTGGCACCACCTACACTTGATCTAGCAATCCTCGATAATTTGTTGAATTAGTCATTGGTCTTTCATTTTAGTAAAAGCATTTTTGACTAATTTTACTGCTTCTAACATTCGTTAGTATTAGCTACTATTTTGGCTTTCTTTTGGATTTTAAATTATTGGCTGTAGTGAACACAGTATTCCACTGAACTAGCCTGTCAAGACAAAGGTTCTTTGTGAGGGATAGGGGTCTAGTTTCATTCTTCTACATGTAGATATACAGTTCCCCCAGGAACAATTGTTAAAGTAGCTGTATTTTCTCCAACGTATATTTTTAGCTGCTTTGTCAAGAATCAGATGGGTGCTGCTGTGTGGGTTTGTTTCTGTGTCTCTTATTTTGTTACGTTGTTCTATGTATCTTCTTTTCTGCAAGTACCATTCTGTTTCTCTTTTTTCACTGTGGCTTTGTAATATAATATGAAATCAGATATTGTTATGCCTCCAGCCTTGGTCTTTCTGCTTAGGATTGCTTTGGCTATTCTGTGTCTTTGGGTTTCCATTTGAATTTTATGATTTTTTTAGTTCAGTGAAAAATGTCATTGATATTTTGATGGGGATTACATTCAATCTGCAGATCGCTTTTGGTAATATGGCTATTTTGAAAATATTTATTCTGCCAATCTATGAGCATGGGAGGTCTTTCTATTTTCTAGTGTCTTCGATATATTTCATTAGTATTCTGTAATTTTTCTTACAGAGGTCTTTAACCTCCTTGGTTGTGTTGTTTCCCAGGTACTTATTTTTTTAAACTATTGTGAATGGAATTGTTTTCCTGATTTCTTTCTCAGCTAGTTCAATATTTGTATATAGAAAATCTATTGAATTTTAAAATGTTTATTGGTATTATTATATGTTCTGATACAGATTAATTACATTCATCCTGGGGAAATGGTACATACACACATCATATCTTGATCATTTTTTAGCCTCCCCTTCACCATCCCCACACCCTCTTTCGCTAGAATCTTCTCCCATCTCCACAAGGCCTACCTCCCTACTGATTGCCATTTATCTTTTATTTTGCTCTTCATTTATATTTTGTGTTTCTTGTGTAAGAGAAGCCATGTGATATTTAACTTTCTGTTTCTGATTTATTTCAATTAGCACTATGATCTCAAGACCCAAATGGAGATTTCTCAAAAAACTAAAAGTAGAAATTTTATTTGACCCAACTATGCCTAGTCAAGGACTATCCTTGAAAAAATTAAAGACATCATATTAACAGTGATATGTGCATACCCATGTTTATAGTAGCACAATTTACAATAGCTAAATTTCAGATGTGGCCTGTGTACCCATCAACAGATGAATGGATAAAGCTACTGATTTTTTTAAAATAGGGCCGGTGAGACAGCTCAGCGGCATAAGCGCCTGCCTGGCAAGCGCGAGGGCCCGAGTTCGACTCCCGGAACCCAAATACGTAAAAAGGGCCGGTGATATCGCTCAGCGGCACGGGCGCCTGCTGGCGCACGAGGTCCTGAGGTCGACCCCCTGTACCCACACAAAAAAAAATAATAATATTTATTAGTGTGTATTTGCACTACATAATGTTTACATTCCTTTTGCGGAGTGGGTGCATGTACATAGCACATCAACTTGGCAAACATAAGCATAAACAATAATGACCAAAAATAGTTGGTTAATATATATTTAAATGGATATATTTATACATGCTACAATAAATTAGTTCAGATATTCTGCAGGATAAGTTTGTAAGATATTTTTTAAAAACACTTTTATATATGCATTATGAGTAAATAAGCAACTCTTATGTAAGATTCTGTCCTCAGAATACCATTCATGGTAAGTGAAATGAGAATATTTTTCATCAAGCACTCCCTCAAATAATATATTTTATATATGCTTCAAATATATATTGAAAAATACGGTGCATATTTAAAATTTAAAAATTATTACGTTAAAAGACACATTGCCATTAATCCTCTTCAAAATAATGTCTCTCACTTTGAACACACTTATTCCATCATTCTTGTCACTTTATGAAGCATTTGTGAATGTTTTTTTATCGTGACTGCCTTTAATTGCACTTTTTGCCTGTCTTGATGTCCTGAATTGATTCAAAATGTTTACCTTTTGCAGCGGTTGATTGATTGTGCCAATTTGAGAAGTTTAGAAGCTTAACGAAACTGGCTCAGCAATTCTACACCCTAGGGTATAGAAGACTCACCCTAGGGAGGCTTATCACCTCGATGGTATAAAGGGAAAATTAGGAAGGATGGATCTGTGTCTGTTCTTCAGAGAAGCTCCAGTCTTTACCTTGAGCTTGGACATCATCTGGCTTCCAGTGCAGACTCCAGCTTCCGCGATAGATCCTTCAGCCTTCCAGCATAGCCTCTTCAGCCTTCCATTGCAGACTCATTGGCGTCCTGATACAAAATTGCACAGGACACTGTAGTGAACTCCAGACCTTGGAATGAAATATTCAGTCTCCAGTGTGCAGACACCCTCTGCACTCCTCCTCATCCAGCTCTGTGGCTGACCATTGCAAGCCAATCTTGTAATTTCTTGTACATTTGTGTATCTTGTGTTATATCTGTTTCTCCAGCAAAACACTCACTGATTCACCTTTCATGGTCATTTTGACTTTGAGGCAGGGCAGAACTCACATGATGCCAAATCGAGTGAATAAGGTAGATGAGGACACACTGCGATGTTTTTATTATTTAGCAGAAATTTCCAGAAACATTTGAATTGATTCAGGATATCAAGGCAGCCAGAAAAAGTTTCTCATGAAAGAGGGCTTTTAGAACTGCTTCAGAAAGTAGAAACAATCATGGGATAAATATGTTTAAAGTGAGGGGAAGTCTTCTGAGGGATATTCATGGGAATGTGTCTTTCACTGCAATATTTTTTTAAGTTAAACATTCAGTGGTTGTGTATACTTATAATCCCAGCATTCTAGGATGCTGAGGCAAGAAGGTCAAAAGTTCAAGCCCAGCCTGGGCAACTTAGGGACTTAATGAGATCCTGTTTCAAAATAAAAAACAAAAAAGGCTAGGAATGTAGCTCAATGAAAAGGCCTTGGGTTTACCTCCCAGTATGGCAAAAAATTAATTAATTAATTAAGCAATAAATATTATATATATATATATATACATACATATGAGATTCACAAATTTGGTGAAATTGTATATATTCAAAAATATCTATAAAACTTATATACAAAGAAAACTATTACTAGATATACCAGAGTCAAACTTTTAAAGCCAAAGTTAATTAAAAAAAAACTGTTGAAAGCAGTCACAAAAATATGAGAGTTTATTCAATGACCCTGTACTTCTCATCGAAAATAAGGATAACAAAAGACAGTGAAACAGGCCGGGCATGGTGGTGTATGCCTGTAATCTCAGCACTCACTCAGGAGGATGAGGCAGGAGGATCGCTGTGAGTTCGAGGACAGCTTGAGCTACAAAGTGAGTTCAAGGCTACCCTGAACTGCACAGTGAAACCCTGTCTCAAAAAGACAAAAAAAAAAAAAAAAAAAAAAAAAAAGACAGTGAAACAATGTTTTCAAAGTGCTGAGATGGAGGGGGAATCCTTCAATCAATAAATCTGTTTCAAGTGTAATATATCTCAATAAGGAAAATATAATAGAATACTGTAATTCCAGATGAAGAAAAACCAAGGGAGTCATTTTCCTAAAGACCTGCTATATAAGAAGTGCTAAAGGAAATTATCCAGACTGAAGAAAAATGTTCCCAATGTAATAAAAAACACCACAAGTAGGAAAAGTTTGAGCAAGTACAAAACATATTGTCATATGTATGAAATACATATGATTTCATAAAGCATGGTTATAATATTACCTTGTTGAGTTTTCAGTGTATGTAGAAGTAATACACATGAAAATTATGACACAAAAGACAATGAGGAAGACTGTAAAAGGGACATGAAATTGCAACGTTTCTTTATTTATTGTGAAGGGGTAGAAAAAAATTACCAAGTGGGCTTTAAAAGGTTAAGAATAGAGATTTGCAATTGCTAGAATGACCACTGAATAGCTCAGATAAAGAGATATATTAAAAGCTCACCTTAAAAATAAAGACGAGATAAGTAGAAAATTAATGGATGGAAAATTATATACCATGTAAGGAGTTAACATAGGAAGATTAGAACTGACAATGTTATGTAAATGTAGACACTAAGACAAAGAGAATGATAAATAGGACCATTTCTTTATGATTAAGGGAACAATTCTTCAGGAATATCTAAATATTACAAATATATATGTGATTAATATTAGAGTCTCAAAACTTATGACAAAAATAAATTCTCTTATAGTTGGGTGCTAGATGTCTATTGTCAGTTTCATTGAGCTAAAAATAAAGCCAGACTTCAATGAGAAAGAGTGACTCTTCCTAGCACTTTACTCCAGGAAGAACCACTGGCACTGCATTACCCCATCTGGGGTAAACTCCCCATATCTTTATCCCCTTAAACTCCCCATAAATCCTTAACTTGCTTCCTTCTGCAAAGGTGCTGTTACCACTTCAGGCAAAAACCACAGGCTTTAATAACTATGACATAGATTTTTTTGGAGATGGGGAGAAAATAAGTCTACTACAGCTTCCTGTCTATTGATTTTTAAGGTTTGTTATAAAAATCTATCCCACAAGAAAATTATGAAAAAAGATTCTTCTTCCTGTCAAATTCCATAAAGTATTCAAGAACAAAAAGCAACACATTCTTACTCAGAAAATAGAGAAAGAGAAATCATTGCCCAACTAATTGTATGAGGGCAGCATAATTTCATTGTCAAACCCAATAAAGACATTTTGTAAAAAGAATATTATAGACCAATAACCCTCAATAGTATACATACAACTTAAAAAAATATTAAAAAAATGAAGGTTGACAATGTATTTGAAAGATAATGATTCATGAGTAAGTAAGAATTAACCACTGGAATATCAGGTTGGTTTAATACTAGAAAACCAATTATTGCAATTAACTATATTAAAAATAAATAATAAAAATACATTCATTGCCATTCATAATAAAAATGCATATGAACAAACAATGTATATTGATGATAAAAACATTTTTCAACTTATATATAGTGGGGGAAGTATTCATGTTTTAATAAAAATATACATAATACCATATTTAATGGTGAAAAACACAATACCTTCGCCATAGATTCTGGAACAGGAAATTGTATCATATTGTACAACCTCTTTCAACATCATATTGGCAAGCAATGTAAGGAAATGATGTAACTAGCATTGTCAGATGGTTAAAATCATTCTAGTAAATATAAAGTGGTACTTTAATTTGCAATTTCCTCATAAAAATATTGAATACTATGAAATGTTTGTTTGCCCCTGGGTTTTCTTCTGTTGTGAGATGTCTAGATCTTTTTTCCATAGTAAAATTGGATTGTTTGTTTCCTTATTATTGAGTTTTAAGGGTTCATTTTATATTTTGGGTTGTATCAAATAAATGTTTTATAAATATTTCATTTACTTAAGAGATATTTCACAGGGCAACACATTTGGGATCCCTCCTGTCTCTCAGGAGCTACTCCTATTCCCCATTCCCATTCCTCATTTCTATTCTCTAATAAATTTTCCTACTCTTAACCTCTGTTGTACCTTAGAATTCATTCTTTAAAACAGGAGAACCGCTATCAGAGGAGTGATTTACATTTGTGCCTTACATATGCTAACAAAGGGTGAAGCAAAATGTTTTAGTCACCCTTTTTCTTCTATCACATACATGTGAGAAAATAAAAACTGATAAATGGGACTTAACTAACATGTAATTTGTAATTGCTAGACCATGGGTACAAACTTTAATATGTGAGTTTCTTAAGTGTATTAGAGATACCAGCAGATATATATTTTCAGAGTGGGTTTAAGTAGAGCCTAGACAGTACTGCAATGGAGGGAAATTGCCTAGGTGACTAGATAGAGAACCCAGAATATCTCAGAGACCTCTTTGGCCAAGATTTCTTCCGGATTATTGCTTGTCTCTATCTGTCCCCAGAGGTGATAGATCTCTTTTGCACGCTGGGGTTTTAGAACTTTTTGATTCAGAGTTATTTATTAGAAAGTAAGCCCTAAACAATATACTTGGAGCACTTTCAATCTGCCCTTACTTTCAAAAGGTTAAAAAGCAGCCACTCAGGTTCTTTGCTTATTGGTTTAATTTTCTGCTTGACAATGAAGTTGGTGTCAATCATAGCTTTTCTCTCTGGAGTCACGTTTTGCTAAGGATTAAAAACCCACCCTTGGAAAGCTCTTGGTCTTAATTGTTTTTCTGCCCTTGAGATGGTTAGGATTTAGTTCTTGTGCCATACTTAGAGTCACTCTTCTGTCCCTTCTCCACTGCCCTGCCCCTGAGATATAACAGTTTACAACAGTGTTTGGTCCAATGCAATTCTCTCCTCTGTGGCTGCTGGATCAAGTTTCCAGAATTGTGAGTCTCCTCTTCCTGGGACCCTTCCAAATTCAAGCTGACCTTCACTTATCTCTGGGCCACATTCTAAAAATCATGTCTAGATTTAATCCTCAAACTCTCAAAGAATAAATGTAAAAGTTGTAATCCAAATGTATCTGTCTTTCAGTCCTTAAGCAGAACTGGAGATTAACTCCTTTTACTTTCTTCTCTCCTCAAGAATGCTACACTACAGAGCAGATTGACTGGTTTTTATAGCACCAATTAGTTCACTGATAGAACAAAAATATTCCTAGAGACCAATCAGATGAACCATCAGCATAGGGCCCACCTTAAAAACTGTCAATCTTTCACAGGGGTAAAAGGTTTTTATTGTCTCTGATTATTACAAGAAATCTCTGTTAATTGGCCTATAAAAAGTTCTGATTACTCTACTTATAGTTACAAACCTAAACACCGTAAAAGGCTCATTGTAATTGAATTGGCCAAATACATCTGAGTGCGCTCTGGTCTATTAGCAATTGTCTTATGTGTGCCTGTCTCTTTGTTCAATCTGTGACTGGTTGCAACATCTACAGTTGTTTTGTTTAAACTCAACAATTTTTTACTTTTTTTTGCTTTTTTGGATTTTTGAAATATTTGTGTCTACAACTTAAATTGGCTTATAGATAAATGTCATTAGGGTTAAGGACACATTTCCACCTAGGTTGCCAGCAGATCAAAATGATGTGAAAACTGGTTCTACAAATGCAATGCATATTGTTGATTGTTGTCTGTGTACCATAACTTGGGAGTCTTTCACTGGTCAACAATAATGTGATAATTGTTATGATCTGGTTCTCATAGGTCATCTGAAAACTTTGTTATGATAATTAGCCTTGTGGAAACTGCTGGAAGAGACTCTCATTGGTGGATAAAGGAGCAGCTGCCTGGAAACATTTATTCCAGTCTTTATTCACTAATGGGACCCCAATAATTTCCACAGCCTTATATGAGGTACCCCAATAAATATTGCTAAACATATTATTGTAATATGTTTACATTGATTATCATCAAAAGGTTAAGTTGTCTGTGGGTAAAACAACAAGTTTTTCTTATTAAAAGATGCTCTTGGTACAAAACTAAATTAAGAGATGAGGGTTTCCATATAGCCATGACACTCATTATTGCTAATTTCATGGTGTACTTAATGTATTCATTCTTTCAAAGTATACAGATCTTCTAAGATGTAAAACTAGGATTGTTTGTATAATCTTTTCTTTTAAACTCAGATATCTGCCTTTCTTTTGTGCTCCAGCTACTTGTAATAAGAGGCACATGTCAAGCCATCATGAGACCACCAGTCAAATTATAAGTTTTTCTTTTTAAAGCTTATGTGATGTTATATATGTGTCCATGTGATGTTATTATTTATGTGTCACTACACTTAGAGATGCTCAGGCACTGAGGAGTCCAGACAACGTCACATGCTTCCTTGATAACATCGTATTAAAGATAAAAAATTAGGGGAAAGCTTCTTTGTGTACTAGATGGAGATGATTGATTAAAAAGGCTATTCCAGGGGCCAGTGAGATAGCTCAGTGGCATAAGTGCCCGCCCTGCAAGCGTGAGGTCCTTAGTTTGACTCCCAGAACCCACATAAAGGAAAAAAGGGCCGGTGATATCGCTCAGTGGCACAAGCACTTGCTGGCAAGCGTGAGGTCCTGAGGTTGACTCCCGGTACCCACATAAAAAAAAAGGCTATTCCATACTAAGAGAGAGATTTAAATGTGTTTCATGGTAATATCATGATTGTCATGCTGAAATACTATGTGTGGCTCTTGATCTCAAGTTTTCTGTGTAAAACTTTAAAATTGTTGTCTTTTGACATTCTGCAGGGAATAAACTTCTGAAACAACCATGACTGGTAAGAAATAAGGGTCCTCTGGCTATACTTTATATTTCAATGTGCTTGCTATTCAGGTGAGAGTATAACAGTTAAGTTCACTGCTCCCACTGCAATACCTATGTAACTGATCTCTTCTGGGTGTTCAACAATTGAAGTTTGGAGACCAGAACTAGAAAGGTAACTAGGCTAAGAGGATAGCCAATATTTTGGCCCTGGCTCTCCAAGGTCAATGAAGACGTAAGACATGAGGGTACTTTTTCTATAGGATCCTACAACTTTGGTGAGTCACCCAACCTCCTGAGCAGGCAGATTGCTGGACCTCAGAGGACAGGAATCAACGAATATACAGTGCGCCAGTAAAGAAGGTCACCAAAGATGAAAAAGTCTCCCATGCTTTCACAGAAAGCAACATGGTCAAGCAAGACCATGACCCATCCTGGTGGCTGACTCTGACAGATAAGCTGAGAGGTTCTGCATATGGTTCTAAAAGTAATGCCTGAGGAGACTTAACTGACCTTGATAGACAGCAAAAGGTTAATTTTGATTAATACAGGTCTCATTTTAAATTGGTCTAAAACACCCAGCAGAAAAGTATAACCAAAAGGTGTATGAAAACAATACCGTAGTAATAAAAGCTAGATATAAACAGGAGCTCCAATCACTGACCCCTTCTGGCAGTTTCCAGCTACATGAGTAGCTGACCACTTTTGTGGTTCAGTAAGGCTAAAAACCTATGGTGGAAGCTATAAAAGCTCATTAAGAGTCTTTAAATTTTTAGTTAAAATAGTCCTTCAAAACCACCAAACCCTCCATCTTCTTACAGCTAAAACTAGCAGGACTTATGACAAGAAACATAAGACTTATAGATAACCTCCATCAGTAGAGGAATCTAAGGCCAACTGGTTACAACTGCTACTCCAGTCTCTTAAGAGCAGTTTCTGGAGTGGCTTTCTCCAACCTGCCTTTCCATTCTTGTGCTTATGCTTTGATTATACATGCTTTAATTTCTTGGAAAATGTATATAATCTTGCCTAGAGGCTGCCAAACTCCAAGTGATCATGCAGATGGAACCAACGACCAATGTGCCAGACTCCTTTTACAAGATCTACTATATCAAAATTGTGAAGGGAGTTCATAACTGCCAACCTGCAATATGACTTATATCCAAGGCTCCTTAGAGAAGGCCTCTAACTGTGGTTTCCCCTACACTGGCCCTTCTCAGCTTGAAGAAGCTAGATGGAAACTATGCCCCTTCTCCCCCAATTGCAGTTAGGGATACCTCTCCAGAGGGGGAAATATTATAGAAAGCTAAATTAGATAGAAATTAAAAGGCAGTCAGATAGGGCTAGGCCCGGAAAGGAGTCAGTGCAGAAGATGAGAACACATCAAAACTGACTGGAGGCACATCTTAAGAAGATTATTTAATCTTCACAATGGCCAGATTTCCATACCTCCTTATGGAAACTTGAGATTATTGGTACCAGCACCCTTTTGATATTTCCCATATAAATAAACCATTATCCCTTAGGGGTATGTCATCCTCTACCACACACTAAGACTAAGACTAAGACTAAGACCAAGACTTAGACTAAGAATAAGACTAAGAGTTATACTACTAAGACTAAGACAAAACTAAGAATATAGATTATCAACCAAGGTTAATGATGTCATTCATATGCCCTTGCTACTATTCAATCAATATTAGCCAAGTGGCTATACTTGTAATCTTATTTGTTGATTATAATTTGACCCATGTTGTACCCACCCCTTGTGACTTTCCTCTATAAAACTTTCTTAGAGAAGTAGGCTTATTGGCAACCCATTCAGTACCCTGCCTGTCTCTCAGGAGCTATTCCTATTCTCCATTCTTGTTCCCTATCCCTATTCCCCAATAAGTTTTCCTACTCTTATAAAAAGAGGCATTTCACAGAGTAGAAGTACTTAATCTTAATGAGCCAAAGTATCACGTTTTTATTTCTTGGATAATTTTTTTGGTTTTGTGTCTAAAACCTGATCACCAAATTCAAGACCACCTAGATTTTTGCTATTTTAATTTAGAAAGCTATAGCTTTTACACTTAGTATGTGATACATTTTTCTGCCAAAAATGCATATAGCATAAATCTAACATTAGTGACACTTGGTAAATAAAAAAATACTGTGCAACCATTACTATTGTCTACTTCTAGAACTTTGCCACTTCCCCAAAACGAACTCGATACTCATTAAGCTGTCCCCCACATTCCTCCTATTTCTAGCCTCCAGAACCTAGAAACAACAATTTATGGATTTGACTAATATGGATATGGGATTTTAATAATGACAGCATTGAATTTGTAGATTACTATGAGGAATTATTGATCCCTTAGATATATTTAAATGTCTAAACCATGAACACAGGATGACATTACGTTTATTCATGTCTTCTTTAATTTCTTTTAAGAATATTCTCTGTACTTTTCAATATACAATTTTTTTCATTTTTTCAGGAAAATGTACTCCTAAGTTGTTTTTGCTTTTGCTTTTTTTTTTTTTTTTTTTTGCTTTGGATGTTATTGTAAATAGAATTGTCCTGATTTACATTTTGGACTGTCTATTGCAAGTAGTAGAAATACAACATATTTTGAACATTGTATTTGTTCTCTGAAAATTTGTTGATTTTGTTTATAAGAATCGAATTCTTAAATTAAAAATCTAAGGATTTTGTTAAATTCTTAGGATGATGTCTTAAGATCATGTCATCTGTGAACAAATAGCAGTGATGTGTATTTCATAAATTCTCTTTATCATGTTCACTGAATTTTCTTCTAATACCAATTTGATGAGTGTTTTTTATTTTGAAAAGGTGTTAGGTATTGTGACTTTTATGTAACACTTTAAAATAGATTTTTATTCTATTAATGTATATTACATTGATTTATTTTTATTTGTTGAATTATCTTTGCATTCCTAGAATAAATCCTACTTGGTCATGGTATATGACCCTTTCAATATGCTATTGGATTTGGTTTGTGAGTATTCTGTTGAGAATGTTTGCATCTCCACTGAAAAAGGACACTGCAATGCAGTTTTCTTGCAGTGTTCTTTTCTTCAGTGTCTTTTGCACCAGTACAATGTTTACCTCATATTACAGTTTAAGAAGTGATCTTTTCTCTTTGTTCTTTCTTTGGAGGGGTGGGGGACAAGCATTTAAGAAGGATTGATGTTGACTCTGATTGGTAGAATTCACACTGAAGCCATCTTAGTCATGTTTCTCTTTTTTTCTTTTTTGGAGCAGTTTTGTTTATTGATTCTTGCATATAGGTTTGTTCAGAATTTCTATGTTTTCTTGTTAGTGTTGATAATTTCTATATTTCTATGAATTTTTCCATTTCACCTAGGTTATGTCATTTACTGGAATATAATTGTTCACAACATTATCTTACATTCATTTTTATATCTGTTAATCCAATAGGAATGTCTGCACCTCTGGTCCTGATTTTAGTCATTTGCATCTTCCCTGTTTTTATTTTAGTTACAGATTTTTAATGATTGATTCATTCAGTTCTTCCACTATGAAATAAAATTTGAATTAAGTAACAAAAATACAAAAGGTACACATAGGTGGTAGTTAAGAAACACATTCTTAAACAGCCAGTGGGTCAGAGTATCACAAGAGAAACTAGAAAATGCTTAGAAACAAAGGAAAATGAAAACACAGCATAACAAAACTTATGAGATGCGGCTAAAAAAATGCTCAGAGGGAATGAAGAGCTTAAAAATCCCACATCAATAACCTAACTACATGTGAAGGGAACTAGAAAAAAACATCAAGCTGAACAAGAGTGAGCAGAAAAAAAGAAATAACAAAGATCAAAATAGAAATTAAGAAAATGGAGACTAGAAAATGAATAGGAAGATTCAATGGAACCAAAAGTTTGAGACAATAAACAAGTACCTTCTAAATGTTTTCCCACATATTAATCATCTGAACTCCTTAGCTTGGGATGTAGCTCTACTCTTCATTGCATCATAGATAGAAATTTAATCTTTGATAATTACAATATGATCACCCTTCTCATTTTAAGAATTTAAAGCCTTTCCCGATAAAGCAGGTCCTAAGGAAAATATAAGATAGGGAGGGTAAGTTTAGACTAGAAACTTTCAGAATAGATGTGACAAATATAATTTACTTTACATGCAATTTTTAATAGCTTGGTAATTGCTTTTTGAAGAGATGAATTAAGGCCCTATCCAATTTGAAGTTTAAGCAGTGCCATAATTGATTAGCATAGTCTTCTTTGGGTAAAAACTTGATATGGGCCAGCTCTGTTTTCTAAGTGTTCAATTAAAAATCACAACAAAAAATCTATAATATTGAAGTTAAATACCAGAGATCAGACATAAGTACTGGTAAAATTCAGGTCATTAATAGTTGCCTTGATTAATCCATTAATTTTCTTACTTCCACACTTTCCCTCTTTTCCCTTGTTCTCACTACATTCTCCCAGGCAGAAATAAAATTCTTCTGCTATTCTTTTGTCAGCTTTTTATCCAACTAACTTATTAATTTATTTTTTATTATTTAAATATTTATTGGATGCTCTGTGAGCTATATATGTTGTACTACACACCGGTGATATAAATAGTAGTTGGAATATATCCCTAATACAACCTGAAATATAAGCTTAGCCTTTTTCTTTTTTCCAATTCCATCACCAATTTTTCTTTATACTGGAACATTTTTAACATGTATAAATATGACATATAATTTTTTTATCTTCAGAAAATTCTGTAGACCACAAAGGCCTCCCCCACTCTTTATTCTTCTATTTTCCCGCTCTTTTTGGATGAAAACTCTTTGGTTTGTTGACTGCACTTGTTGTTTACATTTCTTTTCACTATATGTATCTCTGTGTCTCCTTTTTGATTAACTTTGGGCCAATCCCAATCCAGGGTACACTTATGAAGATTCCACTACATACTTCCAATAAGAATGTCAGTTTTCTTAATTAATTTTACAAATACTATTATTCACTCTTTCTTGAATATTTTGCTTCATTTGACTTTTAGGAACCCAAATCTTGACATGTTTTCTATCTCACTATTCACTCCAATTCTCATGTGTGAAAATCTAAACTATTTACCTAAGCTTTATTTAGTTTTATATATGTTTCCTTTTATTTATTATGCTATTATATTACTTGGTTTGGTGTAACTTTCCCTACAATCCATAGACTTTAAGAGCACTGTTTGATGAGCATTGACAAATATATAAACATCTCAAACCAGTACACCAATCACAATACAGTATAGTCCCATCAACACAGAAGTCCCATCATTCCACTTCATTCTCTTCCACTTTTATCCTCCTCTGACAAGACTTCTTCCACAGCCTAATTTTGAACATTCTAAAAATTCATGCCAAGTAAATGATAAACATTGACTTTTTGTGCTTGTCTTTTTTCTCTAAACACAACATTTTTTATATTCTATGATTTGTATGCTTTGTAGTTCATCCCTTTTATTGTTGCAAAGTATTCCACTTTAAGAACACACCTTGATTTGTTTATTCTCATTCTAATGGCCATTTTAAAGCATTCAAAATATAATCTTTGTGAATAAAACTTGTGTGGAGGTATGTTGTATTCTTGGGTTAATAATTAGGATGGAAATTTTACCAAACCTTTAAGGAATAACTAACACCAACGCTCCTCATACTATTCCATAAACTAAAAAAGGAAAGAATGCTTCCAAATTTATCTTATGAGGGCATCGCCCCAATACCAAACGATGCAACAAAAATAGAAGACTATAGACCAGTAACCTTGGTGAAAGTCCTTCATTAAATACAAATCAAATTCAACAATACTTTACTAAAAAGATCTGCTTTTTAACAAATGGTTCCAAAAAAGCTGGATGTCCACTTATAGAAGATTGAAATTATATCTTTATCTGTAATCCCATACAAAAATCAATTCAAAATGGATCAAATACCTAGGTATAACACTTGAAACTTTGAAACTGCAAAAAGAAAATATAAGGGAAACACTTGGAGCCATAGGCACTGGCAAAAATTTCTATATAGGACTTCAGTAGCACAGAAAATATTAACAAGAATCAACAAATGATGCTACATCAAATTCAAAAGTTTCTACACAGCAAGGGAAAAAACGAACAGAATGAAGACACAGCATAGAGAATGAGAGAAAATATTTACCAACTACTCTTTGGACAGAGGATCAATATCTAGAATTTATAAAGAACTCAAAGAACTTAACACAAAACATCAAATAATCCAACTTATAAATAAGCAAATGAATTGAAGATACTTCTCAAAAAAAATTGACAATAAATACATGACAAAATATTCAGCATCTTTGGCTGTTACAGAAACTCAGATCAAAGATACTTTGAGAGTCCATCGTACCCTAGTCAGAATGGCTATCATCAAGAATACAATAAATAAATAAATACCAATGAAGATGCAGAGAAAAAGGACCCCTTTTATACTACTGGTCACAATGTAAATTAGTACAGTAATTATGGAAATCAATATGGAGTTTCCTCAAAAAACTAAAATTAGAGATAGCATTTGATCCAGCTAGACCACTCTTTGTTACATACCCAAAGCAATTAAAGTCAGCATACTATAGGGACACCTGCATACACATATTTATTGTAGCACAACTCACAAAAGCCAATATATGGGACTAGCCTAGGTGCCTATCAGCAGCTAAGCAGATAAGGAAAATGTGGTAAATACACACCATGGAATAATACAGGGATATAAAGAAAGATACATTTCAGTCATTTATAGGAAAATAGATGAATTTGGAGACCTTGATGTTGAGTGAAATGAGCCAGATTCAGAAAGAAAAGTATCACATATTGTTTTTAATATGTGGAATTTCAAAAATATGACAAATAGAAGAGATAGTATTATTAGACATGAGGAAGGGAATAAGCAGAACTAGGAGTGGTGTAAGTGTAGACAATAAGGGGGTAAAGACATGCGCAAAATATACCATACACATTGAAACTCCCCTGAAATGTGAAACAGGCAGTGGATAGAGCTAGCGAGTGATCAAAGTGTGTTATGATCAAAGTATGTTATATATATGTACAAATCTGCCAAAATGAATCCCATTAATCTGTGTAACCAATATAAAAGAGTTCAAAGAATACCTAGGATGGGAATTGCTGCATCATATGTTAAGTGTATGTTTAAACTCTACAAGAAACTTTCTATTTTTCCAAATTTGCCAAACCATTTTCCATTACCACCAGCAAAACATAAGCATTCTAGTTGCTCTGCATTATTTTCCGCACTTGGCATTGTTGGTTTTGTTTTTAATCGTAGCCATTCTACTAGAGGCGTAGGAACACTTCATTGCCATTTTCATTTGTATTCAGCTAGTAACTAATAACAATAAGCATGTTTTTATGTTTTTATTTGCTGACTTACGTAACCTCAGTCCCTCATTCTTTTAACCAGAATTCGTCAGCGCCTAATGTAGACTCATCCAATGCTCTTACTTGCTCTTGCTCTTAGCCCTTAAGGCTCCAGCCTGGGTTGAATTTTATACCTTCCACCACTTATTATCCCCACTTGCTCTTGTTTGAGCAGTTCCAATGTGAAGCAGCTGTAGGCCCATTAACATGACATTTTGATGAAACAAGTTTATAAAAAATACATGTAAAGCAAAACTATTTAAAGATGGCTTGTTTGAAATGATGCCAGCATTAGCTGAATAGCAATTTTAAATGGTAGAAAACAGTGAAATATTTTAAGGAGTTTTAGAACTTTTATTGTACTTACTATAATGCATTTCTTTGCCAAAAATATTCTCAAAACTGAGCAATTTAAGAAGCTATTTTGGAAAGTAATTGCAAAGATTTTCCATTACAACAGTTTAATTTTCTTTTTCTTTAAAATTTCAAGTAAATACATAGCCATACATAGAATATTATTTATCATATGACACATCTTACAGTGTAATAAAACCTTAGATGAGACTTTGGCACACAAAAAGCATTTAATTCCATTATTGAAGATTTATTCATTTCTTTCTTTGAAGCAAGATCTCAAATCATATTCATTTTGTGAATAATACTCAACTGATAGCTACAAAGCTGTCCATCTGCTGCAGTAACAGATAAGATATTTTAAACCTTGCCTTTTAAATCAGTCAAATGGCTGGTTAGCCTTTTAACCTTTTTCTTTTTAAAATGCAACAAATTCAGTAGCCATTCATGGCCCATACAAAAGCTACTCACAGGAACTTACCTTCTCCATACCTTTGCCTCCTCCCCTTCATTTTTAACCAGTCAGCACATCACAGTTATGCTTGCTTGCAAGCTTAAGGGCCTGTGACATTTGAGGAACGATTCTTCTGTGCATAATAAAAAAATTAAAATTAGCTTTACGTTTCCTCTCAGGAAAAATGGAGAATACTTACACAAACACGATATTTTTCATATAATTTCAAGGAGGTAAAAATTCATCTGTAGCTGATCTGTGAATTCCCTAGGGTTCACTTAAGAATTCTTATTTAGAATGCTCATCTAACTTTGTTCTCCTATTTATGTTGACAGTTCAGAATGGGAAAACAGAGGGGAAAAAGGAAGGCAATTATCAAAGATACAATGAAGTAGTTCCTCCAACTGAAAGAAATTAGTTTCTAGGTTGAAAGGTGCTGTGAAATGCCTAGCAGAAAGAAGAATTACTGAAGCTATGAGACATTAAAAAATTAAGGTAGTAGAGATGAAGAGAAAATCTTAGAAGCATCCTTCAGCAGTCAGGATGTTTCAAGCTAAAAAAAGGAAATTCATTTATGCCTGCTTGAATAATGATCACATTAATTATCTTATTAAATGAAAGAGTGTAGAGGTAGGATAGTTTCCAGTAATAGCATCTGATGTGATTAAGAAACTATTTTCTTTCTACCCCTTCCATCTTTGTATCTCCCTAAATGAGTGCTTAAATATTCACAAGATAACTGGAATGTACAATCAGTGCTACAAGTTTTATTGTTCACATCCAAAGGAGTGTAAGAACCTTTCCTTTACCCATCTGTACTGTGTGTGTGTCCTTTCCTTCAATCTAATGGGTTAATAAATGTCACCTGTCAATTTATAGGCTATTATTGGCAGGCAATAGAACACATCACATACTTATGAAAGTGGGAGTGGAATAAACATCTGAACATAACTGGGATGAATAAAAAATACATTAAATTAAAAGGATTAACAATATGAATGGTGTTGGCTTCCACAGCAGCAACAGTGAAAGAGATTGGAATAACACTTTCTAAACATTGAAGGAAAATGATTTCTCACATAAAATTCTATTCTCATTCTATCCTAAATGATTAAATATGAAGTAACAGTAAACACATTTTTAATATTCGAAGTCCTAAAAATTCACCTTCTAAATATAGTTTTCATGGATTTACTTGAGAATGTGATCTACCAAGTAAATGATACACCAAGAATGAAGGAAAAATGGGATCTAAGAAATAGCAAATCCACTTTGGACAGACACCGAAACCTAAAGTATAAGTAAATTAAAAACTGAACTACAAAATTGATAATAGGAAACAGAGAAAGATCTTTAGCAATTTGGAAGGGGACAAAGTGATGGAGGAAGGGGAATCATAAAATTGGAAGATTTTGGATTAGATGCCTATTTTACTGAATCTGAATCAAGTATTTTTACAGTGTTTAAAAATGTATTAATAAGTGTGAAATATAGTGGTTACATTCATCTTCAAGAACTAATGCATCTGCATGTTGCATCTTGGTCATTTTCACTCACCCTCCCTTCTTCCTGCTTCCCCAGATCCCCTTCCCTAGCCCCAGTTGCACAAGACATTACATCAAGAATCAACAAATGGAATTTTGCCAAATTAAAAAACTTCTGCACAGCAAAGAAAACACCCAATAGGGTGAAGAGACAACCTACAGGATGGACAAAGAATTTTGCCAGTCACTCCTCAGATAGAGAGAGGACTACTATAAAGAATATATAAAAAACTTGAGGCCATCACTGCCACTGCTGCTGTGACCCAGGTGATCCATGCTGGAAAACCCAGAGTATGGCCCCTCCCCTCTCTGCTGCCACAACTGAGGAGAACCACTTGGGAAGGCCCAGAAACCAGAGTGAACACCAGCAACACAGTAAGGTCTGGACTATGGCACACAGGATGGACAGGCAGGACTAAGGCACGGATAAGTCTGAAGCAACAATAACAATACTAGCCAACAGGTGGTAACTTAGGTGAACCAGCACTGTGTTTGGGGACAAAGACACATGCAATAGAAGCAGGTGGGTGAGGCTGCCCCTGTTCTCTCTCTTTTTTCTTTCTTTTTCTTTTTTTCTTTTTTAAATTTTTTTCTCTTTTCTAAATAGCTGGGGGGGAACTCCAGCCACAGAAAACTAATCCCATCCTCCAAACTCAGAGACCAAGTTCAAATAATCACTCGAATACTCCATTTTTTCTCTTCTGCCTTCTTCTCTAGTTCCCCAAAATTTGCGTGATCATCCTTTGTCCTCCAGCCTTGCTTCTACTTTCTTTTCAGTTATCTTTGTTGTATCCCCTATCCTTCTCAAATCTTCCCACCACAGGTTAAAACCACTCTATCAAGGGGAAGCACTTTGCCTACAAGCTCCCATTTTATGATTGGTTCTGTTACATAATTGTAGATTTTGCTCCTATGGTTTAAGGTACAAAATGAAATTAATGGAGAAATAAGATACTTCCATGACAAAGAACAACTGAACAAATCATAACCACCAAACCAACACTACAAAGGGTACTGAAAGATATTCTAGACAGAGACAAAAATGACAAAAATTCCAAGAAAAACAATAGAAAGAAACCACCAGGTGGGGCAACAATTAAACAGAGGAAAAAAAACAGGGAACCAGCAGCAGGAAATCTTACATAAGAAAGATAAGCCAATGCATATCAGTTATAACCATCAATGTAAATGGCCTCAATTCACCAATCAAAAAGACAAAGACTGGCAGAATGGATCAAGAAAAAAGATCCAACAATGTGCTGTATACAAGAAGCACATTTAACTCAAAAAGAAATTCATAGACTGAAAGTCTAAGGATGGAAAACAATACTCCATGCAATAGGAACCCAGGAAAAAGCAGTAGTGGCTATTCTGTTTGCAGACAATGTGAACTTCAAACCAAGAATGATCAAAAGAGATAAAGAAGGTCACTACATACTTCTTAGTGAAAAGTTGAAGAGGAAGAGATAACAATCATAAATATATATGCACCAAATATGGGAGCACCCAATTATATAGGACAATATTACTAGACACGAAAAACCAAAAAAAGCAATAACACGATTGTAACAGGGAAACTTAATACCTGATTGACAAAAAGAGATAGATCAAGTAGACAAGAAATCAGCAAAGAAATATCAAACCTGAACCAAACCTGTGAACGAATGGACTTAGTAGATGTTTACAGAGGGTCCTACCCAACAACATCAGAATACACATTCTTCTCAGCTACGCATGGGATGTTCTCTAAAATAGACCATATACTAGCCCATAGAATATGTGAATTGAAATTATCTCATGTATATTATTGGACCACATTACAATGAAATTGGAAATTAATGTCAAAAGAAACCACAAAAACTCCATAAACACATGGAAATTAAATAACACCCTCCTGAGCAACCAGTGAGTCACAGATGAAATTAAAGAAGAAATTAAACAATATCTACAATCAAATGAAAATGCAAACACAGAGTACCAGAACCTGTGGGACGCAATCAGAGCAGCCCTGAGGCAAATTTATAGCAGTGAATGCTCACATCAAGAAAACAGAATGAGCACGAATATACAATCTATTGCTGCACCTCAAGCTTCTAGAAAAAGAAGAGAAAGACAAACCCAAAGCCCATAGAAGGGAGAAAATTCTAAAGATCAGAACAGAAATTAATGCAATTGAGACTAAGAAAAAAATATAAAGAATTAATGAATCAAAGAGTTGTTTCTTTGAAAGAATAAATGAAATTGATAAACCCTTATCAAAAAAAGGAAAGAAAAGACTCAAATTCATCCACTGAGGAATGAAATGGGTGAAATCACTACCGATCCCGTGGAAATTCCAAAGATCATCAATATGTACTTTGAAAAACTTTACTCTTATAGGATGGAAAACACAGAATAAATGGACAGATTCCTAGATAAATATGAATTGCCAAAGCCAAATCTAGAAGATATAAAAATTCTGAATAACCCAATATCAGTTAATGAAATTGAAAATGTAATTTAAAATGCACAAAGAAAATCCCAGGTCCTGATGGATTCATGGCTGAATTCTACAAGACATTTAGAGAAGATTTAATGCCAATACACCTCAAACTCTTTAATGAAATTGAAAGGGAAGCAATACTCCCTAACTCATTCCTGGAGGCAAGTATTAACCTGATACCAAAACCAGTGAGAGACCCAACCAAAAAAGAGAACTACAGGCCAATCTCCCTAATGAACATACATGCAAAAATCCTCAATAAAATACTAGCAAACAGAATGCAGCAAATCATCAAGAAGATTATACACCACAAACAAGTGGGATTCATCCCAGGAATCGAGGGATGGTTCAAAATACACAAATCAATAAATGTAACACACCATATCAACAGAGCCAAAGACAAAAATCACATGATCATCTCAATAGATGCAGAAAAAGCTTTTGACAAAGTCCAACAGTCATTCATGATAAAAAAAAAAAACTACAGAAAATCGGAATAGATGGTCTTTACCTCATTCTGATAAAAGCCATCTAATACAAACCAATAGCCAACATCATACTAAATGGACAAAAACTGAAAGCTTTCACTCTAAAATCAGGAACAAGACAAGGATGTCCACTATCACCACTCCTATTCAATATAGTTCTGGAAACATTAGCCAGAGCAATTAGGTAAGAGAGAGACAAATAAAAGGAATAAGGATAGCAAAAGAAGAAGTTAAAGTATCATTATTTGCAGACGACATGATATTCTATATAGAAGACCCCAAAAACTCCACCAAAAGATTTCTAGATTTAATAACCAAATTCAGCAGCATAGCTGGATACAAAGTCAACATTCAAAAATCAATAGCATTCCTGTACACAAACAACAAACTCACTGAGAGAAAAATTAAGGAAACCACACACTTCACAAGAGCATCCAAAAAAAAAAAAGTACTTTGGAATCAGTCTAACAAAAGAAGTAAAAATCTATACATTGAAAATTACAGTACTCTGAAAAAGGTGATCAAAGAGGATATCAGAAAATGGAAAGATATCCCTTGTTCATGGATAGGAAGAACCAACATAGTGAAAATAGCCATACTTTCAAAATTGTTGTACAGGTTTAATGCAATCGCTATCAAAATACCATTAACACACTTCACAGAACTAGAGAAAACATTCCTAAAATTCATTTGGAACCAGAAAAGACCTAGAATAGCAAAAGCAATTCTGGGCAACAAAGGTGAGACAGCAGGCATTATAATCCCTTACTTAAATTATACTACAAAGCTACTGTGATAAAATCAGAATAGTACTGGCAGAAAACAGACCTGAGGATCAGTGGAAGAGACTAGAAGATGCATACACAACTCCAAACACACTCAGCCACCTTATCTTTGACAAAGTGGCCAAACATGTTCACTGGAATAAAGATAGCATCTTTAATAACTAGTGTTGGAAAAACTGGCTTTTCACATGCCAAAGACTAAAACTAGACCCATGTCTATCATCATGCACTTAACTAAAGTCATAATAGATTAAAGATCTAAATATTAAAACAGAAACACTAAATATACTGTAAGAGAAGTTAGGTGGAAATCTTGAAGACATAGGTGTGGGCAGAGAATTCATTAACAAATCCCAAACAGCATGGGAAATATTTCAAAGAATCAACAACTGGGACCTGATCTCATTAAAAAGCTTTTGCACATCAAAAGAAATCACCAACAGTGTGAAAAGACAACCCACAGATTGGGAAAAAAAATTAACCAATTGTCCCTCAGACAAAGGATATAAAGAATATCAATATCAATACAAAGAACTGAAAAATATCAGAACCCCAAATTCAAAGACCCAATCCAAAAATGGGCATCTGAGATGAATACACACTTCTCAGATGAAGAAATACAAATGGCAAATAAATATATGAAAAAATGTTCAGCATCACTGGTCATTTGAGAGATGCAATTTACAACAACACTGAGAGTCTATCTCACTCCAGAAAGAATGGCTATCATCAAGGAATCAACCAATAACAAATGCTGGAGGGGCTGTGGGGAAAAAGGAACCCTTCTCCACTGTAGGTGGGAGTGCAGACTGGTGCAACCACTGTGGGTATCAGTATGGATATTCCTCAAAAGCTACGATTAGAGGTCCCAGTCACCCCAGCTGTTCCCCTCCTGAGTATTTTCCCAGAAGAATTAAAAACATCATACCACAGCAGTATATGTGCACCCATATTTATAGCCCCACAATTTTATGAGCTAAATCCTGGAAACAACCCAAATGCCCATCAATTGAGGAACGGATAAAAAAGTTGAGGTATTTTTCTACAATGGAGCACTACTCAGCCATAAACAAGGATAAACTTGAGACTTATATAAGTAAATGGATGCAACTTAAGACCATACTCATTAGTGAAATAAATCACACTCACATGTATAAACATCATATTGTCTGCCTGGTGTGAGAAACTGAAAGAGTAAATAAGGTCTAATATGTACAGTAGATAATGTGAAATGGGAAGAAATTGTTAAAAAGGTAAAAGAAACTAGGATGGGGGAAACAGGATAGAAAGGAAGGGAAAAGAAAGAAAAAAAACACATGTTATTTACACTGTTTGTGTCTCTTAGTTCATAGAAAAGGAAGGTTTGCACTAATATCAATTGGAGAATTTTTTTGCTCATATCTTGTACTCTGAGTAACTACTTTAAAGATAATAATATGCAATGTATTAACTATTGCTAGTCTCCTATCATCTTGTTAAGAAATTTTGTTTTACCTTTTTTCCATAAAATAAAAAAACCTTAAAAAATTAAAAAATTTGACCTCACAAAATAAAATTCCCAATCAAAAAATGGGCCACTGAAATGAATTCTTCACAAGTTTTTAACTACACTGAAAATATAAAACTGACACATCAGTAAGATACAAAAATTATGGGCCTTGTCATATCGTAATCTAATTTTTAGAAATGTGATTACCTTGAAGAGAAAATATAAGAAAGTGTTAAAAAGTTATTTTTGATAAATTATTTTCATTGCAATGTTACTTTGAAATACACACAAAACATGGCATATTCTTTTTTTTTGAATAGGTTTATTGAGTATAATTTACATATAATAAATACATCTATTTTAATACAACAGTGGTTGTATTTGACAAATGTACATGGTCCTTACTATTAACAGGATAAATCAAACATAATTATTTCCATCATCCCAAGTAATTGCTTACACAACTTTGCAGTTAATTCTTGTCTCAAGTCTCAGCAAGAGACCATCACCGGTGATATTTTGTCGCCAAGTTTTGGCTTCTTTTGAATTTCAGATAGATTTAGTCCTTTTTCCTAAATTTTTATTCAGCACACTGTTTTGACATTTATCCATGTTGTCATGTGTATCAATAGTTCTTTCATTTTGTTTATCCATTCATCTTTGATGAACATTTGGCTTGTTTTCGATTTGAGGTTGTTATGAATAAACCTGCAATGAACAAGTCTTTGGACATACAGTTTAATATTTGTAAATGAATTGTTTGTATCACAATTGTGTTTAATTTAATCAGAAAGTGCCAAGTAGTTCTGCATTTCCACTGCAGACATATGAAAATTCATTTATTCTCTTCCTAAGAAGTACTTGATATGGTTAGGCTTTTTTATTTTAGTAATTCTTATGTATGTGTATTATTCTCACTATGGCTTTTGTGTGTGTGTGTGTGTGGGTACCGAGGGTCGACCTCAGGACCTCGCGCGCCAGCAGGCACCCGTGCCGCTGAGCGATATCACCGACCGTTTTTTCGTATGTGGGTTCCGGGAGGCGAACTCGGGCCCTTGCGCTTGCCAGGCAGGCGCTTATGCCACTGAGCCATCTCACCGGCCCCTCACTGTGGTTTTAACTTACGTTTTCCCTAATGACTACTGATGCTGAGCATTTTTATGTACAAATAACTATTTATGTGTTTTCTTGTGAAATGTCTACTAAAAATATTTCCCCTAAAAAGTGAATCTGATTGTCTTTGTCTTGTTGAGTTTTGAGAGTTCTTTACATATTCCAGATACAGCATTTTTGTGTGTGTGTGTGGGTACCAGGGGTCGAACTCAGGACCTCGTGCTTGAGAGGCAGGCGCCATGCCGCTGAGCTATCTCATCGGCCCACAACTTTTTATAAGATATATTAGTTATAAATATTTTATACCAGTCATTTTGATTGTTTTTACAGATTTTGAAGATAAAAATTTCAATTTAACAAAATACAATATACCTTTTTTATTTCATAGCATATGCACTTTCAAGTTTTAGATTCAAATTTAATGCATATAATTCATGCCAAAATAAATATTAAGTAAAACTGAAAATTAGGTAGCATGGCTTTCCAAATATTTTTAGAAAGAGCCTGTTAATATCTAAATTAAACCCTACTAAAATCTCAAATTGCATTACATCTATAGATCAATTTTATACCTAACAATATTGTGTCTTCTGAACCATGACCAAGTATTAGATATGGATTATTCTTAAAATTCATCAATGAAAATATATGGAGAGAGATCCTGTGCTGGGTCAAGGTTTTTAAACTAGGAAGTACACAACTGTAATAGGCATAAGAGTATTTGTTTTTATTTCTCCTTCACTGAGCTTTGGTAGTTCAAGGAATTTGTGCATTCTGTCTATATTGACCAATTTACTGGTAAAACTTGTTCATAAATATCGTTTATCATACTTTTGATGTGTTTGGGTTACATAGTTAGAGCCCCTCATTCATCCCTTATTTCTTTAAATGTTTTTCTGCCTCTCCTCACATTCTTGACTCCAAATAAAATTGTTCCATTGATCTGTCACATTCTGATCATCTTTCACTCAGCCTCTGGAGTATGTAATATACTGCTAATCATATCCTGTGTATTTTTTAATATCTCTGGCATTTTGTCACTAGAAGTTCCATTTGTATCTCTTTTTGTATCCTTTATTTTTCCATGCATTATGTCCATGCTTTCTTTTATACCTCTGAGCACATTAATGAGGTTTATAATAGTATTATCTACTAATCTCTTTTCTCTGTCACTTTGTAATGATTTTTCTTCTAGTTTTGAGCTATGTGTTCCTGTCGTTTTATATGCCTAGTTAATTTTTCCATTAAATACCAGACATTGCAAATTTCATGTTGTTCATTGTTGAATTTTGTTTTCCTTTAAATACTATTGGAGTTTTGTCCTAGTGTTTGAAAATTACCTGCAATTCAATTCAATTTTTAAGGCTGAGTTTTAATTTTTGTTACAAAAGGTCCAATACTACCTTTGTTCTAAGACTGTCCTTATGTATATGACATGACCCTTGTGAAGACCCTTATTATGTCGCACATATTTACAAGTTCTTTCCGCTTTGACTAATGGGTAAGCTAACTATGTTCAGCCACCAGTGAGCCTAGAGAGTTAGTAAGTGCACTCTTTTCTAGTGTTATTTTCTTTTGCCTTTCCAGTTTCATCCAACAAATATGCAGCTTAGCATTTAATCACCATAAACTCAAAGTCTTTCCTGCAGACCTCTGAGGGTTTCCCTCTTTGCAGCTCCTGCCTCTTCAGTTATTCTACCCACAAATTCCAGCCACCTTGTGTCATGCAAATTCTGCCTGCTGTCTCCTTAACTCTGTAAGGCCACAGGACCGCAGATTGATTTTTCCAATCTAGGCATGTTGGTACTGACCGTGCTTTTAGGAAATAGGCAGTACCAATCATATGGTTCATTTTGCTCATTTTCCCCTTTTCAGGGATCATAGTTCTCTGCTACCTGATGAACAATTTCTTCAAACATTTTTTTCACATATTTTGCCTGGTTTTCTAGTTGTCCATAACAAGAGGGCAATTTTTGTTACAATTAGGATTTCATGGCTGGAAATAGAAGTTCTGGCATCCTATATTTTATTTTATTTTGTTTTTTTTATTTTAGAGGAAAAAATCAATAAAAACAACGGTACAAAATTTCAAAATGAGATTATAAGAGAGTGACAATGGTTAGTACATTGCATATTGTTATCTTCAAAGTATTTGCTCATATTACAAGATATTTTTAAAAACTATTCTATGTTGGTATTTTACATATTTTCCTTATATAAAATTGCTTGGGTATGTATTTTTTCTGTATTTCATGTGGTGATAATAAATATAATTTTAAATAAATTCATGGTCATCTGGAAAACAGGAAGATATGTTGAATTTTGGTGTGATTACTTCTAGACATAGGTAGGAATAGCATTGTATAAGATAAAATTCTTCTCCTTACTTTAATAACTCAACATTGTAAGAATTTGCATACAACATATATATTTTCATAAATATTATTTTATAAATGATACAATAACTAATCATATGTCAGGACCATGATTCTCTGAAATACATGCATATTGAAGATCGTATGAATTTTCTGTTCTTAAAAGAGTAGCATAAAATAGTGGTTAATTAAAGCATCAAAATCAGACACAGAGGACTTTAAATTCCAACTCTACTTACTAGTAATATAAGTTGGACATTTCTTTGAATTTATTTCCTAATCTCAAAATTAAAGATAATATCCTTTTTCCAAGATTTTTGTGTAAATCAAATGAGATAATAGATATGAAGTGCTTATTATATAACTTAATTTTAATATTTATGTTCCCAATGCACAGTAGGCCCTTCAGAGCTGTGGATTCATTGGTTATTTTTTTAATTTGATAATAAGTATCATAGTGCCTGAGGAAAGGAGAGATGAAAGGACAGGAGTTGAGGTGAGTCAGATAGGACCAATCTGTAAGGGCTTGGTTCAGAACACTAAAGAATTATAGACTTAATTTTCAAGTTGATTTATTTTTTCTGTGTTCATATACATCACTTTGATATGGTTTAGAAGTACATTTAATATTTATAGTAATTTGGAAACAGCTCAAATGCTCCTCAATTCTTAAATTGACATCTTTTCAAGCTAACACATTTTTATCTGGTAATATAGAATGTTTTATTTTTATGCATTCATACATCTCTGCAAAATGCCATCATTTTCTTTACTGAAATCATTTTCTCCTAATTTTATTACATGGTAGTTTGTATATTCTGTTGATAGTTGAGTGACTTACATATTTTGTAATTGTCTACTACCATTTTACATAGTAGCTACTGATTTTTATATTTTTGTTTTATAAACAATTACCCATTGAACTCATTTTACTTCTGATAAATTATTCTTATGTAGAATTATAAACAATTATATAATTAATAAAAACTAATAATGTATTTTCTACACTTCTAATAATTCTGTCTTCTAATTCTGTTGCATTTCTTATGAATATTTTAGTATTAAGAAGGCTTATAATTTTCTTCTTGTTTTTAATAAGAATAGCACTAGTATTTGAGGTACTGCTTGTTGATTTAAGATATATTTCATAATATATTTGCATTTATATGTTTTTCTGAATTGAATAAGACAAATATTATAAAAATATTTAACAGGGAAACTGAAAATCCCTTCTAATAATATTCCCAGAGACATCTAGCTTAATGTATATTGTACACATTTTATGAAAATTGCTTATTTTATTTTATTAAATTTTGTAATTTTAATTTTTATTATTTTTTTGAGATAGGGTCTCACTATGTAGCTCAGGCTGGCCTGGACTCACAATGTAGCCCAGGCTGGCCTCAAAGTCATAGCAATCCTCCTGCCTCAGCCTCCCAAGTGCTGGGATTACAGGCATGTGCCACCACACTCAGCTGAAAATTACTTTTTATTTTATTTTTATTTATTTATTTTTTTTGTGGGTACCGGGTGTCGACCTCAGGACCTCCCGTGCCAGCAGGCGCCCGTGCTGCTGAGCTATATCACCGGCCCTTTTTTTGTATGTGGGTTCCGGGAGTCGAACTAGGGCCCTCGCGCTTGCCAGGCAGGTGCTTAAGCCGCTGAGCCATCTCACCGGCCCCAAAATTACTTTTTAAATTAATACTCTTTTGGACATTTTAACCAGTTACTTCATTTAGATCTAATTATTTCTGAGAGCATATTATTATATTTTATGGATATAGCATGTTACTTAGTTATCAATTTATAGTCATTTGTGTCCAGTATTATCAACAAACAATGCTGTAATGAACATTCTTGTATATTTACTTTTTGTGTTACCTGTGGACTATGAATTTGTGGGGGCAATGATGTGAATGAACGAATATATTTTTAAATTATAGTAATGTGACTTTTATATGTTTTTTGAAATATGACCTCTCTCTGCATTTTGCATTTTTGGAAAGTGTAGTAGAATTGAGGTTCTTCATCTACTGACTCAAACTCACTGCTTCTGGAGGATATTGGATACTACTTTTCAAAAAAAAAAAGCCCTTGCCCAGCTGTATGTTAAAATTCTGATATTCTTGGTTGCAAATGATGACCATATTTTTTTTAGCCATGATATTTTTGACAAAGAAAAAGATTTGTAAAATTTGAATACTTTCCTCTTTATATGAAGCACAGGGATCTACTACCCATAATCTACAGTGTAGAGAGGACAGAGACTATGATTTGATGAGCTCTTGTTGAAGGGAATGAGGAGAAACTTCCCGATAATTATTTCCAATTAATAAATTTCCAAAACTTCCCTATTAATAAATTTAAGAAAAGAAGGGGGCCACTGAAAGTATAGGGGTTTTGGGATCTTTTCCCTTTAGAAATCTGAAAAACAAATTTTCACAGCTTCCCAAACACACTTAAGGTGGATGTATTAGACCGGAAATGGTAATATTGTATATTTGATACAATAGAAAGACTGAGGGAGCTCCTCCCACCTTTTTGGATCTTTTTTGGATCTTTTTCCTTTAGAAATCTGAAAAACAAAGTTTCACAGCTTCCCAAACACACTTAAGGTGGATGTATTAGACCGGAAATGGTAATATTGTATATTTGATACAATAGAAAGACTGAGGGAGCTCCTCCCACCTTTTTGGATCTTTTTTGGATCTTTTCCCTTTAGAAATCTGAAAAACAAAGTTTCACAGCTTCCCAAACACACTTAAGGTAGATGTATTAGACTGGAAATGGTAATATTATATATTTGATAAAATAGAAAGACTGAGGGAGCTCCCCCCACCATTTTCCTGCAGTTTTCACTGGACATAAGAGTTCCAAAGGTTTCCATGAAAACCTGTTGAAAGGGTGGAATGCATGTCAGGTTCCCTGAGATCAAGTTGCCAAAGGCACTGAAGTGCATATCCCAAAGATACTGATAAGACTCAAAGGATAAGCTATGCAACAAGAACCAGGATGGGAAGCCTAGTCAGCAAAAAAGATTTGGCTAATTGTTCCAGAAACCCCTGTTCATTTCTCTACAGAGGGAATAAACTACAGGTTATACTAATTTAAAGCATTTCAAAAATGGATGAAGAACAGAATGTGATGTCCCCCAAACCAGGAGAGATGACATATCTAAACAAGTGGTTAGTAGGTGCTCATAGAGCTAAATAACTCTTGATCTAGATACCCGTCTTCTGCTTCCATAATCCCATGTATATTTTGTGTCCAGATCTCATCCATGGAAAAGGGATAAAAAGGAGATAGAATAAATCTGAAAAGTTCGAGCATGTAGCCACCAAGAAACTTAGCTTACCTGAAATAGTTTTTAAACTTTGAGGAATGTTCAGTTACTTTTCAACTAAACAAGTGTAGCATATGTCCCCTGCCATTGCTACTACTGAGAAGTCTTAGGGGCTCTGAGCGTGTTGCACAAAAGAGTGATCATGTATAAATTGTTTATCTCATTGCAAGAGGTATTTCCAAATTGCTCTCCAAAATGTACTGTCAATTTGCATTCTTGTAGGAAGGTGTGAGAGTGTTTATTTCCCCATTCACACAGAAGAGGAAATGAACATATGGCAGGAGTGAAAGGCTGCTATCTCTTCAACAGATGTAAAAAGTGAAATGTGAAGTTTATCATCTTATGACACGGTAAGGATGTATTCTCCTTTTTCAGAGGACTCCTACAAAGTGATTTTTTTAAAGTAATGCATTTTAAGTTCATGGCTCACTTAAAATTTATGAGCCCACTAAAATGACTGAAATTAGCAGCAACCTGGTTTGTTTCTTCCCCCACATAATACATAACTTTAGTAAATGATGTCAGAAATAGTCTTGAAAGTGTTTAATTTTGGTTAAAAAAAATCTATGTTACTTATCCTTCCAAAGTAGTATTTTAATTAACAATACTGTCTTCCTACACTCACTCCGTGTAAATAGAAATGTGGGTATTAAAAACCCATTCAATGCATTTGAAGTATTTTCTCTTTAAATGTCAGAGAAATATGTTAAAAATTTCTATTCATTTCAAATTTGTCTATCTCAAAAAATCTTTGTCTGTAACATGCTGCATATATTTTTTATTATGAACGATGACAATTCAACATCCATTGTACAATATAGTCACATCTTTAAAATTCAAGTAATAGAAGTAAATGGCAACAGGAATCCCTAAGTCCTGAAAATTACAAGTTTGGGATCCTTTGCTTTACATATTTATACACCTAAAATAAGTCTGAGATCAAGAGTTTCAGTTAAAATTTAATAGGAGGAAAAGAGGTTTTGATAAGAAGTTAGTATGGTAAATATTTGAAAATCCAGAGTAATTTTTTCTTTATTCTTTTCAGCACTGATTGTTTCAAGAAAGTATTTGCGTCTCCTTCCATGTTATTCAGTTGTGACAGTTTATTTTATAAAAGTTGATGATTTTAATATTTTAGACAAAATTTTGATTGCAATTCTCAATTAAATCTGTCTGGTTGACATCGTTACATGAATTAATCAACAAGAAAACAACCACGAAGGTAGGTATATTTAACATTTGCTTGACCATTTTATCAAACTTCTTTTACTTTTGTGAAAATGCCTGTGTCTTGTAGCTCAATAAACCTCCCATTGAACAAATCCCAGAGGTATTATCTTTGAGAAGGGAAGGTTATTTGGTGTTTTGAAGTTATTGCAATTTTAGTATATTTGCTAACATTTTTCTTCTACTACATGTTTATTTTTTCATAGGCTCTCACTTTAATTTTTTAAAAAAATTCTGCAACTTAATTGACACATTTTGTACATATTTATGGGCTACAGTGAGAGAGTTCAATATATGTCATGTATACAATGTAATAATAAAATTAGGGTAATTAGTCTTTCTATCTCCTTAAATATTTATCATTTCTTTGTGTTAGAATCCTTCAAACTTCTCCCTCCCTCATTTAATAGAGTATATAATAAATTATTGTAAAATATACTCAGTTTACTGTGCTGTAGAACACTATAACTTGTTGCTTCTATCTAAAAGTCTTTCGGTACCTGTTATCCAACTTCATTGTAAACTCCTTACCCTCAAGTGTAAAGTACTGGTCACTAGAGATTAGGAAGTGTGATTTGTTAGAATAAATTTTTCGATTATGAATTCTCAATCTCCCAGAGCTTCTGTTGCAAATTTTTTTCATGAGAACTAAAATTTTCTCATGTAATGCTACTTTAAGTAGGAAGGAGCATATTTTAAAATCCTGTGGTATAGAAATATATGCTATTATTATGAAAGCCAGGAAAAATATCAAGATAAATGTGAACTTATTTGAAAAACTAGAAAGACTCAAAGCTCAAGTCATGTGGTAAGTCAATGGTGTCTAATTAAATAAGAGATCATATTCCTTGATAAGAATATGAGCAAAGCTCATTTGTTAATGCAAAGTGGATTTTTGGAAGGAATAAAGAAGTACATATATTATCCAAAGGAGCTGATACAGTAAGTGTAAAGATTTGTGGGCTTGGGATCAGAAGACATAAGTAAGTGTCAATCATAAAATTACTTAATTTTTCTGAGCCTTATTTTGGTCATATACAAAGCAGAAAGATCTACATCTCCTGAGTTTTACAATATATAGTACAGAGCCTCATATATAGATGTTTGTTATATCTGAGTATGGTCCAAAAAGGAATTAAAATAACATCAAAAATTGTTCTAATGGAAATTCCTTGGTTCAAATTCAATGAAAAAATAGTTGACATTGCTCACTCGTTTCTCTTAAATTTTTTTTCTTAGTTGTAAAATTAAAATTAGCTTCAATAAATTCTGGCTAGTGTTATTTTGGATTTAGTGGTACCAGGGCATCAGGTGGATTAGTCCACTGATGAGTTTATAGCTAAATGTGACGCTGGGAGGTGAAGCCTGGTTGGAGGAGGTGGGTCACTAGGGGCATGGCCTGGAAGGGTCTATGTCCTTCCCTCCTCCTTGATCTCACTCTGTTTCCCACTGCCATGTCATGGACTGTTTCTCCTCTGCCATGCCCCTCTGCTAGGCTACCTTGCCTTGGAGCCAGTCAACTATGGACTGAAATCTCTACAAACTGTGACCTGAAACAAACCTTTCCTCCTTTAACTTGTGGGTGTCGGGTACTGTGTCCCAGTAAGAAGAAAGTAATGAAGATATTTTTCCAACAAATCTGTCCTCATGAAATAAACGTGGAAATGACTACTACTGTGGAAGTTCTTTTTTAGTATTTAACACAGCTACATTATTTTGTGTCTTAGGTTGACTAAAATTTTTACAACTCTTCTTCATTCAAACTACTGTGAAATTTTCATTTGGAATGTGTGACATAATAATTTGGCTTTCACCTAGTTTAAATATGTTACTTGCATTTTTAATTGATCTTGCATTTTCATTAGCCCACAATGAGAATGTTATGCAGTTAATATTACATGACAGTGCTTAGTTCCAGAGTATTTCATCCAGATCACATAGAATATGATGACATTATTTTTACAGATCATCAATAAAATGAAAAAACAAAATAAATATTTCTTATAGAAAACTTGTAGGCCCACAGGAATATATTTCCTGATTGTCAGGAGTCCTTAGACTGCTGTTTGAAAGACCCTGATATATATTAATGCTTTAATTGCCTACACTTGCAAACACAGTTTACATGTTTCTGAAGCTGCTTCAAAACGTTAGAGCTTTATTCAGCTTTTTATGGCTTTGTAAATGTTCTATCACAGTGTTATAAGGAACACCCATAGATAAGACCTTTTATCCCTGCCTTGAGTCACAATATCCCACAGCAGTTCATCCTTATACTGTGACATGTCACAGAGATTTGAATTAGACAGGTTTTCTGCTTTTAATTGTAGTCCCAGTCTTTCACTAGGAAGTTGGCCATAAAAAACATGTTAAGCTGGGTCATGGGAATGAGAATGAGAAATAGAGACTAAACTGTACTCAGAACAATCCTTCTCTTTGATGACTAAGAAATAAGGAATTAATACCTTGCAGGCTTGACATCCTGTTCACTCAAAATGAGTTTTCTTTTCCAGCAAGTGACTCAGTCTATCCTGACAATAGAGCCTGTGGGCTTGTCTCACCAGTCTTCCAGATGTGCCCTGGCATATTTGAATCCGAAGCCAAACACAATACCAATCCAGCTGAGCTCCCCCATTTTACACATAATTAAAATATACTTATGGGGCCGGTGATAGAGCTCAGCAGCATAAGCGGCTGCCTGGCAAGCGCGAGGTCCTGAGTTCGACTCCTGGTACCCGCATATAAAAAAAAAAAAGATACTTATTTTAAACATTCCTGCTCTATGGGAACTCAACTGCTTTACACACTCACACAGGTGATCAACTCTCTGGGTTTAATCACCAAACTTGTACTCATGGGAAAATACACTGAAGACATCTCTACACATCCATGACATTCCTGAAGCATTCCTAAACTAGTTTCCTGAGCACGGAATGTGATTTTGGGCCTGGCATGCAATGTGGTAGACATTCATATGTAATTAGTGTTCCCTCTAATTCATTGTCACGTGCTGCTGTGTAAATTCTCCTTTAGACCAGACCTGATTCCTTTTTATGTCATGAACACTACCAATCATACATTGTTCCATTAGTGAAGTAGTTATTCAAATTAAGTAACAACTTTTCATAATTATCCTGAGAATACACATTTGCTTTAGAAAGCTTTAATATCTTATTTTATTTTATTTTATTTATTTATTTATTTGTGGGTACCGGAGGTCGACCTGAGGACCCCACGCACCAGCAGGCACCCATGCCGCTGAGCAACATCACTGGCCCTTTTTTCGTATGTGGGTGCCGGGAGTCGAACTCGGGCCCTCGAGCTTGCCAGGCAGGCGCTTATGCCGCTGAGCTATCTCACCGTCCCTAATATCTTATTTTAAAAGTGAGCTTTTCTGTGAAAAGTTAAGTTGAAATAAATACAAATCGGACACTGGAAGTGCGTTATGGCATGCCACAAAGAAATATGTACTCCTCAAACCAAATTTGGCCAGGTTGAGGAGTCCCTTTTGTATCTGTAATATAAAACCCATTCTTTTCAGAGGCCAAAACTCAGGGCTTTTTCTCTACCTTTTGTTAGCCTTCCAAAGGAAATAGTTTTCCTTGCTGCCTAATGACACTGCAATTTTATAGATCTGTGGACAATCGAAGTCTACACGGTATGATACAAAATTGTCAGCATCAAGCCGGTAGATGGTAAAGCTCAAAAACCAGAAAAATCAAGTGCTATCTACAACAGCAATCTGATAGATCTCAGAAGATGTAGTCATAAAGTATTATCTGTTTCTTTTCAAAAACAGTGAGTACACATTTATTATTGTCAAAATATTAGTGCTTTGTTATTTTTCTTTTTTGTTATTTTAACTCTGTGTGTGAGGATGAAGGGGATAGATGGTGTTGAGGGAATAGTCTTTGCTCAATACTACATTTTAACTCAAGTGCTTCTGTTATGAAGCTAGGTATTTCTATTGCCAGTCTCATTTGTAGAGGATCATCCAAACAAAGAAATTATGGACTTCACTCTTTTTAACCTTGCTGTATAGCTATTAGAACAGTAATACAACACAAAGAATATGTAATCAGTTTTTCATTTTTTGAGACAGGATCTTGCTATGCAGTTCAGGCTGGACTTGAACTCACTATGTAGCCCAGGTTGGCTTTGAACTCATACCAGTCCTCCTGCCTCAGCCTCTCCAGTGCTGGGAGTACAGGAGTGAGCCACCACACCTAGCTGTAATCAGTGCTTTTTTGAGAACACTGAAACTCAGAATTTCCTCCTTAAAGAATCAACACTATCTTAGTTAAAGAAAATGATTCAGTTTGACTAGATGAAACATGATTAATTAGATTTTTTTTTTGTGGGTACTGGGGGTCGACCTCAGGACCTCGCGCGCCAGCAGGCACCCAGGCCACTGAGCGATATCACCGGCCCTTTTTTCGTTATGTGGGTTCCGGGAGTCGAACTTGGGCCCTCGTGCTTGCCAGGCAGGCGCTTATGCCTCTGAGCCATCTCACCAGCCCGATTAATTAGATTTTAAGTGCCCTTGAATAAAAATATATTTTAAAATTTCTATGAGTGTCTAATGATTGTTTGATTATGATATACATTAAACATACAACATTTGTACTTCAAGGAAACAATGAGCACTTATACTAAAAGTATTGCTTCTGTAACTGTGTATTAGTATTAGTTTAACTGATAACATTTGTCTAAGGCACAAGACTATATACCAACATAAAAATTTACAATGGTACTAACTTCCAGTTATGTAGGTGCAAGAAGTTCCAGTGTGCTATTACATAGTAGAGTGACTATAAACAACACTTATGTACTGAATATTTCAAAAAGTTAGAAACAAGGATTTTGACATTTTTCACCATAAAGAAAGGATAAATGTCTGAGGAGATAGGTTTAATCTGATTTAAATTATACACACTCTACACATGTATTAAAAAATCACGTGGTGGGGCCGGTGAGATGGCTCAGCGGCGTAAGCGCCTGCCTTGCAAGCGCGAGGGCCCGAGTTCGACTCCCGGATCCCACATACGAAAAAGGGGCCAGTGACATCGCTCAGCGGCACAGGTGCCTGTTGGTGCGCGAGGTCCTGAGGTCGACCCCCCGGTACCCACAAAAAAAAAAAAAATCACGTGGTACTCCATTAATATGTAAAACTTTTATGTTTCTGTATATCAGTTAAAATAAATTTTTAGAAAGTGGCTTACTTTGAGTTACTGATAAGAAATACAGTCATATCTATACCATTATGATTTATTTTTAACAACGGAACCTTATTGGCTTTGATTTGAGCTAAATAGTGTCACTAAATATAAAGACACTGTGTGAATTATGGAACACAGAATGGAAGAACACAGCTAATAGCTTCAAGGACTGGAAACAAATTGAAATGCCCACTATACTTTCCAAATTATCATTCTACCCATCTCTCCTTTCCCAGTTCTTTCTCTCTCTCTCTCTTTCTCTCTCTCTCTCTCTCTCTCTTACTCTCTCTCTTTCCCCCCCACCTCTCTCTCTCTAGCTATAAGTAGGATATTTCTGCTTTCAAAGAAACTGGAAACAAAATATGGTGACAAGCTAAATCCAAATATTAAGGTGACTTGTTAATCTACTTAAAGGCAGGCCAAATTTTAGAGTATATTTCAAATTTACAAGTCTCTTTCAGGAAGATACCTAGAAGGGGAATAGCTGGGTCAAATGCAATCTCTAGTTTTAAATTTTTGAGGAATCTCAATATAGATTTCCATAGTGGTTGTACTGGTTTACATTTCCAACGGCAAAGTAGAAGTGTTTCTTTTCCCCTGCAGCCTTACCTGCATTTATTATTTTATTTCATAATGATGGCCATTCTGTCTGTGGTAACATGGAATCTCAGCATTGTTTCAATCTGCATTTCTCTAATGGCCAGTGATGTTGAGAATTTCTTCATGCATTTATTGGCCATTTGTACTCATCTTCAGTGAAGTATGTATTCATTTCACTTACTTATGTTTTGATTGGGTCTTTTATTTTGAAGGGTCTAATTTTTCTTTGGAGTTCTTTATATACAGATAGTAGTCCCCTGAGTAATAGCTGGAAAATATTTTTTCCCATACTGTATCTCTTCATTATGTTGGTTCTTTCTTTTGTTGTGCAAAAGCTTTTAAATTTCATATGATCCCATTTGTTTACTTTCAGAACTATACCCTGTACAACTGGATTTTATTCAAAAAGTCAATGCCTACACCTATGACTTCAAGAGTTTTACCTAATTTATCATCCAGCAGGTTAAATGTTTCTGTCTTAACACTTATGTCTTTGATCCATTTGATTTTAGCTTTGTGAATGTTGAGAGATATGGGCCTAGATTCAATCTTCTACATGTGGATAGCCAGTTTTCCTGACACCATTTATTAAAGATAGTATCTTTCCTCCAGTGTATGTTTTGGCCCCTTATCAGAGACCAAATAGCTGAATGTTCTCAAAGTTGTTTCTGCATCCTCTATTCTGTTCCACTGATCTTCGTGTCTGTTTTTTGTCCCAGTATGATGCTGTGTTTATCACTGTAGCTTTGTAATATAACTTCAAGTCTGGGATTAAGATGCTTCCAGTTTTGCTCTTATTACCCAGGATTGTTTCTGGAATTCTGGATCTCTTCTGCTTCTATAAGAATTTTAGGATGGTTTTCTCCAGTTCTATGAAGAATGATTTGGTTTGGGCTAAATGTGTATATCAATTTTGGAAGTAGAGTATGGCAATTTTGACTATATTGGCTCTGTCTATCCAGAATAACTTTGTGTTTTCTGATGTCTTCTTGATTTCTTTTTCTGAGTGATGAAGTTGGTATTTTTTTTCCTAATTTCTTTCTCAGTGGGTTATTAGTGTGCAGGAATGCTTTTGATGTTTTTGTGTTGATTTCATATCCTGCTACAATACTGGTTTGGTTACTAATTCTAAGATTCTTTTGTGAATTTTTTGGAATCTTTTATGTAGAGGACCATATTATCTGCTACTGGTTATAATTTGACTTCTTCCTTTGGTCTACATATTCCTTTTCTTTCTTTCTTTCTTTCTTCCTTCCTTCCTTTCTTCCTTTCTTTTGCCTAATTGCTCTTGCTAATGTTTTGAATATTATGTTGAATAAGAGTGGTGTCTTAATAAGAGTGGACATCTTTGTCTTATTCCCGATTTTAGACAGAAATCTTTCCTCATTTAATATGATGTTAGCAGTAGGTTTGTCATAAATGGCTTTTATCGGATTGAGATAAAGTCTTTCTATAGCTATTTTCTTCAGTGTTTTTATAGTGAAAGGATGTTGGATTTTGTCAAAGGAATTTGCTTCATCTATTGAGATGATCATATGATTTTTGTCCTTGTTTCTGTTTAATGATGCATTACTTTTATTTATTTGTATATGTTGAACCATGCTTGCATCCCTGGGATGTATCATGTTTTTGATAATTCAATGCACTCTGCTTGCCAGTAATTTGTTGAGGATTTTTGCATCTATATTCACTAAAGATGTTTATCTCTAGTTCTCTTTTTGGTTGGATCCTTGTCTGGTTTTGGAATCAGGTTAATGCTAGTTTCCAAGAATGATTTTGGGAGTACTTTTTCCTTTTCAATTTCATTAAAGAGCTGGAAAAATATTTGTGCTGGATTGTCCCTAAAGTATTTGTAGAATTGAGCAGTGAATCAATTCTACAATTGATTTATAGAATTAAGCTTTTCTTAATTTGATAGATTTTTCATTACTACTTCAATTTCCTTGCCTGTTATTGGATTATTCAAGGTGTTAAATCTTCCTGGTTCATTTAGTACTTCATAGGTACCTAGGAATCTATCCATTTTTTTTTCTGAATTCTCCAATTTATTGGCATACAAGCTTGTGAAGTAGTTGTTAATAATCTTTTTGATTTCAGCAGTGTCCTTTGTGATTTCACCATTTTAATTTCTAACTGCATTGACTTTGGTCTTTTCTCCCCATTTTTGGTTATATAGGCTAAAGGTTTGTCTGTTTTGTTGATTCTTTCAAAGAACCCAGTCTTCTATTCAGTGATTCTTTTTATTGATTTTTTTGGTGTCAATTTCATTTATTTCTGCTTTTATCTTTATAATTTTCTTCCTGGTAGTAGTTTTTGGATTTGGGTTATTCTTGCTTTTCCAGAGACTTGAGGTGTATTTTTATGTTATTTATTTGGGCTCAGTCTGTTTTTGTGATTTGGGCATTCACAGCTATAAACTTCATTCTTAGGAGTGCTTCCATTGTGTCCCATAAGTTCTGATATGTTGGACTAACATTAGTTCTAGAAACTGTCTATTTCTTCCTTGATTTCTTCTGTGACCCATGGTTTACATAAGAGTGCATTGTTTATTTTCCCTACATTTGTGTAATTTGTTTTCTTTTGTCATTGATTTCTAGTTTCATCATTCTCTGATCTGATAATATACAGACTATAATTTAAAATATTTTACATTTACTTAAGCTTGCTTTATTGGCTAGTATGCAGTCTAATTGGGGGAAAGTTTTATGTGTATTCTATTGTTGGGTGGAACACTCTGTAGATATTAAGTCTGTTTGTTTGAAAGTTTTATTCATCTCTGATATTTCTTCTTTGATGTTTTTTGCCTAGCTGTTCTATTTGTGATAGGGTGTATTGAGGATTCCCTCTATAACTGTGTTTAGGTTTCTCTGGTCTTTTATGTCCAGTACTACTTGTTTTATGAAGTTAGATGCATTGTTTGGCACATATATGTTAATAATTGTCATCTCATCCAATATGTAGTGACCCAGTTTGCCTCTTTTGATCAGTTTTGGCTTGAAGTCTACTTTGTCTGAATATAAGATAGCTACACCAACTTTTTTTAGGGGGGGGTGTTCCCATTGCATGAAATATTGTTTTCCATCCCTTGATTTTTAGTCTATGAGTTGCTTTTTCTGTTAAATGTGTTTCTTATATACAACATACCTTTAGATTTTTTTTTCTTGATCCATTCTGCCAGCCTGTGTCTTTTGATTGAGGAACTGAGACCATTCACCTTGAGAGTTATTAATGATAGGTATTAACTTATTCTTCTCACTGTTTTATTTTTCTGTTGCTGATTCCCTATCTTTCCATCTACTTAACTGCTCACCCTACATTGCATATTCAAATTATTAGACCTTTTGTCATTGTTAGCTTTGTTGTCCCATTCTAGGATATCCTTCAAAAATTTTTGGAGTGTTGTTTTTCTGGTCATGAATTTTTTAGGTGTTGTTTGTCATAAAAATATCTACTTTCTCCATCAACTTTGAAAGATAGTTTTGCAAGATATATCAGCTGGGGGTAAAAAATGTTTTCTTTTAAGGCTTGAAACACTTCACCGCAGCTTTCCAGGCCTTTTAGGTTTGTGTTTAAAAGTCTGCTATAATTCTAATGGGTCTTCCTTTATAAATGGTTCATTGCTTTTGTCTAACTGCTTTTATAAGTTTGTTTCTATCTTAGATTTCCAGGATTTTGACTATGATGTGTTGTGAAGAGGTTCTTTTGTGATTGTGGCTATTTGGCTATATGTTTCACTTATCTGTATGTTAAAAATTTCCCTCTATTTGTAAAGTTTTCTGATATTACTTCATTAAACAGGATTTTATGCCATTTGTACAATGTTCTGATTTTTTCAATTAGTCTTTGCTTAGTCTTCTTTTGGTCATCTGGGAGTCACTGGATCCTTTTTTATGTTTTCTTGTCTTTTTAAAGTATCTTTCATTAATTGGTCACTGGAAACAGCCCTGTCTTCTAGTTCTGACACTCTGTCCTCACATTGGTCACTTCTGCTGCCCATACCTTTGATAGAATTTTTAATTTCCTCAATTTCTTTTTGAAAATAGCAATCCAATTTGTGTACTCTAATTTTTCCTAAGTTGGCAGTTCATATTTTGCATCACTTAATTTAGCTTTGCTAGATTTTTATTAGTGTCTTCTGTAGATTTGCTGATTATTTTGTTTATTTGGCCTGATATCTGTTTACTTATGTTTTCTGTTAGCTTACCAAATGTCTTATTGATTTGTTTTGCTATCTCTCCTGATATCATTTTGAATAATTTGTGTATGTGGCTTTAGGTTTCCTCCCCTTTTATGCCCCATGGATCAGTTTTTGGGAGTTGGGAGATTTTGGAGGCATTTTATGGCTTGTCTCATCGTGTTTCTATTTTTTCTTTGTTTGATGTTGTGTTTAGGTGTGTGGATTGATTACAGTGGAAACCTTTTTTTCTCTAACATGGAGACCTCTTTACTTAATGTCTAATTATAGCATAGGTAACTATTGGCCTTTGTCTCTGTCCCAGTATCCATACACCTGTGTTGCCTTGGGATGAGAGGTTGCAGCATATTCAGTGAAGTACCCAGTTTTCCAGAAATAGGCCATAGTATTATTAATGACCCCAAAGCAATCCAGATAGTGGCATCCCAAAGAAACCAATAGTAGTAGCTATGTCACCCTGCTTATAATAATAAAATCAGCATCAATTACAGCATCAAATGCAAACTCAGTATTTACAAACCCTAAAAAGTATTAGTGTACCACCATGAACCATAGAAAAGAGACGTACAAGTATAGTATAAACCCTAAGACAAACCAAACATTGACTTACAGTAAATATCTACTCAATTAAACAACTGTACCTCTATTAACAAAAGAACAGTATTCAATAGCAGTAGCATAAAATTAGCTATCTATCTAGAGATTCATAAGGCTTAGTAATTATACTAGTAAAGGTTGAGGTGGTGGGGAACAGGAGAATGAAACAAGTAAAATGTGAAAAATTAATCAATGGGATATGAGAAGGAGGAGACAGAATTGAAACAGTGGGTCCTATTGAAGAGTAAAAGGAAATTAATAGTGTTAGAGAACAGTCACAGAAAAGAATGAGCAACAAAGGAAGAAAAAGTAAACAGCAAAATAGAGGAAATAAAAGAAAATGAAGAGAAAATATTGAAAGGGTAAAAGAAAAGTGGGAAAAACTAAAAAGAAAAAATACAGAAAAAATATAAGCCCTTCCCCCATCAAAAATGAAGGAAAAATAAATAAAGGACTGAGTCAAAGGAAAATATTCCTTTCTTTTTGAATTAGTGGTTTCTTTCCAAGTTCTGCAATTTTGGGATTCACCCAGTCACAATTTCCTCTGTCTAGCTTTAGGGTCTATGGTTTTCTGAGGTGCCTTCCCTGCACTAGAGGCCCCCCTGTCTCTTCACCCTAGACTGTGGTTACCATCCAAGCCCTGGCATGTCCTTGCTCTTGTTGGTAGATCAGCCCTCTGGTCTCTGCTGGATGTAGGCCACAGGGCAGGGATTTAAGTGAACTGTTGAACTTAATGTTGACAGTTATGGGATTTGGTTGCTTCCTTCCCTCCCTAGGTGTTGTCATCATCCAAGATTAGGTCAGTTGGTTAGTACTCACCTCTGCTGCCCCATGCCACAGGTAAGCAAATTGTAAACCCAGCTTGGAGCTGGTGAAGTGTCTCACCCTTGCAAGGGGTGGGGGGACTGTACTTGCCTGGTGCATGCCTGCTTGTTCACATTGGGGGAGGGTCACTGCACTGTAAGTTTCTATTATTTTTAAGACCCACACCACTTATTTTGTAAATACTTATATGAAATCACTTTCAAACTAGTTAGAGGTGAGTGCCACCCATAACTCAGTATTTGCAATAATATGTAAAAGTTTGTTAATCTCATTTACTACAAGCTCATTGAGTGCATGAAGAAAGTATTCCATTTTTTCTCTTTCCATTGGCAGACTCTAAATATTTCTGGATTAGCTGGCCAAACACCATCGAAAACCTCTGTCTCAGTCTCCAAAGCATTGTTTATTAATTATATTATTTCAATTTGGAAAACCTATATGGCCTACAAGTGTTTTGCATAATTTTAACCTTCTTATCCACACACAATCGCATGTATTTTGCCTTTCTCTGAAAAATATTCACCAAAAAGTAGGGTTGTGTCATTATATTCATAGAGCTGAAATAATTTTCTATAATAATACTGAGTGGTTACTATTACTGACTTCACATAGTGTGCTTCTTCCTACTTTCATTGTATTAACTCTTTTGTTTAAGGTACTTTTTTCTTTTTCTTTTTTTTTTTTTTTTTTTTTTTAATTTTATTTTAAAGAGAAGAAAAAACAAAACAAATCAAAAGAAGAACAAATTTTCAAAACAACATAATAGGAGGGTAACAATGGTTAATACATTGCGTATTACTATCTTTAAGTTAGTTATTCAGGACACCAGACATTAGCATTCAATTATGCAAACATTATTGGCACAAACCTTACTCTTCAATGAACTAAGTGAAAATCGTAGTGTATCTATCTTAACCATCTTATATATATATATATATACAATTTTTTTCCCCTTTCCCTTCTTTCTTTTCCTTATTCCAGTCTCTCTTTCCTTTTGACCAGTTTCTTTTTGATTCACCATGTCTATTGTACATTTTGGATCTTATTTACTCTTTCAGTTTCTCATACTAGAGAGACAATACGATGCTTACACATGTGCTTCTGGTTTATTTCACTTTTTCTTGTAGCACATAATTTTCCAAGGGAGACTAAGCCTACTCAATAATGGATAGAGGGAAGATTGGACTTTGGCTTTAGATAAGTACTAATAATGTGTCTGTAAAAAAATGATAATATCAATGATTTCATAAATCTTGCAGTATTCATATGACTGATCTTACCTTCATTAAGTCTTTTTGATTGTGGGATCTCAGGTTTTGTTGAATCAAATGGCAATTCTTCCAATACTACAAGCGTACAAGAAAATATTAGAAAATCTATGTACATATACATGGATATTAATGTTAGTTAAAGTCAGAATAAACAAGTATTATTGAGATTTAATATGTTCATTGGTTATAATCTATATCACCATACAAATACCTTTTTTCCACCTTTTTATGGATGTCAAGTTATCCTGAGGGAAAACTGGTGGCTCCACAAATTTCTCTCTATGGTTTCATGTCAACATAATATTACACACTGCTTTGGGTTTATGTTCAGGTAACTATATTTTCATATTATTATATCTAACAAGAATTCACTTGTCACAAAGTGGACAAATGGCATAAAGATTTTCACAGATATAGGCCACTTATGTTATATAATAGTAATTTTGAAACACAAATAAAAATATTGATAAAATGTCAGAATCAACACATCTCCTCCCTATCAGAACGTTAGACTAATCTGAATTTCCAGAGTAAAGGAAAGCCCATCAGAATCACAGCAGACTTCTCAACACAAACCCTAAAATCAAGAAGAGCTTGGAGTGAAATATTTCAAGCCCTATATGAAAACAATCTTTAACCCAGATTGAGGTACTCCGCAAAACTATCTTTCAAAATTGATGGAGAAATAAGATACTTTCATGACAAAGAACAACTGAAGAAATTTATGACCAACAAACCAGCTCTACAGAATGTTCTGAAAGACATTTTAGAATGAGATAATAAAGATCACAAATACAGGAACACCAATAGAAAGAAGCCACCATGCAGGGCAAGCGATTAAACAGAGCAGAAATACATGGAACAAACAATGGGAAACAATATGAAAAAGAAAAGCCATACAAGTTAAAACCATCAATGTACACGGTCGTGACTCACCAATCAAAACATACACACTGGCAGAATGGATCAAGAAGCAAGATCCAACAATATGCTGCATTCAAACCACATTTAACCCAAAAAGAACTTCATAGACTAAGAGTCAAAGTATGGAAAACAATTCTCCATGTCACAGGAATCCAGAGAAAAGCAGGGGCAGCTATTCTGTTTGCAGACAATGCAAACTTTAAGCCAAAACTGATCGAAAGAGACAAGGTTACTACATATTCGTTAGGGGAAAACTCCAAGAAGAAAAGATAACAATCATGAATATTTATGCACCAAACACAGGTTCACCCAACTACATAAAACAAATATTAACTAACAGAAAAAAGCAAATATGCACTAACACATTTGTAGTGGGGGAACTTAATACCCCACTCTCACAAATGGATAGATCAAGTAGACAAAAAATCAACAGAGCAATATTAAAATTAAACCAAGCCTCTGAACAAATGGACTTGGTAGATTTCAACAGAGCGTTCCACCCCAAAACAACAGAATATACATTCTTCTCAGCTACACATGGGATGTTCTCCAAAATAGATCATATATTAGCTGACAAAACATGTTGAAGTAAACACAGGGGAATTGAAATCATCTCATGCATACTATCTGACCATAGTGCAATGAAACTGGAATTCAACAACAAAGAAACCACACAAACTACATTAACACATGGAACTTAAACAACACCCTTCTGAACAACCAATGGGCACAGAGGAAATTAAAGACGAAATTAAACAGTATGTACAATTAAATGATAATGCCGATACAACATACTGAAACTTATGGGATGCAATGAAAGCAGTCCTACGAGGGAAATTTATAGCGATGAACTCACACATTAGGAAAACAGAATGTTTAGAAAAAGAAGAACAAATCAAACTCAAAGCTCATACGAGGGAGGAAATTATAAAAGTAACACCAGAAATTAATGCAATAGAGACTAAGAAAACAATAAAAAGAATCAATGAATCAAAAACTTGTTTCTTTGAAAGAATAAATAAAATTGATAAACCATTAGCCAAACTCATCACAAAGAGGAAAGAAAAAACACAAATTCAAGCAATTAGAAATGAAAAGGGGGAAATAACAACAGATCCCACAGAAATCCAGGAGATCATCAATACCTACTATGAGAACCTATATTCTAATAAGATGGAAAACACAGAAGAAATGGACAGATTCCTAGTCACAATCAAATTACCAAAACTAAATCAAGAAGACACAAAAGTTCTAAATAAACCAAAATCAACCAATGAAATTGAAAATGTAATCAAAAAATTACCAACAAAGAAACGCCCAGGCCCTGATGGATTCACTTTTGAATTCTACAAGAAATTTAGAGAAAGAACTAATGCCACTAATGCTGAAACACTATAAAGAAATTGAAAGGGAAGCAGTACTTCCAAAATCATTCCTGGAAGCAAGTATTACCCTGATTCCAAAGCCAGAAAAAAATCCAACCAAGAAAAAAAATTCAGGCTGATCTCCCTATTGAATATTGATGCACAAATCCTTAATAAGATACTGACAAACAGAATGCAGCAAATCGTCAAGACAATTATACACCATGACCAAGTAGGATTCATCCCAGGGATGCAGGGATGGTTCAACATATGCAAATCAATAAATGTAATACACTATATTATCAGAACCAAATACAAAAATCACATGATCATCTCAATAGATGCAGAAAAAGCATTTGACAAAGTCCAAAACCCATTTATGAAAAAATCTTACAGAAAATTTGAATAGATGGTCTTATCCTCAATCTGATATAAGCCATCTATGATGAACTAACAGCTAATATCATATTAAATTATCAAAAACTGAAAGCTTTCATTCTAAAATCAGGAACAAGACAAGGATGTCCACTACCACCACTCCTATTCAAAATAGTTCTGGAAACATTAGCCAGACCAATTAGACAAGAGAGAGACAAATAAAAGGAATAAGGATAGCAAAGTAAGAAGTTAAATTAACAGTATTTGCAGATGACATGATACTCTACATAGAAGACCCCAAAAACTCCACAAAAATTGGATATTTAATATCCAAATTCAGTAGTGTAGTGGGATACAAAGGTAACACTCAAAAGTCATTAGCATTCCTGTACACAAGCAACAAACTTACAGAGAGAGAAATTAGGGAAAGCACATCCTTCATGATAACATTCAAAAAACTGAAATACTTCAGAATCAATCTAACAAAAAATGTAAAATATCTGTACAGTGAAATTCACAGTACCCTAAAAAAGGAGATTGAAGAGGATATCAGAAAATGGAAACGTATCCCTTGCTCGTGGATAGGAAGAACCAACATAGTGAAAATGGCCCTACTCCCAAAACTGCTATACAAATTTAATGCAATCCCAATCAAAGTAACATTAACATACCTCACAGATCCAGAGAAAACATTCCTAAAATTCATTTGGAACCAGAAAAGACCTAGAATAGCAAAAGCAATTCTGGGCAACAAAGGCAAATCAGGGGGCATCACAATCCCAGAACTGAAATTATACTACAAAGCTACTGTGATGAAATCAGCATGGTATTGGCAAAAAACAGGCCTGAGGATCAGTGGAACAGAATATAAGATGCAGACACATCCCCAAACACACTCAGCCACCTTATCTTTGACAAAGGAACCAAACACGTTCACTGGAAGAAAGACAGTCTCTTTAATAAGTGGTGCTGAAAAAACTGGCTTTCCACATGCTGAAGACTAAAACTAGACCCATGTCTATCATCATGCACTAGACTAAAGTTAAAATGGATCAAAACTTTAAATATTATAAAAGAAACACTAAATTTACTGGAAGTGAAAATAGGCAAAAATCTTGAAGACATAGGTGTAGGCAGAGGCTTCATGAACAAAACCCAGACTGCAAGGGAAATACTACAAAGAATCAATAAATGGGATATCACCTTTTTGAAAAGCTTTTGCACAACAAAAGAAATCACCAACAGAGTGAAAAGACAACCCACAGAGTGGGTAAAATCTATAGCCAGTTGTCCCACAGACCAAGGACTTATAATCTAGAACACATAAAAAATTGAAAAAAATCAGACCGCCCAAATTCAAAGACCCAATCCAAAAATGGGCATCTGATTTGAATCCACACTTCTCAGATGAAGAAATTCAAGTGACAAATAAATACATGAAAAAATGTTCAACATCAGTTATCATTGGAGAGATGCAAATTAAAACAACACTGAGATTCCATCTCACCCCAGAAAGAATGGTTATCATCAAAAATCCAAAAAAAAAAATGGAACCGTTCTCCACTGTCAGTGGGAATGTAGACTGGTGCAACCACTGTGGAAATCAGTGTGGAGATCCCTTAAAAACCTAGGACTAAAGGTTCCATTTGAACCAGATATTCCACTTCTGAGTATCATTCCAGAAAAATTAAAAACATTATATCACAGCAATAAATGTGTACCCATGTTTATAGCTGCATAATTTGTAATAGCTAAATCATGGAAACAACCCAAATGCCCATCAACTGAGGAATGGATAAAAAAAAAAGGTGTTTTTTTTTATATAATGGAATACTACTCAGCCATAAAGAAGGATAAACTGGAGACAATTTTAGGTAAATGGATGCAACTGGAGACCATACTCAAGTGTGAAATAAATCAGACCCATATGTGTAAACATCATATTGTCTCACTAGTGTGAGAAACTGACCAAGTAAATAGGATCTGAAATGTACAGTAGATACTGTGAATTGGGAAGAAACTGTTCAAAAGAAAGAACAAACTGTGATGGGGGAAAGGGGAAAGGAAGAAAGGGAAAAAGAAAAAAATATATGTATACACAAGATAGTTAAGATAGTTATACAGCTAGCATCTCTTATTTCCTTGAAAAGAATGTTTTGTGCTAATGTTTGGACAAGATATCATGCCTATATCTTGTACTCTGAATGACTACTATGAAGACAACAATATGCAATATATCAACTATTGTAACTTTCCTACTAACCTGTTTTGAAACTCAGTTTCATTGTTATATTTATCTTTTTTCTCTTTAAAATTAAAAAAATTTATAACTTCTAATTAGCATTATTTTCATCTGAGAAAATAGGTAGCAATTTTCTGTGAACAATGTAATTTGCATAATTGATATCAGGTACTGAAAATGTATACTGTGATATGTTTCTTTTAGATACATCCATATATTTCTGAGTTATTTTTTTAAATAATTCAGTGTGCATACTAAACGTTTAGAAATCTGCTCTAGTGTTTTGAATTGCTGCATTACAGATCATTCAAGAATGATACAAAAGGTAATAATAATGAAGTCTAATTGTTTTCTCAATAAGTTATTCTCATTATGAAAAACTAAAGTTGATGTATTAATGATCTTTAAATGGTTTATTTCCTCTTCATTGACAAAGTCTATTTCTGTAGGTGTTTAGTAATACAATTCATTTGTAGTTCATGAAGGTACAGTAGCCCTTATTATCAGTGGGTTCTGTATCCATGGATTTAATGAGCTGTGCCTCAAAAGTATTTTTTTAAAAAGCATCTGCAATAAACAGGTGTAGACCTTTTTTCTTGTCATTATCCCCCAAACCATACAATATAACAATTATTTACTTAACATTCTCATTTTATTAGGTTTTTAAATAATAGATGATTTACTTTATCCAGGAGGATATGCATAGGTTATGTGTAAATATTGTGCCATTTTACGTAAGAGACTTGAGCATCCTCTGGTTCTGTGTATGCAGGGATCCTAAAACTTATCTGCTGCGATACTGAAGGAGTTTTACTTTACTAGTAAGTATTCATGTTTTGATGTTGACTGCATATGCTCAATTGTTTTAACTGTGCATGTGAGCAAAACAAAATAATATTCATAGAGACTACTGATATCGTTCCAATTTTAGTATATGTGCTGCCGAAGTGAGCAAGAGACTACTGATGTCAAAGAGAGAGTTCAAATTATTAGTAAGGTGATTAACTGTCCACTCTTGAACCACTTTACTATTTTCCTTTTTTTAATCAATCTAAACACTTTATATCCCTTGCATTTGTCCCATGATCCTGTGCCCACACAATTTTCTTTACCTTCATACTTTTTTAACAAGTTCATCTGTTTTTGCTGTTCACTCACCCGTGAATGTTTATTATCTCTATTGTATCAAAATCTTTCTCAGGCCTCAAAAGATAGGTCATTACACCTCACCATGTTTTGCTTCTTTAGACTTCCATAGAATTCATTTTATACCTTCGTTATAGCTCTGATCACAGTTATTCTTGTAAGACTGTCTATCATGGCTCTCATTCCTTATGAGTTCCTCAAGGGCAAAAATCACATTTTATTCCTCGATTTCTCCGATGCCTAGCACAGTGACTTACATGACATAAACATCAATAAATGGGTTGAAGTGCATTTCCTCACAGGACAAAGGAAATTAAATAAATGGCTACACTGTGATTAGAATAATACACTAGTTTGCAATGCCACAAATGCTACTACCAGCCACCGCTGTAATAATGTTTTGCTTACATACTACTTCTCATTTTAATCTTTAGATCCTGCACTTATAAGTAAACTATTACAAGGATTCTGGGAATTGATGTGACTGCATTTGGAAATATTCCAAGGATTTTATTGAAATAAGAGGCACCACAAGAAACTGACCAGATGTTAAACACCATGAATATGTACCCTGGGCATCTCATTTTAGTCTTGGCGAAATATGGACAAGGGAGTAATTTTTCAAAATTGCATGTGGGATTCACATACACAAAGCCCATTATTTTCCCAATTGTACCTGAAATAATGGGGATAGAGACAGCTCTGCTTCTATATTCCCTACACATGTGTAAACAAGAATGAGACCACAGGGACACATGAGAAGTACTCAGTAGCTTTAGAGCTGTTTGTAATTTTTTCCTCAACCAATAAAGTCATTCTCAGCATAGAAAAGCCTGCACCATATCCAGTGAGGACACAATGAGCAATGAGGTACAAATATGAAAGCAAATGATGTCTACTGTTGTTTTACATATTTAATCCAACATGGAATTTAAGAAAATATGATTCAATAAATATAATATTTACTTCAAAAACAACAAATTAAAAGAAACTGATTTAATGACATTCTATTCTGTTGTGAAAGACCACTGGATCTGGAGAGAGCCAGACATGTTTTAGAAGGCTATATCAGGCACTCAATAGTTATAGTACTTTTGAAAAATTAGCTAATCATATTATTCATTAAATGTCCTTTTTTCTCAAAGAACAGTAATTATAACTTCCTTAAAAAGTTACTGAGGGGCTGGTGAGATAGCTCAGCGGCATAAGCGCCTGCCTGGCGCACGAGGTCTTGAGTTCGACTCTCCGTACCCACACACACAAAAAAGTTACTGAGTTAATTGATATAACGGATGCTTCATTTGGCATACAGAAGATGATTATAATTATAGATGTGGTATTGATCATATTTTAGCTTAAAAATTATAAAATTTATTTATTAAAAGTGATTTTAATAATTCAAAATAAGACATACATCTATTTTAATGTGATAAATAGGGATAAGACTTATGTAGTAGATCTACTCCAGTCCCCAGTATTTTGTCCTTCACCGTGCCCATTTGCTTAGTAGTGTATGAAAATTTTCAGTGCCCCTTCACACCAAGTAGGACTTCGCCATCACTAAGGGTTGACTTTGGTCATGTGACTTTAATAAGCTACCAGACTTATCCACGTTATGCCAGCTTTCACCCTGGGAGTGCTCTTGCAGGTCTGCAAGCACCAGGAGAAAGACATGTGTATGTCCACCTCTCGGCCTCATAAACATTGTGACACACACGCCAAGCAGATATACTGTAGCTGAGTCCAGCTAGATGAAGACATTCTGGTGAAAATACAAACTGATAGAAAATAAATGATGGTTATATAGAGATAAAGTTTGGTTGGTTTATGTAGTTAAACTGAGACAGCCACAGCAGCTGAAAGGGTGGTATGGGAATGCGACTCAGGGGTGGAGCACTTGCTTGACATACTTGAGGTGCTAGGTTCTATCCCCAGAACTTCAAAGATTTATAAAGAGAAACCTATATGGTATTCAGAGAAAAATGTACTGAGATATTGTAAATAGTCCTAAATCACTCTAAAGAAAACATACAGAAACCCCTACAACCCTCACAACTCGAGCCAATATTTAGTGGTTATGTATTCTTTCTAGAAACTTCTTGAAATATTGTAGTGCTATCACATGGTTAAGGTGAATAATATTACAGTATCCTTGTGATTTCCAACAAGTTACTATTTAGCAAGGTTCGGAGTTAGGAACAGAGAAAAGCTAAGTCTAACATAGCATGCTGTGGATAGAGGTTCAAGGAGGTCAGAAGAAGAACAGGAACTGTCCCGACATAATTTACATGCCTCCCAGTTGTTCTTACTTCAGAACTGTGAAAAGTAAAAGCACATTCTTATTGACCCACCTATTTTTCCTGACCACGGGAATAATTCATATTCTCAGTAGAACAATGAGGAAAACATAAAAAAGAACACAAGAGGTATATGAATTCCTGTAAAGCAAGAACACAATACCATTGAAAAATCCTAATTAAAATTGAAATGTAGACCTTTCCATACATTTATTTTGCTTACATATAATTTGTAAGTTGAAGACAAAATGTGTATGCAATTGTCTTATACACTATTCCACACAATTTATCATGGGAATTTTATAAAGGTATTTGGCAGCCAAGTGAATATTTTTGAAACATGAGTTTATGTGCAATTTTCATGCTATAATACAAGGACCATTTTTTTTGATGGCTTGTGAGTTGCCTTTTCATATAATACTGTTGATTCATGTATTTTGAGTATTTTAGGTGTGTTTGAACCTTTTCTACTTCCTTGCACATTCATTAAAATGGGGCATTTTAGTCCTTTTCTTTTCCTTTAGACATTCTTCCATGACAGTTTGCTGGTTAAAAACACAGCTATTACATTATGTAATCAACTTGAAAGCTGAGGAAGGCAGTTATTTTTATAACAAGTTTGAAGACGAACAAGACTGAGAGAAGTTAAGAAAGTTGCTTAACTCTATAATCCAAATAAACAGTTTCACCTTAGGAGGACACAGAAGGCTGAAGGACAGCAAAGCCCACACTTAACCCATGGCTGAGAAATCCTGAACCCTAGTTCCTTAGAGCAACAAAGAGTGATGACTTCCTATGATTGCGTGAGCTGACTGGGAGATTCTTCCCCTGGTCTCTGCTGGGTGCACTCACGCTATCACACTCAGCTGACCCGGGACTGGGAGAGGGGAGATAGGGGGCGGGGTGGGGGAATGAGACATCCTCTCCTGAGGGCCAGCTTCTGGCTGGAGTGGCAGGAACAACCAGGCTGGCCAGCCCTCTACCACCCCTTAACCTTTCACTCCTAAATCCCTCCCAGCACGCTGAGTTCAAGCTTCCAAAAGAGCAAAGGCAGATGCTGCAAGGCATCTTACATGGCTCATCTTAGTCAGAAAGTAAGCGATGTCACATCTGAAATAATGATTGGGTCCAAATGAGATACAAAGCCAGCCCAGGATCCCTGCATGAGGAAAGAAATTCCAATCCTGAAGGGAAGGAAGAAAAACTCTCTTTGCAAATGGCTCTGCTCATAGAGACACAGGATTCACTGGGAGCCATTCTTATCACAGCCCATCCGACCACTAGGGGGTACTTTGATTTTAGCTGACCTGAAATTTCTCTGCTCTGATTGCTAAAGTGGAAGCTCACAGTTTGCAGTGCTAATTGATGAGTGCTCCTGGACACAGACTATGAAGAATCTGTATGCCTGGAATGAAGCACCTTTAACATCTTCATTAACAAGTACTGTCCTCAGTTTGCGCTTCATTTCTCTAACTGCACACTGTGGTTAGAATTGGGAGGGTTATCGGTAGTTTGCTATTGCCTGATTCCACATAGTCTTCAAAGATGATGGCTTTGAAACATGGGGAGGGATCTTCCGCCTCCATCTCTTCCAGCCCTGACTCAGTCTCACCCGCTGGCTCAGAAAATCTGGAAATTTGAAGTCAGGAGTTCCGGTCACTACCACAGGAAGCCTGTGTTATTCATGAGGAAAGGTTGTGCGATTGCTTTGGGAACACAAAAGGAATGAAAGGAGCTTCAGAGGAAACTGACTATGATCAAAGCCATCACTAAATAACCTCTTCCTCCAGACAAGTCCTTTGTTCCTTCCAGCTTATCTCCCACCTTATTTATCTACGGGCCCCTATCTATCTATCTTTACTTTGATTCTTCCAGCTTGCCCTTCCTATGTCTAGGCAAGAAGGCCAGGCTTCCTCCTAGAGCTGCTCAGGGAGGTCCATTTCTCACTCCAAAACCATGGTCTCTGAGACACATCATTATCACTGGGAAGGAGAGGCGTGGCATGGGTGAGCCACTCCCTGTGTCCACTGGATTCTGTAAGAAAGACCAGGAAGACCTGCCTGGGTTTTCCCACGTGGGAACTGGTGCCTGAAGACAGAGGGATAGTAGATTTCCCTTTACCTTGTTAGCAAGCCAGGGTCTGAAGCCCAGGAATACCTCCCTCCCTTCCATGTTCATGTGTACCGTCATGTGTGGAGAGGGGACTCTCACTCTGGTCTCTGCTATGTCCTCTTTTATTTCACCTGTTTGTGTACTGGCCACTCTTCTCCCACTGTGTCAAGTTTCCTGAGTGCAGGCTTCTGTGTGTATTTCCTGACATCTGCAGCGTGATCACAATCCCAGCAAGTTACAGGCTGGGACTCTCTTCCTCTGGGTGAGCATCAGCACCTCTAAGGGACACAGCTGTCCCTCTCTTCCCAGTCATGGCTGGACACCAAAGCTCCTCATAACCATGAAAGAACCCGTGCGGTCTTTTGGGAATGTGAAGGAGACTGGCCTGTGATCTCTGCCTCCCCCTAATGCATAACCTTCTACAGTCACAGCACAAATACACACAAACCCCATTGGGATAACCAGGCCCTCAAACACCTGCGCTGGCCCTGAGCAAAACTATTCCAAAGAGCTAAAAGTGAAGGACATCAGAAACATCTTGAGAGTAAAGTAGCTCTAGGAAAATACTAAGAATTACTAAATATCGTCAGGGGTGGACAAATGGGGCAATACGTACAGTAGAAAAGAACATGTCCGCATTACTCAGGATGCCCATGGAACATCCAGGGCTGGAGAACTGGTTGCTCTGCATCTGTCCTTGCACGCTCTGCCTCCATCCTTATGCACTGAAGATCAGCTGCCCTTTACCTGCTTTCACAGCCAGCTGCCTGGGTCTCAGAGGACGCTGCTGGCTGGGAACTCTGCGTGTAGGGAAGGGAGAAGGGGACATTCTTGACCCAGGAGCAGCAGAGTGTGCTGCGGGCCTCCATATCCTGATGTAGGTGGCACAGGCACTGGACAGTCAGGCTGAGGTTTTGAAGCCTTTTCAGCTCTGACAATAGCAGAGGCCTGCACAGTTCTCTGGAGACCCCAAGGCGTATCCAAAAGGGCTGAGCCTCTTTCAGATCTTACAGGACAACAGAACCCCTCCATAGCAGTGCAAGATGTATTGAGAAGGGGCCTCTGGGGTGCAGAGGGGCCCAGCCTGCGAACCTCTTGGTTTTTGTGCCAAGTGTGTACTCCCAGGTGGGGGCAGTGAAAGGCAGCAGAGGGCCGAAAGAGAACTCAGGTGCTAGAGACAGTGAGCCTGCACCAAGGTCCCCGTGCTGCTGCCACTTACCAGCTGACGACTCCAGCAGGTTGTGCAGTCCTGGGAAAGGCTCAGCACCCAGGAGGGAAGGCAGCAGATGCCATGAGCCTTCTACACCCATGGCCACAGTGGGGTGTGTGAGGAGCCGGATCTCAGCCATTTCCTTTTCCCAGCTTCCAGCCACATCTCTATGAGGCTGCGGTGCTGAGGGGTGGAGCTGTTCTGACCCTGGCGGCCAAACTGCCCAGATAGGCGCTTCCCAGTCTGTGATGGGGTGGGAAGACTCTCCTCTGGGCAAGGAAGAGGGGTGTCCCCCATTCCAAACCAGGGATGGAACATGGACCCCCGGCTGCCCAGGCAGAAAGGCCTGCTGTCCTGCGAACTGTCCCCACAGTCCTGTCCCTCCATCTTGCTGGCGTGATGACAGCAGAGCACAGTGTGCAGCTGCTCACAGCCTTTAGGTGGCATCAGAGTTTCTCCAACAAGCTGGTCAACCAACCCAATTGCCTTCCCTACCCCTCCCCAGAAAGAGAGTCCCTCGCCTGTCTAGGGTCTAGTCTGAGAGGGAAGGCTTCTTCTTCCTCCTTCCCTTCCCCAGGGAAGGATGATCCCTGCGTGGTGCACTGCACTGTGGGATAGGTGGTCCTAGGAAAGTGGTGGTCTCCTGTGTCTTAATTCAACTGGTAAAGAGAAGTCAGTCAGTTCAGCCTCCTGACTTCCGGGATTCGGAGTTCCTGTTCCTCACCTGAGCTACACAGCACAGCATGAACAGCACAGGCCCTGAGGAGCCAGGACAGGGAGGCAGAGGACTCAGCTGTGGGAGAGCTTTGGGATCAGGTGCCCTCGCTCTAGGGCAGGCCTTGGGGTAAAAATTTCTGCTCAGTCCTTCCCAAACAACTTACATCCATCCCCCATGGGAGGGTGCGTATCAGCTTTGGAATGGCCACAAGCCATCAGTGCATGGAGCAGGACTGATTTATTCTCCTCCCCTTCTACCTGTTGACACATTGCCTTCAGCCTTGGGAGAAAAAAACCCTGAGACCCACACACCACTCCCTTTGGTGTCCTTCACCTCCCAGCCACTTACATGGAGATCCTTACCCCAGCTTCTAATCAGGAGAGTCATTCGTGCATCTGTACAGTCACCTGATGACAGGAGAGGAGAGGGTCCAGGGGATGCCAGGTCCATTCCTAGGTCTTAGGGAACACAGCCTTCATCATTTGTGGTCTGCACTGCACAGGACACTAGGGCTTCAGTCACATCAATCTCTCAAGGCCCGGAAGAAACGGCACTTTGCCCTTAGGTGGCACAGCTACCAGTGAGGGAGTCCTGAAATCAGGGGACCCCTTTACTACACAGTGTGGATTTTGCATGCCCCATCAGAGGTGTTCTGATGAAGATGACCTTTCCATGCATTTCATTCTGATGTACCTGCCTCCTCTATATTACAGAAAAATATGCCTTAATCTGTATGAGAAGGGGAATGAAGTGTGAGGAGATGATGTCCCACACAGGAAGGAGGTTTGTTGTGGTAGCCTCCTCAGTGGGGCCTACATTTCCACTTGGGAGCTCTTTTGAGAGGAGCAGTACGATCTAAGCAGCAATTGCCCATACATCAAACCAGTGTGAGGGGGATCAAGGCCCCCTTCATGCACGGTTCCTTGTTTGCCTCCTCATTGTGCTGCCCCTCCATCCTCAGGCTGCTTATCCCCATTCCCTGGTATTTGCTTCAGAAAACCTGAGGGGGCATGCAGCCCTGGCACTTCAGGGTGGAAAGCTAAGAAGGTCACAAGGCAGAACTTGCATTCTCACCTCATGTAGCAAATGTTGAGCACCCGCATCTCTGGAGCAATGACCGTGCTAGGGGTTGGGCATACACATTCATTCTCGTGGGTCCTGGTGGGAAAATGTAACTGGTTAACGTGAAATAAGTGGCAGGCTTGGAATAGGTGGAGTCTGAAAGGTGTTCTTTGTCTTTAGGTTTTTTTTTCTGTTGGATTAAACACACCTGTTTCAATTTGCATAAATCCTGATTGTCCATGAAAGTGTACCTATCCTGAACATGAGGACATGGAATGTTTGCCACAACTCAGAAGGCTCTCCATGCCTCTCCCAGATAGTGCTATCCCAAATTAACCACTGTTCTGAACACCATAAAGATAGCCTAGTTTGCTTGCTTTTCCCCTTCATATATATGGAACCAGATGCTATATTCTTTTCTGAATTTTGTATCTTTCTGTCAGTTTTAAGGCTTCAAGGTCCACGTTGTTTCATATAACAGTAGCTTGTTTTTGTTTGCTGCTCAGCAGCATCTCATCACATGAATGTAGCTGAAATTATTTGTTCATTCAAAGCTTGGTATAGTTTTGATTCTTTCTGGCTTGTGACTATTATAAATAAAAGTGAAATGAACCATCTGGTACAAGTGTTCTGTTGGCTATAAACACTCATTTCTGTGGAGATTTTTGGTTCCTGCTGTGTCTTTGTTAGTTTGGGCTACTTTAACAAAATACCAGAATGGCTTGTGTAGATGACAGAAATTTATTTTCTTGTAATTGCTAAGGCTAAAAGTTCCAGATCATGGTGTCAATAAGGTCAGTTTCTGTTCAAAGCTCCCTTCCTGGCTTGTAAGTGGCTGTGCTCTTGCTTGGTCCCCAGTGGCAGGCAGAGGGGGCCAGGGAGCCCTTTAGTTCCTCCTCTTGTAACAGCACTAGTCCCAGGATGAGGGACCCTGCATCCTGAGTGAATTGCTATGTAAGTACCTCCCAAAGGCTCAGGCTCTGACTAGCATCACATTGGTAGTTTGAACTTCGATATGTGAATTTTGGGGTTACACAATTCAGGTAATGGAATTCCAGTCTTGCTCCTCCCTTCTAATCTACAAAATGTGTTTATTCCACTGAACACTCTCAAATCTTAACGAATTTCAGGATGTATTCTATTATCCAAATGCCAAAGCCTTATCTAAATTTCTTCTAAATCTTCAGTGGATGAGTCTGTAGGTATAATGCCTCCTGAGGCAAATTCTTTTCCAGCTGTGAATCTGTGGAACCATTTCCTAAATGTCATGTTGAGACAGATATGGGTCAGATATTCCTGTTCAAAAATGGAGAAATAAGAAAGACTTAAGAGGTGATATCCCCAAAACAATTTCAAAAGTTATCAAGACAAACTCCGTTACAATTTAAGTCATTAGGATATTTCTCTTTTGTTGGATGCTTTTCCTTTCAAGCCTGCTTGGGCAGCAACATCAGTAGTAGGCAGCTTCACCTGTTTGGCTCTGCAAGGTACCACCCATATTTTTCTCTGGAAGAGTCATCCTCATATAATTTTATAAGTTCCTGGTTCTCTGAAATCTTCAAACCAAAGGAAGAAGTAGCCTTGCTGCCTAAGCCTGTGTGGGTGTAGCTATTCTGATCACCCTTGAAGATCTGCAGGGTCATTCTTTTGTGAGGGAAAACCTGTACTCAAAACATCTTATAATCATCCCAGATCTTCCATTTCCCTTAGTCCTAGCTGGCACTGTCTTTATTAGTAAAATCACATCTCTATTCTTAGCTTCTGCTGAGATGGCTGATTAGATCCATGATTCATACCCATAATAATCTTATGAAATTATTTTTCAGCCACTACTTTACTGTTCTCTTTAGTCCATGATTTTTCTTATTTTGCAAAATGTCAAGGATGAAAACATTCCAACTCTGAAGTTCTTGTTGTTTTTTTAAATAATTTGTTTTAATTTATATTTATTTTTAAAACTAACATATAAAATATAACAATTGCACATATGGGGCAAATAAAAGCATAGATTGTGAATAACTAACCTAATGATGTATCTCAAGGTCCTAGAAAAACAAGAACAATCCAAATTCAAAACTAATAAAAGGAAATAAATTATGACGATCAGAGTGGAATAAATGAAACTGAGATTAAAAAACAATCATTTAATTCATTTAATTAAACAGCTGGGTCTTTGAAAAGATAAGCAAGATTTAATAAACGTTTAGCCAAACTTACCAGAAGACTAAAAAGACTGATACCTGTGCAATTAGAAATGAAAAAGGGAAGATCACAACAGACACCACCAAAATCCAGAGGGTTACAAGAAATTATTTTGAAAATTTATATTCTCATAAACTGAAGAACCTCTAAGATGTGGCTAAATTCGTAGACACAAATGAATTGCCAAAATTGAACCAAGAAGATATTAAAACCCTGAATAGACTGATAAGAGTAAAATAGAGGCAGTAATAAAAACTCTACCAACTAAGAAAAGACATGGATGTGATGGATTCACTGCAGAATTTTACCAGAACTTCAAGGAAGACTAAAACCAATACCTCTCAAAATCTTCCATGAAATTAATAAAAAGAAACACGTCCAAAATCATTCCTGGAAGCTAGCATTACCTTGATACCATACTATACAAAGACTCAAAAAAAAAAAAAAAGAAAGAAAAGCAAATTAATTTACAGACCAATTTCCTTAAGGAACATAGATGCAAAAACCCTCAACAAGATACTTGCAAACACAATGTAACATATCATTAAAGAGATCAATACATTATAACCAAGTTGGCTTCATGGTAAGGATGCAAGGATGGCTCATCATATGTAAATCAATAAACATAATACGTCATAAACAAAAGCAAGAATAAAAGTCACATGATTAGGTAGATGCAGAAAAAACTCCTTTGACAAAAATGCAGTCTATTTATAATAAAAAAATCCCTCATGAAAATAGGTATACGAGGGCCTTACTTCAAACTGATAAAAGCCATTTATGACAAACCTATGGCCAACATCATACTAAATGGGGAAAAAGTAAAAGCATTCCCTCTGAAATCAGGAGCAAGACAAGGCATCTACACTCATCACTTTTGTTCCACTTAGTAATTGAAACATGAGCCAGAGAAATCAGACAAGAGAAAGAAATAAAAGAGACAGGAAAATTAGGAAAAGAAGAAGTCAAACTATCCTTATTGGCAGATGACATGATCCTTTACACAGAAATAGAATTAAGACGGGTCATTTACATGCATCAATTTTCCACAATGAATGTAATCATTATGTACTACAAACATGTACCAATGAAAAAAATCAATTAATGTATTTAATAAATTCTCCTTTTTGGCTTTTTTTTCCCTTTCCCATTTATAACTGGTTACATTTGTTATTCCATCTTTCTTGCTAATGGTAGGTTGTGGTGTATTTATTTGTTGGGTTGCTCTTTCACAAAGTGTATAATTGAACCTTAAATTGTAGGAAAACATGAACAATTTTTCTTTCAAGAGATGCATTAATCCCATTCATACTTATTAACATGACTGATATATTTAGTCTCAAAATTACCAAAATTTATAATTATGAATATTTATGCTATCCCTGTTTATGTGGTGTGCAATATTTGCCTTCTGGATGGCCCATTATTTATTCACTTAGTTACAAAGCTTGATATTTTGTTGTAGCAGGTATTTTTGTCATATCATTTTAATGTTCTTAGGACAATGTTTCTTTAGTTCATCTTCATTAGCGGAGTTGTCAGTTACTAATGGTTAATATTGATGTCTTTTTAAACCTATACAATAATGAATTCTTTTTATTTTGTTACCTTGGTTTTCATATATCGAAAGGCGATGTGCAAGTGTAGATTCAGGATTCATAAGCAAGCAGAACTAATTGGAGTTTGGGAGCAACAGCTAGTTTAATGGAGTTGGGCCACAGTGGTGATCCCTAAAATGTTCACATTTATTAAACAGGTTTATTTTCTTGTCTAAAATCTCGTGAATTTCACTGAAGTCCTTCCATCAGTAAATATGAAGACAAACTCCAAGCCTAAGACACATGTTCAAATACTGGTTGTAAAACAAAATCACAGATCTAGGAAAGGGGGAATTCATCTGAGTGGAAAACATTTTCAAATATCCATGCTACTTTTAGATAAATACTACGGATGATGACCCTTGACCCAGCTGTGCCAGTGGGAGAGCGACCATGGATGGAGTCTGGTCTCCTGAGCCCCACCACCCAGTGGCAGTCAGCAGTCCAAAGTACTTTCCTATCCCATCGCTGTGGGCAACAGAGACCTCTCAGGAAGTGTGATCTCCTATCCCAATCCAGCAGCAGCAAGTAACTAAGAAAAGGCACTTTTGTCTCCTACAGACACCATGTAATCAGAGACCAAATTTTAGCAGATGGTCTTGGAAGGGATTTTTCCATCCCTTCCATTTGTCTGCGGTGAATGAGAATCTAGATGTGACGTCCAGTGAGTGCAAGGGGTCACCCCCAAAAGACACTTTTCTCTATATCTGGTGATTACAGCCAAAACTGAGCGGGTGTCTGTTCCCCTGAAGAAGGAAGTGGCAGGCAACACCTATCACAAGCACAACTACAACTTTTTTTTCTTCTTCCTGGAACCAGGAATCAAACTCAGGACCTCATGCTTGCCAGGCAGGCGCTGTGCCGCTGAGCCATACCCTCGGCTCTGCAACTTGAAGATCTCAGAAAGGAGAGAGATGGATGAAGAAATTCTTTAAATTACAAGGGAAAATACGAGCAGACCCCTGACTGACTTACTAGAATAAACACGCTAAAAGATTTCATAACTGAAGTAAATTTTGGAATACTACCAAGATTTCCAGCGTGGCCTCCACATAGCATAAAAACAAAGCAAATCAAAATAGCATCCTGAGGACTCTAGAAACTGTCATTTGAACCACAAAAGTTAGCCAGGCCCCATGTGCCAAACCTGAACTGGGTGACTACTGGCTAAAGTAGATGATTTAAATAGGACCTGAAGTCCCCTAACATCATTCTCCAGGATACGAACAAAAATCTCTCATCATACTATCAACTAGGAAAATCATAACAAGGGAAATAACATAACAGATGTAACATTTGAGGTGAATGAAACAGAACTGTCTAACAAAATAAATCAATTATGACAAAAATTGCTTAATAAAATCAATTACAAAATTCATTTGAAAGGATGAATATACAGAAGTTTGTCAAATAAATACATGTTTTTTTAAAAAAGAACCAAGGTAAAAGTAAAAAAAGGAAATGTGTAATAACCACAAAAAAAAAAAAAAAAACCAAAACTTGGGACTCAATGGCAATGAAGGTGACAGAAGAAATAATCAGTGAACCTAAAGATAGAGCAATAGGCCTTACAAATTGCACATCAGAGAGAAAATAGACTGCCCTCCAAAATAAACAGAGCCTTACATACCTGTGGGGCAATATCAAAAACGCTAGTATCTATGTCATTTATGTCATCAAAGGAAAGGAAAAAGAGTAGTTGACTAGTGAGAGTTCTTCATATAAAATGAAACTGTTCCAGAAGGGATCATGGTGTATCAGAAGGAAAAACAGACAGTGCAAAGATCCATAATATGGGTATACTTTCTTTATCGTCAGTATGCTAAATTATGTTAGATACTAAATAAAAAACACTGTCTGATGCAGTTATCAAAATATCTAAACAAAAATAGTTAAGAAAGTTACTCTGTAAGCACAAAGGGTAAAGAGACTAAAATGGAACTAGGTTGCCCACACTTTTCTCAGACTAGTACAATGCTCACCCCAGCAGGCTGGGGCAGGTTACATATGTGTAAAGCAATATCTGAAGAAACCACTAAAAATCAACCCAAACATATAAACTAAAAACCCAACAGATAAGTCAAAATGGAATTGTAAAACCTTTTCACATGACCCAGAGGAAGATACAAAAGGTAAAATGGAAGAACTCGAAATACGGAGATTAAACACAAAGTAAACCAAAAAAAAAAAAAAGGTAGATTTAAAACCTTATGTATCAGTGATTAATTTAAGTAGCAAAGTGTCAATATGCCAATTAAAAGACAGACAGAGGCAGAATTAAGTTTTTCAAATAATTAAATGATATTAATACTTTATATTAACACTTTATTTAAAAGAAACAAACTTTACATATAGTAGTATAAGTTATTTAAAAATAAAAAATAGAAAATGATACACTAACTCAATTGAAAATAGCTTGCATCTTCCAAAGTTGACAAATGATGGGGTTTACTTCCATATCATTTTAGTTAATGTATTTAATTATATTGATGTGTTTTCTATACATCATAGTAATTATTTTTATAATTTTTATTGCTTTTATAATTATACCATCCTTGATATATACCCAAATGAAACGAAGTCAGCTTGTAAGACAGTAGTCAAGATATAGAATCAGGCTAGGTACCCATCAACAGATGAATGGCTTAAAAATGTGCTGTATATACACAGTGGAGTTTTATTTAGCCATAACAAATAATGAAATAATGAAATTTGCAGGAAAAATGGGTAGAACTGGAACTCATCACGTTAAATGAAATTAGCAAGATGCAGAAAGTATTGCATGTTTTCTGTTGTATGAAGAAACAAAAAAATAAAGAAAAGATAACCTAAAAATAGAGGATGGATTATTAGGAAAGAGAAAGGAAAAATAAAGAGAGGGTAGAGGGATGGTAGATATGATAAATGCCCAAATATGCTTGTATGGAAATATTACAGTGAAATTTATTAATTTATGCAATTAATATTATTGAATAATTATAATAAAATAAATTGTACCATGTTTGAGCAGGGGTAACTTCCTCATGTTTGCTCCTGAATGTTTTTTTTATTTTATTTTATTTATATAGTCTTTTTGAGACAGGGTTTCACTATGGAGTTCAGGCTGGCTTGAACTCACTTTGTAGCCCAATGTTCATTGATAATATCCTGACTGTGAAGTGTAATGAAATCAAATGAAATCTTCATAAATTCTCTAAAATAGTTGTTCAGAAATATTCTATAGAAATCTAGAGAGCCAGCATTTTTGGAGAGATGCCAGGTTATGGATTATTAGTCATTAAATTTTACGTGTAAAAGTAGGATACAGAATACTATATAAGGCCTACTGTATCTAACAGTATATACACAGAACAGCCATTAAAATTTCCAGTGAATAGGAGAGTATGTGGAAAATATATAATGGCAGTACCAGTTGCCTTATTGGAGTTTACTAGTAGCAACAAAAGGGTTATATTTTCAATTAAATTCTGAGGGAGAAGGAGTGTTGAGAGAATAGGAACTAACTAGATAATTTGAATGTTGCCAATATTAGCCAATTAAGAAGAGCTGACAGATGATAATAAAAGTATATGAATATAAGGTAATTATTAGAATTAAAACTCAAACTTTCTTATGTCAAAAATATACCAAAATGTATTTGATATAGACTATATAAGGAAATAACTGTAGTACGTAATTTAAGCCGAACATATTGAATGTACATTCTAGTGCTGAGAGATCAGAAGAATATGCATTGTTAAATCTAAAAAATAAATTAGACAAAAGTGTGTATATACCACAACAATGAATATGAAATGTGTTTGTGTATGTGTGTGTGAGGGGGAGAGTAGAGAGGGAATGGATAGGTATGTGTAACTTACCACTATCCATCTGTCTAATAATTTATCTTTCTACTTCTATATATTTTCAAATAATTTAACTGAAGATTGTACTGTTTCCATTTTTCAAATATCTTCCAATACCTTAAAGGTGAATTATAAATATACAAACTTTCTAAAAATAATACGTCAATAATAGAGGTGAAACTATATAGATTTTAATGGGAAAAGAAGATGAAACTATCAGGTTAACACAAATTTATGAAAAGGAAGGACATTGAAACTCCTACTCAGAAATTTGAAGTTTTAAAATTAAAGAATCAGATGAATTTAGTGGGAAATCTTGTTTTATAAAACATACCTGATTCATGCAGAATTTAGGGGTAAATATTTTTACTATCATGGCAGGTAAGATGTTTGTCTACATTACACAAAGGAGCAGAAATATTTGTTCTGGATCTCATTCAACAACTATCACACGTGTACTGTGTGCCAGCAACTTCTCTATGCACTGAGAGTAAAAGAAGAAAGCAGAAATAGCTGCTTTCATGCTCCCACACTGTGCCGTGGGAACTGGTGAATAATAGCCTCTGTGTGAATTTGGCTTGCTAGGTACTTAGTATGACCCTCAAAATAAGAATAATTATTTAAGTTTCAAACAGTAGGAGAAAAATCTAGAGAACAAGATTCCGTAGCATATAAGATTATTTGAAATCCAAATTTCAATGTCCATAAATAAAGTTTTATAAGAACACAATGCCCATTCATTTCCATAATGTCTATGGCTGTTTTTGTAACAAGAATCATATTTGCCTTATTTTTTCTTTTGGTTTTTTATTGGCTCATGTTTGAAGTACATAATGATTACACTCCTCCTAGGGAGTTGCTACACGTGCATAATGCATCTCAAGTTTTTTCATCCTCTTCTCTGGTCCCTCTCCCTCCAGCTCTTAAGAGGTCCCCTTCCTTTTGCAAAAGACTCCCTATTTTCTATTAGCTTTTATTTTGTTCTTTATTTATATTTTAGGTTTCTCATATAAGAGAAACCATGCAATATTGAAACTCATGTGTCCGATTTATTTCACTTAACTTTGTGGTCTCAAGGTGCACCCATTTTCCTACAAATGACTCAAGTTTGCTTTATGAAACCAAAGGCATTTCCCATCTGACAAAAGCAAATAAAGGAAATTTACCCAAGTTTTACTCTTCATAAGGTATGCGAATGCTAATATTTACCTCATTCCAAAAAAAAAAAGCAACCTTACCATGTAGTTTATGGAGATACAAAATGCTACCATTACAAAATAGCCAAAGTTAAGACAGACAAAAATTGCCCAGTTTTAGCATATTTAAGTTATACTTTTTTTTTTGTGGGTACCAGGGGGTCGACCTCAGGACCTCGTGCTCCAGCAGGCGCCCGTGCCGCTGAGCGATATCACCGGCCCCTTTTCCGTATGTGGGCTCCAGGAGTCGAACTCGGGCCCTCGCGCTTGCCGGGCAGGCACTTAAGCCGCTGAGCCATCTCACCGGCCCAAGTTACACTTTTAAAAGCAAAATTTGGAAAAGTTTCGTAAACCGGATATAAGATTTTTATAAAACCTATACATGTTAAATAGTACATACTATTTTATTGTAGTAGAAACACATAACACATATGGTAGTAGATGCACGTAATATGAGATCTGCCTTCTAAATTTTTCAGTTGGCAATACATTAACTATAGGTACAAATTTGAACAGCAGATTTCTAGAGGTTATTCATCTTGTTCCCTGAAGCTTTATGCTGGTGAATTAGGAACTCCCCACTTCCCCTCCCTCACCCCTAGAAACTACTGTTCTACTCTTTGACATGTGAATTTTGCGGGGCGGTACCAGGAATTGAACTCAGGACCTTGTGCTTGCCAGGCAGGCACTGTGCCTCTGAGCTATATCCCTGGCCCCTGATATGTGAATTTGACTATGTCAGAGACCACAAATAAATAGAATTATGCAGCATTTGACCATGACTGACTGATGTCACTGAGCATAAAGTGCCCACGTTTCATCCAGCTTTTCACATATTTGATTTCTTTTAAGACTGAATATTATTCCTCTTTACATACCACGTTTTCTTTATCACTTCATTTGTCAATGGACATTTATATTATTTCCTTTTATCAATTATTATGAGTAGTGCTACAATAACATAGAAGTGCTGACATCATCTCAAGATCCTGATTCAAATTCTTTCTGATAAATATCAAGAAGTAGAGAAATCTTTATACTATTTTTGATACTATACCATTTTAAACTTGCACTATCAATGTACAAGAGTTTCTATTGTTTTAAAAATATTTCAGGGCCGGGGATACAGCTCAGTGGCACAAAGCCTGCCTGGCAAGCATGAGGTCCTGAGTTTGAATCCTGGTACAAAAATTTCGATATCTATGCTATTGGTTTCATTTATACTACTAGTTTAGTTCTTTGAAAAGAAACATTTGTGTTAGTATCTGTTTCTTTTCTATAAGAGCCTTTTTGGTTTATGTTTTATACTCTGAGTAGCTCCTTTGAAGTTAACAGTACACAGTGTAATAACACATGTTATTCTCTTATTATTTATAGACTTTTCTTTTATCGTTTCATAAAAAAGGAGTTTCAAATTTCCCGTACCTCACCAACACTTGCATTTAATTATGATAATAGATATCCAGAGCTATGACGTAATTCAGAAAAATTTAAGAAAGATTGATTGACATTAATTCCTCTCTATACACTTGGTAGAATCAGTGAAGCCATTTTTTCTAAGGCTTTCCTTTCTGGGGAGTTTTCATTAGTAACCCATTCTCCACATTAGCTGTAAGTCTGGTCACACTTTATGTTTCTCCATGAGTTAGTATCGGCAAGCTATATGTTTCTACGAATGCATCCATTCCTGTGGGGTTTATCCAGTTTGTTAGCATATATTTGTTCACAGTAGTATTCTATGATGCTTTTTTTATTTCTGTGGCATCTGTTTTAAGAGTTCTTAATTTCTGATTTCATTTATTTGCGTTTTCATTTTTCTTAGCTTAGCTAACAGTTTGTCAATTTTGTTTACATTTTCAAAAAGCCCACTCCTTACTCTCACTGATTTTTTATTATTTTCTGTTTTGTTTATTTCTGCTCTAATCTTTACTCTTGCCTTCCTTAATTTAATTTTGGACTTAGTGTATTCTTCTTTTTTGCTGCTCCTTGATCAATAAAATAAAGTTGTTGATTGTAGATCTTTCTTTTCCTCTCGTGTAGGCATTTATTGCTATGAACTTCCATATTAATATAGTTTTTGATTACTAGTGGTATATTATGTTTACTTACTCATTTGTAATATGGTATTTGATAGTGTTTTCCTTGGTTTATCCTTTGATTCAATGTTTGTTCAAGGGTCAGTTATTTAATTTCTCTATATATTAAGTTTTGAGTTTTCCTTCAGTAATAAATTCCAATTTTATTCCATTATGGCATCTTTAGCATTATTTCAATATTCTTAAATTTGTTATGACTTATTTTGTGATTTGACCTGTATGACATGGAAGATCTATGTGTACCAGAAGATGTGTATTCTGCTCCTTTTGGGGGAATGGTCTGTATATGTCTATTAGGTTTATTTGGTGTTTAGTGCCATTTAAATTGTCTGTTTCTTAATCGATATCTGTCTGGATGTTCAGTCCACTATTAAAACTGAGATATGAAAATTAATACAGATTGTAATTAATTCAATACAAATATTAATTTTTCAGAACTCAATTTTTAAACTAATGTTGGATTTTAAGATAGCCTTTCTTTCTGGGGTTTGGCTTGAGTGCCATCTTTTGGAAGTTGCGTGGTGATTTCTGGTTAATAAGTTGGTGCTTGTTCTAGATTCTAGCAGTATGTGTATCACATTAAATTGTATGTATCATAAAATATAATAATGGCCTCTAACTCTTCTATTTTACAAAAATATATTGTCTTAAACTATTATCATAAGAACTAAATCACAATATTCTATAACAAATAACCATAAGAGCTATTGAATACTATGAATTAAATATTGCTTTTAAATGCATTATCTAATTTATTACTTATAACCATTCTATGAATTTGATACAAATACTCATTTTAAAGGTCAATATGGGAAAATGGAATCACAGTGGTAAATTTAGCAAAGTCATAAATCTAATATATGGCAGAAAAACATTGCCTAGTTAAGAAGTCTTAAACTAGGTCTATTTGATTCTGAAATCTATAGCTTAAACAAACTTTTAGTTTTTCTTTTAGCAACTAAATATATTTGTCTCATTTATTAATTTTTTTCCTTTTACCATTTTTCTTTTCAGTTCTTTCAGGGTTGTCTTCTGAAAAATTTGACATGAAATTAAAATTTCTATTACTTTCTGTATGAAAAGTCACATCAACAGAAGAGAAAAGATGTTTTAAAAAAAAGACTGTTGTACATGCAAATTAAATTGACTACCACATTACGGTTTCCTTGAAAGTGGTCATTCAGCCTTCAATTGTTCCTACTCTACATTGTGGAAAAATTAAATTAACGTCCTTGAATTATCACACTGAAAAATGATACAAGTGGTTTTGATTCTCTTTATTTTGTCAAGCACTAGACACAAGTTAACCTGAGAAGGAGGTGAATTGAAGCAGGAGAGCCTTTAGCGCTTTTTTGATGATTGTGTTATGCTGGCTTCCTTTGAAAAATAGCCATTTAGTTGTAAATGACATTGCTTCCTCAATTGTAACCCATGTTAACTGGCTCATCTTTCTCATGGTACTGCTAACAGCCAAGGAAAATTTCTGCAAAATCATACCCATGTATTTTATAATTATCCAGAGGATGTGCCTTGCATTTTTGTGCATGTCCTACAACTACTCATACAATATTCATCTTTTTAAAAAAGATCAATAGCAAAATCTCATGAAGAAAACATTTGTGAGTATATGTGACATGTATGATGTATATGTTAATTTTCAGCATCTCCTAAGAAACAAACAAAAAAAAATCTTGAGTAATAGAAATACATTCTTAGATAGGACATAATTATATAAAGAGATTTATTATCCCAGATTTAAACTGTAAATTCAGTGTCTGACACATGACACACTCAAAAGTCCTTTGCTGATTTTGTCCTCCTGGAGATGATCATCCTAAATTTGATGTACATTTTTATTAGGCTTCCATTAACTAAAATAAAAGGACATCTCGGCATTTATTGAGATTACAGCAAGGACACCATACGAGAGTTTGGGGCATCTTTACATAGTTTAGAAATGATTCTCAAAGAGTCTGAAGTTGCTTTTATACAGATTAATTTTCTCTGGATGATCATGTACATAAACAAGCCTCACAAAAACCCCAGCTATTTTTCCTTCTTTATGGTTTAAGAGCCGCCAGTGTCCCCTGCCACCCATACGGAGACTTATTGTCATGAGGTTAACCACTTTGATTGTGCTGTGCAATACTATAAGAGAAAGGTGGCCATTTTATGATTTAGATGACAAAATAATCCAATGTAAAAAAATTATGCCTTCTAGAAATTGTTGTAAGATATTTAAATAAATTGCCTTTAAAAGTTATAATTATCTTGCCTCATAGAGACAAAAGTTCTGAAGAAACAACGATCAAGCATAACATATAAACTATTTAAAGCACATAACTTTTTGTATATTAAGAATTTCAAGAAAAGTGATATTTGGTATAGTTTGGATGTGGTTTGTTTCCCAAAGGTTCATGTGTTGGAAACCTGGTCCCCAGTGTGACGATAATGGGAGTTCTTTATGAATGCTGCCCTCAGAAGGGATTAAGGCAGTTCTTCCTGGATGATGAGTTAGTTCTCATAAGAAGGTTGTTCCAAAGAGCAAGGCTGACCCTTAGCAAAACTCTACCTCCTTGTTTTACCACCTGTTATTTCTTTCTTTCATGCACTCCAGCCATGATACCAACTGCCCTGATGTACCTTAAGTAACAGGACCTCGCCACAACTGGCATCATGCTGCTCGGACTTTCAGCTTCCTAAACTTTTAGCAAAATAAGTCTGTTCACTGTGAAGTGCATAGCCCTTGGTATTTCACTATAGAAAAAACACCCACTAATACAGAATTTAAGACTTATGTTGTAGATTAGGTAGCTCATTTTTAGTCGGGGGAGTGAAATCATTACTCTGGATAAGTTGCATACAAGAGTCATATGTATAAAATGAAAACAGATAGAACCAAAACTAGAACAAATACTTCAAAGGAATTATAATTTGGTAGCAATAGACTGCTTTATAGCGCTGTTTCTAATTTTTAGTTGAGACTATGAAAATTGCATTTTCAGTTAGCATAGCACTATTTATATGTTAAATGAATATAATTTCTCAAACTCATCTCTACAAGAATCTTTACTTTTTGATGCTAAACACTGAGACTTTCATGGAATTATTCCTTACATTCTTCCTGAATTTAACACAGCTTTCTGTATGATAGTAGTGGTACCAATGTTAGGTTGGATTTTATTTTTTAAAATGTCCAAAGGACAATTGGTGCCTAGGTGCTGGTAGATTATGGTAGATAGGATGACTAAAGTAATTTAGTAAAACAGAAAAATAGTTGGCTTTAAACAAGATGGAGTATTTTATCCCATGGCTAAAAATACTTAAGCCAGTTTTCATAGAGTAGCTTCACAGATGTTTAGGTACTGATAGCATGGTGTTAGTATGTTTAGTTCTAGTGCTTTCAAGGATACTTGGACTCTTCTGGCTGCATAAGTTTAAGTAGCTTTAATAGTAGGATTTATAATACTCATAAAATCTTTGGGCATCTTCCTTTTTACCTTATGTACTTAAGTGTGTGTGAGAAATTAAAAATGGGAAATATATAATCTCAGTCATTACTTTGCTATTATTATGGGATGCAAAACAAAATATAATTGCTTTTCCAGTGAAAACAAAGCTATCAATTAACTCAACACGAGCAAATCTTAAGAATGGAGAATTATAGAAAAAAAGGGAAGTAAGCCATTAGGTTTTATCAAATTAAATACAGTAATTAATAAGCTATCAGATGGCCTTTCTTCCCTGCATGACTATGAGTAACAATCAAACAAACGAGCATGGTGGTGGACTGCGAAACTGTAAATCGTCTTCTCTATAAAAGCCATGAACACAATGGATAATGATCAACATCAGATTTTTTTCAAGTTTTGGAAACTAACCAAAGGTTTGCAACAACTTGAATACTTATCCGAGTATTCACAAAAAATCTAAGAAAATCTGTTCTACTCACGTTCTCCTCACCACGCTCTGTGGTACACCTGAAAGTCAGCCACTTACAACCATTAGGAAGGGAAGATCAGGTTTGGATCTCCTCAGAAGCTACAGTTCTACCCCATGAACAAGGCATTCATTGTTATTGACCTAAATGCTAGCCATCACAGCTGCCTCTGAATTTACAGTAATAGTTGCTGCAATTAGAAGCCAGGCCAAAATTTAAAAGAAATGTCTACAGTGCCTTTTAAAATCTCTGACATGTGCAAGGGGATCCAGAAGTTAATGAGCACATCTTGAGTTGCATGACTTTAAATTATCACCAAGAACATATGAGGACTTAAATTCTCCACATCCCTATGAATACATGTTTTCCCTTAAAAATATATCCACCCTAGTGTGAGTGAAGTGTTATTTCATTTTGGGTTTGAATTTCATCCCTCTAATAATTGTTTGGTGCAATGCAGTGAATGTTTTTGTTCCATTAAAATGTATATGTTCAAATCTGAATTCCACTGTGGTGGTATTCGGAGGTGGGAGTTTTGGGGAGATAATCTGCTCATGAGGGTGGAGCACGCTCGAAAGGAATGTGCACTTATATGAAGAGGTCAGAGAGCTAGCTAGCTTCCTTTGGTCACATGAGGATACAAGGAAAAGTCAGGTGCCTTCACACTGAAAGATGGCCCTCACTATAACCTGACCACGCTGCACGTTCGTTTTGGACATCTGCCATCTACAAACACGAGAAATACATTTCTGTTGTTTATAAGCCAACCAGTTTATGGTACTTTGTTATGTCAACCTGAGACAGTTGTCATAGTTACTCAGAGTCTTCTCTTATGATACTTATTTTTTGTAAGGTTGATGATGATGTACCCTTAGAATGAGACACCATTTTGCAGTCACTAAAGTGGCTATAACAAAAAGACAAAAAATATTAAGTATTGGCATAGATGTGGAGAAATTGCAACCCTCATACATTGCTGGTGGTAATGTAGTACAGTGCATTCACTTTGGAAATAATCTGGTGGTTATTCGAAAGGTTCAGCAGATTGTTACTGTATTACCCAATAATTTCACTCCTAGTTACTCATTGAAGAGAACTGAGAATATATCCACACAAAAATGTGTAAGCAACTTTTCACTGCAACACATTTCATAAGGACTAAAATGCAGAAATAGCTCAAATCTATCAACTGATAAATGGATAAATAAAATGAGAGTCTATTCATAAAACTGAAATCTTGGTGACAATCCTGCATAAGCACTATTTTCTCAGTGAATTCTTTCATTATATTTCTAGTGTAAGTTAGTTTTTCATTCTTTATTAGCAATTTGAGAGCAAAAGTAATATTGTTCATCTACCTTATCACCAGCTATATATTACGTATTTTATAAATTCTAATCATTGCTAGGTTTGTTGTTATTTATAGTTGACATACCTCATTGCATTGTTTGCAAGCTACTCAAGAAAAGACAGGTTGTTATTTGTCTAACTGGTAATGAAACCCATCTTTCTTACTCTTAGTGAGCTCTTCTCTTTGCTGTTTTACCATCTTTTTTTCCTAAGGATATAAATGTGGAAGTTAAAGAGTATATCTATTGTATTTTTAATCCATGAAATAAAACTGCTTTAACTAAAGACAAATAAGTAAACTTTAGTTATTCCAATATACTAGCACATAACTGTACCTAGTTTTTATACACGCACATTTCCCTGAGCTTTCATAAAATGTCTCACTGTGACTATTTGATACAATAATAAAATCTAAGTCAAATATTGTCGAATGTACACTTCTAAGGGAGTTACAAAATAAAGCCCTGCATTGGTGCAGAAAAATAAAGTGCATGTGTTCTTATCCTCCTGAGGATTCCATATTTAGCATTATACAAACTATTTGTACAAGAATTAGTAGGGAAGGGGTCGGTGAGATGGCTCAGCGGCGTAAGCGCCTGCCTGGCAAGCGCGAGGGTGCAAGTTCAACTCCCTGAACCCACATACGAAAAAAGGACCGGTGATATTGCTCAGCAGCACGGGTGCCTGCTGGTGCTCGAGGTCCTGAGGTCGACCCCCGGTACACACACACAAAAAAAAAGAATTAGTAAGGAAGTAATTTTTAAACAAATATAATATTTGTGACATTTTATGTTTTAAAACTGAGCCCTTTTAAATCATGTTAGTTTTTATACCCCCCTTTTTACTGTAGGTATAGTGTATAAACATGCTAAATTCATACTAATTTAACTCTAACGTCAATAGCTTGCCTTTAAAGTTTACAGCCCAGAATGAAATTTCATACAATGAAAGTTGCACTGACCCAGGGGCAGCTTTTAGGAAATGAGGCTTAAAACTAAAGTCACATACATTTCTGGCAGTCTGGAAGATTGTGTGCAGGCCCAAGGCTGTGCTATCTTTTTTTTTTTTTTTTTTTTTTTTGTGGGTACCGGGGGGTCGACCTCAGGACCTCGCACGCCAGCAGGCGCCCGTGCCGCTGAGCGATATCACCGGCCCCTTTTTCGTATGTGGGTTCTGGGAGTTGAACTCGGGCCCTCGTGCTTGCCGGGCAGGCGCTTAAGCCGCTGAGCCATCTCACCGGGTCCAAGGCTGTGATCTCTTAAGAGGGATCAGAGAAAGAAAATTCAAGCTACAATTCCCTGGTTTAATGGTAGGTAAAAGCATAAACTCTCTCATAGTGATAGTAACTCCAAGACAAACATGCATCTGATGGCTGAGAATAAAAATCTAACTGGCTGAGGGTGTTCAACACAAACTTTGACTTCTAAGTGACTTAGAATGACTGGTAGCAACCTTTAGGCTAGGAAAGCGGGCTGATGGGGCCAGTGAGATGGCTCAGTGGCATAAGCCCCTGCCTGGCAAGCACGAGGTCCTGAGTTTGACTCCTGGAACCCACATATGAAAAAAGCCCAGTGATATCGCTCAGCAGCACGGGCGCCTGCTGGTGCACAAGGTCCTGAGTTCAACCCCCAGTACCCAAAAAAAAAAAAAAAAATAGAAAGCGGGCTGAAATAGAAAAAAACACAAGGGTAAAATCTAACCATAGACAGCAGAGTCAGGAAAATCAAGTTCACAGAATTAATTCAATCAAGTCACTTAAAAAAATAAATAAATTGTCAAAGTATACAATAGCAGTGTTATCGGTTCCTTGGATGGAAGGGATAAGTATCCAGAGCCTTTACAAGGCTATCTAAAAGAATCTGTTCTAACAAAAACACATGAGACATATTAGGAAGGAGAAATGTGAAAAGAAAGAAAAGTAACAATACAATGTGTTTCTGAAAGGATTTAAATGCTAGGCTAGCAATAATTTTCAAAGCAGCTGCTGTATATTTGAAGAACTAAGAGAAAGCATGTAAAAACCAAAAGGAGTGTACAACTGCCTTATCAAGTACAAAATACTAATAAAGAGACAGACATTATATAAACCAAGTAGTAATCTTGGAATTGAAAAATACTATAATCCATAAGAAATATTCTTTAGGGAATTCAGCAGTAAGCTTGAGTTAGGACAAGAAAGAATCAGTGAACTTCAAGGCAGTACAAGAGAGATTATACAATGTGAAGATAATAAACAGGGGAATGTAAAGCACAAGTATATATATATACATATATATACATATATATACATATATATATACATATATATATATATATATATATATATATATCCGTAATGGAAATACCAAAAGGAGAAGAGATGGAGAAAGGGGTAGAAAGCACAGTGGATGAAAATAATGACTAAAAAATTTCAAATTGATGAGAAACTTTAATTATAGACATTCAAGAAGCTCAAGAAATCCAAAAAAATATATACTCAAGAAGATCCCCAAATAGATATATCAAAGTCAATCTCTGAAAATATACAGATAAGTAATTTTGAGATCAGCAAGAAGAAAACAAATGATCATGTGTGAGACAACCTCAAGGTTATTAGCTGACATTTCATCAGCAACCGTGGAGACTAGAAGGTGACGAAGATTGTCGACCAAGATTTCTATACTCAGCAAAATTATCCTGCAAAATGAAGTGAAATAAAGACATTCCAAAACATAAAAACAGAACAAATGTATTGCTAGCAGATCTTCACTTACAAGACATAATAAAGGAAGTGATTTAAAACTAGCCAGCCCACATCTGGGTTTCTAGTATGATTCTTCAACAAAAAGAACCGAGGTTCCCTGGGAAAATGGCTGACTCTAGGAATAGATCAAGAAATACACAAGATAATATTGGAGCATCTTCTAATACCGCAAATCAAGCAAATAAAATCAGAACACAACAAAACAAAACACTTACAATGAGAGATGTATGATTAAGGGATACAAGTGTTGACTGAAAGAGCTCCCAATGGCCAGATGGAATGATTTAAACAATAAAATATTATTGGATTATAACTCAAAGTATAGTGTCATTATCCATGTGTCTATCCTGCTGTAAACAAATTGTTGAATAATAGGGAGAAGAGACAAATCTTCTTGCAGAAGAATTCAAAGTAGTTTATATGGGTATGCCCTTATCAACTTGGTGCAACGTACTAATTCCTTAAAGTTGGGATACATAAAATGACTTCTTTCAAAAGAGTACAGAACTGAAGAGAGGCAAAAAATAATTGTAATTTTCCATTGTAAAAATCTGAAGGACTTAACCTCAGCCAGTTGATTAAAGTTAATAGCATCACTGAAAAATCACATTAATTGTGAGTACCCTTGTTTTGTGGTGAAAATGACACTTTACCTCTGTGGTCTTCTTCCCAAAATAACATAATCCCATTCTGAACTTAAGAAAAACATCCTACAACTCCTAATCAAATGAAATTGTATAAAATATCTATTGTACACCCATCAAAATTACCAAGATTATCAAAACTAAGGGTTCTCAGAAACTCTCAGCCCCAACATGAACCTAAAGACACATGAAAAGAAAATTTAATATGGTATATCCTGGCTGGGAATCTGGAGTAGCAAAAGGACACTAGATGTAAAACTAAGTAAATCTGAATGAGGAATGGATATTAGTTTGCTAATTAGATGGTTCACTAATAGAAACAAATGTATCACACTAATGTTAGCTTGATAATAATAGGGGGAAAGAGTACTACATGAGGAAACTCTACTATGCAATTTTCTGGTAATCTAAAGTTATCCTAAAATTTAAAATGTGAGGGCACCAAGAGATGGAGCAGGGGAGAGAAGGAAATGGGGTTGTGAAAAGAATTAAAATGTGTTATGTATGTGTACCAACTCCCCATAATGAATGCAATGACCATATACAGCAAATGTGTATCAACAAAAATAAAATTATATATTGCACATATATAATTTCAAATGTATATTATGGAAAATATATTCCTCTCACTTGCACTCTTTTCTGCTGTATCTTCTGTGGCTTGTTGATTTTTCAAATTTTTGTGTGAACATATATTTAATTTCCAAAAACTCTAATTTTTTCATAACCGCCTGTTCCTGTTTCAGTTCTTGCCTCCTTTTCCCTCAAAGGGTCACCTTTTTTATGATGTTAAACCCTTTTATTTGTCTCCTTGGATATTCTTATTACTTAAAAATCATATTCAACTTATTTATAATTTCCATTTGAAGAGATGCGAGTGCATCTCCTATTTGTTTAATTTGCTGATGTTTTTAATTTTAATTTTCCTCATATGAATGCAAGTTAGCGTGCTATTTTATACAGGGTAGTATTTTTCTTTAATTTTTTACTTTTCTTGAGCTGAAATCCCCCTGACAATGAATTGGATATTGTTTCCACTTGATCCCTGATGAGAGAACCACAAAGAAAAACACCAGCATACATGAATCTCTTAGAACAGATTTAGTCTTAACCCCAAGACCTATGCTTCCTAGTTCTAGAATCTCTTGAAAAGTCCTAGCCAGATTGTGTGTTTGTAGCATTTGCTTCTATGTGGATTCTTGAAAAAGCTGGGAAGTGTAAAAGATTCCAGCGTACAGTTTTGGTTTAAAACATTATTCCCAGCAGGTATTCACTGCACTATTAGTCTCTGCTATATCTCTGGCGGCTTAAACACCTGGCAACATTGACCAGTCCCTTTTCTAAAATCTCGCAAGGCTCACAACTTACCTACAACTCTGCATGTATGTTTGAATTCCATTTTGTTTTAATTTGCATTTGGAGTATGACTATGTTTTTAATTTTAGCAATATTTTCAGATTTTGTAGTTGTTTTGATGAATGGAAGCATTGCAAACTTGGACATATAGTACCATGTAGGCATCTAGGCCAGATTCTTATTAGAATGTTTATCAGAAGAATTAAAGGCATACATTAAGTTGGCCATGAGAGGTACTTCTACACATTTAAATTTAGGAAATAAAGAGGTGTTTAAAAATGGGTATATGCCAGGCGTGGTGGCACATGCCTGTAATCCCAGCACTCGGGAGGTGGAAGCAGGAGGATTGCTATGAGTTTGAGGCCAGCCTGGGCTGCAAAGTGATTTCAAGGCCAGCCAGAACTGCATAGTGAAACCCTGTCTCAAAAAGACAAAAAAAATGGGTATAGGAGGTTCATCAAAAGATTATTTTATTCTAACAAATTTGGGATAACTAAAATGTCCATTAATATGAGTTTACAGTACTATGTTACATTCATACGAGGAGATACTGTCCATTCATTATTTCATAAATTGTTAAGAACTATTTACTGACATAGGAGATAAATGAAAGATAGTTTTCAATGATGTAAACATATAATCTCAATTTTGTAAAGAACATTTTGGGCCAGTGAGATGGCTCAGCAGCGTAAGCACCTGCCTGGCAAGCGCGAGGGCCCAAGTTCGACTCCCGGAACCCACATACGAAAAAAGGGCCGGTGATATCACTCAGCGGCACGGGCGCCTGCTGGCGCACGAGGTCCTGAGGTCAACCCCTGGTACCCACAAAAAAAAAAAGAACATTTTATCCGTACATATTTAGATAAATAGAATCAATAATTATACTTCATACTATGCTTTATCTACTAATGGTTTTAAATTAACAGTTTAATCATTTCAATAAATGCCACATGAACAAATATGGATTGATTTTTCTTTATTAACACATACTTTCCTGGAATAAATTAGTCAGTGATGATATAATTTTATTTCTTGCTGCTTTAGATTTGCTCTTATTTCGTTAAAGACATTTTCCTCCATAGTAAAGGAAATATTGCTTTATAATATATATTTCTTATAGTATTTTTGGTTTTGATTTTAGGGTAATAATTGTCTCATAAAATGATATTTCTTCTATTTTTTAAAGTTTGGCAGAAAATTGATACCATTTCTTCCTTAAACAGCAAAGCAATTTTTAAATGCATATATGACTATTCTGAACTTCTGTTTCTTGTTGTGTCAGGTTTGAAAGTTTGGATGTTCCAAAATAATTTTTTTCCATTTAAAATAAATTTTCAAATTTTTTGGCATGAAGTTGATCACAATAATTTGCCATCTTTTAGTAATCAACAAGTAAAATTAAATTTCCATTTCTGTTATTTGAAAATTACACCACATCCCCTTTTAATTCAATGTTATTGGAGTTTGTCAGTTTTCTTACTTTTTCATAAGACTAACTTTTGACTCTTGATTTCTGTGGCAGACAGGTTCTCACATACGGCTATCATTGTCCCCTGATTCCTGATATTCACACCCTTGTGTATTTCTCAACCAATATTGTGGACCATGGAGCTAGTGATAGACTATGACAGTAACGATTGTATGTCCCTCTGTGATTAAGTTAAAAATGATTGTGACTTGTCTCTTTATTAATTTTATGTTTTTATTTGTTAGTCAATTATATTGATACACTTGAGATATACATAATGATCACATTCATCATAGGCAATTTGTACCTGTACATGATATATCTTGATTCTTCTTTTTTCCCCAACCCCCTCATCTCCCTGACTTGCCTCTTGCAGGCATATTCTCTGTGAGCCTTCTCTGATGCTTGCTGTGATGTAGAGGACTACATTATCGATACCTGGGAGGACTTTCCACCAACAGCCAACAAAGAACTGAGGCCCTCAGTCTAATTTTTCCAAAGCACTCAACCTTGTTGACTACCACATGTGTGAGCATGGAAGCAAACACCTTTCCAGTGAATCTTTCAGATGAAAATTGAGAACCAGGCCTGACAGCTCAATTACAGATTTCTGTGAAGCAGAAGACCGAGGCAAGCTGTGCCAGATTGCTTACCCACAGAAACTGTGATATAATAAAGATATATTTTTAAGCCATGGGGTTTTGGGATGATCCGTCAAAATAGATAAATAATACAGTTTGTGTAATTCTTCTTGTTCATTTCCTACATTAGCTATTTATTATTTTTAAAATACTTCAGTTGTTTTCTGCTACATGTTTTTGTTTTACTTTTCAATTCTTTTTGTATTTTTTTAAAAAACAGTTTCTTTCATTGACATAAGATTAGCACACAATAACCTGGGTATCCTTTAAATGAACAATTGATTTTTGACATTGATCAAACCACAAGCATGGTAAGAAAGGTGATTAATGTCCTCAAAACTGTCTTCGTATCCCTTTGTAATTCTTCCCACACATACTTTCCTGACACATCTCTCTCCCACATTAACCAATCTTCTTTTAGAAAGCCCATTTTAAAATTTTATGTAAATGAAATCAACTATTATACACCCTCCCTCTCTCTTTCTGAATGCTTTCTTTCACTCAACAAAATCACTTTCAGATTTACCCATGATGGTGTGTACAATAATAGCGCAGTTCATTTCATTGCTAAATACTTTTGCAATATGTGGCCAGATCACTTTGTTTAGACAATAATCCACTTATGGCCACATGTCGTGTCTAGATTTTGGATATTAAAAATAAAGTTGCTATGACATTCCTAATTATTTTATCCGGAAACAAACTTTTATTTCTTTTCGATAGCTATTGAGGTGTAGAAGAGTTGAATCATAACTTTTTTTTTTTTTGTGGGTACCAGGGGTCGACATCAGGACCTCTCGCACCAACAGGCGCCCATGCCGCTGAGCGATATCACCAGCCCTTTTTTCATATGTGGGAACCAGGAGTCGAACTCAGGACCTCGCGCTTGCCAGGCAGGCATTTACGTCGCTGAGCCATCTCACCGGCCCTGGATCATAACTTTTAAGGAAAGTGCCAAATTGTTTTGTACCATGGCTATATCATGTCACATTATGACTAGCAGCATGTAAAAATTCCAGTTATGCTGGATGTTTACTTATGCTTGATGTAGCCAGTCATTTTAACTTTACCTATTCTAATATGTGTGCGGTAACTCATGGTGATTTTAATTTGTTTTGCCTTTGTTAATAATGAAGTTGAAAATCTTTCATGTGCCTATTTTCTATCCATACAAATTATTTGATAAAGCATGTGTTTAAAGCATTTGCTCATTTAAAAAATCGGGTTGTCTGTCCTGTTGTTATTTACTACTTAGTGTTCTTCATGTATTCACTAATTATAATTGTTTTATCAGATACATGATTTTCAAATCTGGTTTGAAGCTTGCTATTTCATTTTCTGAGCAATGTCTTTTGAAAAGTTAAGTGCTGTTAATATTGATCAACATTTCAAAAATTAATAGATTAGGGGCCAGTGAGATGGCTCAGCGGCATACGGGCCTGCCTGGCAAGCATGAGGTCCTGAGTTCGACTCCCGTTACCCACATACGAAAAAAGGGCTGGTGATATCATTCACCGGCACAGGCACCTGCGGGCGCGCAAGGTCCTGAGGTCGACCCCCGGTACCCACAGAAAAAAAAATTAATAGATTGTGCTTAGTGTTATATATAATAAATACTTAATATCAAAGGTCACAAAGAATTATTCTTTTGTTTTCTTCTAGAATTTTTATAGTTTTAGGCTTCATATATGTGCACATACTGGATTTTAATTAGTAAGTATTGCTTAAGGTATTGATTGCCATCTATTTTTCCTCCAATCAGAGTATGAAATTTTCCCAGTATAACTTTTTGAAAAGACAATTATTTCTCCACTAAATTGCTTTTGTACTTTTGTAGAGAAGTTGTTTTCGGCATACATCTACTTAGTCTATCTGTACATTTTTATTTATCCAGTTGTCTACTTTTTGCCAATGCCACACTGTATTGATTACAAGAGCTTTAATATAAATGATGAAATCAGGTAGTATTAAGTTGTCTGCTATAATTTTTCCACCTTCCTAATTGTTTTGTTGGTCTAGATCCTTTCCCATCTGTATATACAATTGATTTTTGTGTATTGATCTTGTGCTGTATAACCTTGCTAATCTCTCCTATAATTCTATCCATTCTGATAATTCACTTTGTTCAGATTCCACTCAATTCTCTGCATAGAGGATCATGAAAAAAGACAGTTTTACTTTTTTTCTTTTCAAACTTGATTTTGTTTACTCATTTTTCTTAATTATTATACTCTATGGAAACTTCAGTAAAATGTTGAATAACTAAATAACTGTGGACATCCTTGCTTTCTCCTGACCTTAAAAGAAAATTGTTCATTCTCTTACCATGCAGTTCATTGTAAGCTGTACTTTTTTTTGTAGATGACTTTTATCATGTTGAGAAATCCTCGATTGGATTTTATCAAATATATTTTCTGTTAATCTGTTTTGCTTCCATGATCGTTTCTTCTGCTCAGTCGAGTGTTTTGATAAGCTTTTAAAATAATTGTCCACCCTTCCAGGAGATCCTTCAACATATTTGGCATACTTATTTTAAACTTCCGGTCTGATGTTTCCAGTACTTAGTTCATTCTTTGATCTTTTGTTGTATGTTTCCCATTTTGTATCTCATTTTCTTACTGCTTCACATGTCGGGTAAATGGCAGACTTATTTATAAAAAGAGTTTCAAGTAAATAACAATTATGTAAAATATGGAGCATGTGTCCTGAAAATATGCTATATAGGCATTTTAGCTAATGTAGTATGGAGATTTTGACTTAGTTTCATCATCTTCTCCGTGCATTAGATAGGCTCAATGTGCTTGTGCCTAAGACAGGATCTCTATTATCCTTTCTACAGCTTCATCAATAGACAAATAGAGACTCACTGCACTTAGAATCTCAAACATTATAAATTGTCGTGAAGACCACACATGGCCTACAAAATATATTAAAGTTAATCTTCTTTCTAATGTTAAACCAATTATTAAAGACTTTGTAGATTTTTGTATTGCTTGGAGGGCCTCATCATTTTTTGCATGTAGATTATTAGGTGTCTTTAAAGTCTCTGCTTCCCAATAGGTTTTTAAAATATTTTTATTTTGTATTTTATCCTGTTTCCTCTCAATGTTACCACCGTAGCAATTTTTGCAAATGTTTATATGTTTCAGAAAGAGAAATCCATTTGCTTTTGTTCCTAACTCGTATCCATTGGGCACATTTTCTGTATGTTCTTGCTCATCAATTCCGTTGCTTTCTAGGAAGCCTTAATTACTCTGTAGATTTGGCTGCTCTAGAAAGCCACTTGTATTTCTCTTTTAAGTATAGTCTGTTTTAAAATAAATGACACGTATTTTAAAATATCCTAAATAGATCAAGAATACTTCTGCAGAGGGGATCTTCATTAACTGAATATCACCTACAACTTAAATGAATTTCTACAGGTGTTCTCTCTCTCTCTCTCCCTCCCTCTCCCACTCCCTCTCCCTCTCCTTTTCTCCTCCTCTCCCCTCCCCTGTGTGTGAGAGAGAAATAGTAACCCAATTTACTAAAATTTCCTATTTGTTCCTTTCTTGTAACATGGTAAGTTGAAATATTTAATGCTGACATAATTTGAGTAGTTTCTGAGACTACTGTATTAATTACTATCTGGCAAAGTCAAGCTTTTTTATTTGTTTAATTTGGTGAACATAAATCAATGAGTCAAACATAACAATCACTTGAATTTCATATATATATAGCTTATTTCCTGGTTATACACAAGACAGAAGAGGTTTATATTTAGTTCGCACAAAGTAAAATTATGATCTATAGCTATTTTTATCTAGGTCATATTTTTTAAAATATCTCAATAGTAAGACATTTTCCAAATTATCCGAAATCTTATAAAATATTGTCCATAAATGAAAATAGTGGTATTAAAAAGAAATTAAAATAAGTAAACAGACAATTGTTTAAGGTCTGCATTTTTTCTATTTTTGTACATTCCATGTTTGGAGACATAATGAACCACCAGGAAAGGAAAATATCCAGAAAACTTATGTTGGAATAGAGCCTTCTGTGATTGTCACTATATTCTATAATTAAACTTCATTAAAATGAAATTAATATGAATGCATTAATTGTAATTTTGTAAAACTTTCATGGGGCTGTTTAATTTAGATGCAGGACTGTACCCAATATATTTTTCTCTACTAAATACAAGATGATTCTTTGCACATTTCAAACTTGTAGCTAACACTCGGCTTTGGGAGTTTTTTTAGTAGATTTTACTTAAAATAAATACAGCCAAATATGCAAAAAAAAAGTGTCATCATTTTCTTGTGCTGCTTCTAATTCTTAGTAAGAGTACGATGAGGCAAATTTAGAGTGTCAACGAGGTACTTTTCATAGTCTATTTTTGGGTTCCAGAGTTTCAGTGTATGTTACATCAATGTAGGCAATAAGTATTACTTTGAATCAAATCCATACATTTAAGACTTGGTTATATTTTGATGCACTAGTATTTTAGACAAAATCAAATTTAGGGATCTTTAATAAGTCCTGAAATATTTGTATGCAGCTGCAGAGTTCCAGAAGGTTATTGAGTAAAACAATCTTGAAAACCACTTTTATATATTGGCCAATTCAATAGAATTTATTTTCTTGAATAGATATGTGTCTAACACTTTAAAATATATATTAAACAATATGTATTTTAATGCAACATGTGGAAAATATTTTATGATTGTTTTGTTTCAAAAACAGGATAATTGAGATAAGGTATTCTAAAGTGAAAAAACATGACTAATACTTTACCTCTAAAATGATGTATTTATATACTAACAGATCTTTTATGAGTTGCACCAAAATGTCAGCCTCAGATGGATTAAGTTGACTTGCAAAGGACAAAGACTCATATTTATTCTGTTCAAACAATTCACTGCGAATCCTTTTCCTGCAATCTAAAAGGAGGATTACCATAAATGAGAAAACTTTGTAGAAAGACACAGCGGAACTCTAAAAAGACATTCTTTTATCTCTCAAGCATTGCACTGTGCTCAAAGTTACAATAAATACAATTTTAATACAGGACAATAAAATAAAGTGAAGTATTTGGATACTGTAAAAGGACTGCTACCTGAAAGGAGGAGTACCACCAACTAAAATTTTTGCAAAATGAACTGAGTATCAAAAGCAGAGGAGCCTGTTAAGAATCTCACAAGATATAAAAATCAGAAAACAATCAGTCCCTTGATATACAATATATAGATTTAAACAGAGGCAGAAAAACAATATGTTACATAGTATACCCAGATCTGGAAAAATATATCGCATTTGCTAATGCTCTTTATTAGTTCATTCATGTGAGGACAGAGAAGCAGTTGTCATTCATTAAGTGCCTTCTACGTGTCATAAACTGCTTTGAATAATTTAAATGCATAATTTTATTTATCTCATGAAGTTTTTACTTTCAAATTAACTCAGCCAATAAGGTAGAAATTCAATATTTTGTTTCTACTGTGATTGAGAAAACAACATCAAAAATAAATTGTAAATATTTTCATAGAGATTTATTCAAAGAGTGTGTTTGGCCTCATATTTATATTTACTTTTCAAAGATAGTTTCCAAATATTTTCAAAACAATATTACATCTTAAAGAGGAAACACTTGCAAACTGCCTACATAATTTACTATGTTTGTGCATCAGAAACAATTATGACTAAGGCAATCAGTATTTCTTGAACATCTACTATTATTTAATGCACAGTGGCCTGGGCGTGGTGGCGCACGCCTGTAATCACAGCACTCAGGAGGCTGAGGCAGGAGGATCGCTGGGAGTTCAAGGCCAGCGGGGCTACAAAGTGAACTCAAGGCCAGCCTGAACTGCGTAGCTAAATCCTGTCTCAAAAAGACAAAAGAGGGCCGGTGAGATTGCTCAGCGGCATACGCACCTGCCTGGCAAGCACGAGGTCCTGAGTTCGACTCCCGTTACCCACATATGAAAAAAGGGCCGGTGATATCGCTCAGCGGCATGGGAGCCTGCTGGTGCGCAAGGTCCTGAGTTCGACCCCCAGTACCCACACACAAAATAAAAGACAAAAGAAAGACAGAAGAAAGAAAGAAAGAAAGAAAGAAAGAAAGAAAGAAAGAAAGAAAGAAAGAAAGAAAGAAAGAAAGAAAGAAGAAAGTGGGAGGGGGAGAAAGGAAGAAAGCAAGCAAGCAAGCGCAGTAGTTCTCTGCAGATATAAAGGAGGAATGAGGTATAAATTTTGATCTTATATATGGAGTGTAGGTAATCCTGACATGGGCTAATTGAAAAGTGAACAATATTGTATAATATTTAATTAAATACTAAATTTGATATTGTGAAGTATCGAAGTGTTTTTTAAGTTTATGAGTTGATAAGAAAAGGGGGGAGTTTCAGTGGAAGTGTGTGGAAGCTGAAATGACTACCTTTGCAACAATGGGAAGAATATTTCCTGTTTTGAAGACAGCCAGTGCCAAGGGCTAATAGCAAAAGTAAATATGACAGGCATTAGTAGATGGTGTTTCAGGACTAATGGGCACAGGTAGGAGAGTAGCCGAGACTAACATTGAGTAAAACAGGTGCAACTAGTTTAGCAAAGTAGAATCAATTTTGTATGCTTAGATGAAGAAGTTTAATTTTATTTTCAGCTATTGTAGGTGTCTCCAAGTAAAGCTGTAACATGATAAATTGTATTCCAGAAAAATAGTCCTTAAATCTCTGTATTTGTTAGGATTGGGAAGAAGTAAATAGATAAGATGTTGTCAAGGTGATCAGTTAAGGAACAGTGTATTTGTTGAGATGTGATATAATGAGGAACCTAGGTGAGAGTGATAATAATGAGTAACATTATTATATTCATAATCAATATTTTAGATCCATGGGGAGAAATAGAAGTTTGAAGTCAAGGATGAACAGAGATGCCATGTATTGAGAAAAAAAAAAAAAACAGATGAAACTGATATGATTCCCTCATTAACTAGATGTATTATAAACAAGTTACACTAAAATTGGAGGTCTGATTATCCTGCAAAAATGAGGTAAGTACATTGTTTTTCTTAAACATTCTCTAAATAATGGATTTGGAAAGAAATTTAAGAGCAAAAGATAAAGAGTTTTGCCTCTGACAAGCTGTCTGAGGTGAAGATGGGACATTCAAGCTTGATGTATGAGAGAAAAAGTTTCATACTTGGGAATTAGGTTAAAATTTATGAGTCATAATGATAATATTCCTTTAAATGACAGATGACCAGAGGAGGACAAAAATGCAAGCACTATAGGAATTCATACAAATAGAGAAATAAACACAACCATTGTCACCCAGATAAAGCCTCTCCTTGGGTCAAGGGAACATTAAAGAATTACCTACATTTTAAAGTTTCAGAACAGATAGATAAGCCAATGGGACTTGATTTTTTTCCTTAAAGTTTATGTTATGAAATTACAGATGTAGACTTTATCCTTATCAGACATCAATGCAAAGTTACAGAAACACAAAAGAAAAAATAGTTTCCTCTTATTTTAGTGGGAAACTGTTCAACAAACTGTTTTAAGAATATTACAAATACAGTTTCAGAAAGCTAACAAAGAAAAGACTTCAATCTAAGTTTTGGAGCTATGCTTCATCTCACTTAGATCACAAAAGAATACTGTTGTATTTCTATTCTTTGTTGCCAAGGCTGGGAGAGCAATAACCCCACCCCAGAGACTGTTTCTAGCTTCCACTATATACCTAAGGATAGGAGGCATTGTGAAGTGTAAAGAAAGCACTGCTTTGCTTGCTGAGTCTGGGCTTCCGGACTAGTGAAGTGGCTCTGTGACACAAACATGCATCAAAATCTGGTTATTTTGAAGTTCCTTACAACTTGAGCAAATGTCAGCTGATTTCAGTTGGCTGTGAGATGACTTACTTAGAATCAGATCTCTTCACTACCTTATAGCACATATCACCTCTGCTTAAATTTTCTTGTTGCTTATTTAGAGATTGGGATATTTTCCAATAGAAATACTCTTCTAAGAATACACTGGTTAGACAATTACCTTTGAAAATGTATTTAACTGATCTGTCCACTAAAATGCCATGTTTTTTTTTCTTACAGTTTTTTAAGATTATTATTCTGTTAATTTTGACCAAAACTTCAAAGTAAACAATAATCAAGTAATTAGCTTTTTTTTTTTGTGGGTACCAGGGGTCAACCTCAGGACCTCGCGCGCCAGCAGGTGCCAGTGCCGCTGAGCGATATCACCGGCCCTTTTTTCGTATGTGGGTACCGGGAGTCGAACTCAGGACCTCGCGCTTGCCAAGCAGGTGCTTATGCCACTGAGCCATCTCACTAGCCTTAATTAGCTTTTTTGTGTGTGTGTGTGGGTACCGGGGGGTCGACCTCAGGACCTCGCACGCCAGCAGGCGCCCGTGCCACTGAGCGATATCACCGGCCCCTTTCTTCGTATGTGGGCTCCGGGAGTCAAACTCGGGCCCTTGCGCTTGCCGGGCAGGCGCTTAAGCCGCTGAGCCATCTCACTGGCCCTTAATTAGCTTTTGATAGGAAGAAAATCACTTTAAATTAAGAAGACAATGAAGCCATACAAACAAACTTAAGGCTTTCTGGGCAAGTTGGAAAGTTTAGAGGCTTCAGTAAGCCACATGAGTTTTCTTTATATTGGTTGTTTAAAAAGTTTACAGTATTTTTGTGTTGCTAAAGGAATCAAGAGAAAGAACATAGAGTGGACTAAAATGTGCTACTGTCATCCAAGGAGATGCTGGGAAATCTTTCGAAGCATTTCTACTGAAGTAAGACATACCATAAAGGAATTCATTATTTCTTTTCTTTCATAGTGTAACAAAATGCAATAGAATAGCATGTAATAGAATATATTGCAACAAAAGCCATACCTAATGCATTGTCAATGAAATAGATGATGCAAGTATAAAAACATAGGCTTTACTTGAAGATAGCATGACTGTCTGCATAGAAAAATCATGAGAAAAGGATAATATTAGAAAGGTAATTTGGAAAGTTATTAGAGTTTTAAAAATAGAAAAACCAATATATTTCCATACAACTCCAAAGCTCCTACAAATTAAATAGCAAAATAATTTCATTTTCAAACTATAAGGTATTTTTTTAAAAAATGAAATACAATTTCCATTGACAATGTAACAAAATATTACTCCAAAACATGAAAGATCTGTCTTATCAATAAAAAGACTAAAGATTATAAAATTTCAATTTTACTCCCATTAAAACAATTTTCAGTAAAACTCCATGACAACTCCCATTAGATACTTTTGTGGAATTTGGCAAGCTAATATTAAAACAACGAATAAGCAAATGAGAGTTGAAACACTAAAAAAGAAAGCCAAGAAAGCAGGCAGACTTTCCCTATTATTACTGAGATTTTTGGAGAAACATACTATATAGGTCAGAACGGTATTGGGTCATAAACTGAAAGACCAATTGCATAGAATGGAGAGTCCAGAAAATATATATATTTACCATTACAAATTAGTGCAGACATAATTAATCATCCAGATGGAAAGATAACGAATCTTTCCACAGCATTATACACAGCTATATCAAGGAAAATTCAAATATCTAATTATGAAAAGATTTTAAAATTTAAAACTCTAAAAAAAATGTCTTCCAACTGCAGAATAGGAAAGCATTAGTTAACCAGGACCAAAAAAATGCAAAACTTATAAAGGAAACAATGGCTATAATTGATTTAATTTTGCAAAACACTCATATTCAATAAAAGATACCTAAACCTAGGTTAAACAATTAACTGCCGCCTGGGAGAAATTCATAATACAGTTAAATGGTACTGTGTTATTATTAACATTATTAAAGAAGTCTAAGCTTAGAAGCAAACCCACGCATGTACAACCAACTGAATTTCAACAAAGGTGCTAAGAATATTCACTGGAAAAAGAGCCGTCTTTTTAATAAAAGATACCTGAAAATTTGAAAATATACATATAGTATTCAGTTATCAAAAGAGTGAAATCTTGTCATTTGTTGCAATAAAGATGGAACAGAAAATCATTATTTTAAGTGAAATAAGCCAGGCATAGAAAGACAGATATTGCATGATCTCCTCACATGTGGAAATTAAAAGAGTTGATCTCCAAGACACAAAGAGTAGAAGCATGGTTAGCAGAGGCTGGGGAGTGTCAGATAAAGGAGGGGATGGGAAGGGTTGATCACCAAGCACTAATTTAAAATTAGACAAGAGCAATAAATTCTGGTGTGTTACTGCACAGTATATGGCTATAGATAAAATTTTACCATACATAACACAAAGCTTGAATAAATGATTGTGAAACTTGTTATTAGTACATTTTCACAGTACATAATACATGCATTCATCTTGAAAAGTTGGTATAGACCCTTTCTCTCTTTTTCTAAAGTCTAAAAATTCTTTTTATTCCTCTTCTCCTCCCTTCCTTTCTCTTCCCACCATCTTTAGATCCCCTTCCCATTTGCAAAAGATCTTGCTCCCTGTTCCATATCATCTTTTATTTTGCTCTTTAAATTATTTACACTTTGGTTCTTCAAATTAGAGAAAGTATGTGGTATTTACATATATCAAAACATTTCTGGATATCTCACTGATATGTACAGCTTTTATGCTTTTATATATCAGTTAGAAATAAATTTAAAACATTTTAAAAGTAACATCAGCAAAAAGAAAACAACATCAAGAAGTTGTTTAGCAACACAAGAAACAGAAAACCAAGATTTCATTTAAAGCTAACATATTTCTCATATTTCATTTAGAGCAATCATATTAAAATGTTATTTTGAGATCATTTTTGCCTTAAAGTTTGATAGTGAATGAAGTAATACAGGCAATCACTATTGATGAAATATAAATTGAAGAAACATAAGGGAAAATTTAGCAGTATTAAAGTTAAGAATACTCATTCCTTTAACACATATATCTATTCATGGATAATTTGTACAAAGTAAATAGTCAGATGTACGTATAGATACATTTACCACAATATTTCTGGTACTATGAGGAATATTTCTGGTAGCACCAGGATAGGAAAACAGTGAGACATATTAATATTTACAAGTCTAACTTTGATTAGATGATTTACTAATTGGAAAAAGCAAGAGGCATAACAATATAAAATACAATATTTTGGCAAGCTAAAAATGTTATATTTCTATGTATGTTTGAAAGTCTAAAGAGGTGCATTCCAAACTGCTAACAGGAAAAAAAAAGATGGGAATATTGGTAAATAGCAGATGGTGACATGACAGAGGATTTTAATATCTGACAAGATAGTCTTACGTATAATTTGAAATATTTAAAGTAATTCTAACATTTTATTTTTAAACATGTTAAACCTTTATACAGTTACACCAACATTAGATAATGTTCATCTAGATTCCACAGGTAATAATATTCTGCCACGTTTTAATTACCTCTATCTTTCGCTCTCTCTACCCTCAAAGTGCCTTGGCTCTTTCTTATGCTGAAACATTTGTAAATCCATTTCCAATATTGTGAGATTTATCCCTATCTCATAAGAACAAAGACACACTCCTAAGTAACCACAGTATCATCACAACACATAAGTCATTTCATATTGGTCAATTTATGCCATCCAATATATAATTGATCAGAGAATGCCCTTTATAGGTTCATTTTCTCTCTCTCTCTCTCTCTCTCTCTCTCTCTCTCTCTCTCTCTCTCTCTCTCTCTCTTTCTTTGTCTCTCTCTCTGATTCAGATTCCAATGAAAGCCTCTGTATTATATTTGGTTACGATGTCATTTTAGTATCATTTGATTGCATCAGATTCCTTGCTTAAGCATTCATTATTCATGATTATTTATATTTTTAAAATTTAGATGAGTTGTTTTGCAGAGTGCCTCATATCAGTAATTGTCTGTTAAACCTCTTTGCAAGAATATGATATAGGCAAAGTTGTGTACTTCCCACTGCGTTATATCTGGGCGTACACAGTGGCAATATATACTTTAGTGGTGATGCGATGTTTGATCACTTCTCTTACTGGTGTTCTTCTAGAATATACCGCCATCAGTAATCTGTGGAGCAATACTTTCAGATCCTGTTTATGTAGCCTTTTCCCTAACAACTTCCCATTCAATTATCATCAGTTGAATGTCTATTCCTGAATCCATTATTATAATGAGGAATAGACAATAGAGATTTTCTAATTTGGTCTTTCTACGATCATTTTCCTTGTACCAGTTTGATTTTTTTGTATTTCCTTTTCTACACAGGACCTTCCAAGCTCATCTCTTATTCCCTCAACCTCAGATTTTTAGTCAATTACTTCTTTAAATACTCCTTTTTCACTTTAGTAGAAAATAGCATTTAGAAGCCAAGGTCTGAATGTCACATAAGCTCTCCCATTCTTGTTCATTGGAAGAGTAATGGATTTTATGCTTGTTAGTAGACAGTGCTGTGAAGTGCACATGCACACACATGCATGCACACACATGCACTCACACACCCTGATATTCAAATCCCATATACATAATTGATTTTGTTCTCAAGCTGATAACTCTAATTTATATCTAACACCTAATGCTCCAGCTTTCAATACTATGTGATTCTTATCTCAAAGAAAAAACTCCGGTTCACAATTATATTAATATGTTTACTCATACATACCAACTGCATGATACTGGGATTTTTCAAAAGTAACACACTGGTACCACCATGAACCCACTAAGTAAATTTCAAGTTTTATATGCGCCTTTTAAGTATATAAGTCTATGGCTTTTAGTATATATTTAAAGAATTGTGCAATCACTACCACCACCTAATTTTAGAATAGTCTTATCACCCTAAAAAGAAATCCCACACTCATTAGCAAGCACATCCAATTTTTTCCTAGGAAACCACTAACCTACTTTCTGTCTCTGTGGTTTTCTAATTCTGGATATTTCATGTGAATGGAATATGCAATAGGTGGTCTTTTTAATCTGGCTTCTTTATAATGCTGTAGAATCAATCATTACTTTGCTTATGTGGCTGAATTTTATTCCAATTATTGATATACCAGTTTTTATTTAGGTATTCATTGATGGCCCATTGGGTTATTTCTGGCTATTAAAAACAATGCTGTTCTGAACATTCATATTTTTGTGGTTTGAATGTGTTCCCCCAAGAAATATGTGTTGCAAACTTAATTCCCAACGGGACAATGGTGATATTTAAGAGGTGGTTAGGCTTTGCACTTTCATGAATGGGTTAATGTCATTATCATGGGAGTGGATTCATTATCAGGGAATTATTTTTAATAAAAAGACAATTTGTTCCCCCATCCATTTCCTTGCCCTTCCACCATTGAGTGATGCAGTAAAAAGGTCCATGCAATCTTGGAATTCCCCAAATTTATTTTTTAATAATAATTAACTTGCAGTTTTGTTATTTTATCTTTTTCTTAGTTGTGTGTATTGTGTGTGTGTGTGTGTGTGTGTGTGTGCATGTGTTTGGGAAAGATGGGAAACACTGTATAGATAAGAGCTTTCCTTTTCTTCTTGAATATAATTTTCAGACTTAAGGAAATTAGTAAACAATGAAGTGAGATTGAAAACAAAAACAGTGAATGCTATCCATACATACATTCACCTTCACATTCACATAAAACTTTGAGAAATGCTTCAACACAAAGTTATAAAAGGAACATTAAACCACCATCAGCAGATTCTATTTTTCATTAAGTTAATCTATACATATTTATCGCATGTTCATATACATTTTCATCACTTGCTGGTTTTCCAGAACAAAACAATTTTAGAATAGGAGATACAGTGTATATGCTATGCTGATATAAAATGTACATGCCTGCACTCAGTATTTCTTAGAAATATGCAAGACCCTGAATTTCATGTTGCCATAATATATGCAAAGGGATTTCATATTACCATAATATGTGCATAGCGCTTTAATTTATGACATGCTGGCTATCACTGAGGCCTATTCAAAAACCACGATGTCTCACACCCCAGTGACATTTCCTAAATGAACTTCATGCTGATTTGGGGCCCAACTACAAACATACATTCTATGCTGCTTTAGAATTACTTTTATTTATTCTATAGGTATAGATGCTGTTTTGCTGTTAGATTTATTTTTCTTTTATTGTGGTACTGGAGATAAAACCCAAGGCCCTGGACATTGTAGGCAAGTACTTTACCACTGAGATTCAATCCTAGCCCGATATTATTTTTAAAAATAGTAGATAATTTTTTGGTGGCAATTCAGTTAATGCTCTACTTTTACTGATCTTGTCATATCTGAATTTTTTCACACGTTCTAGGTACTAATTATATCTTATAAGATAAAACTATAATCTAGCATTTCCTGAAAGTAGAATAATGAGGATTCTTAAGTTTAAAGAAATGAAGGTATATAGACCTCATTATGGTTTTGTTTTGTTTTGTTTTGTTTTTGTGGGTACCAGGGGTCGACCTCAGGACCTCGCGCGCCAGCAGGCGCCCGTGCCGCTGAACGAAATGGCCCTTTTTGCGTATGTGGGTACCGGGAGTCGAACTCGGGCCCTCACGCTTGCCGGGCAGGTGCTTTCACTGCTGAGCCATCTCACTGGCCCTATACATACTGGCTGTGGGGAAAAAGGTACCCTTCTCCACTGTTGGTGGGAGTGTAGACTGGTACAACTACTGTGGAAATCAGCGTGGAGATTCCTCAAAAAGCTAGGATTAAAGGTCCCATTTGACCTAGCTATTCCCCTTCTGGGTATTTTCCCAGAAGAATTAAAAAATCGTACCACAGCGATATATGTGCACCCACGTTTATAGCAGCACAATTTGTAATAGCTAAATCTTGGAAGCAACCCAAATGCCCATCAACTGAGGAATGGATCAAAAAGATGTGGTATTTTTATACAATGGGGTACTACTCAGCTACAAAGAAGGATAAACTCCAGGCTTTTATAGGTAAATGGATGAAGCTAGAGACCATACTCATAAGTGAAATAAATCAAACTCGCATGTGTAAACATCATATTGTCTCCCTAGTGTAAGAAACTGAAAGAGTAATTACTATCCAAAATCTACAATAAGATATAGTGAAAGGGAAAGAAACTGCTCAAAAGGAAAGAACAACTGGGATGGGGGAAAGGAGAAAAGAAGAAAGGGAAAAGAAAAAATAATTACATATATATATATATACACACACACAGACACACACACACACATATATATATATATATATATATATATATATATACAAGATAGCTAAGATAATTACACTACTAATTTCTTTTATTTCATTGAAAAGAAAGGTTTGTGCTTATATTGTTTGATCAGTTTTTCATGCCTATATCTTTTAATCTGAGCAAGTACTTTGAAGATAACAATATGCACTATATTAACCATTTATAATTTCCCATTATCTTGTTTTGAAATTCTGTAATGCTTTTACTGTTTTTTTCTCTTTAAAATAAAAAAATAAAAAAAGAAAGCTGATAGGCTATATTAATATCAAAGCATATTACAAGGAATAATGGAGGTCATTTTATAGTGCTAAAGGGTCAATTAATTAAGAAAACATAACAATCCTAATTGTTTATCAGCACTGCCCCTAAACACAGATCTTCCAAACTCTTGAGCCAAAAACAAATAGAGAGGAAAGAGAAATTGAAAGAATCACAATTTTATATGGTCTCTAGATAAGTAGAGAGAAAATCTTTAAGAGAAGTGTACACTTGAACAACAGATCTGACCTTATTAACTTTTACAGGATGCCCCAAATGACAGCAGAATGCACACTCTTTTTGATGTTGTATCCCCAAAATTAAATGAGAAATACACAAAATAATGATCTCTGAATAAAATCACTAAATATTTATAAAGAGCATAATTCTAAATAACCTATAGTTCAAAAATGAAATCAAAACCGAAATTAAAATGTATGTATGTACGTATGTCTGTATTTATTTTTGTGGTACTGGGAATTTAATGTAGGTTCTCAGTACTGAGCTACGACCACAGCTCGCTCTTTCTTTCTTTCTTTCTTTCTTTCTTTCTTTCTTTCTTTCTTTCTTTCTTTTCCTGCCTTCCTTCCTTCCTTACTTCCTTCTTTCCTTTCTTCCTTTCTTTTTATTTTTATTTTGAAACAGGTACCTGCTAAGTCACTAAATTGCCTGGGCTGGGCTTGAACTTGTGATCCTTCTGTCTCAGTCTTCCACAGTCCTCGCATTACAGGCATGGGCCATGATGACATCGAAAACGTACCTAGAAATGAAGGAAAATGAAAACATAACATTTCAATTTGTGGCATTCCACTAAAACAGAAGTCAAGGGAAATTTTATAGTACCAAATTCTGATATTAGAAAAGAATAAAGGCTTAAAATCAATGGTCAGAACTTGCACTTTAACTTTTTAATAGAAGAACAAATTTAACCTAAGGTTAAGCAAAAGAAATGAAACAATAATGATCTAAATTAAAATCAATGACATGGAAAACAAAAAAGCAGCAGAGACAACCAATGAAACCAAATGGCAGTTCCTACAGAAACCTCTAGCTGGAGTGAGATAAAGGGATATACTTCCTTATTTAAGTTTACATACACATGCCACACACATACACACACACATCCCACAAACAGATAGATTTTATATCACTGGCTTTTGGGAAAATGGGCTATTCCCCACTGGTTTAACAATCATCTAAACCATTAAAAGAAGATTGCATAATACTGGATGCAATGCCAGTTTTGAAAAATTATAAAATCACGTGCAACATTTTATCACCTGTCAGAATTTAACTTGTTTAAGTATGACTACATGAAGAATTTGTAATAGAATGACAGCCATGTCTGTTCAGGAGATGACAGTAAATCTATCAAAGTAAAGGTTACCTGTAAGTTCTCAGTACATCATGAATCATGACTTCTAAATTGATACTGGGAAATCAAGACGCTTTAGGGAACAGTAGTGAAAAGCAATTATCTTGACATTTTTATAAGGTTTCACCAAAAGCTATGGAAAAATATGAAAATAATGACCTGAACCTGAATGAATAAAAGTCTGTCAAAAGGCACATTAGTTTTTATTCCTAATAATATGGCATCAAAATGAAACAGTTGCATCAAAATCACACGTGGGATATATTAACCAATTCTCAGAGACCAGGATCTTTCTTTATTAACACTTGTCGATGTATGAAGCAAATGGTTTTGGGGACAGAATATATGTATTATCACTTGTAGAGCACAGTGCAAGGAATCACATTTGGATGTGTTTTCCTAATTATGAAAAGTGCTGTATTTTGCATTTGTAGGGACAAACATTTTATGAATATGTAAGAATCTAAAATGTCATTCATTGGCAAAGTTAGTGTCAACAATTTGAAGTTATACAATTGTCCACCTACTTTTATATAAAAAGGTAATTACCAATTTGCAATGTTTTGCTTGATTTGTGAAAACCTGCAAATTCTGTGTTTGGTAATTTTAAGAGTACTGTACTGGATCCAATGATTCATTCTTTTCTTCCATTAGTTTTTACGATTTTTAATGGAAAATAATCTTTGCTTTTTAAAAACTAATACTTTAATCAGTTAGTAAGCAACATGTGCAGACTACATTTGCTACTTTTATTTTCTGACACTAGTGATTCTAACCCATTACAATTGTCTGAGTTGCCATAAAATCACATCTTTATTTCTATATCAGTATTTTTGATCTCCTTTTCATCCTTGATTTTTACCCCAAAATTCCAGTTCTGTCTTAATAGCTGGCCCCTGTTGAGTGCCTCACTGCATCAGATTTGGAATGGCTTTCAGGCCAAAGTTTCTAGATTTCCTTATTCCAAGATTTTTGTGTAATTCAATAGGCACATGTCAGTTAACACTTCTACCAAAAAATATTCAAATACATGCAATCCCCCACACACCAGCTATTTTATGACTTGGTTTTCCTTTTATAATGTCTGAATTTCTAAAACTGCTTTTATTCTTCCCTAGAGTCTTATGTCATTTTAGCATTTTCATTGTTGTGGCTATTGCCTACACAAAGTAATGTTCTTTTATTATAAAATTTCTGCCAGTGCCTTAGGTAACAGGTAATTTAAATTATCAAATACCCTAGATTTTCCTCACCAGATTCATCCAGGCATGCGATAAATATTTCTATGAGCATTTAACAGGAAGCCTCTGGCCATTTGGTTTCAGGAGTGAAGTTTATGACCTGCAGCTGTAAAACTTGGAAGGCTCAATCACTCTGCTATGGGCACGGGTTGCTTTGAAGTGTCCCGGCTCCCACACTTTTCTATAAAAATAAACTTAACTCTTAGACCATAGGATAAAGAGAAAGCCTGTTATTTGGGATAGACAGGTACTGTATTGTCCTAGTGACCCAGAGCAATGCTGCTCCACTGGCTCCATTAGAAGAACTGACACCCAGCTATCAGGAAGCCTTCATGCTCCGTGGACAGTCTGGCCACTGCTGCTCCTTCTCTTACCCACACATCATGCTAAAAGGGGAGCTCATCCCGCTGGTTACTGAGCAAATGCCACATTCAATTCTGGGATTAGCTCATACTTTATTTTTGTCCAAAATGATCAGGAAAATGCCTACTCCATTCATTATTATTCCTCCAAAATGGAAGTGCTTTCTCACCACACAGACATGCCAACTGTACCTTTCTCAGTGCTGCTGAGAGCACTGATGGTCATTCTCGGAACAGCCCTATGGGGCAGGGCAGCAACTCCTCATTATCCAATACTTATTTGGGTAAAAAATGAGAAATCCAAAGTTAGATGTGTCTCCATATCCCTGTGCTCAAATGGGAGAAGAAATGTTTTCTCTTCTTTCAGAGACTGTGTGTGCACACTCACGTATGTGTGTGTGTGTTGTGTTGTATGTGTCCTTCTATCCTTTGGGAAATGGAGAAATGGACACAAGACTGAAGACAGGAGATTCAGAAAAAAACAATGTGAGGGCTGGTGAGATGGCTCAGCGGTGTACACGCCTGCCTGGCAAGCGCGAGGGCCCGAGTTTGACTCCCGGAACCCACATACGAAAAAAGGGGCCGGTGATATCGCTCAGTGGCACGGGCGCCCGCTGACGCACGAGGTCCTGAGGTCGACCCCCGGTACCCACAAAAAAAAAAAAAAAAACCAATGTGAATTTAGGAAAAAACAAACTCTTTTTGTCTCTTTCAAAGAAACCCAAGGAAATGTTTCTCCTGTCCATGCATAAATCTGTCATCAATTTTTTTCTCTTGACTCTCTACCATTCTCCTAACCCTTTTCTCTGATAAGGAAAGATGCTTGATTCCCTTCCCTCTTGAAAAATCTCCCTCTGTCCACTCTAACTTTCTCCCCTTTCTTTCTCAAGTAGAGTCCTTGAATCAGTTAGGGTTCACTAAAGGAATATATATATATACATATATATACACTATATTTATGTATATGGTATATGAAGGATTTGTAAAGTAGGCTTACAATGGCTGCCTGCCAAGTCAGGGATGGACCAGTGAAAAAGTGTCATTTGCTTGCTGGAGGGCCGGAGGATCCAGTCAAAAGTTGAAGGCCTAGAGCTCACCACGGAGAGTCCAGTGCAAGTCAAAGCTGAAAGCCAAAGGATTTGCATCAGAAGCCTGAATGAACATTCAAAGGGGGTAGCAAAGACCAGAGCTCCTCCAAGAAAGCAAAAGGGCAGCCTTCCTTCTTCTTTTCTTTTTATTCCATCCAGTCTACAAGCCTTTTGGTTGGTGCCATGCACACCCAGGGTGGGTCTTCCATCTTCAGTAAATCCGTCATCCAGACACACCCAGAACTGTGCGAATCTAATCTGTTAAGTGTTTCTTATTCAAGTTACCACCAGCATGATCACAGACTTGAAAAAATTTCCCCCAGTTACTGCTTCCACTTCATGTTTCATTCACCCTCAATGAACTGCGAGAGCACACTCCATGTGCTGCATCTCTGTAACTCCAAACACAAGCTCACTAAAGAGCTCCTCTTGCTACATTTAATAAGTACTTCTTGGTTCTCATGTAACTCATACTCCTAGCACTCAGTCTTGGCCTTTTCTTCCTCCCCAAGGTACTCTTCTATTGTAACTTCTCCAGAAAAGGGTAGTTAAAAGAATAGGCTTTTTAGTCAGTCTACTTGAATCCAGCTCTCCAAATTAATATAACCATGGACCAGTTAATTAACCTTTATGCACTTCATTTTTATTATCTGTTAAAAGGGGAGAATAACGTAGTACCTATCTACCTGTCAGGGTTGGTGAGGAAGATTTAATGAGGTAATTCGTTATAAGGGGCCATCTTGACACACGACACACACTGAATAAATGTCTGCTGTAATAATAATTATATTATCATTCTACAGTGTCTTATTACCCCCATGCATGAACACACCAATACATTTATTCTTTTTTGTCTCTTCTTAGTCTACTTAGGATCAATCCGTACATCCTTTAAAGGTTTTTATTCTCTACGATTATTTTGCTTTACCTTCTTCTCTATAATTTTTCAGGATTGCCTCATTTACTACAAAGAATTTAATTGCTAATGTGTCCCAGATATATAGTACATCCCTAACCCAAAGCCTTCCTCTGATGTCCAGACAAATATATCTCTCTGTGTTTTAAACATCCTGAGTTATGGAATACAGGAACTTTCAAATCAACATGTGCTATACTGAATTCAGCAACTCTTAATCTCAAGTATTGCTCACTTCCAGTTGCTTCCATCTCCGTAAATCTAGCCAACACCCAGCCACTATCACAAACTAGAAATCTAAAAAGAGTGTTGTTTATTTACCATGTACAATACATCTGCAGTCATGCTGGTACTATGTACTGTTTTGGGAATAGAAACACACAGATATATATGGTTCTGCTCTCAAGAAACTCGATCTGTTGAAGGTGCAGACATGTAATTTCTATATAACTGAGTCAGTTCTACCCATACACTAACATTCCTCCAATCTTTCTCCTTTTATCGTCCAGGACATCCACTAATTCAGTTGCTTGGGAAAAATTCTGAATCATCCTAAATTTAATTTCTGTATTCTTATATATAATTCATTAGCAAATCCATCAAGTTCTGTGACCAAAACACATGCAGAATCCTTTCCCTTATTCCATCTCATTGCCATCATTCTTATCCATGGATTGTCATATGGGGAGCAATTAATAATGGAGACGGTTTTGGTTGTCACAAGTGGGGTAGTTTTGTTGGCTACTTGAGGCCAGGTACCTGATAAATATCCTATAATAGATAGATAGTACAACCTCCATAGCAAGGGATTTGCTGGCTCGAAATATCAATAACGCTTACATTAGAAACTGTTTTAATCCAAGCCAGGGTTATCTCTCATTTCAAGCACTATGACTACCTCCTGACCAGTTTCCTACATCCATTCTTCCTCAGCCAGACACATTGGTACCTATGAACCTATGTAGCAAAGAGCAAACAGAATGATCTCAAACACAGATGTGACCTGTTATTCCCCTACTTAAATTATCAGTGTTTCCCCTTCGAAAACAGAGACCGTGATCCGCACTGTGCCTGGCCCCATTTTTTTAAATATGGCAATAAAATACACAGTAGTGTCCTAGTGAATGAGCAGAATGACTAACTGGCCACCTTCTGGTTTTGCTTTTGTTCGTTTGCCTGGTCTTTGCACATTTTCAGTAAAACAGAACTAACTAAAGAATCTGCAAGGCTGACACATGATAAATGTTCAGTGAGCTATTTGAATGATTTTCTTAATTACTTAATCACTACTAACAGAAATCAGAAATTACCTCTCTCTGCCCTGCTCGTCAAGTAAGTACACTGTGATAGGAACTGAAATACTGGGGGAAAGAAGAAAAACTGAAATACTGTAGGGATACAGTTACTTTATATCAAAGCATTGATTTTTTTCTTTTGTGTTTATTTAATTTTATATACTGTTTGCCTATATGTAATATATACATATACATATACAAATAATAAATTTTATCTTATAAGATTTAATTATATACTATTTATATATATACTATACAATTAATAAATTATATATACATATACATATACAAAACTGCTATTAATATTCATGTGTTATCTGTCTTTGTTCTTCTAACACTGTGTTGGGATTATCCCAAACAACAATATATAGCTTGTTTTAGACTTTCAAATACGGCGTGAAATATGGCATTAAATATAACATTGAGAAAAGGGATTTAGTTCAGTATTTCTGGGTAGAAACTATTGATGAGTAACAGCATCAGGAATACCCAGGAGAGGAAACTATGTTAATGTGTGAGCCTTGTGGGCTGTAAAAGTTTTGGAAGAGGTTCCCTTGCCCTTAGTTGATTCCTTTAATTTGGAAATCAACATTAGTTTGCTGTCAGATTCCTGAAATTTAAACTCTAACATAGCAACAATAAGGTAGCTGAATACCAAACTGAGTTAAATAAACCTTGCAATCTGATGTAGCCTTTAAATTTTTTTTTTCCTTGTGCAGGCCTATTCACTTTTAGGTCCCAGTTTCTTCACTTGTAGCATGGCATGGTCAATGAGGAGAATTCTAGCTTGAATTTTATTATCATTATTATTTCATTTTGACAAATTTTGGGGTTTTTTTTTGGTACCGGGACTCGAACTGAGAACCTCACACTTGCCAGGCAGGTGCTGTGTCACTGAGATAAATTCCCAGCCCCATTTTGACAAATCTTCACCATCTCCTCTTTTAGAGTATAGAGTTGTTATACATATTATTGTGTTTGACATTTAGTAGGCAAAGGCCTCTTGCAGTATCTGGTGGCCAAACATCAAGGATATAACTCTATTCTTAATGTACTAGTTCCATGTCTATGAGAGAGAGAGACAGAGACAGAGACAGAGACAGAGAGACAGAGAGAAAGAGAGAAAAATTGCCTTTTATATTGGTTAGGGTTCTCAAGAGGAACAGAATGATAGAATATATATTATTACCTATTAGAATATATTAATATATATTAATACTTTAATATACTAATTGTATATTAATTAATATCATTCATTATTAACAACATTAAAATATAATGTTAATATTATATATTAGATATTATATAATAGATGATTGCATAATTGATAGAATTCTATACTTGATAGAACTGGTTCATTAGTTGATTGATTGGGTTGGCTTATGAGATCAGAAGCAAGTGTCCACAGTGGCCATCTAGGTGCTGAAGAACCAAAGGACTCAGTAGCTGCTCAGTCCAAGAAGTCGGAAGCCACAGAAGACGAGGGATCAAGAACATAGCACCCGTGTGATCCTGAGGCCTGGAAACTTACTGGATATTTGTCAGTATAAGTCTTCATTGGAAGACTGAAGAAACTGCAGTCTGATGTCCACAGGAAACAGTAGCAAAAGATGCACCTGCATGAGCAGGATGAAGCTTTTCAATGCAAATCCAGTTCCCCCTTTTTTCCCTTCTAGTCCATCCAGGCTACAAGTCTATTTGTTATTGCCATTCACAAGTGAGACTTTCACCCTCAGTTTGCCAGCCTGCATGCCAATCATCTCTGCAAACACCCACAGGCATGCCCAGAACTGTGCTTTACCAATCTGCTGGGTATCTTTTTAATGATTTTTATTGGTACATTTTAGGTATATACAATGATCACATTTAGTTTTTTTTTTATTCAGTCAAGTTGATACATCATGATTAACAGTCGCACAATCCATTCTTGAGAAAAAAAACACACAATGTTACTTTCTGAACACCTCTCTACTCCCTTCTATTCATCTTTCATTTGCTTTGAAGACATAACTTTATAGAAACAGTATAGCAGGAGGATTTTATGGAATACTACCTTGCCCCTGATTAAGAGGAAGATGAGAAGAGTGATTTACTCTTTGGCAGGCTGAGATTTCTCCACTCATATACCTCCTTCTCTCCACCCAGTCCTGGACTGGAGTTATAAAGCAGTTGCCCATGTGACCCTCTAGCTGTTATCTTATGCATGTAATTCTGCATAAATACATACACAAAACGCTGGGGCATACTGTAGCTGAGTGGCTTTCCTTCAGCTTATGGAATGGGTTTGAAATCCTAACTTAAAAGACAATCCTAAATGTGCTATCCATCTCAGTACACTATTGGTATTTACTCCACTCTTGCTCTCAGAACTAGATGATCCCTTACAAGAATACTTTATTGCTTTAAAAATAAAACATTGTTTTAAAAGGGAAGACAAGCATCTACATTTCAATTAAAGTTGTCATTCATTAATATATTCCTCTGGACATGTCACTGTTCTTCAATAAATGACAATCAGAAGCTCACGGCTTAAGGCAAATTACTGAGAGAAGAGGGTGGAGTATATTGCCTATAAAATTTCTCTTTACCGTTGAAGAAGAAAGATATTTGGGAAAGAAGGGTATAATTTATTCAATTTTATAAGTAGTACTCTACTAGAAATCGCATCTCTCATTCTGAAGAAAAGATAAGGTATATTTAGAATTACAATGACAATGGGAAATATTTTTAACCAGATGGATTACTGGAAGTTTATTTCTAATTCTAGCTTTTATATTTATAATTACTGAATATATTTATTCATCTCCTGAGCTCATAAACATCACATATATAAGAAGTACATCATTATAAAAACTGTTATCTTGTTTATACATTAGTACTAGTCACATGCAGTCTTTAAGACATAGTGCTTATCTCTTAATTTTGAAATCTGTCATTCACAGTCTTATCTTGCTATTTTTAAATAATAAATTTTCCTTTTCAATAATATATTCTCCTCTTTTGTACCAATAAATATACTACCATTGAAGATCAAGATGTCTAGCTACACAAAGCAAGCTGCTGTGTCTGTGGAAACTAAAACAGAGCGATCAGCTCTAAGAGCATTTTGAGATTCTTCACAAATATTTTTTAAACTGGGATAAACATTTTATCAGCAAATAATGTGACTGTTCCCCCAGTGTATTTTTTCTATATTGTTTGAGGGTCTGATTCTGTCAAACTAAGCTTGAAGAACAAAGGCAAGAAGTGAAAAAGGGAGGAGAGAAATGTATTCCATTATTAGTAGAAATTCATTTGATAAGTCCGTAATGATAAATGAGAGAAAGAAGATAGAACAGTTAAATGAATATTACAAGTGAAGTTACCATCTTTTGAGTATGAGATCCTCCTATTCGTTTTTTTCCCAGATATAGCCCATTACCTAACTTAAGGATAACTGTGTGTTATTTTTCATATGAGTAGACCAACTGAATAATCATGCAGTCTTTCATAATCAAAAATTAAAAACCATTTGGTCCTGTTTTTTTTAATTTATTTTATTTTTTTGTGTGTGTGGGTACCGAGGGTCGAACTCAGGACCTCACACTTGCCAGGCAGGCACTTATGCCACTGAGCTATCTCACCGGCTCCTTGGTCCTGTTTTAATTAGACCACATTAAATACTTTACTCTCCCTTCTTTTTCCCACCTGTCTCTTCCTTTCTCTTTGTTTTATTTTATCTTATTTCCATCTCTCTTCTCTTTCTGCATGTCTCACACTCTCTCTTCCTCAGTATACCTCAATCCCTAAGATAAATAGAAAGATAAGATAGATTTATAGATACCCAGGGAGAAGTTAGTACCGGTAAACAGAAGTACACGCATATAATCACGCATGATATGCACAAGCATATATATATATATATATATATATATATATATATGAAATAATATAGAAAGGACTTCAATGCAGTTCACATATATGAGTTATTTTTCCACTGCCAAAATTTAAATGCTTTTCAGCAGCTATGTCCTGTGTTAAAATTTAAATTTTAAAAAAGGCAAATCTGGGCCGGTGAGATGGCTCAGCGGCTTAAGAGCCTGCCCGGCAAGCGCGAGGGCCCGAGTTCGACTCCCGGAACCCACATACGAAAAAGGGGCCGGTGATATCGCTCAGCGGCACGGGCGCCTGCTGGCGCGTGAGGTCCTGAGGTCGACCCCCCGGTACCCACAAAAAAATAAATAAATAAAAATAAAAAAGGCAAATCTTTCATGGCAACTGTTATAGACAGTGTTTTATTAAAACATTAGTTGATTGAAATGACTATATTTCTTTGAGCATCTTAAAGATATTCATGTCAGTCTCTTTCATATAGCACTAAAATGTTTCCTGGCATGTGAATTTCTCATGAGTTTGTCTTTGATAAATCTAAAGGTGACTTTTTTCCTCATATACTTTGCACTTTTTGCACTCTGTGTTCTTCAGTTTTCTGTTGGAGTCTTGTGTACTTAGCTAGGAAGGCAACCCTATTGGGAAGTTTCATATTTGATTGTCTGGGCTCCAATATATTTATTTACTATGGAGTAGTTTTAATGATCAATTTATTATAGTCTTAGTGGTCTCACATTTTGTGTGTAGTGAATATTTGGACTCTATTGCCTTTGTGTGGGAGGTTTGTGATTCTGATTTCTAATAAATTAACCTGTCCCCTAGCTGGGCATGGTGGCACACAGCTGTAATCTCCGCACTCCGAATCTCTGAGGCAAGTGGATGACAAGTTCAAGCCCAGCCTGGGAACTTAGTGACTTAATGAGATCCTGTCTAAAAATTAAAAATTAAAAAGAGCTGGGGATGGAGTTGCTTTATTTCAGGTACAACCTCAACCCTGATGTGAAGGAAAACATTGAAACCTGCTCCAGACTTTTGCACTTTTAGCTAGTCCCTTAGTCCATGTTGTGTCGCTATAACAAAATACCACATACTGGGTAATTTAGAAGAAAAGAAATATGTTCTTTGTAGTTCTAGAGGCTGGTAAATCAAATCTCAAGGTGCTGGCATCTGGTGAGGGACTTCTTAGTGCATTACACTATAACAGAATGTAGAAAGATAAGAGAGTACAAAGAGCAAGTATGCAAGAAAAGGCTAGACTTGCTTTTTATTAAGAGCCCATTCCCACGATGACTGACTCACTCCCACAGTAACTACATTAATCCCTCAACACTGCCACAGGGTCAGTTAATTTCAATGTAAGTTTTGGAGGAGGCATTCAAGTCATTGCAGCAAGACATCACTTTTTTCCAGGTGCCCAGATATTTCCTTTTCTCTTAGGACCACTTATTGGAAACCAAGTCTATTAACTGAGGGTCTTACTTTAGCAGAGATTCCACAGCACACATGAGTAGGTAAGAGAGGCAAATGAATGAGGAAAACACATAGTCTAGTTCTGGGGATTTTATTTTAATGTTGTCTTTGGAAGATAAGCTCAAGATGAGCCAATCTCATAAAGCAAAGATTATTATATTTGCCTTATCAGAGCCAAGCATTTAAGTAATGCACATTCTAATTTACTTGCTAAATCCTGGAAATAATGCTCTGATTCTTTCATTTAAAAAGTTTCAGAGGATTTTTTCCTGTACAAATAATACTCGACCCTTTCTTTCCTTAGGGAGAAAAAAATCTAATTTTCACTCCTTGCTAATATCCATAAATAGAGTAATTCTCCACAAACTGAATACACACCTGCATAAAAAATAGTTGATTTTATTTTGCCACTAGAACAACTGAGTTGTTTTTCATTTGCCATTGTTATGAAAATATCCATATCAGTAAACTATAGTTTTAAAGAAGTTATCTGAATTATAAAAACAATATTGCTTCTCGTCTCTCACTGAAGAGAATATGGACTAATCATATGTAAAGAAATACATTCTACCACAGAAAATTCTCATGTCAGATATAAAAAATATATATGCGTACGTATGTACAAACACTATATGCGTATATGTGAATCCTATATTATACTACTGTACTATATTATAATACATAATAGGACATATGTATAATACTGTATACATAATGTGTGAACAGATACAAACCTCCATAGTAATCATTTTTACACGAAGATGATAATTGTGAACACTTGCTATTTTACAAACATACATAGGCCATCAGAAAAGATATGCAGAAAAGTATACATAAGCACCTATGCATGTTCACATACCTCAACACAGATACGTATTGTTATGTCCAGTGTGTCTAGGATCTAGGGATCCCCAAACTCACCCTTGCCAGGCTTGTTTCTCTCTCCGGTGTAGGAAGAGGAAGAGGAAGAGGAGAAGACCAATGCAAAGTGCAAGTAATTTTATTGTAGGTATTGCAAGAAGAGCCATCCCAGAGGACTGGGAAACGCCCAGAGCTGGGGCATCACTGAATCTAGGGCTGCAATCCTGTTTTATTGGGTAGGGGTTCCATCTCCATTTCCCTGTGGGTTGACACTTGATTGACTGGATACTGGGATTGTTTCTAGGGGTTTGGTTTTTGGGTTAATAGGGAAATTTGGGTAGGCATGGCAACCTGCTCTAGGAGGGACAGTGTTGCCTGCACAGAGGCAGGTGTCCAAACCACAGGCTGTCAGCTCAGTGGAACCACACAGAAGCAGGTCTGAAAACAAAAGGCTGTCAATTCTGTTGCTTGCTGAGATGCAGAGGCTATTTCCTTTCTACTTCAAGGGGCCCAGTTCCCAAATCTAATCTTACCTAAGGATCCCAATTGCATATGCACATATACACTTGTGCCATACATGTATATGTACCGGACTTAGTCTGTTCCAGTTACCATAATAAAATTGCATAAACTGAGTAGTTTTAACCACAGAAATTTATTTCTCACAGTTTTGGTGGCTAGAAGTGCCATACCAGGGTGTCCTCATGGTTAGGTTCTGGTGAGGGCTCTGTTCCTAGCTTGCAAATGGCTGTCAGGTTACATGATAGAGACAAAGAGCTCAGCGTTTTATCTTCCTATAATGCCACCAGTTCTGCAGGGTGTGACCTCAACCCTTGTGACCTCATTTAACTTTAATCATACTCATAAAGGCCTTATCTAAAATACAGTCTCATGGTGCGGAGGATTAGATGTTCAGCATACGAATTTGGAAAGAAACAATTCAGTCTATAACACAGCCAATGAAACTTAATTACTTTGTAATTAAAATTATAATGCAACAGTTTTCATATTATTTTTCATAATTTAAAAAAAAATTTCTTTTTCATAGTAACTGTTTGAAAGATACAGAGGGCATGATAATAATGAGCATTAATATTCTTCCCATTGTGCTTTGATAAATATTGTCATTTGGTCATAATTGCCTAAAATTCTAATTTTTTTATTATTTAGAATTTTTTTTAATTAATTTAGTTAAGACTTCCTGGCCCATTGCAAGCGCGAGGGCCCGAGTTCGACTCCCGGATCCCACATACGAAAAAGGGGCCGGTGATATCGCTCAGTGGCACGGGTGCCTGTTGGCGTACGAGGTCCTGAGGTCGACCCCCCGGTACCCACAAAAAAAAAAAAAAAGACTTCCTGGCCCATTAATCCTTCTTTTTGTCTAAAGACAACCAAGATCTTTACTGGGTGATCATCATTCTCTTCATTTTTGGTATACTTTTTCTACCATTGCATTAGTTATACGTTAACATTTATCTATTAAAGTTTAATACCATTTTACATATATTAAAATTTTATGTAAGTGCAAATATATTATACATATTCAGATAATTTCATCTTCACTCAACATTGTTCTTTGGGAATTTCCTTACTCTATTAAATTATTCATTGATTTTTTAGCATTATAGCATTTGTATGTAAAGATACATAATTTTTGTATCATTGCCATTTTAATATTTAAGTGTTTTCTACTTTTTGGAATTACGAATAATACTGAAATTTATCTCAAGCATGTAAGAGAAGATACATGTGCCAGAGAATATGTAGGTGATAAAAGTGAAAGATAAATTGCTAGATCAAGAGATATATGAATTTAATCTCTCACTAGATATTGCCAGATTACCTTGTAAGGTGCTTATTTACATATCTCACAGCAGTATTTGAGCATTATTAATGCTACACTCATTTAAAAACACTAAGCAGGGCCGGAGAGATGGCTCAGCGGCTTAAGCGCCTGCCTGGCAAGCGCGAGGGCCCGAGTCCAACTTCCGGAACCCACATACGAAAAAAGGGCCAGTGATATCACTCAGAGGCACGGGCACCTGCTGGCGCGCGATGTCCTGAGGTCAACCCCCGGTACCCACAAAAAATAAATAAATAAATAAATAAATAAATAAAATAAAAACACTAAGCATTGTCAAACATTAATTATGGAAGAACTGATGGTATGAACACATTATTTCATTTCTTTAATTTGAATTGCCTGATTATTAATGAATTTAGGCATCTTTATATCTAGTTTGGCCTTTGTCTCTCTTCTTCCATGATTTATTAATATTTAAACTTTTTCAAGATTTTTCCTTTTTTGTTCTTCTCAATATTTAGTTGTTATCTGTCTTGCAATTCAATCTTCTGCAGTTCCTATACATTACAAATATCTCCTCCAAAATTGTTGCATATGTTTTTTGTTTGTGGCTTCTTAAGATATTTAAAACCTCAAGCAATTAAATATTGTCTCTAATTTTATTTGTGACTTGTGCCTTTATGTACTGCTTAAGAAAAAATTTGCTTTCCTGATATTGTAATAATGTTCTCAATGTTATCTTTTCAAAAAAATTCCCAACAGATTTTTATTTTTTAGCAGTACTGGGGATTGAACCCAGGGTCTTTCACATGCTAGCAGGTGTTCTACCATTGAGCTATATCCTCACCATATATATAATTTGTGGCATTTTATATATGCCTATAAAATATTTTCATCATATCTGTCCCCCATTAATCTCCCTTATATCCCCTGCCCTTCCCTTTTATTCCTTTCTTCTTGTCTAATAGTCTCTCTTCTACTTTCTACTTTCATGCCATTTTTTTCAGATTCCAAATATTAGGAAGAACATGCAATACTTTCTGGGTCTATCTTATTTTGCTTAATGTGATGAATTCCAGTACCATCCATTTTCCTACAAATGATATAATTTTTTTATACCTGAATAACACTCTATTATGTAAATATATCACATTTTCTCTATTCATTCACACATTGACGGGCACCTCTGCTGATCCATATCGTGCAAATTGTGAGTTGTGCTACAGGAAACCTGAGTGAGTAGGTATCTTGATAGTATGCTCACTTTGGGAATGTACCAAAGAATAGTACAGCTGGGTCCAATGATATTTCCATTTTTAATTTTTTTAGGAACTTCCACACTGATTACTATAGGGGCTATGCTAATTTATGTCCCTTTCAACAGTGTATAAGTGTTCCTTTTTCTCAATGCTGTCTTACTGATACTTTATGATTTAATTTTAAATGTTTGGATGATCTACTTGGGATCATTTCTTATATGGAGTTGGGTGGGGAACTATTATATTCTTTCACTTGGATAATTAGTTATACAAATACTATTTGTTTAATCAACACTTCACTAATTTCTAATAACACTCCAGTAATAGATACAATTCTACATATATTGATCAATTTGTACTATTTAATTATGTACACATTTATAAATATAAAAATACAAAAGCATCTATTATGATTTTATAATAAATCCTGATATCACATAGGACATACCTCTTGGCCTTATTTTTCAAAATTATCTTGGCTTTTTTGAATTTAACTATTTTTTTCAATTTTCAGAATTGCTGGTAAAATTGTAATGAAATCTTTTCTATAACGTTAATTGGGTATAGTTTGGGGAGGATGGATTGATTAAAATATTAATTGTTCCTATTCTTAAAATGCTACATTGCTCCATTTATTTATTTTTTGTTATTGGCATGGTTTCTTATTTTTACTGTTATGAGTACATGTTTGCAGTGTATAATGATTACATTCCTTGTGGGGAATTGGTGCATACGCATCTCACATCTCAATTCTTTTTTCATCTCCTTCCCTCCCCTACTTCCTCTCTTCCTCCATCTCCTGGTCCCTTTCCCTTTGGAAAAGACACATCTCCCTGTTTCCTATTATTAATCTTTTATTTGGCTCTTCGTTTATATGTTGAGCTTCTCACATAAAAGTTATGTGATATTTAAGCTTGTGATACAGAATAGGAAAAATTTCCTTGCTGTTTCTTGTACAGAAGACTAATATCTAGAATATACAAAGAACTCAAAATATTAGACCACTCAAAATTAAAGGACCTAATAAAAAAATGAGCAACTGAAGTGAATAGACATTTCTGTGAAGAAGTACAAATGGTCAATAAGTACATGAAAAAAAAGTGCAACCTCTTTGGCCATTACAGAAATGCAAATTAAAACAACACCGAGAATCCATCTTACTCCAGAAAGAATGGCTAACATAAAGAAATCAAATAATAACAAATGCTGATGAGGCTGCACGGAAAAAGGAAGCCTTCTATACTGTTGGTGGAAATGTAAACAAATACAACTACTTTGGAAATCAATATTGAGATTTCTCAAAAAACTAAAACTTGAAATTTCATTCCACCCACCCGTAACCCTGGTAAGTATCTTCCCAAAATAGTTAAAGACATCATATTACAGGAGGAGGAGGAGGAGGAGGAGGAGGAGGAAGAGGAAGAAGAAAGAAAGAAAAAAAGAAAGAAAGAGGGAGCCAGACGGAAAGAAAGAACAACATGGTAAAACTAGTAGTCATGATGATCTAATTTGGTGGCAGCAAGAGTAGGAAAATCATAGTAAGATACTACAGTTTTCAGGTGTTCCGCACCATGAGAAATATTGAAGCAAATTAAATGAAACTTTTTTGTGTGTGTGGGTACCGGGGTCGACCTCAGGACCTCGCGTGCCAGCAGGCACCCGTGCCGCTGAGCGATACCACTGGCCCTTTTTTTGTATATGGGTTCCGGGAGTCGAACTCAGGCCATTGTGCTTGCCAGGCAGGCGCGTACGCCACTGACCCATCTCACGGGCCCCTAAATGAAACTTTTAAATGGGGCAAAAACTTACATTGTAAAAATAGCTATGGTGGGCCGGTGAGATGGCTCAGTGGCATAAGCACCTGCCTGGCAAGCGCGAGGGCCCGAGTTCGACTCCCGGAACCCACATACGAAGAAAGGGCCGGTGATATCGCTCGGTGGCACGGGCGCTTGCTGGCACGCGAGGTACTGAGGTCGACCCCTGGTACCCACAAAAAAAAAATAAAAATAAAAATAAATAAAATAAATAAAAATAGCTATGTTACATAATCGTATTTTTTTAAAGAAAAATTGCAAGAATAACTATAAAACTTTCAAAAGAAGGGTCAAGGAGTAAAAATAGTCCCACAAGACATTAAGGCATAGTAAAAGACTTTCAGTAAATTGTGATACTGGCATATGAGTAGAAAAACAAAATACTATACCAAAATAGATTTGTAAGTTCAGAAATAGGTGCAATTTTATATAAAGGTGTGGTACACAATAAAATGTAATCTAAATCACTGGGAGAAAATGAACTTACAAATAAATTGTTTTGAGACAATGAGCTAGAATCAAAGCTTATCAGCCATATAAATATAACAAAAGACATCATATAGAAAAAGAGTAAAGTATGGGTGCATTTCCCTAGAAATTAAAAAGCATGTTTTATGAACTATAATTAAAAATGTAATACAATAAAATATCATTAGATTTGGCTAAATTGGCTGTAACTTACAGCAAAAAATGGATCACTCCTGAGACCTGGACTTAAGCATGGAGGTCATGCATTGTCATACTTTGATTACTTCGATATCAACCTTAATTTTTCTGTTAGAGTTTTAAGCATATTTATGTTTTATCAACTTATCTACAATTTTGATGTACGTCCTGATTTTTCGCAGCTCACATACATTTAATTGTATGTGTCTCTGTGTAAAATACAAAAATCTTGCATAGACATAGGCCAAAATCCTGCCTTCCTTTATATTTTAATTATCACATGTGTCATATCTGTATATGTCTCCTAAATGGATGCTAAAATTTTTTTCTATCAATTGTGATCTAATAGTTATTAAAATAGAAAATCAGAAAGAGAAAGGTAGCCTTTGCTTTTATACATATTTCCAAAGCTTTTTATTCATTTCTGAGCATCTTAATTTTTTTCCAGTGTCATTTTCCTTCTTTTAAAGAATTTTAGCATTTCTTCTAGTAACAGTATTCTGGTAACAAATTTCACTAGCTTTCATTTATGTGAAATGTCTTTTATTTTTCCACCAATTTTAAAGGTGATTTTTTTTCTGAATATGTAATTCTGGGTGAAATTATCCCCATTACATTAAAGATATCATTTCCTTCTCCTCTGGCCTCAGACTCCCAAGGAATTTAGGCCATTAACTATGTCATTGCTGCTCTGTATGCCATGTGTCACTTTATTTTTGTTGATATCATGAGTTGTTCTTTATTTTGGCTTTCAACAGTTTTTAACATACTTCCACGTGGGTTTCTTTGTGTCTATTCTGTTGTTTTAGCGTGCCTATATGTATGTATTTCCTCAAATTTTAGTGTCTTCAAATATTATTTTCTGTCTTATTCTGTCTCTTTCTGGTTTTGAAAATCACACGCAATTGGACATTTTGTTATTTTTTGATAGGTCCCTGGGGCACTTTACATTCTTCAATCAGTTATCTCTTTCTTCTTTGTATTGATAATTTCTATTAACTTAGCTTCAAATTCCCTTATTCCTTCCTTTAATGTGTCCATTTCTATGTAACGTGTGCATACTCTTCCAGTCATTTTAATTCACATGTGATAGTTTTCATTTTTGTTCTTTTTTATACTTCACTCTCTTGATATTTCATATATTTTTATTCATTAACACTAATTTTTACTTTGTTGACAATGGTAGTAATAGCCTTTAAAATCCTTCTGTGGCATTTCTATTTATCCAATATATCTCAAGGTTGGAGCCTGTTATTTTTTTTTTACTTTTTTATTTATTTATTTTTATTTTATGAAAAAAACAAAATTTCAATACAGAATAATAGGAGAATAAGAAGGGTTAGTGCTAAAATCATTTGGAGCTTGTTACTTTAAATTTCTCTTGTGAGTCTGTTTCATTTTCTTAAGTTTTCTTAGCTCAGATAATTCTAGCTTTATCTTAGACATTATTGTTGTTAAATCATAAATATTCTGGATTCTGCTATTTTTTCTTGAGTATTCGTGCTCTTGTTTTCATAAGGAACTGTATTTTTTGAGCTCAAGATGGAAATTCTGATATATCTGTTTATATCTGTTTAGATATCTGTTCTAGATCTTTTACTTTTAGATGAGGATCTCCAAGTCTATTCTAAGCATGTGTGAATCTAGACTTAGTTAAAAATGGGATGAACAGAATTTTGGAATCCCTTCTCTGACTCTTTCCCTTCTACAACTCCCACAGACTCTTAATTGGCTGCAGATATCTGGCTTCAAATTTTCTGTTTGTCTGCCAGAAAATTTTTGCTTTTCCTGTCAGAACCTGAACTTCCACCACTCTGCCACATGGGTAATATTTAATCGCAGCCCCAACTGGTAAAAATAAGGAGCTTTAATTTGACAAGTTCCTCTTCCCCATTCCATTGAGATTTTGTTTAGAGTCCGTCTGCTTTTGTTCACTCACTCTATATTTTCCTCAAGTGCTTTCCTTTCGTGTTGTTTGCAATACAAAAACAGTGGGGGCATCCTCTGGCAGAGCCTTATTTTATAATTACTGGCAACAGAAATTCTTCATAATTTTAGTGTACTTAGATGCTACATTGTTTGTTATTTTCTAATTATTTGTGGTAATTCTTTATGAGAATATCACATTTTATCTTTTTTTACCATTTAATTAGATATATCCCCTCCCCCCAAGCTGTTATTCTCTTTTAGATTAAAAGTGATTACTTTGGAGAAATATTGCCTGGGTTTGAATACTGACTCATTTGCATAATGAGTGAATTTAAGCATTTTTATAATCCCTTTTATTCTCAGATATGTGTAAGAGTGCAAAACTAACTTTTGATAATATCTGGTACGTGGAAAATATCAGCAAAGGTCGAATCTATTATCATTACTATCATCATCATCATCATTTTGCTTACTTTTGCTCCATTTTTTTGCAAATATGTGATGCTTCCTACTTGCATGAGTAACTGGCAAGTAAGCAATATAGGCTATCATTATAATTTAGGTTTATTTACCCAGTAAATTTGTCTTGAATGGGATATCAAAGGATGGATGACTCTGTATACGTCATCTATGAGAAGGGTCAACCTACAGGTTTTACTTTAGATTGTACAGGGGCGGATTATCAAGGAAAACTGTGGATCATTACTCTTCAATGAATAAAACAATAAAAGACAGCAATCATATTTAACCTTCTAGTCACTGCTACCATGGCAATTTTCCTTCCCTTTGATGTCTTCACTCAAT